>CM062818.1:711706385-712432748 GCA_031772625.1 Pinus tabuliformis
AGGAAAATGATAGAAAAAATAGTGAGGGTGAACAAATAACTACATCAAACAACAAAATCCATAGCTCATGTGAGAACCAGAAACCTGTGTTTTTACGGTTGTTGAAGGGTCTCTTCCTCAAGTCATGGTCCCAGAGGGAGGAGATGAGGCCGAGACACCTGCGCACAATCTTATGGTGATATTTTTCTCCTATCTAACCTATAAACTGAAAGAAGGCATAAATGGAAGTAAACTACAGCAAATGTAGCTACTGAAGCAAATGAACAAAAAAACCATGAATAATCTATGCTATACTACTGTAATGAAAATGCAACTACTTAAACAAATAAACAGAAAACCATGAATCTACTTAAGCAAATGAACATAATAGAAATCTATGCTACTTAAGCAAATGAACAATGAAAACCAAGAATCTATGCTATCATACATGTATAGTAAAGAGGAGCTTTGGCTACTTGGGTTGGGCCCTAACCCAAGAGCTTTAGCCCTCTGAGTTAACTCAAAGCTAGCTCAAAACAAAACTCATTCTCATTATCAAAACCATGGATTACATAACAAACTGTCACAAGTATTGCAACTCAAAAATAAAGTAGAGTTTTACAATAAGAATCCAAATCCTACTGAGGTCCTAAGCCTCTTTATTTATACATTTGTAGTCTCTAATGACTTCCTTCCAATTAGGGAGGCTAGGCTCCCCACTCAAGATAAACTTGTTTCTGTCACTTTCACTTGCTTGGTTTTCTTCTATTCTTCAAAGTGATGGTTGTTTGCACTCCGAGCTAATGGAGGAATATTCGAATGGAGGGGTAGTAAATGAGGAGGATTTATCGCCTATAATTACTCTCCCTTGTCCCATTTAAGTTTTTACCAAGGTCTTTGCCACATTGCATTGCTTTTACCCTTTATTCCTTTATTCCTGCATTTTTGCTTGCTTTTATCCTTTATTCCTACATTACATGCACATTAGACCACAAAGCAAAATATCCAACTCTAACTCATCTCATAAACAAAATATAATCAAAAGTATGCAATAAATTGTGAGAATAGTTGGTCTGACTAAGCCAGGAGGTGAATTAAGGCCAATTAAGGCACATATAATTACCTAATGATGAGGCTCATCAGTTGTATATGCTTTCCTCACCCGTTTTTCTTTCCCTTTTTTTTCTGTGTTTTGCTCATTGATGCCTCTCAGCCGTTCATTTTTTTCTCTGCCTGCTTACCTACTCACTGGCCTCCTTTTCTTCCCTGTTTCCTTTCTGCTTGCACCATCTTTTCCTTCAGCAATTTCTTCAGTTCCCACTCCTCACACGTTCTTACCTATTCCTGGTGAAGGAGCTCTAAAGACTGAAGAGTATAGGAATTAATACTACCTGTAATGTTAACATAAGTACGTTCATTAAAACAAGTCATAACATTCTTTCATTCCTTATTATTCTACTTTGCATCATTAAAACTTCTAGTTTTGTTCTCGGCAACCTAGTTTCCCTCAATTCACAGCCACCCAGTTGTCACTTCTCTCCTAAGCTCCATCCCCCCTGATATCCATCACTCGGGGTTCCCATAGAGGTCCCCCGCCACTCTTATTATTTGGCCAGTAAGTAATTGAAAATTGGACTTCGGGAGGGTAGGGTTTTGGCTCCAAATCCACCACCAAGGCAGACCCTATCAACTTTCAATGCACCACCCCCCCTCTTGGATTTTCTAGACTTAGTCTGCCTTTGTAGTCCATCACTACATAGGGTTATATAGAATAGATTTCCCCCCAACCATGCAAAGCCCCACTGGACTAGATTTCTCCCCTTCCTAATCCCCTAAACCTCTTTACTTCCCCATTGGTTTAGGCATCCCCCCAGAAGCCAAATTAGCCTAACAAGGCCTATCTTCCATTTCCCATTCACCCCTCTCAACCCCCATTGTTTCTGGAGGTGACTGGACCCCCAAAGGCTGATAGAGGAGTCATAGCCTTTTCTCAACCCTGGCCTACAACATTTCCCTATGACAGATATTGGTTTCTTTCCCCCGGGTTCTAGCTTCCCTCCAAACCCTTCAAAGGTCTTGTTTCCCCACCCCCCCTCCCTTCATAGAATATAGTCAATTCATATCTAGACATTATCAACAGACAATTGAATTCAAATTCATGAAATTTTTCATTTCTTTCCGCAATTAAGAAACCAGACATTATCTTCTTAAGATAGGACCAACATTTTCCTATTACTTTCGACACCTCTCTCCTTGTTTTCCAGACTCTCCTCCAATTTCGCGACATTGTTGCCAAATCTACACTAAGGGGAGCTTGGTTTACATACCAATTTCATTATAGCTTGCTTCAGGTGGAGTCTAGATGCCGTCAGTTACCCCTTCTCCTGCTCTCCTCTCGATTTCATGCATTATGCCCATTTCTCGTTCTCCTTATGCACTTTGCAAGCATTCCCCCAAATCTCCTACCACCTTTCTCCCTGGCTTCTCATCCATCTACCCATTTTCATTCCTGATGTGTCCTCCACTTACCTCCTTTTCCTGTCCTCTACCCCTTCCTTCGTGTGGGGTCCTTGAATGGGCTGCCTACTTACCTTCTTATTTATGCCGCCTGTCATGACTATAATTTTCCTGGCTTCCTTGACTGTAATCCTTATGCCCTGACCATAATCTAGCTTCCCTGACCATAATCTGACTGCCCCTGACCTTAATCTATCCAGCTCTAATGCCTCTGCATACCCTAATCAGGGGTTTTGTCTTTCTTCCCTCTCTTTTCTCAGAATTTCCTTGAGACTGTTCAATCCTTCTGTTTGATTTATCTCATCATGCAGGATGTCTAGGTTGCTTCCTGGTTTTCCACATCGCTAATTTTCTAAGAAATCAGCTTCCACATTCCCTGATCGGCGGACATGTGTCGGAATGAGGTATTCTATCCCTTGTACTAGGATTCCTATTTCCTAAACTAGTCTCTCCATTCTCCAGCTCTTGCTTATTTTTTCCCATTGGGTTCCCTGTTGGAGTTTTTTCACTATGTCAATCACCAATGTGGAATCCCCTTCCACCACCATCTTCTAAAATTTTTCCCTTCGAGCAATTTCTAGTCCCTGTTTGAGCGCATTGAGTTCTGCTTTGTTATTTCTCGCTATTCCACAATCCATTGCAAACAATTAGATTGTTTGGCCCTAGTGGTCTTTGAACACTCCTCCTAGGCCTGCTTCTCCTAGATTTCCTTTGGCTACACCGTCAAAGTTTAGTTTTATGAAATCCTCCAGAGGAAACTCAAAGTAAGCTAGGGATTTCTTGGGTGTAGGTTTCAACTTCCAGGAGTTAGGCATCAGCATTCTCAAATTCAGATTTAGCATTTCCATTATTCGGCTCTCCTGTGGTGTTGTTTCCCACTCTCCTAGGTTCCATTTATCAACCAGAATAGTTTAACAGATATTCTGTATTTTAAGCTCCCACACTTCCATTGTTGTCTTTTTCTCATCTTTAAGGATTCTCTCATTTCTCTCTTTCTACACTGCCCACAGGAGGAATCCTAAGGAGATGTTCCAGGCTTGGTTTAGAATGGGACTCTGGTAGATTTTCTTTCTCCATTTTTCCATTGTTGTTTTTGTTCTTGAGTAATCCCTGTTCGTATGTCCAAAGATAATTTCATGATTCTTCCATAGGGCATTGTTATATATGCAGTCATTCAGTAGATGTTCCATCGTTTCTATTTGTCCTTTGCATGTGCAACAAACTGATGGTCCCTACATCCCTCTTATCTGTAATTGGTCCCATGTTAGGGTGTGACCATGGAGGACCACCCATAGGAAAAAAGCTACTTTTGACCATAGCTGATCTTTCCATATTCGTTGCCATATGGGTAACCCTTGCTATTGTTTATGATCTTCTTTCAGGTAGTATCCTTCTTGAATAGTAAACATTCCTTTGATTCTATGTCGCCACCTTATAATATGTGTTCCTTCCATTATCATTATTCTTATGGAGTACACCTCCTTATTGTAGGTTTCACATTGGAGAGAATCTGGTGCTTCTCTCCAATGATGTCTCCTCTTCCATTTTCTCCATATTAATCATATCTATGCTTCCCAGAAATTGTTCATCGTCTGATTTGTTGGGCGATTTGTGTTTAAGAATATTTCCACTAGGTCTGTCTGCTGAATAATTTTTGTCTCTGCTGCCAAGCATCTTTTCAGAACCTAACCTTATCTCCTCCGCTGATCTCCAAGAAGCTGTGTTTTCTTATCAATTCTCTATTTTCTATTGCTAGGTTCCATATAGTCGATCCCTTTATATTTTCCTAGGTTCTCAGTCTTCCTTCTATCATCCTAGGAATCGCATATTTCCTTACCCATATTTCTTTCTGTAATTCTATTCCTCCCTGTATCCATATCCACCATAGCTTGGCTCCCATAACTTGGTTCATGGTGTATAGGTCATGAAGGCCCAACCCCCCTGATTTTCTTGGCTTAGTTATCCAGTTCCAAGTTAGTAGAGCCCATTTCTTTGCTGTTTGTGGCCCTTGCCATAGGAATTTCTTGAAGATATTTTTCATAGCATTACAAATAATTTTGGGTACGACTAATCTTGAGAGCTGCTACATAGGAAATGATTGTAACACCACCTTTAGTAGGATAGCTCTACTAACCATGTTAAGTGTCTCAAAGGTCCAGTTTTGAAGGCACCCTTCAATCTTTTCTAAAAGAACCTTCCAGTTTTCCACTCTGAGCGGGTTAAGACTTAGCGAAATCGCCAAATATTTTGATGGTAGGGCTCTTATTTGAAAGCCCATTATTCTTGCCAGGAAGGCTTGAGATTGAGCTACTGTGTTAAAGAAAAAGATATCAGACTTATCTTTTTTGATCTGAGTTCCTGAGGCATTCATGAAATCTTGCAATATGGCCAAGAGGGACCTTGCTTCCTTGAGAGTAGCTTGAAAAAACATCATGATGTCGTCAAAAAATTGTTGATGAGTTAAAGGCAGGTCATTTCCCCACATGCACAGACCCTTAAATTGTCCTGCTTGCACCTTTTCTTTGACATATCTTCCTAGCCCTTCAGCTGCTAAAATGAACAAAAAGGGGGAGATCGGGTCTCCTTGTCTTAGCCCTCTTGTTGCGTTGAAGGCCTCGAACAGTGCTCCATTCAGAAGGATAGAGAACATTGGTGTCGCTATGAAGGAAGATAACGAATTTATCCATTGTGGGTCAAAGCCAAAGGCTTTTAGGATACTTTGAAGGTAGGTCCAACATAAACGATTGTATGATTTCAACAAGTATAGCTTGATCATCATTGCTTTGGACTTGAGGTTCTTAAGGAAGTGAATTTTGTCTTGAGAAATAACTATATTGTCCAAAATTTGCCTTTCTTTGACAAAACCTGTTTTCTCCTGGGATATTAGTGCTGGGAGGATCGGTTTCATTCACCATTATGGTTGAGAGTATTTTATAAATTACATTGCATAATGCTATAGGTCTAAACCCCTGGGGCTCTTTAGAGTGATCAGATTTTGGAATTAGAGCTATAAAGGTTGATTTTAGGGCAGGATGTACCTTTTTTGTTCTTCTGGACTCTTCCACTACTTCTAGGATGTCTTTTCCTAGAATCGGCCATGTCACCTAAAACAATCTACAGTGAACCCATCTGGATCTGATGCTTTATTCCTTTTTATCCCTTTGACTACCTCCTCCACTTCTTCCAAGGTAATAGCCCTCATTAGTGCTAAGTTTTGGTCCCTGCTAACCAACTGGGGGATATGCCTAGTTATCCTGTTTATTTCTTCTATCCTGTTAGGATTCAGTTCTATCATAATATTTTGGAAATGATTCACCAACAAATTTTCCATCTCATCATTTTGCACTAACCAGTTTCCTCCCTGGTCTAGTAATGAGAATATTCTGTTATACTGTTTATGTTGAATCATTGCTTTGTGGAAGAATCTAGTGTTTCTTTCTCCATCCCAGAGCCACTCGAATCTCAATTTTTGTTTCCACAAGATCTCTTCTTGCTTCTGTTATCACTCAGGTTGTTCCCCAAAGTTGTAAGAAAGGGAATATGGCTGAGGTAACCACAAACCAATTTTTTAGACACAGATTCTAGCCAATCTGCATCCAGAGAGGGCTCTTTCTTTATGATTTAGCATTTTTTTAAAAAGTGTTAGGCTAGTTATGAAGTTCAAGGGTTTTGTTTTGTGTTTGGTTGGAGAGATTCAATAGAACAGTGAGGTAAACTTGAAGAGTTTCAGTCTATTGGGCATGATGGAGTCAAAGAAGGATGACTTTCAGGATTCAGTTTCTTCACAGAGGATGGCACCACAGAGCAAGGTAATCAAACATGGAACAATTTCAAGGGCTGAAATTAGATGGAATGGAGCCAAATGGGTGAAGGGTAATTAAGAATCCTTCATCATATTTAACCGAGGGAAAGATGGATGATTACTATTAAGGAGCAATTAATAATTCCTTAGTAAATACTCAATATGAAAGAATCAGGAAACAAGAGTAATTAAGAATTCACTGTTTATTCTAATTCTGAAGAAAACATAGAAAATAACAAAGATTGAAGATAGAGTGCAATCAAGCAAATTCTGAATTATTCTTTTTCTCTATTATTCAGATCATGAAAGATAGATGATATAGTAAACATAGACACAGTAAAACATAAGTTAGAAGGGACTTATTGATCCATAAGATGATTCAAGAATTCTGTAGCAAGTCCTTAGCATCAATTCCTCATTTAGTAGGCCATACAACAAATGGTTCCAACAATATTTTATTCCAGAAATTTCAGTATTACAGTCAAAAGCTATGAATACCCACCAACCAACCCCAAATACTTCGTCTGGGGGGGCGGTATTTATACAAAATATCAAAATATCTTACAAAATATCTGAAGGAGATACTATCTAATGGTGATTAATGCTTCTTTTACAAAAGATAGAGACAAATAGTCTCAGAAACAGGGAAACAATAAATTGACATTGCACTGGTTGTTCCTTCTTTATTAAATATACCAGAGATAGGTTCTGCGAGTCGGTTCATAGTTGTCTTCCATTGATACTCTATGCTGGTTACTCCATCGCTGCCGGACATTCTTTAACCCATATCAGATATACTTTGACCCGCTTGAGACTTTTTATCTCTGTTTGTCTCATCACGAAAAAATAGTTCGAAAATTTCTGCTTTATCCAAGAGAAATTTACAAAATCCCCAACATGTCTTCCCACCATTGTTGATCTGGCAATTTATGCCTCTGAAGTTTCCTCAGGGTTTCATCAGCTTCTGTGTATCTAACAAAATTAGGCTGGAGCTGAAACAGATGTTTTACCTCATGCTCAATATAAAATAAATTTTCTAAGTTATCATAGAGACTTTGGTCCATGGGTAGTCCTAAAGCACTTGTTGATGAGTTAATTTGATCAACAACATATGTGTTCAACTTATGTACATAATCTGTGTGTTTTATAAGCTGGTCAATATTTCCTAATGGACTTGGTAGCCCTTTATCTTGTAAAACTGTAGATGTTTGCATGAAACAAGTAATTTCCACTTGCATATCCTGACATCTTTTTTCAAAATTTTGCATTAAAGTCCTCTTGGTTAGAACTCTTTTGATATCCAAAATGGTGCCTGTCCTGTTTAGGATGCCAAGTTGCTCCAGTTGTTCTCTATTTCTGTAATTCAAAAAATGTATGAGTCAGTTGGCCTGATCAAGCATTTGTCCTAGTAAAGCTCTTGCTTTTTGGATTTCACCATGTGTTGCATTCACCAAGTCAATCTGCTCATAAATAGCTTGGATAGATGGCCAAACATTACTCAGGGATTGAGTGATGTTGGTCCAAAGGATTCCTTTGATTTCTGCTAGAGGCTTGTCCATAGTGAGATCTTTCTCTAATGTTCTGACTTTGTTCTGTAATGCTTTAACCTCTCTTATTTTCTCTGCCACATTTATTTTGGATTTATCATAACTCTGTTCTACTTTTGCCAATTTTTCCTTTACTTGCTTCAGCTCTGATACTTGGAGTTTCAATTCTTCCATGGCTTTTATCAACTCTTTTGTGGTCATACCTGTACTGCTGCTTGGTGCTGCTCCTGCTGATGTTGTACTTGTGATTATGTTAGTTGTGGCTAGTGGGACATTTGGGGATGATGATGATGCAATTGTTGAGGGGGCTGCAGTAGTAACTGTTGGGATTACTTCAGGTTGTTGGGAGGTCGACTCTCCCTGCTTCTCTTTTAAGGTTTTTTCCAGCGTCTACTCAATATCAGTTAATCTTTCATTAAGTTTCCTGAGCAGGTCCATCATGTCCTCTTCTGATTTTTGCTCTATAATTTCTGTAGTTTGAAGGTGCCTTGAAAGAGGTAACTTCAACTGTTTCATTAGGGAAACAATGTCCTCTTCCTTATTTTTGATTAATGGCTTCATGCCTTTGGCATCTTTGGGGTCATGTCCCAGTTCCATGATGATCTCTTCTAAGGATTTGATTCTGTTATCTTTGGCCAGAGAAGAAGCTTTTTCCCAATCTAACTGAGCTGTTGTGTTGTCTAAGGAACTTTGCAATTGGTGGGCCAACATTGCTTTGTCAGCCAGTGTAGAATAAACCATTTCTCTAGTCTTTGGAGTTCAATCTGGTCCATTGGATGGATGTCTTTGGCTAGGAACTCTAAGTTTATTCTGATGTAATCTGATCATAGGCAGACATTAACCTTTGCTAGTTTGAGAGGGCCATCTTCAAGTATTGATTGTACATTTGAATTCTCACAGGATCATTTTTTGCCTTAATTTCTGTAAAAGTTCGTTTGATATCAGAGGACTGTTTTCTTTGTGGCTTGGTAGATGATACTTCAACACTATGCTACCTTTCTAGCTACTACCTATGTGAGCTAGTTGATGTATCTACCACTAGGGAAGTATGCTGGCTGACTAACCTCTCACCTCTTAGTCTGTATGTTGTTTCTTCAATGATTTCCTCTTCTAATAGAGGATCCAATCTTTGCCTCTTTGCACCTGGTTGTTCTGCAGGTCCACTAATAGGTGTGGCCTCTTCTCTGTCTCTTTTCCTACCTTTTTCCTCATTTAAAGGAGTTTGTAATGCTGGGATTTCTGGTGCTGTAGATTTGGCAGGAGGAATTTAAACTTGTTCCTGTTCTTTGGACCCCCATGGCTGATCAGTCATGATTGGCTGCTCTGCAGTTTCTACATATTTTCCCTTTGAGGTCCCTGTGATTGATACGCTGGCTCTTTGTGTAGGCCGCTGAGAAGTTCCAACAGAAGATGTTCCAACTCCTGATTGTTGAGGTAGCTTGAAAGATACCTATCCAAAAGATTCCAGGTCAAGGGTTCTTTCAAGATCTTTCATAGCCTTTTCCATATTTTCTTGGTCACTAATTTCTTCTATCAAGGTCTCTTCTACCCATTCTTCTTGATTTGCATACTGTTCAATTTCTAGGATCCTATGATGTATATACACTAATAGCCTGTACTTTACCCTTCTGTCACTTATGAAACTACATGGGTCATAAGGCACCCACCTAAAACTCTTCTTCAATCTAAGGTGGTCTTCTAAGATCTTTTCATCATCTTTCAACGCATCCCTATCATGGATAACATAAGGCCTAACTGGTTTCTGATTCTCAGCTGAGCTTTCTTCTTTACATTACAAAAGTGGGTTAAATCTGCATGGATGATCTGCTTGAAATATTCTAATGCAAATAACCTCATGGGCACATACTTAGGTAATTTAAAAGGGCAGAGTTCACACCCATACATTCTAATCTCTGTGTGATTCTGGTAGAGGTACCAGTCACCTATTCTGTAGTTTTTGGACAGCTACAAAATCTTCCTCATGTCACTGGTAATCCTGGGAGGAGGGGCTCCTATCAACAAAGTGGAGGCTAGGTGTACAAACAAGTCAATGAATTCACTATAAGTATAAGGGCACTCATAGGTATTGTGGAAGACTGAGCTCCAAAAGATCACAGACCTCCGATTTCCTTTTGAATCTAATTTCCTGATGGGAAATGGAAAGTTGTCTGGCTGATAATATAGCAACAGACGATATATAAAGGATGTGTATTTGAAGACTCCTTCCCTTTCCAAATTCATGAATTGAGCATGGATTTTGTTGGCAATGAAAGTGGCATAGTCATACTTGACAACAGGGGGCTGTCCTGGAGTAAAGATAGATAATAGAACCAGGGTGATATCATCCACATATTCATTGGACCTAAATCCCAAGACTGAGGATATCATGTCAAGAATGAGTTTACTAGTTTCAGTGAAAAAGGCTTGCAGATATGGAGGAGGGCCTTTAGGTTGGTGCTTTGGTGACATGAACATCTGAGTAATATGGGTTATCTCTAAGCTAGGCAATTGAGAAGCTTTTTCTAGCAAAAATCCCATGGAAAGAGGAGCCAGCAGCTCAGTGGAGTGAAAATGTATCATTTCATTGATGGATTCAACAGTTATGGAGAAAAAGACATTTTGGGAAGGTGACATGACTGCTATAAGGGTAGGGTCATAGTTAGCATAGCATTGGTGGATGATATCTGGGAAAACATGGACTGAGGTGAGGAAGTACATGGGAAGGTTTGATTCCCACAGTCCAAAAATATCAAAATGGCTTAGATAACTATCCCTAATTTGGTAGAAGGCCTAACGATGATTATAATCAGTGGTTAAGTCCTTTATTTGAAAGTCTTTGTCTGCAAGAGGCAGATAATTCAAATCTTTGTGAGGTGCATTTACAGGCACGACATTTAGGGCTGCGGGTGCTTCCATGCTTGATTCTTGTGTTTTCAATCTGGAATTTAGGATTGTCGTGGAAAATTGGACTGAAAAACAAGTCTAGGAGTCTTTTTGGGGGCTAAACAGACTGCTCTTGACTCGAATTTGGTTTCACAGGTAGAACTTTCAGTGAAAAAAGCGGAATTTACAGGGTTACCGGTAAAATCGATAAATACCTGGACTGTGGAGGCAAACTGAGTGACTGTAGTTTGAATGACGGAGGGCAAAGGGCGCTACTGTGGTCTCTTTGGACGGGTGGTGGTTGAAAAGCTGGTACAGTGGCTTCAGTCATTCTTTTGCATGGGAGAATGAACAAACAGAATCACAGTGAAAATGATATTTCGTCATTTTTTTAACGCAATTCGATTTGGCGGGTAATTTTGGCATTTATTAAGCATATGATGGGACATCTTGTCACGTAGCGGAGGGGTACGGGATGGTGATGTGGAAGTGACATCAGCGAGGGGTCAGTGGGAGGGCAGTAAGTAGTTTTGGCCCACACTGCTTATGTGCTAAAGTGGTTTTGGTCGGGAGGGCTGTGAGCAGCACGGGTGGTCGACACGCGTCCATGGTACGGGCACGATACCACTAATTCCTTGGATGTTAAAGTGCAGTGGACGGAGGATTGGCGATATGATCTACAACCGTCCGATGGGAGGGTGCCGATCGGACAGTTGGCACTCTGCAAAGTTAGTGGAGGGTTAATGCGCGGGGGCCCCATATAATAAACGTTAATAAATCATATCGGCGCTGTGCTTATTGGTTGGCGGGGTGACTTGTTAATTAATTAATGTGGGGTTAATTAATTTCAAAACTGTGTGCGGGGAGTGGTTATTATAAGGTTTCAAATAAACCTATAATTCCATTAAAACAATGATATATGGCTATATTTTAGCCGGGGTGGGAGTAATAAAATTTTGGGGATCGTATTATACATAATACGGGGAAGGGGAATGAATATAAGGGATTTATATAATAATGTTAATAGTCAATATGAGAAATGATATAAAAAGCGCTAGGCATAACGTTGGGATTTTAACATTTAACACTTAGGCTTAGGGGAAAAGGAGTTTATACAAAGAATACGGTCATTTTCCTAGGTAAAGTAGGAACTTACTTAGGGTATTTATGAGATGGAATGAGATAAGTGGTTTAGAGGATATCAAGCAGATATTAATACCCCTGGGGGAAATTAGTAAATGATTTGGGGAAAGGAGGAGGGAGTTAGTCATGCTTTGCTTGACTTATATTCAAATATCTACCATAGTATTTATGATAATAGTAAGATGAAAGAATTGAGAAACAAAATCAACCATAAGTATGCTTTTGCAACACCAAAACTGCCTACCCAGCCTACTGTACCTACCATTTTTTCTTTTTTTTTTTTCTTTGGGTGCACTTGGACTAGCAAACCCTCATCAATTTTTTCTTCTTTGCATGATAAGCCTATCTAGATCTGCACTTATTTCTTCCGAGGGCTCATATTGAACTGTTGAGCTCCTTTGCTTCTCTACCTATCTATTTATCTGCCAAGTTTAAACAGTTTGGACAGATTTTATTCTCTATCTCTAAAACAGGAAATTCAAACATGAACTGGCCAGGATTAAGTTGTTAGGCCAGTCATCACTTGTGAAAAAAGATCAACAAGGTCTACATGATGTTTCACTTACAGAAAAAGAAATAGTAGTGGCATTTTGACTTGCCCACTTTCCTGGTCCTTTTCTTTGGGGTTCATTTCTTTCACTTTTTTGACCATCTTATTCTTTTTTACCCTCTTTACATTTTTTTTTTAATTTTTGATTTTTTGAGAATATGAAAAACCTTTGCAATAAGAAAAGGTATGTACATATTGTAGAGCTAATCAGGTCAATTATGAAATATGGCACCTATTGATATAGGAGCATAACACTGGCTCCACTTGGGGATGGCTTTTCCTGGTGAAAAGTCAAGAACAGCAGGTCAGATGGCCTTATGAACAACTCTTGCTGTGCTCTGAAGTCTTCCTTTTGTTTGAAAGTAGCAAACTGTACAAAGGATCATTTAAATATACACATTTTTCTTGAACAAATAAACATAACTATAGACTGCCTCCTATTGGAATGTTTGATAAACTGAAACAAAGAAAAGCAAAAATGGTAAATTTTTGTTTTTGTTTTTCAAAACTTTCTGCACTTTCCTCCTCATTCTTATGGCTGTAAAAATCTACAGAAACTGAACTTGCTGATGTACAAGTTGTTAACGCCCAGGTTGTTCCCTATGACTCCCAAGGGAATACGGCCGGGGTAACCACTAACCAATCTTTGGATCACTGTTTCTAGCCAAACTGTGATCAGAGAGGGCTCTCTCTTTATGATTTGTAACTGTTTATGATAGGGTTTTAGGCTAGCTATTATGCACAGGTTTTGTTTATATTTTGGTTGAAGATTTCCTTTCAGGTCTCTGTGATGTAGTCCTCAAAGAGTTAAATATCATTGGGCAATGGAGTCTATGGCTGTAGGTGTCCAGAAACTTTGAGATGAACCGGTGAAACTTACAGGGCCATTTGGATGTTTCATAGAACAAATTTTGATTAATAACAGGAAACAGGTAAGAGAAACAAAAACAATGAAAGCATTCAAGAATTTTCACTCATTTTTTAAATGTTTCCACTGACTGGTTATGAGAAGAGACAGATGTCACAGGGGCAAACTTGAATCCCTGGGAATGTCTATCACAGCGAAAGATATAGTTTCAAAGTGCAGCAACTAAGAATTACACTTTCGTTACTGTATCTGAGGAAAACATGGATAATAGCTCAGTTTGAGTTCAGGGTAATCATGGATTAAGTCCTGGAACCATTCTTCTACTTTGCTATTAAGTGTAAACATCTGAACAATAAAAGAGAACAAAAGACTCGAAAACATGTAATACAGAGATTTGAGAAAAACTTATTGTTTTATGAAAACAGTCTGGAATCCTGCAACATTCACCATTCACCATAACGCATCAAAGTACACCAAGCTTTGGAAATTCCATTCTCCCTTTGTATTATTTCTCTGCGAATCTTACAGCAAGCGAGAGCTCTTCAAAGGAAAATTACAACAACCCCTGCTCTCTCATGCGCAGCGGTTTATATAGAAATAAGTATACAAAATATCTCAGGCATTGAGTCATCTGAGAGAGAGAAAATATCTTCAGTAGTGTTCAGAAAGTAGGCAGGAAGTTATTACAACGTTAAATGCAGAGTAAATGCCCTTTATGTCTGTTAGATGATTGTTTTGACTTTGAGGAGTCACTGAGTCGGTCACATTACTATGTATCGATCCTGTAGGTACGCATTTACTTTTGCCTGCGCAATGAATTCCTCGGCTTTGCCAGCTGCGTTTGTCCTTCCTGCTTTGTTGGCTGCTCCATCTGCTGAGTTGGCTCAGCTTTGAATTTATGATGCCTGCTGATTTTTCTGACTGTTCTTTCCATCAAAATTTATAGAAGAAACAGGAATTGATGCATGGCCCGACGTTTACAAAATTCTCTGGATGGCATCTGTCCACCATTCCTGTGTAGGGAGCTGATGCTTGAGGATAGCCTGCATTGTCTCTTCAGCTTCTGTATACTTGAAAAAATTGGGAGCTACATCAAATAGATGATTCATTTCATTCATTATAAAAAGTAGATTTTCTATCTTACCATAGAAAATCTGTCCTGTGATAGGCCCTGTATCTTCTGAGGTACTGGCCTTCTCATTTACCTGTGATGAGGCAAAAACATTCACTCTCTTGGCATATTCTTCATGGGTGAATAATCTCCCTCCATTGTTCAGCAAGCCAGGGAGTCCTTTACTTTCTAATACCCGAAACCTCTCAAAGAACCTGTTTACCTCAGTTTGCATGTCCTGGGTTCTTCTGTCTAAGGTTTGCACCAGACTTCTAAGAGTAAGAACCCTCTTGATCATTTGGATAGTATCAGTTCTGTTTGCGATTCCCATGATGGTCAACTGAGAACTGGTCTTATGATTGAGCACATTGATCATTTTTGTTGCAATTTCAGGCATGTTCCCCAATAAGGCCCTTGATGTTCTGATTTCCCTCTGCGCCTTTGGAATGAGCTCAAGTTGCTCATGAATTGTCTCAATGTATGGCCATTGGTTATTGATGGATTTACCAATATTGGACCATATCATTGCTCTGATTTCGGCTATGATTTTATCTAGCTTTAGCTCTTTCTCAAGCTCCTTGATTTTGTCTTTGAGAGCTTTGATTTCTTTGGCCTTTTCTCCTACTTCTCTTTTTGTTTTGTCATGCCTTTCATTCACCTTGGCCAGCTGCTCCTTAGTTTCATTCAGCTGCATCATTTGTGCTTCTAAAGCTTGTATTTCGCTTTTTAGCTTTTGCATATCTAAGCTCTGATCTGTGTTGGTGGGTGCTGCTGCAGTAGATATGGCTGGTTGATCAACCTGCTGAAGTGGAGGTGCAGTAGTAGGAGCAGTCTCCTCAAGATTAATGACCTGTGGAGGGGGCTGAGATGTTTGCCCCTCTTGCGCTTGTGTTGATGATCCTTTCGGAGGTGCCTGTGTGGCCTCATATTGCTCCAATTTTTCTTGTGCCTTCAGAAGTTCTTTGTAAACAGAAATTAGCAGAGCAGTGGAATCCTGCTCATACCTTTGTTTTGCCACTTCATCGGTCTGTGGATGGATAGTGGCTGGAAGTTTAACCTTCTTCCTTAGTGCAGCCATATCAACATCTCTGATTTTTAAGATCTCTTGTATCCCTTTGATATCATTGGGATTGTGCCCAATCTCTATGATGATTTCTTCCAGGGTTTTGATCCTGTTGTCTTTGGCCTGAGAAGAGGCTCTCTCTAGCTCCAGCTGGGAAGCTGTAGCATTCAGACTGCTTGTTAACTTGTAGTTATCCAAGGTCTTATCGGCCAATGAAGCATACACCATTTCCCCTGTTTGTTTATGCAACTCAATTTTGTCCATGGGGTGTATGTCTTTGGCAAGGACCTCTAAATTGGTCCTGAGATAATCAGCAGAAGACTGTGGCTTGAGTGCCGTAGGCATAAAATGACTCAATGTCAGTTTGCCCTCACCTACATCAAAAGCAGACATGAGTCTCTGCTGATTGGAAGGAGCCATGTTAAGTAGGTGATTATATAATTGAACTTTGATTGGGTCACTCCTCCTCTTAATATCTATGAACTGCTGCTTTATGCTCACTCTTTCCTCTTTCTGCTGGCTGGAGGAGCTGACCTCCCCTCCCATTGTCCTGTCTAGTTCCTGCTGGGAGGAACTTGCTGAAATTTCTTGACTTGGTGGGCCCATGCCCAATGCTTCTCTGATGGCTATATCCTCTTCTGGGAAATCGTTGAGTCTTTGCCTTTTCTCTCCTTGATTGATAGAGGAAGTCAAGGGAGTTTCTCTTTCCCTTTTCCTAAAGACAAATGTGTCCTCCTTTTGAGGGGTTTGGAGGACCGAGGCATCAAATGTAGAGTCTTGCCTTGTAGGCATGACTTGTTCAGTGGTCTGAGGAGTATCCACTATTTCCTTTTGTTGGGCAGGCTGCTCCTGCCCTTGTTTTTCTTGCTGCTGTTCTTGCTGTTGTCCTATGTCTTCTTGTTGCTCTTGCTGTAACCCTTCTGCTTGTTCTTGTGCTTGCTGGCTTTGTTTTTGCTGCTGTTCCTGCTGTTGCTCCTGCTCTGCCTCCATTTCCTTTTCCTTTCCTTTTTCTGATATTTTTGCAGCAACTTTTGTAGTTTGCTGTGGAGTAGTTGAAGAGGAGGCCGCTACTCCAATTTGTGTGCTTGGCAGTGAGGGGACCTGTGCATAAAATTCAAGGTCAGCCATCTTCTTTTGATTGTTCAGAGCTCTTTGATTAAGCTCTTCTTGAGTCACATTTTCTTCTAGAGTTCCCCTTTTCCACTTGCTTTGATTGGCATATTTTTCAATTCGGGGGAGGCTATAATGACCGTAAGCAGACAGTTTATATTTGAGTCTCCTCATTGTGATGAAGTTGTTGGGGTCATAGGGTTTCCATATAAAACTGTACTTCAAACCAAATCCCATCAGTATTCTATCTGCCTCCTTCCACCCTTCATCCCTTTCATTGTAGACTAAATGGCCAAGTTGGCTCTTGATTTTCAGCTGTGCTTTCTTGCCTCTGCCTGAGAAGTGGAACATATCCACATAGCCAAACTGCCTGAAGTATTCTAAGGCAAATAGCCTCATGGGCACAAATTTGGGTAGTCTAAATGGGGGTAATTCACACCCATATATTCTGATGACGGTGTGGTGTTGGTAGAGATACCAATCCCCAATACTGTATACTTTTGACAAATGTAGGCACCTTTTCATGTCCTCTGTCAGTCTAGGAGGAGGTGAACCAATTAGTAGGGTCAAGGCTGGATGGATGAAAAGATCAATAAACTCACAGTAGGTGTATGGAGAGTAGCATGATATGTGGAAAACAGATGTCCAATATACTACTGATCTCAGATTGCCCTGTGCATCTACTCTCTTCTTTGGGAAGGAGAATTTATCATGCTGGAAGTATATGAGCAGATGATATAGGTAGGAGGTGTACCTAAACACTCTTTCTCTTGACAAATTCATCAACTGTTCATGCATTTTATCTGATATGTATGTTGCATAGTCATAGTGGATTGGTTTCCTTCCTGGGGAGAACATAAGCATCATTTGTATAACTGTTTCATCAATATATTCTATTGAATCATATCCCAGGATAGGACTGATCATGTCCACCAGGTCTTGGCCCAATTGATTGAGGTAAACGCAGTTGATGGGAGGAATCTGCAAAGTGTCACCCTTGATGAAGAGCTGGTTGACCTTAGTGATTTGGGCCTCTGTGGTTTTGGCTCCCTGTACTATTAGATCAGCTAGTGACAGTGGGACCAACTTTTGCTCTGTCTGGAATTGCAACATCTCCCTGATGGCCTCAGGGGTGATGAGAAACAGAATTGAACCTTCAGCATCTAGCACTGCCCTCTTTGATGCATCATAGTGTTCAGCAACTATGTGCACAAGCTCAGGGAATTGATTAACCTGAGGAAGCTTGAATATTGGGAGGAATGAATCCCAAATTCCCAGGATGTCTGTCCCCCTCTCATGTTTGATCTTTATCTCGTTTAATATTTGCAGATGGAACCTGCTTCTGCTCATCATTTCCTCTGTTATCTTGTAGTCCAGGTCTGCCAATGCTCTGGTATCAAATGTTCTATTAGGAACATTCAGGGGAGCCACATTGAGGGCTATGGGAGCCACAGGGGGGTCCATGACTTTTCTTTGCAAATTTTACTCTTACTCAGGGACTGTGTTACTATGCAGAGTAACAACAACAAAGCTTCTTTGCAGCAGGATGGAGATGCAAGTGGAAGGTGTAATTATAACCGCAGCGATTGTAATACTGCCTTGGTATGAGTCTGTGGGTAACAAAACATCAGGGGAAAGCTCTCTTGCTGTGTATTTGTCTTTAGCAAATGACGGGTTCACGATTGCGCGAACCAGTGGCAGTTTTTCCTTTAACTATCGACAAATGGTTCAACCGAGGCTTAAATAATATATTTGGTGGTGGTTGAATTGCAGTACAGTGTTTTCCACGATGAATTTATGCTCTTAAGGCCTGCTACTGATTTATATGCGAAATGCAGGTGAAAACTGAGATTTTAGAATGCAAATGAGCAATACCTGTGAAATTGGGCCGGTGCGAGCTTGCTGGCGTTGAAAGGATGGGCACTCTGGTGGTTGGGAGACCGTTTCAGCGGCTGGCGCAATACTGAACGTATTTTGCATGCAGAGCAAAGTAACGATGAATACGCAAAAATGATAAAAAACGCGAAATTTTGGGTGAAATAGACCTTTTGCGGTATTTGGCGCGAATATGTGCTGACGTCAGCATGACGTCATTGGTGGGTCAAGGTCGGATGACGTCATGCTGACGTCATCGGGTGACGTGGCGCTGTCTGGTTGGTCCACAGTGGCAGTGACATGGCAGGACAGGTGGACCAATGGCAGGACGTACATGGGTGACGGGGCGCTGACACGTTGCTGATGCGGTGATGACGTGGGTAGGCGGGATGAGGGAATCCGGAAACCAGCGCTGGTTTCATATCGCACCGCTTCCTGTACGAGAGCGGTAATGGTCAGTGGTACCTCCGACGTGTGGTGGTGAGGACACGTAGCAGCGAGATGACGTCCTCCAAATACGGACGTCGGAAGATATCTATCGGTCATCGGATGGGCTCCGACGTCACGATGATCGTTAGATCTACGGACTTTGATCGGACGGCGGACGCGAGGCAGATGTGACGGGAGGTTAGTACGGGTATCAGTTAGACGTCGGAAGGGGTCCAACGCGATCAGGGCCGTTGGATCTGTAGGCCTTTGATCTAATGGTCGTCGGGGAGGTGACATGTGTGGAATATACGGATGAGGGCGGAGGCGAATAAACTTGCTTTTGAGTGCTTTTCTAATGTATTTTGATAAAAACAATTATATGCGCCAACCTTGGCTATAGGGCGGAAAAGTGGGTTTTCATGCTTATTTGCCCTTTGAAGCGGGTAAGATGGGGATTTAGGATCTTCATGGGGTCTTTATGTGCAAAGGGGTAAAAATAGGGGAATTTAGCTCATGAAGGAGAGGGGGTAGCTGGCCTAGGCTCATCAACATGACCTGGTGTCATTTGATCCCTGACTCGAGACTTTATTGGCTATAATGCCAAAGGGGTGGGTATTTATAAGATTTTGGGATTTATACACCTTGGTGTTAGTAATATTAGGGGAAGAGGCAATATGAGGATTTATACAATAGAATTAGTGTTAATCTGAATGAAGGGAGCAAATGAAGGGGATCTCACTGAGTTTATATGAAAGTGATTTAGTTTTGAGAGTAGATCAAAATGAAAAGATTTTAGACAAGAAATGTGGCTTCTGAATGAACCAGAACCACCTAAAAACCATGATCTTTCTCCATAAATCTCAGCTAAAAGAGAGAGGGAATGTTAGTGATGAAATGAAGGGGGAGAGGGAGGTTAGTCATGCTCCTGCTGTAGTCTTTTACTTTGCTGCCCATCATCACCATTCTTGCAATGATAGGGATCACTTTCTGCAACCCCAACTACCTACCCAGCTACTTACCTAGCATTTTTTGTTTCTCCTTGGAGGGTGCACTTGGACTTGCAAACCCTTACTTGCCTTTTCTTTTCTTTGGCTTTTTCTTTATTCTTTTCTCTATCTATTTCTACCCTTATCTCTTCCAAGGTCCCAGATTAAACTGTTGGGATCCTTTTCTTCTCTACCTAAACTAGTTGTCTGCCAAGATTAGGCTGTTTGGACAGACTTCTTTCTCTATTCTATAACACAAAATTGAAATATGGCATGATCCAGGTTAAACTGTTGGATCATCCATCAAAATTTGTAATAGGGTTATCAACGTTTGAAACACTTTACACACCTCCTTGCTCTTTTAGGAAATATGGGATCTTTGTGAACTCAAAGCAGAGCATATTTGGACTTTCTCTTGCCAATCATGAAATATGAAACCTATTGGTATAGGTATCCAACAGTGGCTCCACATGGGGATGGTTTTTCTCTTGAAAGACCAAGAACAGCAGGTCAGATTGCCTTGCTCCTTAGCTGCCCATACCAATCTTTGAAACTAGCTGCCTCAATGTGTCAAAATGGTGTGCTTCTTTCTTGGAAGGCCTCTGATTCTATCAGCCTCTTGCTGCTTGGTGAATTACTTGGGAAAACTGCTCTTTACAATCTAAAACAGAAGATAATATGTACATCTGTATATATACAATGAATCTTTAGGTTCCACTCATGGGGAATAATCAAAGTAGTGCTTCAGCATCCTGCCATTGACAGGACCTTCATCCAAGTCAGTTTCGGTCAAACTTTTGAGGAAGTAGGTGTTATTACCTTGCACTGCTTGGACAGCAAATGGTCCTATCCATAAGGAATCAAACTTTCCATGCTTCCCTTTCTCTTCTCTTCTTGCATCCCACTTTAGAACTTTGTCCCCTACATTGAAATCTTCTGCTTTGGTTCTTCTATCAAAGGCCTTTTTCAGTTTCTCTTGTAGTATCTGCACTCTGCTGAAAACTTGTTCTCTGGTCTGCTGTAAACAAATTATCTGGTTAATCCTTCTTTGCATGTCATTTGGCTCTGCTTGGCTTTCTTGTAGAAGTTTCATAACCGGCACTCCTAGTGATGAAGGAAATCTGGCCTCTAATCCATAGACTAACTCATATGGGCTGGTCCCAATTGATCTTTTAGTTGTTAGTCTGTCTGCCCATAAAGCATTTACTAGTTTCTTATGCCAGTTCTTTTTGTTCTCTTCCAGCACTTTCTTTATGATATTTATTAAACTTTTGTTTGATGACTCCGCAAGGCCATTTCCTTGAGGATAGTAAGCTGTAGAATGGCCCAAAGTAATGTGAAATTTATGGCAGAAGTTCACCATTTTCTTGGATCTGAAGGCAGCAGCATTGTCTGTTATTATTTTGTCCAGGCAGCCAAATCTAGCCAGTATATTGCTTTCCAAAAATTGAATGATTACTGAATCATTTGCTTGTCTGCATGGGGCAGCTTCAATCCACTTGGTGAAGTAGTCTGTTGCTGTTAGAATCCATCTGTGTTGCCCTGAAGATGAGGGATGAATTTCCCCAATGAAATCCAAACCCCACTGTTGAAAAGGTCTCTCTGTTGCAATGGGCTTCAAAGGAAGTGGCAGCAGCTGTCTTTTTCCTTCAAACCGTTGGCATTTGTGGCATGAGGCTGTGAATTTCTTAATATCAGAGAACATAGTGGGCCAGTAATAACCAGCCCTTAATATCTTGTCCGCAGTGGACTTCCAGTACAAATGCCCACCACAGTCTCCAGCATGGAATTCTTGCATGATATGGTTAGTTTCATTCTCTATTAGACAGTGCAGCAATATCCCTTCATGGTTTTTCCAAAGTAGATTTCCATCTATCACACAAAATCTAGATGTTTTCATCTTTAGGAACCTACACTTAGTTCTGGACAGTCCTGGGGGAGCACACAGGTTTTGTAACACATAACAGATATCAGAGTACCAAGGAGATTGTTCAAAGGCTACATTGATCTTTGGAGTTGCCAGCTCTGTTTCACTGTCCAGTTGGTTGATATCTAAGGCTTGGAAATTCGCGTCTGTCATTAATTTGGCCAAACCTTGCCCTTTTATCAGCTTTGTAGGCTTTATTTCAATGTCAAATTCTAGTATATTGGCAATCCATTTCCCTCTCCTACCCTCTAAGTTTTCTTGGGTGAGAATGTCTTTGACAATAGGACTAGGTACATAAGCCACAACATGGGAGTAAAGGATGTAAATCCTAAAGTCTTTAATAGCTTTGATCAAAGCATAGGCTTGTTTCTCCATTATTTGGTACTTTAGGGGGGCATCTCTAAGAGCTCTGCTGAAAAAAGCAATGGGCTTTTCATTCCCTTGGTTATCTTTCTGTAATAATACAGCAGCAATAGTATGTTGGGAGGCAAAAGAGAAAATGATGAAGTCTCTGTCAAACTGTGGATTGGTTAACACTGGGGTTTGAGTCAAGGCCGATTTTATGCTTTCAAAAGCTTGTTTTGCTTCAACAGTCCATTTGACCTTTGAATCCTTTTTTAGCATATTGTTTAGTAATCTGATTAATTCCGCTAAATTTGGGATAAACCTTCTTAAAAAGTTGATTTTCCCTAAGAATCCTTGCAGCTCCTTGACATTCCTTGGGTGAGGCATTTGTAGGATAGCTTGTATCCTATCTGGATCAATTCTTATGCCATCTTTTGAAATAATGTGTCCTAAAAGTTTCCCTTCTTCCAAGCCAAATAATGACTTCTTGGGGTTTAAGGAGATACCATATTTCCTGCATGTTATGAAAATCTGTCTTAAATGTTTCAAGTGTTCTTGGTCAGATTTTGAAAAGGGTGTAAGATCATCTAAGTAAATGACCAAGAAGTCATGAATCTCTTTTGCAAATGCAATGTCCATTGCTCTTTGAAACGTTGCCCCTGCGTTTTTCAATCCAAAGGGCATTTTGACATACTTGAAAGTTCCCCATGGGGTAGTAAATGCAGTTTTGTCTTGATCATCAGGGTGTACTAAGATTTGATTGAAACCTGAGAATCCATCAAGCAATGATATCCTTGAAGCCCCTACTACTCTTTGAAGAATATGATCCATTTTGGGCAAGGGGTAGTTATCTTTGAGTGATACTTGGTTCAAATTCCTTAAGTCTACGCAAAGTCTAATCTCACCAGTTTTCTTTCTTGTAGGGACCAAATTTGAAATCCACTCAGAGAACCTGATTGGTGCTATGATACCAGCTTTGAACATTTTCTGTAATTCTTTTTCAATGGAAGGAAGGAGCATAGGATTGATTCTTCTCAATTTTTGTTTGAATGGTTTTTGATTAGGCTTGAGGGGAATGGTATGCTGGATAACAGAGGTATCATAGGACTTTAGATCCTCATAACCCCAAGCAAAGACATCTTGAAACTCTTTAAAGAGATCTATATATTTGGGTTTTTGATCAGGGGGCAGAGCAGCAGATAGCTTTATTATTTTAGGCTTGTCAGTAGTACCAATGTTGCATTCTTCAACTCTTGCACCCAATGGCTGCATCTTTGGCTTTCTAGGGATGTCATTTGAGTCAAAAATATCCTCTAGTGGGGTAAGGCCCATAGGAAGGAAATTGTCTTTGAGTTGTATGATTTCAGCCTCAATGCCACTCATCTCTTCACAGTTAATTTGGTTAATTTGCTGAATGTTTTCTTTATTGAAAATGGTTGGACTGAGTAATTGTTTGGCTGTTCTAGGTGACATTGGGTGGGCAGATTGTTGAAACTGTAATTGTGATGGACTTGCTCCATCAAATATTTGTGATTGACATGCTCCGTCAATATCAATATTTAATCCTGTGAACTCTTGTTGCAAGGTCAAAAAATTGTTTATTTGCATGTCATCCTCAAATACCTGCCACTCTTTGACATTGTTTGGAATAGAGGGTCTGTATTTGACCTCGGCTGTGAAACAATTATTGGGTTCCAATGGAAATTTGAAGGTGCTGGCAAATGTTGCCAAGCTGTGTGCATGGAGATTGTGGCCCCTTGGAATTTTTGTGATAACAAACTCAGAGAAGGTTTCTAATATCTCAATTACAGCAGACCTGTAGGACCTCAATCTTTTGTCATTGGTGACAAAATTTCCTTTCACTTGTTGAATTACTAGATTAGAGTCTCCCATGATAGAGAGTTTGGGAGCTTGTAATGATTTTGCTAGCTTTAGGCCCAGCAAGAGAGCTTCATACTCTGCCATGTTGTTAGTGCATCTAAAATTCAATCTGAAAGCCCTACCTTCTGCATAATCTTTCTCTTTATTATGTATCCATACTCCAGCTCCTGCCCCTAACTTGTTAACTGAGCCATCAAACTCTAGAACCCACAGAATATCTTGCTGAACAGGAGATTTAACATTGTGTTCATGGGATGGCAATGTGAGCATGAGTTGGGGTTTCTTTTCCCATTTGTTTTCTGGGATAATTTCATCACTTGTTTGACAGTTTTTGACAACTAGAGGAGGGTTAATGTGTATTGTTGGGCTAATTGAAGTTCGGCAGGTGCTACTTGTTTGATCAATGTTTTGTTCTTGTATGAGTGTTTCGGTCTTAATGTCATTGTTTGAGAGGCTTGCGCTGTCATTGAAGAGGATGAAGGAGTCTATGTCCGAATGAACAGCATATATTGGAAAATTTTGAGGTTTTTCTTCACTGCTGACCATATACTTCATGAGTGTTTCCCTATAAAGTCTTTTAGGTTGCCCAAAGACAGAGATAGTTGCATAAGACATATCCAATTGCAGGGAGCCTTGGAGCTTGGCTCCCCATGATCTTGATAACAACATCCCGTATTTGGGTGGGATATCAGCAACTACAACATCCATTAGTATGGTTTTGTTGGGAAATTGAACCAGGGACACACATAAATCTTTTATTAGGCCCAAACATTTGACTTGACTAGAATCAAAAGAAAACAGGTCTTTGTATGGTCTTGTTATATCCAAGTTTAATCTTTCCATGACAGCTTTTGGCATAAGGTTATGAGAGGCACCTGAGTCAAACATTGCATTGTGCAGTATTTTATCATGTACATGCAGGCTGACATAAAAAGGTAAAACCCCTGTGACTACTGTTTTTCCATCTACCTCTGGTCCAAACAGTAATTCTGGGGTGTCATCTAGCACATTTACATCATCTTTGCTGTTGGTGAGCTGAAGGGATTTCTTTATCTGTTGCTTGTATATGTCATGCTTGGCTAGCTCTGAGAGGGGAATTGCTATCTTTAACTTGCCAATCTCTGTTCCTAGGTCAAAGGGTTTGTCAACTTGGGTTTTGGAATCACGGATAACAGTTCTTTCTTTGTTCATTAAATCTTCTTGATGGATTTCATCTTGATTTTGGAATCTGCCCCTTATACTCATGTCTTGAGGGGTAATGTTTGGGTTAGGGTGAGAGGACGGGGTTGCCATGGGCTGTTCTAGTGGGGACAGTAGTTCAGTGACCTCCTCAACCCCTACTTCTTTTGTAGGCACGTTTGTGTTGTCATTAGGTTCAGTGACCATGGTTTCTTTGGACTGTTGTTTCTCCTTTACCTTTTCAGGCTGATTTACATTTACAGTCCTACTCCTTAGTTTGTATTGTTTATGGACTTCATAGACAGCAGTGTCATACCCTTGTTTAAAGTCAAAGGATTCTCCTGATTTTGTTTGGAATGTTTTGCTTTCATCCTCCTCATGGTCTTCTTGTGTTAAGAAAATATGGCTTTTACCATCCAGACCCATTAAGTTGATTTCAGGATCTTCATTGAGCTGATTGGCTGAGGAAGTTTCTGCATAGTTTTCTTGAAAAGGGGGTCTGATATCTTGGTCTGCACTTGTTTTTCCTATGTTTGGGTTCTGCGTTCTCCTAAAATTTGGGTTTCTAGGAGGATTGCTTTGTGATGCCTCCCATGATGACTTTCTTTCAACTGATTCCACTCTTTCACCCAGTCTCTTCATGCTGTTTAGTATTGCATCCAACTTTTGATCCAGGCCCGAGGGCTCTTCTCTGAAGCCAGCCTTCTTTTCCAGCTTTGCCCTGTTTCTCTTGGCAATTAGGTTGGCCTCTACAGTGACTGCAACTCTTTGAGCTTCTGCAAGGGTTGGAGGATCTCTTTCTTTCAACTGATAGGCCATATCAGAATCAAAACCATCAGGGAAGTTATACAGGGCCAAATCAGGAGGGGGCCTTAAGTTCTGTGGGATAGCATTGTATACATTGTTAAACCTAGCACAGTATTCCAAAACTGTTTCTTGGGGACCTCTTTTAATAGTGTTGTATTCACCGAGTATGTGTAAAGGGTCTTTCTTCTTCTCCCATATGTTGGTAAACTCTTGGTACAGGACCTTAGGGGTTGCAATGGAATTTGCATTCAGGGATCTAAACCAAGTTCTAACATCCCCGGTTAAGCTTTGAACAAAAATTCTCATCCTAACACTGTCATCATCTATTTCATAGGTCTCAAAGTGGTCTTGCATCTTCTTAGCATGCTGGACAGCTGTCAAAGGGCCATGGGAGTCAAAAAATGAGATTTTGGTTTGGTAGTCTTGGGGTAGAGCTGGAGCATTGGCTGGTATCTGCAGAGGTGCATATCTGTTGGCCATGTTTATAGGGTTTATGGGGTTGATAGGAACGAATGGGACAGCTGGGATTACGGGTGTAACAGGGTTAATAGGATGGGTAACAAGCGGGGGGCTTTGAGGTGTTGATGATGAACTAGGGGAACTAGGGGTGGACCGAAAAAGGACTTTGCAAGGAGTAGGGATGAGGATAGGTTGGTCTGAACTTATATCTGAATCAGCAGGCTTCTCCTGCTTTTGCTGTCTCCTTATGTTCTTTAGAACGATATTTGGATTATCAACAATGATGGGTTGATCAGGGTCAGGGTTTGCCCTAGTGTGCCTTGGGTTTCTTTTGGGAGCCAGCTTCTAAATATTCTTTTGAATTTGTACAGGAGGCTATATATGTACAAGGACTAGGTAAGGATTCTGGAATGACTATATATGTTTCAAAGCTAGGATGAAGATTCCCTAATCAGCTCTTCCCTAAAGCTGTTCCTGTGGCACAGAAACAGTCCTAAGGCCTCTTGGCTAGTTCAGGCTTGATGGTAGCTTTGGAATATAGATAGTAATTGAAAAATCTTCAAGAAGTTTCCCAGTGGAGTCGCCAATTATGTTAACGCCCAGGTTGTTCCCTATGACTCCCAAGGGAATACGGCCGGGGTAACCACTAACCAATCTTTGGATCACTGTTTCTAGCCAAACTGTGATCAGAGAGGGCTCTCTCTTTATGATTTGTAACTGTTTATGATAGGGTTTTAGGCTAGCTATTATGCACAGGTTTTGTTTATATTTTGGTTGAAGATTTCCTTTCAGGTCTCTGTGATGTAGTCCTCAAAGAGTTAAATATCATTGGGCAATGGAGTCTATGGCTGTAGGTGTCCAGAAACTTTGAGATGAACCGGTGAAACTTACAGGGCCATTTGGATGTTTCATAGAACAAATTTTGATTAATAACAGGAAACAGGTAAGAGAAACAAAAACAATGAAAGCATTCAAGAATTTTCACTCATTTTTTAAATGTTTCCACTGACTGGTTATGAGAAGAGACAGATGTCACAGGGGCAAACTTGAATCCCTGGGAATGTCTATCACAGCGAAAGATATAGTTTCAAAGTGCAGCAACTAAGAATTACACTTCCGTTACTGTATCTGAGGAAAACATGGATAATAGCTCAGTTTGAGTTCAGGGTAATCATGGATTAAGTCCTGGAACCATTCTTCTACTTTGCTATTAAGTGTAAACATCTGAACAATAAAAGAGAACAAAAGACTCGAAAACATGTAATACAGAGATTTGAGAAAAACTTATTGTTTTATGAAAACAGTCTGGAATCCTGCAACATTCACCATTCACCACAACGCATCAAAGTACACCAAGCTTTGGAAATTCCATTCTCCCTTTGTATTATTTCTCTGAGAATCTTACAGCAAGCGAGAGCTCTTCAAAGGAAAATTACAACAACCCCTGCTCTCTCATGCGCAGCGGTTTATATAGAAATAAGTATACAAAATATCTCAGGCATTGAGTCATCTGAGAGAGAGAAAATATCTTCAGTAGTGTTCAGAAAGTAGGCAGGAAGTTATTACAACGTTAAATGCAGAGTAAATGCCCTTTATGTCTGTCAGATGATTGTTTTGACTTTGAGGAGTCACTGAGTCGGTCACATTACTATGTATCGATCCTGTAGGTACGCATTTACTTTTGCCTGCGCAATGAATTTCTCGGCTTTGCCAGCTGCGTTTGTCCTTCCTGCTTTGTTGGCTGCTCCATCTGCTGAGTTGGCTCAGCTTTGAATTTATGATGCCTGCTGATTTTTCTGACTGTTCTTTCCATCAAAATTTATAGAAGAAACAGGAATTGATGCATGGCCCGACGTTTACAAAATTCTCTGGATGGCATCTGTCCACCATTCCTGTGTAGGGAGCTGATGCTTGAGGATAGCCTGCATTGTCTCTTCAGCTTCTGTATACTTGAAAAAATTGGGAGCTACATCAAATAGATGATTCATTTCATTCATTATAAAAAGTAGATTTTCTATCTTACCATAGAAAATCTGTCCTGTGATAGGCCCTGTGTCTTCTGAGGTACTGGCCTTCTCATTTACCTGTGATGAGGCAAAAACATTCACTCTCTTGGCATATTCTTCATGGGTGAATAATCTCCCTCCATTGTTCAGCAAGCCAGGGAGTCCTTTACTTTCTAATACCCGAAACCTCTCAAAGAACCTGTTTACCTCAGTTTGCATATCCTGGGTTCTTCTGTCTAAGGTTTGCACCAGACTTCTAAGAGTAAGAACCCTCTTGATCATTTGGATAGTATCAGTTCTGTTTGCGATTCCCATGATGGTCAACTGAGAACTGGTCTTATGATTGAGCACATTGATCATTTTTGTTGCAATTTCAGGCATGTTCCCCAATAAGGCCCTTGATGTTCTGATTTCCCTCTGCGCCTTTGGAATGAGCTCAAGTTGCTCATGAATTGTCTCAATGTATGGCCATTGGTTATTGATGGATTTACCAATATTGGACCATATCATTGCTCTGATTTCGGCTATGATTTTATCTAGCTTTAGCTCTTTCTCAAGCTCCTTGATTTTGTCTTTGAGAGCTTTGATTTCTTTGGCCTTTTCTCCTACTTCTCTTTTTGTTTTGTCATGCCTTTCATTCACCTTGGCCAGCTGCTCCTTAGTTTCATTCAGCTGCATCATTTGTGCTTCTAAAGCTTGTATTTCGCTTTTTAGCTTTTGCATATCTAAGCTCTGATCTGTGTTGGTGGGTGCTGCTGCAGTAGATATGGCTGGTTGATCAACCTGCTGAAGTGGAGGTGCAGTAGTAGGAGCAGTCTCCTCAAGATTAATGACCTGTGGAGGGGGCTGAGATGTTTGCCCCTCTTGCGCTTGTGTTGATGATCCTTTCGGAGGTGCCTGTGTGGCCTCATATTGCTCCAATTTTTCTTGTGCCTTCAGAAGTTCTTTGTAAACAGAAATTAGCAGAGCAGTGGAATCCTGCTCATACCTTTGTTTTGCCACTTCATCGGTCTGTGGATGGATAGTGGCTGGAAGTTTAACCTTCTTCCTTAGTGCAGCCATATCAACATCTCTGATTTTTAAGATCTCTTGTATCCCTTTGATATCATTGGGATTGTGCCCAATCTCTATGATGATTTCTTCCAGGGTTTTGATCCTGTTGTCTTTGGCCTGAGAAGAGGCTCTCTCTAGCTCCAGCTGGGAAGCTGTAGCATTCAGACTGCTTGTTAACTTGTAGTTATCCAAGGTCTTATCGGCCAATGAAGCATACACCATTTCCCCTGTTTGTTTATGCAACTCAATTTTGTCCATGGGGTGTATGTCTTTGGCAAGGACCTCTAAATTGGTCCTGAGATAATCAGCAGAAGACTGTGGCTTGAGTGCCGTAGGCATAAAATGACTCAATGTCAGTTTGCCCTCACCTACATCAAAAGCAGACATGAGTCTCTGCTGATTGGAAGGAGCCATGTTAAGTAGGTGATTATATAATTGAACTTTGATTGGGTCACTCCTCCTCTTAATATCTATGAACTGCTGCTTTATGCTCACTCTTTCCTCTTTCTGCTGGCTGGAGGAGCTGACCTCCCCTCCCATTGTCCTGTCTAGTTCCTGCTGGGAGGAACTTGCTGAAATTTCTTGACTTGGTGGGCCCATGCCCAATGCTTCTCTGATGGCTATATCCTCTTCTGGGAAATCGTTGAGTCTTTGCCTTTTCTCTCCTTGATTGATAGAGGAAGTCAAGGGAGTTTCTCTTTCCCTTTTCCTAAAGACAAATGTGTCCTCCTTTTGAGGGGTTTGGAGGACCGAGGCATCAAATGTAGAGTCTTGCCTTGTAGGCATGACTTGTTCAGTGGTCTGAGGAGTATCCACTGTTTCCTTTTGTTGGGCAGGCTGCTCCTGCCCTTGTTTTTCTTGCTGCTGTTCTTGCTGTTGTCCTATGTCTTCTTGTTGCTCTTGCTGTAACCCTTCTGCTTGTTCTTGTGCTTGCTGGCTTTGTTTTTGCTGCTGTTCCTGCTGTTGCTCCTGCTCTGCCTCCATTTCCTTTTCCTTTCCTTTTTCTGATATTTTTGCAGCAACTTTTGTAGTTTGCTGTGGAGTAGTTGAAGAGGAGGCCGCTACTCCAATTTGTGTGCTTGGCAGTGAGGGGACCTGTGCATAAAATTCAAGGTCAGCCATCTTCTTTTGATTGTTCAGAGCTCTTTGATTAAGCTCTTCTTGAGTCACATTTTCTTCTAGAGTTCCCCTTTTCCACTTGCTTTGATTGGCATATTTTTCAATTCGGGGGAGGCTATAATGACCGTAAGCAGACAGTTTATATTTGAGTCTCCTCATTGTGATGAAGTTGTTGGGGTCATAGGGTTTCCATATAAAACTGTACTTCAAACCAAATCCCATCAGTATTCTATCTGCCTCCTTCCACCCTTCATCCCTTTCATTGTAGACTAAATGGCCAAGTTGGCTCTTGATTTTCAGCTGTGCTTTCTTGCCTCTGCCTGAGAAGTGGAACATATCCACATAGCCAAACTGCCTGAAGTATTCTAAGGCAAATAGCCTCATGGGCACAAATTTGGGTAGTCTAAATGGGGTAATTCACACCCATATATTCTGATGACGGTGTGGTGTTGGTAGAGATACCAATCCCCAATACTGTATACTTTTGACAAATGTAGGCACCTTTTCATGTCCTCTGTCAGTCTAGGAGGAGGTGAACCAATTAGTAGGGTCAAGGCTGGATGGATGAAAAGATCAATAAACTCACAGTAGGTGTATGGAGAGTAGCATGATATGTGGAAAACAGATGTCCAATATACTACTGATCTCAGATTGCCCTGTGCATCTACTCTCTTCTTTGGGAAGGAGAATTTATCATGCTGGAAGTATATGAGCAGATGATATAGGTAGGAGGTGTACCTAAACACTCTTTCTCTTGACAAATTCATCAACTGTTCATGCATTTTATCTGATATGTATGTTGCATAGTCATAGTGGATTGGTTTCCTTCCTGGGGAGAACATAAGCATCATTTGTATAACTGTTTCATCAATATATTCTATTGAATCATATCCCAGGATAGGACTGATCATGTCCACCAGGTCTTGGCCCAATTGATTGAGGTAAACGCAGTTGATGGGAGGAATCTGCAAAGTGTCACCCTTGATGAAGAGCTGGTTGACCTTAGTGATTTGGGCCTCTGTGGTTTTGGCTCCCTGTACTATTAGATCAGCTAGTGACAGTGGGACCAACTTTTGCTCTGTCTGGAATTGCAACATCTCCCTGATGGCCTCAGGGGTGATGAGAAACAGAATTGAACCTTCAGCATCTAGCACTGCCCTCTGGGATGCATCATAGTGTTCAGCAACTATGTGCACAAGCTCAGGGAATTGATTAACCTGAGGAAGCTTGAATATTGGGAGGAATGAATCTTACCATAAAAAGTAGATTTTCTATCTTACCATAGAAAATCTGTCCTGTGATAGGCCCTGTATCTTCTGAGGTACTGGCCTTCTCATTTACCTGTGATGAGGCAAAAACATTCACTCTCTTGGCATATTCTTCATGGGTGAATAATCTCCCTCCATTGTTCAGCAAGCCAGGGAGTCCTTTACTTTCTAATACCCGAAACCTCTCAAAGAACCTGTTTACCTCAGTTTGCATGTCCTGGGTTCTTCTGTCTAAGGTTTGCACCAGACTTCTAAGAGTAAGAACCCTCTTGATCATTTGGATAGTATCGGTTCTGTTTGCGATTCCCATGATGGTCAACTGAGAACTGGTCTTATGATTGAGCACATTGATCATTTTTGTTGCAATTTCAGGCATGTTCCCCAATAAGGCCCTTGATGTTCTGATTTCCCTCTGCGCCTTTGGAATGAGCTCAAGTTGCTCATGAATTGTCTCAATGTATGGCCATTGGTTATTGATGGATTTACCAATATTGGACCATATCATTGCTCTGATTTCGGCTATGATTTTATCTAGCTTTAGCTCTTTCTCAAGCTCCTTGATTTTGTCTTTGAGAGCTTTGATTTCTTTGGCCTTTTCTCCTACTTCTCTTTTTGTTTTGTCATGCCTTTCATTCACCTTGGCCAGCTGCTCCTTAGTTTCATTCAGCTGCATCATTTGTGCTTCTAAAGCTTGTATTTCGCTTTTTAGCTTTTGCATATCTAAGCTCTGATCTGTGCTGGTGGGTGCTGCTGCAGTAGATATGGCTGGTTGATCAACCTGCTGAAGTGGAGGTGCAGTAGTAGGAGCAGTCTCCTCAAGATTAATGACCTGTGGAGGGGGCTGAGATGTTTGCCCCTCTTGCGCTTGTGTTGATGATCCTTTCAGAGGTGCCTGTGTGGCCTCATATTGCTCCAATTTTTCTTGTGCCTTCAGAAGTTCTTTGTAAACAGAAATTAGCAGAGCAGTGGAATCCTGCTCATACCTTTGTTTTGCCACTTCATCGGTCTGTGGATGGATAGTGGCTGGAAGTTTAACCTTCTTCCTTAGTGCAGCCATATCAGCATCTCTGATTTTTAAGATCTCTTGTATCCCTTTGATATCATTGGGATTGTGCCCAATCTCTATGATGATTTCTTCCAGGGTTTTGATCCTGTTGTCTTTGGCCTGAGAAGAGGCTCTCTCTAGCTCCAGCTGGGAAGCTGTAGCATTCAGACTGCTTGTTAACTTGTAGTTATCCAAGGTCTTATCGGCCAATGAAGCATACACCATTTCCCCTGTTTGTTTATGCAACTCAATTTTGTCCATGGGGTGTATGTCTTTGGCAAGGACCTCTAAATTGGTCCTGAGATAATCAGCAGAAGACTGTGGCTTGAGTGCCGTAGGCATAAAATGACTCAATGTCAGTTTGCCCTCACCTACATCAAAAGCAGACATGAGTCTCTGCTGATTGGAAGGAGCCATGTTAAGTAGGTGATTATATAATTGAACTTTGATTGGGTCACTCCTCCTCTTAATATCTATGAACTGCTGCTTTATGCTCACTCTTTCCTCTTTCTGCTGGCTGGAGGAGCTGACCTCCCCTCCCATTGTCCTGTCTAGTTCCTGCTGGGAGGAACTTGCTGAAATTTCTTGACTTGGTGGGCCCATGCCCAATGCTTCTCTGATGGCTATATCCTCTTCTGGGAAATCGTTGAGTCTTTGCCTTTTCTCTCCTTGATTGATAGAGGAAGTCAAGGGAGTTTCTCTTTCCCTTTTCCTAAAGACAAATGTGTCCTCCTTTTGAGGGGTTTGGAGGACCGAGGCATCAAATGTAGAGTCTTGCCTTGTAGGCATGACTTGTTCAGTGGTCTGAGGAGTATCCACTGTTTCCTTTTGTTGGGCAGGCTGCTCCTGCCCTTGTTTTTCTTGCTGCTGTTCCTGTTGCTGTCCTATGTCTTCTTGTTGCTCTTGCTGTAACCCTTCTGCTTGTTCTTGTGCTTGCTGGCTTTGTTTTTGCTGCTGTTCCTGCTGTTGCTCCTGCTCTGCCTCCATTTCCTTTTCCTTTCCTTTTTCTGATATTTTTGCAGCAACTTTTGTAGTTTGCTGTGGAGTAGTTGAAGAGGAGGCTGCTACTCCAATTTGTGTGCTTGGCAGTGAGGGGACCTGTGCATAAAATTCAAGGTCAGCCATCTTCTTTTGATTGTTCAGAGCTCTTTGATTAAGCTCTTCTTGAGTCACATTTTCTTCTAGAGTTCCCCTTTTCCACTTGCTTTGATTGGCATATTTTTCAATTCGGGGGAGGCTATAATGACCGTAAGCAGACAGTTTATATTTGAGTCTCCTCATTGTGATGAAGTTGTTGGGGTCATAGGGTTTCCATATAAAACTGTACTTCAAACCAAATCCCATCAGTATTCTATCTGCCTCCTTCCACCCTTCATCCCTTTCATTGTAGACTAAATGGCCAAGTTGGCTCTTGATTTTCAGCTGTGCTTTCTTGCCTCTGCCTGAGAAGTGGAACATATCCACATAGCCAAACTGCCTGAAGTATTCTAAGGCAAATAGCCTCATGGGCACAAATTTGGGTAGTCTAAATGGGGGTAATTCACACCCATATATTCTGATGACGGTGTGGTGTTGGTAGAGATACTAATCCCCAATACTGTATACTTTTGACAAATGTAGGCACCTTTTCATGTCCTCTGTCAGTCTAGGAGGAGGTGAACCAATTAGTAGGGTCAAGGCTGGATGGATGAAAAGATCAATAAACTCACAGTAGGTGTATGGAGAGTAGCATGATATGTGGAAAACAGATGTCCAATATACTACTGATCTCAGATTGCCCTGTGCATCTACTCTCTTCTTTGGGAAGGAGAATTTATCATGCTGGAAGTATATGAGCAGATGATATAGGTAGAAGGTGTACCTAAACACTCTTTCTCTTGACAAATTCATCAACTGTTCATGCATTTTATCTGATATGTATGTTGCATAGTCATAGTGGATTGGTTTCCTTCCTGGGGAGAACATAAGCATCATTTGTATAACTGTTTCATCAATATATTCTATTGAATCATATCCCAGGATAGGACTGATCATGTCCACCAGGTCTTGGCCCAATTGATTGAGGTAAACGCAGTTGATGGGAGGAATCTGCAAAGTGTCACCCTTGATGAAGAGCTGGTTGACCTTAGTGATTTGGGCCTCTGTGGTTTTGGCTCCCTGTACTATTAGATCAGCTAGTGACAGTGGGACCAACTTTTGCTCTGTCTGGAATTGCAACATCTCCCTGATGGCCTCAGGGGTGATGAGAAATAGAATTGAACCTTCAGCATCTAGCACTGCCCTCTGGGATGCATCATAGTGTTCAGCAACTATGTGCACAAGCTCAGGGAATTGATTAACCTGAGGAAGCTTGAATATTGGGAGGAATGAATCCCAAATTCCCAGGATGTCTGTCCCCCTCTCATGTTTGATCTTTATCTCGTTTAATATTTGCAGATGGAACCTGCTTCTGCTCATCATTTCCTCTGTTATCTTGTAGTCCAGGTCTGCCAATGCTCTGGTATCAAATGTTCTATTAGGAACATTCAGGGGAGCCACATTGAGGGCTATGGGAGCTACAGGGGGGTCCATGACTTTTCTTTGCAAATTTTACTCTTACTCAGGGACTGTGTTACTATGCAGAGTAACAACAACAAAGCTTCTTTGCAGCAGGATGGAAATGCAAGTGGAAGGTGTAATTATAACCGCAGCGATTGTAATACTGCCTTGGTATGAGTCTGTGGGTAACAAAACGTCAGGGGAAAGCTCTCTTGCTGTGTATTTGTCTTTAGCAAATGACGGGTTCACGATTGCGCGAACCAGTGGCAGTTTTTCCTTTAACTATCGACAAATGGTTCAACCGAGGCTTAAATAATATATTTGGTGGTGGTTGAATTGCAGTACAGTGTTTTCCACGATGAATTTCTGCTCTTAAGGCCTGCTACTGATTTATATGCGAAATGCAGGTGAAAACTGAGATTTTAGAGTGCAAATGAGCAATACCTGTGAAATTGGACCGGTGCGAGCTTGCTGGCGTTGAAGGGATGGGCGCTCTGGTGGTTGGGAGACCGTTTCAGCGGCTGGCGCAATACTGAACGTATTTTGCATGCAGAGCAAAGTAACGATGAATACGCAAAAATGATAAAAAACGCGAAATTTTGGGTGAAATAGACCTTTTGCGGTATTTGGCGCGAATATGTGCTGACGTCAGCATGACGTCATTGGTGGGGTCAAGGTCGGATGACGTCATGCTGACGTCATCGGGTGACGTGGCGCTGTCTGGTTGGTCCACAGTGGCAGTGACATGGCAGGACAGGTGGACCAATGGCAGGACGTACATGGGTGACGGGGCGCTGACACGTTGCTGATGCGGTGATGACGTGGGTAGGCGGGATGAGGGAATCCGGAAACCAGCGCTGGTTTTATATCGCACCGCTTCCTGTACGGGAGCGGTAATGGTCAGTGGTACCTCCGACGCGTGGTGGTGAGGACACGTAGCAGCGGGATGACGTCCTCCAAATACGGACGTCGGAAGATATCTATCGGTCATCGGATGGGCTCCGACGTCACGATGATCGTTAGATCTACGGACTTTGATCGGACGGCGGACGCGAGGCAGATGTGACGGGAGGTTAGTACGGGTATCAGTCAGACGTCGGAAGGGGTCCAACGCGATCAGGGCCGTTGGATCTGTAGGCCTTTGATCTAATGGTCGTCGGGGAGGTGACATGTGTGGAATATACGGATGAGGGCGGAGGCGAATAAACCTGCTTTTGAGTGCTTTTCTAATGTATTTTGATAAAAACAATTATATGCGCCAACCTTGGCTATAGGGCGGAAAAGTGGGTTTTCATGCTTATTTGCCCTTTGAAGCGGGTAAGATGGGGATTTAGGATCTTCATGGGGTCTTTATGTGCAAAGGGGTAAAAATAGGGGAATTTAGCTCATGAAGGAGAGGGGGTAGCTGGCCTAGGCTCATCAACATGACCTGGTGTCATTTGATCCCTGACTCGAGACTTTATTGGCTATAATGCCAAAGGGGTGGGTATTTATAAGATTTTGGGATTTATACACCTTGGTGTTAGTAATATTAGGGGAAGAGGCAATATGAGGATTTATACAATAGAATTAGTGTTAATATGAATGAAGGGAGCAAATGAAGGGGATCTCACTGAGTTTATATGAAAGTGATTTAGTTTTGAGAGTAGATCAAAATGAAAAGATTTTAGACAAGAAATGTGGCTTCTGAATGAACCAGAACCACCTAAAAACCATGATCTTTCTCCATAAATCTCAGCTAAAAGAGAGAGGGAATGTTAGTGATGAAATGAAGGGGGAGAGGGAGGTTAGTCATGCTCCTGCTGTAGTCTTTTACTTTGCTGCCCATCATCACCATTCTTGCAATGATAGGGATCACTTTCTGCAACCCCAACTACCTACCCAGCTACTTACCTAGCATTTTTTGTTTCTCCTTGGAGGGTGCACTTGGACTTGCAAACCCTTACTTGCCTTTTCTTTTCTTTGGCTTTTTCTTTATTCTTTTCTCTATCTATTTCTACCCTTATCTCTTCCAAGGTCCCAGATTAAACTGTTGGGATCCTTTTCTTCTCTACCTAAACTAGTTGTCTGCCAAGATTAGGCTGTTTGGACAGACTTCTTTCTCTATTCTATAACACAAAATTGAAATATGGCATGATCCAGGTTAAACTGTTGGATCATCCATCAAAATTTGTAATAGGGTTATCAACGTTTGAAACACTTTACACACCTCCTTGCTCTTTTAGGAAATATGGGATCTTTGTGAACTCAAAGCAGAGCATATTTGGACTTTCTCTTGCCAATCATGAAATATGAAACCTATTGGTATAGGTATCCAACACAAGTTAGAGCTAGGATATATCAACAAACTGAATCAAAATAGTGTTTCAACATTTGACCATTAACAGGCCCTTCTTTTGTTTCTGAATCATCCATGTTCTTCAAAAAGTAGGTGTTGTTTCCCTATGAGGCCTAGATAATAAAAGGTCCCTTCCATAGGAAGTCGAACTTCCCATGTTTTCCTTTATCTTCTCTTATGGAATCCCATTTTAAAACTTTGTCTCCTATGTAAAAATCTTCTGCCTTGGTCTTCTTATCAAAAAATTTCTTAAGTTTCTCTTGTAACACTTGGGATCTTTGGTACACCTCTTCTCTGGTCTGCTGCAAGTGAATGCTTTGATTTATTCTTCTTTGAATGTCATTGGGCTGCACCTGAGCTTCTTGCAGTGATTTCATTACAGGCCCCCCTAAAGATGAAGGAAATACAGCCTCCATACCATAGACTAATTCATAAGGGCTAGTCCCAAAGGATCTCTTGGTAGTTAATCTGTCTACCCATAGTGCATTGATAAGTTTCTTATGCTAATTTTTCTTGTTTTCTTCCAATAGTTTCTTGATGATATTAACCAAGTTTTTATTGGAGGACTCAGCTAGACCATTACCTTGAGGGTAATAGGCTATGGAATGGCATAAGGTGATGTGGTATTTGTTACAGAAACTGATCATTCTCTGGGATTTAAAAGCAACAACATTGTCAATTATAATTTTTTCAGGACAGCCAAATCTGGACAGGATGTTGGTTTCTAAGAATTGTATGATCACTGAATCATTGGCTTGTCTACAAGGGATGGCCTCTATCCATTTAGTGAAATAATCTGTGGTAGTGAGGATCCATTTATGCTGACCAGAAGAGGGAGGATGGATTTCCCCAATGAAGTCTAAACCCCATTGTTGAAATGGTCTTTCAGTGGAAATTGGTCTAAGGGGTAAAGGTAGAAGTTTCCTCTTGCCTTCAAATATTTGAAATTTATGGAAAACAGTGACAAACTTCTTAACATCAGCAAATAAGGTTGGCCAGTAAAATCCAGCCCTTAGGATTTTGTCGGCAGTTGATTTCCAGTACAGATGTCCACCACAGTCCTGCTTCAATAGAATACCTTCATGATTTTTCCGAAAAAGAGCACCATCTAAAATACAAAATTTTGAAGCTTTCATTTTTAAAAACCTTTTCTTTGTTCTGGATAACCCTGGAGGAGCCTACAGGTTTAATAATACATGAATTATGTCAGCATACCAAGGTGATTCTAGGAAGGCCTAGCTGATTTGTGGAGTCACCATCTCTTGTTCATTATCCAGTTCATTAATATCCAGGGCTTGGCAATTGGTTTCAGTCATGATTTTAGCTAATCCCTATCCGTTTATAAGCTTTATAGGCTTTATTTCAATATCATATTCCAATATAGTAGCAATCCATTTACCTCTCTTGCCTTCAATCCCCTCTTGGGTCAAGATATATTTGACAACAACATTTGGTACATAGGCTATTATATGGGAGTATAAGATGTAGACTCTGAAGTCTTTAATGGCTTTTACAAGTGCATAAGCCTGTTTTTCGATTATTGGGTATTTTAGCGGTGCATCTCTAAGTGCTTTACTAAAGAAGGCTATGGGTTTTTCACATCCTTGATCATCTTTCTGTAGTAAAACAATAGCAATAGTGTGTTCTGATTCAAATGAAAATATTATGAAGTCTCTATCAAACTTTGGGCTTGTAAGGACTGGTGTTTTGGTCAGAGCTATTTTAATTTCTTCAAATGCTTGTTTAGCTTCTAATGTCCATTTAACCTTGGAATCTTTTCTCAACATATTGTTCAGCAACCTGATTAATTCAGCCAAATTAGGAATGAATCTTCTTAAAAAGTTGATTTTTCCCAGGAAAGCTTGAAGTTCTTTGACATTTCTGGGATGAGGTATTTGTAAAATGACTTCTATTCTGTTAGGATCAATTTTGATGCCATCTTTGGAGATTATGTGGCCCAACAGTTTGCCTTCCTCTACACCGAACAAGGACTTCTTAGGATTTAAGGAAATACCATACTTTCTGCATTTTAAAAACACTTGTCTTAGATTATCTAGATGTTGCTGATCTGATTTAGAAAACACAGTGAGATCATCCAAATATATGACCAGAAAATCATGAATTTCTTTTGCAAAATCTATGTCCATTGGTCGCTGGAAGGTTGCCCCTGCATTCTTTAGTTCAAATGGCATTTTGACATATTTGAAAGTTCCCCACGGTGTTGTAAAAGCAATTTTTTCCTGGTCATCAGGATGGACTAGAATTTGGTTAAAGCCTGAGAACCCATCCAAGAATGAAATCCTAGAAGCACCTACTACCCTTTGTAAAATGTGGTCCATCTTAGGTAATGGGTAGTGGTCCTTCAAAGAAACCTTATTCACATTCCTTAAATCTACACACAATCTGATTTCTCCTATCTTCTTCTTAGTGGGCACTAAATTAGACAACCATTTTGAAAACCTGATAGGTGCAATTATGCCTGCTTCATACATTCTTTTGATTTCCTTTTCAATTAAGGGGAGTAGTATAGGGTTAACTCTTCTTGGTTTTTTATTGAATGGATTTTGATTTTCCTTGAGGGGTATTGTATGTTGAATTACTGAGGTGTCATATGATTTTATATCTTCATACTTCTAGGAAAAAACATCCTGGAATTCTTTGAACAATTCAACATATTTAAGCTTTTGATCAGGGGGCAAAGTTTTGGATAATTTTATCATTTTCAGATTTTCTTGAGATCCTATGTTACAGTCCTCAATGTTTGTGTTTAGAGGCTGCATCTTGGGTTTCTTTGGGATATCATTAAAATCAAAGAAATCTTCCAAAGGAGTTAATCCTGTGGCCAAATAATTGTCTTTTAGGTTAATGACTTTAGATTCTCCTTCAATAATCTCATCAATGTCTGCTTCTTTAAGATCTTGAAACTTTTTCTTGGCAAATTTTGTTGGGTGAAGTATTTGAGTTGCAGTTTCTGCTGAAATGTCTGTTTCAATTTTATCTATTTGATCAAACTCACCAACAGTGTTCGTGTCTATATTAGAGTTACAAAATTCTTCTTTTAGGGTCAAGAAATTGTTAATCTGAATATCATTGTCAAACACTTGCCAATTTTTTACATTGTCAGGTATAGTTGGCCTATGTCTAATCTCAGCCGCGAAATGATGACTGGGTTCAAATGGTAATTTACAAGTGCTGGCAAATGTTGCTAAATTGTGAGAATGTAAATTATGTTTTCTTGGAATTTTGGCCAGCTGTGTCTCTAGAAATGTATTGAGTATTTCAATTGTTGTTCCTCTATAAGATCTTAATCTGGGATCATTTGTGAGGAATTTTCCTTTTATCTATTGAATGACTAGATGAGAGTCCCCCAAAACTGATACCGTGGTTGCCCCTAAACTTTTCATCAATTTGAGTCCTAGCAGCAGGGCTTCATATTCAGCCATATTATTGGTACATCTAAAGTTTAGTCTGTAAGCATGCCCTTCAGCATGATCATTTTCTAGATTGTGTACCCAAATTCCTACTCTTACCCCTAATTTATTAACTGATCCATCAAATTCTAAGTACCAAAGGATCTCATGTTCATAGTTAGTATTAGGAGTCTCTGAAATTTTCTTACTAGGGAAATCTGGCATTTTAGTTTCATCTGGTTTCTCTTGAGTATCTGAAATTGTTAATCTGAATATCATTGTTCTCAGCAATTTCTTGAATTTGAATGCAAGGGTTTTCATTTATGATTTTTTCTTGTTCAAGTGCTAAAACCTTGACGTGAGTTGGTGGATTAATTTCAGCATTGTACAGAATGAAGGAATCCATGTCAGAGTGCATGGAATAGATGGGAAAATTCTAGGGTTTCCCCTGACTACTTACCACGTATCTCATTAAAGTTTCTCGATACAGTCTCTTCGGCTGACCAAATACAGAAATATTCGCATAGGACATGTCCAATTATAAAGATCCTTGGAGCTTTTCACCCCAAGATCTAGACAACAACATACCATATTTTGGTGGAATATCAGCTACCACTACATCCATTAAAATTGTCTTGGCCAGGTATTGAACTAATGATACGCATAAATCTTTGATCAATCCTAGACACTTGACCTGGCTTGAATCAAAAGAGAATAAGTCTTTGTATGGCCTGGTAATATCTAGGTCCAACTTCTCCATTACAGATTTAGGCATTAAGTTATGAGAAGCACCAGAATAAAAAATGGCATTATGAAGTATTTTATCATGTATGTTCAGACTTACATAGAAAGGAGGAACCCCTCCATCTACTAATTTTCCGTTTACCTCAGGGCCAAAAATTAATTCAGGCTGGTCATCCAAGACATTTACTGAATCTTTGTTTTCTGAAATTTGGAGTGATCTGCAGATTTGACCTCTGTAGGCATCATGCTTAGCCAATTCTGACAATGGGATAGCTATCTTTAATTTTCCAATTTCAGTCTCAAGATTGAAATGTTTTTCAGTTTGAGTTTTTGTATTTGGGACTGTGAGATTGTCCTTTTCTGCTGTATTTTCAGAGCTTTTTTCTTTTTCAGGAGTGGGGTTGTGGGTTGAAGTTGCTCCCAACTCAATTTCAGGAGGTTCTTCCACATTTTTCTTGGGAGGAATGGAAGTGGAAGGTTGTCTGTTAGGTTGTTGAATGTCTAATACATCTTCAATTGTTGGATTATTTCGGCCAGGACCCGTTCTAGGAAGGGTTTGTACAGAGGGGTTCTTGATCTTAGCTTTGTTAGGTTGCTTGGTTTCTTTCAGTTTACTGCTCTCAGGGACATCTATCCTTCTGCTCCTTAGATTGTATTGCTTGTGAACTTCATAGATGGCTGTATCATATCCCTCCCTAAAATCAAATGATTCCCCTGATTGAATTTGGAATTGATTAAGAGAGTGAGCTTCTTGGGTCAAGAAAATTTGTTGCTCACTATTGAGACCCATTAATTTAATTTGAGTGTCTTTTGTTGGTTCACTGGAAGTTGAAACTTCAGCATAATTTTCCTGGAATGGAGGTCTAATGTTTTGGTCAGGCCCGACCTTTCTAGTATTGGGGTTCTGGTTTTTCCTGAAATTTGGATTTCTCCCAGTATTACTCAGTTGACCATCCCAAGAGGATTTCCTCTCAATTGTTTCTACTCTATCACCCAGTCTATCCATTCCTTTAATAATAGAATCCAATTTTTGTTCAAATGCAGAAGGTTCTTTTTTGAATGGTGTCCTCCTTTCAGCTCTAGCCCGAGCTCGTTTAGAAATCAGGTTGGCTTCAATGCTAACAGCTATGCTCTGCATCTCTTCTAAGTTACGAGGAGCTCTTTCCCTAAGCTGGTATGCCATATCAGAGTCAAATGCATCAGGGAATTTAATCAAGGCCAAGTCTGGAGGTGGTCTGAGATTCTGAGGAATAGCATTGTATACATTGTTAAATCTAGTACAGTAATCTTGAATAGTTTCTTATGGGCCTCTTTTCAAGTTTTCATATTCTGATCAAATGTGTAGAGGATCCTTCTTCTTTTCCCATCTATTCGAGAAGGTCTGTTAAAGAGCCTCTGGGTCATTGATAGAGTTTGCACGGAGTGCTCTAAACCAGGTTCTAACATCTCCAGCTAAACTTTGAACAAAGACTTTAATTCTTACATCATCATCATCAATTTCATAGTTTTCAAAATAATCAGTCATTTTCTTAGTATGTTGTTGCGCTGTGTAAGTGCCAGTACCATCAAAATAGATGATTTTACTTTGATAATCTTGAGGCATGGCCCTTGGATTTGCAGGTAATTGTAGGGGAGCATATCGGTTTGCCATATTTGCAGAGATAAGTGTGACAGCTGGAAGAGCAGGGGTAATAGTGGAAGTGTATGCTATAGATGGAAGAGTGGGTAGGATGGTTTGAGGTGCTGATGGTGAACTTGGAGAAGCTGCAGTAATGACAGAAAGGATTGGTGTTTTTCCAGAAGTAAGCTCAGATTGGATAGGGCTCTGCAAATGTTTGTCAAGGAGTGAACAACTAGAATGTTCTTGGCTCTCTTGGCTTCTAAGAATCTTAGGAATCAGATTAGGATTTTCGAAGACAGGTGGGGGATTTGGATTTGGATTTGATCTAGTGTAATGGATCATTTTCTTTGGAGTCAGTTTCTGAGTATATTTTTTGGTTTTTTCTTGGAATATTTTAACAATACAACTTTAACAGTATCTTCTAGGAAATTTTAGATGTGTGAACTTTAAACTTTCCTAAAGACTTTTGAGGAAGGAAATAATCAAGAATTTGAAACAGTTGTTTTAATACATAAACTAGACTGGAGATAGACTGAGGCAACATTTATTTAATTTTGAAAATGCAAGGCAAAGGTAGTTTCAACGGCTACCTGGCTAACTTCAGGCTCCATCTGTAGTTTATGAAGTAGATAGCAATAACAAACAAATTAGTTAAGTCCCCAGTGGATTCACCAATGATGTTATCACTCAGGTTGTTCCCCAAAGTTGTAAGAAAGGGAATACGACTGAGGTAACCATAGACCAATCTTTTAGACACAGATTTTAGCCAATCTACATCCAGAGAGGGCTCTCTATTTATGATTTAGCATTGTTTTTAAAAGTGTTAGGCTAGTTATGAAGTTCAAGGGTTTTTTTTGTGTTTGGTTGGAGAGATTCAATAGAACAATGAGGTAAACTTGAAGAGTTTCAGTCTATTGGGCATGATGGAGTCAAAGAAGGATGACTTTCATGATTCAGTTTCTTCACAGAGGATGGCATCACAGAGCAAGTTAATCAAGCATGGAACAATTTCAAAGGCTGAAATTTGATGGAATGGAGTCAAATGGGTGAAGGGAAATTAAGAATCCTTCATCATATTTAACCGAGGGAAAGATGGATGATTACTATTAAGGAGCAATTAAGAATTCCTTAGAAAATACTCAATATGAAAGAATCGGGAAATAGGAGCAATTAAGAATTCAATGTTTATTCTAATTCTGAAGAAAACATAGAAAATAACACAGATTGAAGACAGAGTGCAATCAAGAAAATTCTGAATTATTCTTTCTCTCTATTATTCAGATCATGAAACATAGATGATATAGTAAACATAGACACAGTAAAACTTAGGTTAGAAGGGACTTATTGATCCATAATATGATTCAAGAATTCTGTAACAGGTCCTTAGCATCAATTCCTCATTCAGTAGGCTAGACAACAAATGGTTTTAACAGCCTTTTATTCCAGAAATTTCAGTATTACAGTCAAAAGCTATGAATACCCACCAACCAACCCCAAATACTTTGTCTGGGGGGGTATTTATACAAAATATCAAAATATCTTACAAAATATCTGAAGGAGATAATATTTAATGATGATTAATGCTTCTTTTACAAAAGATAGAGACAAACAGTCTCGGAAACAGGGAAACAATAAATTGACAGTGTACTGGCTGTTCCTTCTTTATTGAATGTACCGGAGGTAGGTTCTGTGAGTCGGTTCACAACTGTCTTCCACTGATACTCTGTGCTGGTTACTCCATCGCTACTAGACATTCTTTGACCCAGATCAAATATACTTTGACCCGCTTGAGCCTTTTTATCTCTGTTTGTCTCATCACGGAAAAATAGTTCGAAAATTTATGCTTTATCCAAGAGAAATTTACAAAATCCCCAACATGTCTTCCCACCATTGTTGATCTGGAAATTTATGCCTCTGAAGTTTCCTCAGGGTTTCATCAGCTTCTGTGTATCTAAAAAAATTAGGCTGGAGCTGAAACATATGTTTTACCTCATGCTCAATATAAAATAATTTTCTAAGTTATCATAGAGACTTTGGCCTGTGGGGAGTCCCGAAGCACTTTTTGATGAGTTAATTTGATCAACAGCATATGTGTTCAACTTATGTACATAATCTGTGTGTTTCATAAGCCGGTCATTATTTCCTAATAGACTTGGTAGCCCTTTATCCTGCAAAACTGTAAATCTTTGCATGAAAGAATTAATTTCCACCTGCATATCCTGGCATCTTTTTTCCAAATTTTGCATTAAAGTCCTCTTGGTTAGAACTCTTTTGATATCCAAAATGGTGCTTGTCCTGTCTGGGATGCTAATTTGCTCCAGCTTTTCTCTATTTCTGTAATTCAAAAAATGTATGAATCAGTTAGCCTGATCAGGCATTTGTCCTAGTAAAGCTCTTGCTTTTTGGATTTCACCATGTGCTGCATTCACCAAGTCAATCTGCTCATAAATAGCTTGGATGGATGGCCAAACATTACTTAGGGATTGAGTGATGTTGGTCCAAAGGATTCCTTTGATTTTTGCTAGAGGCTTGTCCATAGTGAGATCCTTCTCTAATGTTTTGACTTTGTTCTGTAATGCTTTAACCTCTCTTATTTTCTCTACCACATTTATTTTGGATTTATCATAACTCTGTTCTACTTTTGCCAATTTTTCCTTTACTTGTTTCAGCTCTGATACTTGGAGTTTCAACTCTTCCATGGCTTTTATGAACTCTTTTGTGGTCATACCTATACTACTGCCTGGTGCTGCTCCTACTGATGTTGTACCTGTGATTATGTCAGTTGTGGCTGGTGGGATATTTGGAGCTGATGTTGATGCAATTGTTGAGGGGGCTGCAGTAGTTATTGCTAGGATTACCTCAGGTTGCTAGGAGGTTGACTTTCCTTGCTTCTCTTTTAAGGCTTTTTCCAGCGCCTGCTCAGTATCAGTTAATCTTTCATTAAGTTTCACGAGCAGGTCCATCATGTCCTCTTTTGATTTCTTCTCTATAATTTCTGCAGTCTAAGGGTGCCTTGAAGGAGATAACCTCAACTGTTTCCTTAGGGCAGCAATGTCCTCTTCCTTCTTTTTGATTAATGCCTTTATGCCTTTGACATCTTTGGGGTCATGTCCCAGTTCCATGATGATCTCTTTTAAGGATTTGATTCTGTTATCTTTGGCCAGAGAAGAATATTTTTCCGAATTTAATTGAGTTGTTGTGTTGTCTAAGGAACTTTGCAACTGGTGGGCCAACATTGCTTTGTTAGCCAATGTATAATAAACCATTTCTCCAGTCTTCTTGTGGAGTTCAATATGGTCCATTGGATGGATGTCTTTGGCTAGGACCTCTAAGTTTGCTTTGATGTAATCTGCTGTAGATCTAGGTTGTTGTACCTTTGGCTTAAAATAACTCATAATCATTTTGCCTTCTTTAATGTCATAGGTAGACATTAACCTTTGCTGGTTTGAGGGGGCCATCTTCAAGTATTGATTGTACATTTGAATTCTCACAGGATCATTTTTTGCCTTAATTTCTGTAAAAGTCCATTTGATGTCAGAGGGTTGTTTGCTTTGTGGCCTGGTAGATGATACTTCAACACTGTGCTGCCTTTCTAGCTCCTGCCTATGTGAGCTAGTTGATGTATCTACCACTGGGGAAGTCTGTTGGCTGACTAACCTCTCACCTCTTAGGCTGTCTGTTGTTTCTTCAATGATTTCCTCTTCTGACAGAGGATCCAATCTTTGCCTCTTTGCACCTGGTTGTTCTACAGGTCCACTAATAGGTGTGGCCTCTTCTCTGTCTCTTTTCCTGCCTTTTTCCTCATTTAAAGGAGTTTGTAATGCTGGGATTTCTAGTGCTGTAGATTTGGCAGGAGGAATTTGTACTTGTTCCTGTTCTTTGGACCCCCCTGGCTGATCAGTCATGATTGGCTGCTCTGTAGTTTCTACCTCTTTGCCCTTTGAGGTCCCTGTGATTGATGCGCTGGTTCTTTGTGCAGGCTGCTGAGAAGTTCCAGCAGAAGATGTTCCAACTCCTGATTGTTGAGGCAGCTTGAAAGATACCTGTCCAAAAGAGTCCAGGTCAAGGGTTTTTTCAAGATCTTTCATAGCCTTTTCCATCTTTTCTTGCTCACTAATTTCTTCTATCAAGGTCCCTTCTACCCATTCTTCTTGATTTGCATACTATTCAATTTCTGGGATCCTATGATGTATATACACTGATAGCCTGTACTTTACCCTTCTGTCACTTATGAAACTACATGGGTCATAAGGCACCCACCCAAAACTCTTCTTCAATCTAAGGTGGTCTTCTAAGATCTTTTCAGCATCTTTCCACGCATCCCTATCATGGATAACATAAGGGCCTAACTGGTTTTTGATTCTCAGCTGAGCTTTCTTCTTTACATTACAAAAGTGGGTTAAATCTGCATGGATGATCTGCCTGAAATATTCTAATGCAAATAACCTCATGGGCACATATTTAGGCAATTTAAAAGGGAAGAGTTCACACCCATACATTCTGATCTCTGTGTGATTCTGGTAGAGGTACCAGTCACCTATTCTGTAGTTTTTGGACAGCTACAAAATCTTCCTCATGTCGCCAGTGATCCTGGGAGGAGGGGCTCCTATCAACAAAGTGGAGGCTGGGTGTACAAACAAGTCAATGAATTCACTATAAGTATAAGGGCACTCATAGGTATTGTGGAAGATTGTGCTCCAAAAGATCATAGACCTCCGATTTCCTTTTGAATCTAATTTCCTGATGGGAAATGGAAATTTTTCTAGCTAATAATATAGAAACAGATGGTATATAAAAGATGTGTATTTGAAGACTCCTTCCCTTTCCAAATTCATGAATTGAGCATGGATTTTGTTGGCAATGAAAGTAGCATAGTCATACTTCACAGCAGGGGGCTGTCCTGGAGTAAAGATAGATAATAGAACCAGGGTGATATCATCCACATATTCACTGGACCTAAATCCCAAGACTGAGGATATCATGTCAAGAATGAGTTTACCAGTTTCAGTGAAAAAAGCATGCAGATATGGAGGAGGGCCTTTAGGTTGGTGCTTTGGTGACATGAACATCTGAGTAATATGGGTTATCTCTGAGCTAGGAAATTGAGAAGCTTTTTCTAGCAAAAATCCCATGGAAAGAGGAGCCAAAGGCTCAGTGGAGTGAAAATGTATCATTTCATTGATGGATTCAGTAGTTATGGAGAAAAGGACATTTTGGGAAGGTGACATGACTGCTCTAAGGGTAGGGTCATAGTTAGCACAACATTGGTGGATGATATCTGGGAAAACATGGACTGAGGGGAGGAAGTACATGGGAAGGTTTGATTCCCACAGTCCAAAAATATCAGAATGGCTTAGATAACTATCCCTAATTTGGCAGAAGGCCTGAAGATGATTATAATCAGTGGTTAAGTCCTATATTTGAAAGTCTTTGTCTACAAGAGGAAGATAATTCAAATCTTTGTGAGGTGCGTTTACAGGCGCGACATTCAGGGCTGCAGGGGCTTCCATGCTTGGTTCTTGTGTTTTCAAATTGGAATTTAGGATTGTTGTGGAAAATTAGACTGAACAACAAGTCTAGGAGTCTTTTTGGGAGCTAAACAGACTGATCTTGAGTCGAATTTGGTTTCACAGGTAGAAATTTCAGTGAAAAAGGCGGAATTTACAGGGTTACTGGTAAAATCGATAAATACCTAGACTGGTGGAGGAAAACAAAGTGACTGTAGCTTGAATGATGGAGGGTAGAGGGCGCTGTTGTGGTCTCTTTGGCTGGGTGGCGGTTGAAAAGATGGTGCAGTGGCTTCAGTTTTTCTTTTGCATGGGAGAATGAATAAACAGAATCATAGTGAAAATGATATTTCATCGTTTTTTCTTAACGCAATTTGGTTTGGCGAGTAATTTTGGCATTTATTAAGCATATGGTGTCAGCATGACAGGACATCTTGTCGTGTAGCGAAGGGTTATGGGATGGTGACGTGGCAGTGACGTCAGTGAGGGGTCAGCAAGAGGGCGGTAAGTAGTTTTGGCCCGCACTGCTTATGGGCTAAAGTGGTTTTGGTCGGGAGGGCCCTGAGCAGCGCGGGTGGTCGACACGTGTCCATGGTACGGGTTTGATACCACCAATTCCCCAGATGTTAAAGTGCAGTGAACGGAGGATTGGCAATATGATCTATAGCCGTCCGATGGGAGGGCGTCGATCGGACGGTTGGCGCTCTGCGAAGATAGTGGAGGGTTAATGCGCGGGGGCCCCATATAATAAACGCTAATAAATCATATCGGGGCTGTGCTTATTGGTTGGCAGGGTGATTTTTTAATTAATTAATGTGGGGTTAATTAATTTCAAAACTGTGCGCAGGGAATGGTTGTTATAAGGTTTCAAATAAACCTATAATTCCATTAAAATAATGATATATGGCTATAGTTTAGCCGGGGCAGGAGTAAAAAAATTTTTGGGATCGTTTTATGCATAATATGGGGAAGGGGAACGAATATAAGGGATTTATATAATAATGTTAACAGTCAATATGAGAAATGATATAAAAAACGCTAAGCATAACGTTGGAATTTTAACATTTAACACTTAGGCTTAGGGGAAAAGGAGTTTATACAAAGAATACGGTCATTTTCCTAAGTAAAGTAGGAACTTACTTAGGGTATTTATGAGATGGAATGAGATAAGTGGTTTAGAGGATATCAAGCAGATCTTAATACCCCTGGGGGAAATTAGTAAATGATTTGGGGAAAGGAGGAGGGATTTAGTCATGTTTTGCTTGACCTATATTCAAATATCTGCCATAGTACTTATGAAAATAGTAAGATGAAAGACTTGAGAAACAAAATCAACCATAAGTATGCTTTTGCAACACCAAAACTGCCTACCCAGCCTACTGTACCTACCATTTTTCTTCTTTTTCTTTGGGTGCACTTGGACTGGCAAACCCTCATCAATTTTTTCTTCTTTGCATAATAAGCCTATCTAGATCTGCACTTATTTCTTCCAAGGGCTCAGAATGAACTGTTGAGCTCCTTTGCTTCTCTACCTATCTATTTATCTGCCAAGTTTTAACAGTTTGGACAGATTTTATTCTCTATCTCTAAAACAGGAAATTCAAACATGAACTGGCCAGGATTAAGCTGTTAGGTCAATCATCAATTGTGAAAAAAGATCAACAAGGTGTACATGATGTTTCACTTATAGAAAAAGAAATAGTAGTGGCATTTTGACTTGCCCACTTTCTTGGTCCTTTTCTTTGGGGTTCATTTCTTTCACTTTTTTGACCATCTTATTCCTTTTTACCCTCTTTACATTTTTTTTTTTTAATTTTTGATTTTTTGAGAATATGGAAAACCTTTGCAACAAGAAAAGGTATGTACATATTGCAGAGCTAATCAATTCAATCATGAAATATGACACCTATTGATCGAGGAGCATAATAGCTTCCTCCTTTCCTCAATCCTAGTTAGTAGTTTTCCTTCTTCCTCCACTAGGGATTCCGAGTAGCCCTTCGTTATCATTTGTTGTTGCACTCTTTGCATCCTAGCCTATAGCAGTTCTTAATCTTGCTAAATATTACCAAATTCTTCTTTATTCCATTTCTTTATTTTGCCCTTGAGTTCTTTCAGGTGTAGCTGGAATGTATGCATTTTATTCCTCCCTTGTTCTGTACTTGATCTCCACCATTCCTTCATTTTTCTAAGAAGGTAGGGTCGTGAAGCCAGAATGCTTCGAACTAGAATGGCCTCTTGTTCTGCCCTTGTTTCATGTCTACTTCCAACCTAATTGGCTAGTGGTCAGATCCCATGCATGGAAAGATTGACGCTTCATAATATACATCCCTACTTATTAAATTATCCATTGCCAAGAACCGATCTAACCTTGATGCGATTTGGCGGGTTCCTCCTCTTCGATTGTTCCAGGTATAAGTTCCATTGTTGGTGGGAATATCTACTAGATGTAGCTCTTCTTGCATGTCCCTGAACTGCTCCATTTCTGGTTCTTCCCTTCTTATCCCTCCTTTTTTTCCTCCAGTGAGGTTATCAGATTGAAATCCCCTGCTATTAACCATAGTTTTTCTGAATGCATTTGGCTTAGTTTCCTAATGCTCTGTATAAAGTTTTCCTTTTCTCTAGGAGTATGAGGCCCATACACTACTGAGATGATGATCCATTCTTTGGTCCCTATATTTCTAAAACTTCCTATCAGGATTTGCGACATTCCTATCCAATAATCTACCATTACCTCTATAGGATTCCATAGTATGGTGATTCCCCCTGCACTTCCTTTTTCATCTAGTGCTACTACTTCATATCTTGGTTTCATTTTCCATAGGATATCCTCTAATTTTTCTCTTGTTACCTTTGTTTCCTGTAGGATAACTATTTGAGGCTTTTCCTTTTTCAATCGATCTTGTAGGTACCTTTGTTTTCCATGGCTATTAAGGCCCCTTATGTTCCATGAGATCACTATCATTGGTTAACTTTATTAAGTTGTTGGAATACTGCTGAGAGTGGTACTACCCTTCCCATGTTCACCAACATCTCTCCCATTATTTGAATTGATTCCTGTATATTTCTTCTCCCTCTTTTATTTCCTCCTTTACTTCTGCTATGTTGTTCCTGAGAATTTTCTTGTTGCATGCCAAGTTGCTCTCACTTGTCTCTATCTTTGGTTAGCCTTGTAATGATGAAAGGTTTCCTTATACAGTTTCTTTTAATCTTCTAGATTGAACCCTTCATCCAGATGTCTCCACTCATTTCAAAGTCTTTCCAGAATTTCCTCTTCCATGCTTAACTCCTCCTTTCTTGCATCGACTTCCATTGCGGTGAGATCTACTAGTTCCAACTCTTATTTTTCCATTAAATATATTTGGGATTTTCGTTTTGGGGTGGTCTTTTATTTAGCATGACTTCTCTCATTTTCTTTGTCATCATTCTCCATTGTTTCTATCTCATTTTCTGTTTTTTCTTCTTCTTGCAACACCTCATATCTATTCTTATTGGCCTTTTACTTTTGGTTATAGTTTCCTGGATTTTTTTGCACTCTCGAGGTATTCTTCTGATGCATGACCTATTTGAACCCCTCGTTTGTGTCTTGTGGGGGGTTTCATCTATTTCTCCTTTAGATCTGGTCGATCTTCCTGGTTCAGTGGGAATTATTTGAATAAGTGGCCATACTTGTTGCATTCCTAGCTGCTTTGCTATGTCCACTTATCTCTGTCCTTGGTTAGCCTTGTAATGTTGAAAGCTTTCCTTATACAGTTTCTTTTGATCCTCTAGAATGAATCTTCCATCCAGTTGTCTCCACTCATTTAAAAGTATTTTCAAAACTTCCTCTTCCATGCTCAACTCCTCCTTGCCTACATCAACTTCCATTGCGGTGAGATACACTAGTTCCAACTCTTCTTTTTCCATCAGATCTATTTGGGATTTTTTCTTTGGGGTGGTCTTTGATTCAGCATGACTGCTCTCATTTTATTTGTCCTGATTCTGCATTGTTTCTGTCTCATTTTCTGTTTCTTCTTCTTCTTACAGCACCTCATATCTATTCTTATTGGCCTTTTTCTTTTGGTTATAGTTTCGTAGATTTTGTTGCACTCTCAAGGTATTATTCTTATGCATGACCTCTTTGAACCCCTCATTTGTATCTTGTGGGGGGTTCATCTATTGCTCCTTTAGATCTTGCTGGTCTTCCTGGTTCAGTGGGCATTCTTTGAATAAGCGACCATACTCATGGCATTGACGACCATACTTGTTGCATTCCAAGATGTTTTGCTATGTCCACTTGTCTCTATCCTTAGTTAGCCTTGTAATGCTGAAAGGTTTCCTTATACAGTTTCTTTTAATCCTTTGGAATGAATCTTTTATCTAGATGTCTCCACTCATTTAAAAGTCTTTTCAAAACTTCCTCTTCCATGCTCAACTCCTCCTTGCCTGCATTGACTTACATTGCAGTGAGATATACTGGTTCCAACTCTTCTTTTTCCGTCAGATCTATTTGGGCTTTTCACTTTGGGGTGGTATTTGATTTAGCATGACTGCTCTCATTTTATTTGTCATAATTCTCCATTGTTTTTGTCTCATTTTTTGTTTCTTCTTCTTCTTGTAGCACCTCATATCTATTCTTCTTGTCCTTTTGCTTTTGGTTATAGTTTCATGGATTTTGCTACACTCTCGAGGTATTCTTCTTATGCATGACCTCTTTTAACCCCTCGTTTGCCTCTTGTGGGGGGTTCTTCTATTGCTCCTTTAGATCTATGTGGTCTTCCTGGTTCAGTGGGCATTCTTTGAATAAGTGGCCATACTCATGACACTGGCGGCATCAGAACCAGATATGCTCATAATCGAAGGTCTGTTTCCATATTTCATCTTGATATTCCAGTTCTATTGATTCAGGGATGGGCTCCGAAATATTCATATACACATAGATCCTAGCATATGAAGTGTATCGGCCCCTACGAGTGGTTTCTGCTATTTTGACAAATCTTCCTATTGAATTACCTATTCCTTCCAGTATTTCCGGGTCCCAGAAATCCATTGGGAGACCAAAGAGTCGAACCCAAACAGGGGCTGCCAGAAATTGCTCCTTATCTAGGTTATAACATTCCTCCCAATATCTCATGAATAGTCTTGCATTGTAATGAAAATATGGACCATTTTCAAAGACTATTTCCTTATCTTGCAGGTTTGAGAATATTACGTGAAGAATCCTTTAGCTCCCAGCTTGAGTTCTACATGGCCTTTTGGCTACCATTTCTGCTCGATCCACTTTATCAAGTCCTTCTCTGTTGGCTATATGCCAATGAATTTTCATAGCATTGCATGATCCTCCATATAACTACAATATTTCTCCAGTTTGTTTAGAGGTATTACAAATATGGGTTTCTCTATTGTGCATGGATAAAACATTGCCCTCTACTTCTTTCCTGCCACCGAGCTTCGAGGATAGGACCAGTGTTAGGGCTTGCGGCTTCAGGGGCACTTGGCTGGTTTTTGGCTTTCCCACTTGATTCTCTGGTTGTTACATTTTGGTAGGAGGGGATCTCTTCCCCCCCCTAACTGAGGCTTACATGTCTCCTCTTTCTATATGTCGTCATTCATTCCAGGTAGCGCCTCCACAATTGTCATGGTTTAGCAGGTTTTCAAAACCTAGGTGTACTTCATCAATTGCGTAGCTCTCTTCTTAGAATATTTTTTTTTCTTTTCTAAATTAAAATTTTTAAATTAAAATATTCTCTCTTCTTTTATTATAATTAAATATTTACCTTTCATTTTTATAAGAAATCTATAATTTTATTTTCTTTTCAATTTTATAATTATTAATAAATAATAATAGCAAAAAATAAAGTTAATAACTTTAAATCATTTTAATATATTATCTAATCATGATTTATTATCATATTAAAAATTATTTAACTTTAAAAAATCCTTTACAATAAAAAAAAGTTAAAGTTTTCAAAAAAGAAATTCAATATACACCTTGGGCCAAATTTTTTTTCCCATGACTTTCCAAGAATGTAGTTGTATTAGTATTCATGGTTTCAATAAACTCAAACTATATGAATGCTTACATTTGTAAGAAGAGCTAATGTTATATCATTTCCTTGTGGGACAAGTGAGTGATTGACACAATGTGATGTTACCCCTTCCACCTATTTCCAAATCCTATGAGGGGACACCTTTGGTGCCTCATAATAAGTCTCAAGGAGTAGGCTTCCCTACCCTCATGGAGTCTTAGCTCTTTCTAAGCCATAAACTCTTCGTATATCTAGCTTACAGATTGTTGGATATACTTTTAGTGTTATAGTGAAAACCACTATAAGCGTTGTTGGATATAATATTGGCGTTTAAGTCATAAACTCTTCGTCTATATGGCTTACATATTGTTGGATATACTTTTCGTGTTATAGTGATAACAATTTGACATTGGGCCATGCCCAAATTACTCTAACACCATAGTAAAAAAATAAAAAGAAAAACTACTGATAATCACCTCCACCCTAATAAACTAAATCAATTTTAAAATTTCCTATGGATAAAAAGAATACAATTTTAATCAATTTACACATACCTACTTGGAATGAAAGGGAGCAATTACAACCTCAATCTTACCTAGTAATAAAAATATGGAAGTAGGAGAGGTTTGGTTTAATTTATTTTTGGAGTCATTATATCACCTCTTTATATGATTTATTATTTATTATTTATATCAATTTTAAAATTCATTATTATTTATTCTCCTAGACCTATGGATTTGAGGATCGATAAGATGAGAAGACCCATTATGAAAGGTAATATTAGATTGTATGCCAACGGTAATGGCTTCTTCACCTTCTATTTTGAATTCAAAGAACACATAGAAGTTATTTTTAGAAATGGGCCATATTTCTTTGGACATAGAGGTATCTATTTGAACACCTGGTATCTCGGTTTTGATGTTGATGAAGATATGGCCACTGTCGTGTTGGTTTGGGTAAAAATCCTAAGATTTCCGCTTCCATGTTAGAGCAATAATTTCTTCAAGACAATAGGAAATGGAGTATGTATATATATATATATATATATATATCATGTAGAATTGAACGGTAGCCAATTTGCATGTGTTAAAATATGCGTTGAAGTCAATTTGGAGAAGGGATTCATTCAAAGATTAATTTAACTCAAGGAGAGTGGAGCCACCACCAAATCATGGACTATGAGTAACTAGACTTCGACTGTGGAAATTTTCATGAATATGGGCACTTCATGAAGGATTGCAAGAAATCAGGGTCTCAAAGGGAAGAAGGAGCACCTAATCCATAACAAAAACAATAGCAGATCCAAAAGAAGGGGGCAAAGAAAGGAAAATCAAATTGTAATAGAAACCCTTATGCACCCAAAAGGAATGAAGCTTCAACTTTGGCAAATCCATTTGAAAATCTTCAAAATTTGGAAGACACAGAGAATATAGTGGTAGACCAAGGTGAAGATAACCTTTTTATCTAGGAAAGGAATGAAGAAAAGGAAGATAGAGAGGTCCATGATCTAGATCCCAAGAAGGTTGATTCTATGTAACATTTAAAACAAACTATAAAACAAAACAATGAAATTCCATTGGTAGATGTGGAAAATAAAGAGAATGTAATTGAAAATATGCCTTCATCGTAGAAAATACTAGAGGTAGGATATGATAAAATAATGACCAGAAATTCCAAAAAAAATATTCATTAGTGGCAATTCGACTAGCCACAAAACAAGGACCTCGTTAAGGGGAAAGGATGGCCTTTCAATATTGGAGCAAGAGAAGGAGAAGTAGAACATAACATAAAGTTAGGAACTAAACCCCAAATCATGAATGTTTTGAAAATGGCATCAAATTGGGAACAAGGATGTACCAAATCTAGAGGTGGTAAGACAAACACACCTAAAAATAAATTTACTCTCATGGAATGCAAAGGGATTGAGACATCTGTAAAATCCCAAGCTATTAAGGATATGATAAGAAGTGAAAATAAGCAAGTTTTATTGTTGTAGGGGAGAAAATTAAAAGCTATGGAGATATTTCTTAGAGGTTTGGCAATATTCAATTGGATCATCAAGCCGTCTTGTCATCTTCTCATCTAATAATCACTTTACCTTGAAAACTAGTATAAAATATACATTTTGGATCACCCTCATGAAAAAATGGATTCTAAGGAAAATATCCATGTGGTAAATATATATGTACCAGTGAACTATGGGAAAAGGATAAATTTTTGGATACCTTAATCAACTTAAGGGAGTCTCGGTGGAATGTTGATAGTATATTTAGTGAATATTTTAATACAATCTTATAAGTAACTAAAAAACATGGTGTAAGTTTGGTCCAATATTTATTTTGGGAAATAATGGAGGATTTGGTAGGAGAACAGGATTTGATAGATATAATCCCTAAAAAGGGAAAATTCACTTGTTCGAATCGTAGAAGTAGTGAAGGGAATATTGTAGCAAGCTTGGATCAATTTCTACTTCATAATAATTGGATTCTAAAAGAAATTGAATGCAACTTGGATATATTAGCTCATGGGAAATATAAACATTCGTGAGTCCCTTTCGATATTTACCCACAACAAGACTATGGGCCAATCCCATTTCACTTCAATCCCAGCTAGATTAAGGAAGAGGGTGTATTGGATCTCATTTTGTACACATGGAGAAGCCTGATGTCATGGTCTCCAACCCTTTCTTTAGTGTCCAAGTTGAGAAGAGTCAAAAGTGCATTACGAAAGTGAACCAAAAATAATTACCTACCCCATAGATCACAACAAAAAGAAAATCTATTGGAATAGTTTAGACAACATCATCTTCAAATGGAATCTATTTCTATCAAATAATAACATATTAAAAAGGAAAAATATATTAATAAAAGGATCGATATGTTGTGAAGGCAAGAAGAGGAATAATGGATGCTTAAATCAAGAAGTACATGGTTAAAGGTTGGAGATCATAACATGAAATTTTTCCATAAGCAAGTGAAATCGAGGGAAGTTTTAAATCAAATCAAGGAAATTATCCCTGAAGGTAAGCTAAAAATATCCTCCTTTGTTAAGATAAAACAAGAATGTTTCATGCATTTTCAAGCTTTATACTCTGAGGAGATAGATAATGATCTAGAGAAAGAAATAATTGTTCCCTACTTTAGTTTTAGAAGCTCACTCCTCCAATTGAGGAGGCGGAAGTCATTATAGCAATCTCGTCACCGAATCTGCATAAGGCACCTAGCCCAAATGGATTCACAATTAGTTTCTTCTGATTATTCTAGAATTTGATAAAGAAGTATTTGATAATAATTATCAATTCAATTGGAGTTAAGTATAAGTTGATTGGAGCAACAAACTCCTTTTTAGCTATGATTCCAAAAGAGACAAAACCTACAATTTTTTAGTGTTTTAACCCCATTTCTCTTTTTAATGCAACTTACAAAATGCTTACTAAAATCATAGCTAATCGATTGAAGAAATTTTTGCACTTATTTCTGAAAGTCAAGGAGGGTTTATGCACAACCACCAGATTTTAGATAATATTATTTTGGTCCATGAAGCTATTCAATCTAGAAATGATTGAGGAGAGCTAGGTTTTTCCATAAAGCTGGACATGGACAATTCCTGTGATCAGGTAAGACACTGCTTTCTTTACTCTATTCTGGAAAATTTTGGTTTTAGTAAAGAGTTCATAAGTTGGATAAAAGAATGCATGGGTTCACCAAAGATCACTCTTCTTGTCAATAAAAAATCATATTCTTCTTTTTAGACTCTAAAGGTCTAAGGCAGGTACCCTCTTTCCCTACTTCTATATATTTTGGTGGTAGAAAGTCTAAGTAGAAACTTGGAAGAAATAAGAATAGAAGGTAGGATTTTAGGCCTTAGCATAGCCAGAAATAACAAGGAAGTAAATCACTCCCAATTTACAGATGACACTTTTCTTTTAGGAGGAGATTAAAAAATAATAACCATTTGATTTAAATAAGCTTTAGATTCTTATCTTGATCTTCCTGGGGACTAGTCCATACTCAAATTTAATGGAAATTTCCAATGCTCTTGAATTCTTAGTATACATTGGATGGAGATCCTTTAGGTATTTGGGGATTCCCATCTCGTTTGGAGCAATGACTATGGAAGAGTGGAGCACGATGCTCCAAAAATTTAAAAAGAATATAAAGTTTTGGGGAATACAATGGATTAATCCAATGAGAAGAGTTGTCCTGGTAAATTCAATGTTGTTTGCACTCCCAAACTATATATGCTCTAGGTTGTTGGATCCTAATGGAATTCTTAATTAGATGCATGTGCAAATTAGGAAGTTTCTCTAACATGATGGGAAGAATACTGGAAATAAGTTTCATTTAGTAAATTAGAATGTAGTAAGGCTTGCAAAAGATCATGGAGGTTTGGAAATAAAAGATCCCCTCTATGTGAATCTTGCATTGGGAGCGAAGATTTTGTGGTGCCTGATTTCAATTTCAAAGGAATGATGGAAATAAGCCTTTTTGCACAAACATTTTCATATATCTTGCAATTTATAAGTGGAATCCGTGGAATGGTCTAGATTGGATTCAAATATATGGAGATTATGTAAAGAGGAAACTCCTATAATTCTGGATCACTTAAGTTGGTGCCCAAGAAATGGAGGCTGCATAAACATTTGGAAATATATATTCAACATGGAATGATCTTTGGGTGAATAAGAAGAAATTAAGGAATTGGCATACTAGATGATGAACGATGGCTATATAAAACTAAAGGATATCTGTTTATGGGATGATGAGGGAGTCTGGAAAGGTTGGTTGAGGCCATGACTACCCTTAAATTTCCAATCATAATGGGAGATTCTCATACGAAGTTTTGTAGGAATGAAACCTATGTCAGTCACATCTCGTGATCAGAGACCATGCTCGATACATTCACAACAAAAATATATTGTTAGAGTGGGATATGAATTTCAGATTAAAAATATCCCTCATTTTGAAACTAAGAAGCTTGGAGAAAACATTGGCAAAGGGATGAATCACCAATATAGATTTTTTTTGTTGGACCCTATTTCATCACAAAATCCTAACTGCTAAGAATCTTAAGAGACAAAATATCCTTTTCCCATCCTGGCATGTATTGTACAAGGTGTAGTTTTAATAGGTGAATGAATTATTGATCAAGAAAGAAAGAATACATTTACCGTTATAGATTAACCAAGAAAGGAATATAACTGACAGGAAAACTGAATGCAAACACACAAGTAATAACACAGGAGTTACGTAGTAAAACCTTGACAGGGTGTCAAGGAAGCATCCACGGGGCAGGGGATTAGAATCTATATTCAATCAATAATGATTCTCCATACAATAGTTTGGGCATTCATCAGTTTTATATGAGCTTCCTCAGTTACATAACTAATGTTTCGGTATAAAACTAACTTGTTACTAATTAACATATTTTACCCAAATTTACATAATTAGTTGTCAAACTTCTAACAAACTCGACCTTGACAACAATTTTCCTAATCCCTTGCCCATGCCCATTCATCATCTTTTTTGCAAGCCAAGAAAAGCTAAACACCATCGTAGCTTCTCTACTGTAACTAGCTTTGTGAATATGTTGCACAATTCTCTCTTGTATGGACCTTTTGAAGAGCTACTTTTCTACCATCGATCACATGCCTCAAAAACCTTGACAACACTTTTCCTAATCCCTTGCCCATGCCCATTCATCATATTTTTTGCAAGCCAAGAGAAACTAAACACCATCATAGCTTCTCTACTGTAACTGGCTTTGTGAATATGTCTGCACAATTATCTTGTGTATGGACCTTTTGAAGAGCTACTTTTCCGCCATTGATCACATGTCTCAGAAAATGATATCTTACATCAATGTGCTTGGTTCTGCTGTGATAAGCAGGATTTGTAGATGAGTGAATAGCACTTTGACTGTCACAAAGTACATTCACTTTCTCCCGCGTCCTTCTAATCTCATCAAGTAGACCCTTTAATCAAATTTCTTCTTTACTGGCATCTGAAGTAGCTATATATTCTGCTTTGGTAGTGGACAATACAACTGTTTCTTGAAGTTTTGACATCCAACTAATTGCTCCACCTGCAAGAGTAAAGACATAACTTGTAGTAGATCTTCTTTTGTCCAAATCACCTGCATAATCAGCATCTACATATCCGCAGACTAATCCTTCACTACCACTAAAGATGATGTAATGGTCACTTGTGCCTCTTAGATATCGAAGCACCCATTTCACTGCTCGCCAATGTTCTTCACTTGGATTTGCCATGAACCTGCTGACAACTCCAACTGCATGTGAAATGTCAGGTCTTGTAGATACCATCACATACATTAAGTTGCCTACAACATTTTCATATGGTACATGAGACATATGTTGCTTTTCTTCATCAATTCTAGGACTCAAAAATGAAGAAAGCTTAAAATGTGAAGCTAATGGAACATTAATAGGTTTCACATTGTTCATACAGAACTTTTCAAGTACTTTCTCCACATACTTATGCTATGATAACCAAAGCTTACCATTTTTCCTGTCTCTGTGTATCTCCATGCCCAAGATATGTTTTGCTGCTCCAAGATCCTTCATATCAAATGTCCTAGAGAGCTGAGCCTTTAAGCTATTGATCTCTTCCATGCTTTTGCTTGCAATAATCATATCATCAACATACAAAGCTAAGATAATGAATATGCCATTGAAACATTTGAAGTATACACAATGATCATACTCACTTCTTATAAAGTTCTGGCTCACCATGAAAGAAAAAAACTTCTTGTACCATTATCTGGGACACTGCCTCAGACCATACAATGATTTCTTGATCTTGCAAACTAATCTTTTGCTATGACCTTGTACAAAACCTTCTGGTTGTTCCATATATATCTCTTCATTCAAATCACCATGTAGAAGAGCTGTTTTAACATCTAACTATTCTAACTCAAGGTTAAGTAATGTAGTTAGTGCCAACACAGTACAAATAGAAACAAGTTTTACAACTGGTGAAAAGATCTCATGAAAGTCAATACCTTCAACCTGAGAATACCCTTTTGCTACCAGTCTCACCTTATACCTTTCGATACTTCCATCAACTTTCTGTTTCAGTTTGAAGACCCACTTGCATCCAACAACACTTCTCCCTTTAGGAAGTTCCACAACATCCCAGGTATTGTTCTTGGCTAAGGAATCCATTTCTTCTTCCATAGCCATTTTTCATTTTTGGCTATCTGTATCATCTACTGCTTTCTGATAACAAGAAGGTTCCCCATCTTTAATAATCAAAGAAAAAGATGAAGCAGAATATTCATACCTTTTGGGCATTTTTCTTTCCCTTGTAGACCTTCTTAGAGTGACTGGTTGTTGAACTGGTTCAGAAACTTGAACTCGTTCAGAAAATTCAACAGCTTCCTTTGTATCTTCAACACCTTTTTCTCCAGAAGTCTCTTCTTCCTTTTGACCGTCACTGAAAGGTCTAGCCTCCAACTGAACTTGTTGATTTGGCAATACCTGTTCCTATTCAATTCTTTCAACATTTGATTTTAAAAGAGAAGATTCATCAAATATTACATCTATACTAATGACTATCTTCCACGATGTAGGATCCCACAACCTGTATCCTTTCACTGCGTGGTCATACCCAACAAAGACATAACATTTCGATTTGGATCTAATTTTGAATGCTGATTTTTAGGAATAAGAGAATAAGCATCATAGCCAAATATCCTTAAATGTGAATAATCACAAGACTGACCTATCCAAACTTCTTCAGGAATTTTACAATTAATTGCTACTGAAGGTGATCTGTTAACTAAATAACAAGTAGTGGATACTGCTTCTGCCCACAACTCCTTTTGCAAGTTAGCATTGCTAATCATGCTTCGAGCTCTTTCCATAAGAGTCTGATTCATATGTTCAAAAACACCATTTTGATGAGGAGTATAAACAACAGTTTTTTGTCTAATAATTCCTTCATGCTTACAATATTGTTCAAATTCTATTGAAGCGAATTCACCACCATTGTCAGTTCTTAAACATTTAATTGATTTCCCTTTTCTTTTCTCTACCATTACTTTAAATTGTTTAAAGACATTGAATACATTAGTTTTATTTTTTAGCATAAAGACCCAAACTTTACGGGAGAAATCATCAATAAACGTTAAAAAATATAGAGCACCTCCATATGATACAACAGGGGATGGTCCCCATAGATCAAAATGAATATAGTCTAAAATATATTTACTATTATGATTTCCAGTTTTAAATCTCTATTTACACTATTTTCCATACACACAATGTTTACAGAAATCTAACTTCAAAGATTTCAAATCGAGAAGAGATTTACATTTCATCAATATCTGAAGACCTTTCTCGCTCATGTGACCCAGTCACTGATGCCATAGATGAGTACCTTCTTCTTCTTTTTCTGACGCAATCGCTGCTTCACTAATCTAAGTACTTCCTTTGAGTCTGTAAATATTTCTGACCTTTTCTGCTTTCATAACAACTAGGGCACCTTTAAAGACTTTCAGCACACCATTCTGACTTGTAAACTTATAACCATTCGAATCCAACACTCCCAAAGAAATCAAATTTTTCTTCAAATCAGGTACATGTCTAACACTAGTTAATGTTCTAACTGTGTTATCATACATTTTAATCTTGATATTTCCCATCCCAACAGTTTGACATGATATATTATTACCCATAAACACAGAACTACCATTTAAGTTTTCATACGAAGTAAACCAATTTTTGTGTGGACACATGTGATGAAAAGCGTTATAGTCTAATAGCCAACTTTATAAACCATGAGAGACATTACATTCAGGTGAATTTTCATCTATCATACATAATTCTTCAGCAGATAAAACTTCGTCTATCATACATGAATCGACCTAATTTGCTTCCTTCTTCTGGTTATCAAATTATTTTCATTTCCAATAGTCTTTCTTCAGGTGTCCAATTTTATTGCAGTGCCAACATTTTGCCTTACACTTCTTTCCCTTCAATTTAGATCTGGAAGACCCCCTTGTTTTTCTCCTCTTTCCTTTGAGCATCCTCTAGCTACCATGGCTTCTGATGCAGCTATTTCAGTACTGGATTTCCTTTGTACTTCTTCAGACAAGAGAGCTCCCACAACTGATTCAAATTTCAAAGAATCAGTGGTGCTCAAGCTGATTGAAGTTATGAAGTGGTCCCATGATTTGGGCAGAGAACACAGCAAGGTTATAGCTTTGTCTTCTTCCTAAATTTTAACTTCCATATTTGTTAATTGGCATATGAGTGTATTAAAAACATTCAAATGTTCTACAACTTTTGAACCCTCCTTCATTCGAAGACTGTACAGCTGTCTTTTCAGATAAATTCTATTGGTTAACAACTTTTTCATATAGAGTTTTTCCAGTTTTTCCCATAAACCTGAAGCTGTACTCTCTTCAACAATGTTGAAGAGAACTTCATCCACCAGGCATAACCTGATGGTACTGAGAGCTCGGGCATCCAAGTCCTCCCAATCAGAATTAGTCATGGTTGCAGGTTTCTTATTTGCCCTGTCCAATGCCTTGTGCAACCCTTGTTGCACCAGTAGATCCCTAAATTTCAGTTTCCAAAGAGCAAAATTTCTCTTTACGGTGAATTTATCCACCTAGAATTTTGCATTCAACATCTTGGCCATTTTTTTTCTCCTAGGGTTTCAGTCTTCAGTCTTTCAACTAGGGTTTATATTTTTTTCTTTCTTCAAAAAAAATCTTTGTACTAAAAAATAATTCCCCTTTTTTCAAACAAAAAAAAAACCCTTCAACAGATTTTTCTTTCAAATTAATGAAAAAACCCTTGTTTTTCTTTCCTTCAATTTTAATGAAAAAACCCTTTGATTTTTATTTTCCTTCCTTCAATTTAAATGAAAAAACCCTTTGATTTTTTTCTTTCTTTCAATTTAAACAAATCCACCCCTTTGTTTTTCACAAATTTCTGGAAAAATTTCTCTCAAAATTTAACAAAAATTACCTGGATCCATATCTGCTGATCAGGCTTTGGAGTCCCTCCTTAATGGATCTAACAGCACGCAGGCTCTGCTCTGGTAGCATGCACGCTCCTTTCTATGCACGTAGATACTGCTCCACGCATACGCAAAGACCACTGTGGCTGGTCAATGACAGAGGGGTTCTCATGCAAGGATGTAGAGAGTTCGATCTTCATGCAGAGGGCACTGGCTCCCACGCAGACACATCTCGTACACTTCCCCTTTTTTTTCTTTCTCACGTAGATTGCTAACTCCCTTCATGCAGTGCCTCCACAATAAATTTATCAATTTTCTGCTCTGGTCCACACGTAGACACACGCAGATTTCATTCACGTAGCAAAGCTTCCCTTCACGCAGAGAATACACGACAGAGGGTTTGGCAACAGCTCCATGGCTTCCTCCTCACACAGAGAATACGTGGCATGGCAACAGCTCCACGCAGGCAGATAGCTTTCATTCATGCAACAAAGGGTTCTAGTTTGGCGATGCAGACCCCACACACGCCTCCTTTCTGCTCTAGCACACAGACTTTGAATTGACAGAGCCACCTTGAGCCTTCACTCCAGTCTTCCTCTCTTACACACAATAATGGCTCTGGCCTTTTTTTTAATTTGCAACACTCATAGCTCTGATTTCTCCAAGAGCTTCCAAGACCTTCAACTAAACGACCTTCAACTCAACTAACCTCGCTCTGATACCATTTGTAGTTTTAATAGGTGAATGAGTTATTGATCAAGAAAGAAAGAAGACATTTACAGTTATAGATTAACCAAGAAAGGCATATAACTGACATGAAAACTGAATGCAAACACACAAGTAATAACATAGGAGTTACATGGTAAAACCTTGACAAGGTGTCAAGGAAACATCCACGGGGCAAGGGATTGGAATATCTATTCAATCAATAATGATTCTCCACACAATAGTTCGGGCATTCATCAGTTTTATATGAGCCTCCTCAGTTACATAATCGATGTTTCATTATAAAACTAACTTGTTACTAATTAACCCAAACTATTGTATGGAGAATCATTATTGATTGAATAGAGATTCCAATCCCTTGCCCCGTGGATGTTTCCTTGACACCTTGTCAAGGTTTTACCACATAACTCCTGTGTTATTACTTGTGTGTTTTCATTCAGTTTTTCTATCAGTTATATGCCTTTCTTGGTTAATCTATAACTGTAAATGTCTTCTTTCTTTCTTGATCAGTAACTCATTCACCTATTAAAACTACAGGAATAGCCTCAGAAAACACATTGTATTGAGTGAAGCATTAAGAGTACATCAGGATTTGAACATTGCAGCTATGGACACGTTGAATATATTTTTCTCGACTCTGAAATTTTACCATGTTATGTAAATATCAACTATTTTTGAGGGCTTTTTATTGGGTTTACAGTAGGTTATATCACATATTTTTGGGTAAATTTTGTTTTAGGCCTAAAAGTTTATTTTTTGTGGGAAGTAGTATGTAGCAAGACTCTAGTGGAAGATGAAAAATGTAAGGGTTCTGGACTGTTCTCCAAGTTTATTTTCTAATACAAATGATAAGAGTCTTTGAAAGAAAATTCATTATTATTTATTATTGAGGATGTATAATTTGATATCAACCTTATAATTATGAAATTAAATAAATTTAGGTGTTAAGTATCCAATATATAGACTTGATTTAGAATCAATGCATATTATTATTCTCATATATTTTGGTACTTGTATATGTATTATTTTTTAAGTTTATAATGATGTAACTTATTCTTTTCGCATTAAATTTAAGATTAATAAATCTTGATCACATGGTTTCAAAGGTACTTATGTTTATCTTAAATATTTTTATTAGTGAGAATTTGATCATTTTAAAATTAATAAAATAGATTACAATATTTAGTTAATCTAAATTCTAAGGTTAAATGTTAGTGGTGTGAGGAATTTAATTTAGTACAAACCATTGCATATATCAAACTACCAATCACACTAGCATATGGAATATGTGACATGTCTTCTTCGTCTTTTTGTTTCTTGAGACACTAATTTGCAGATAAATTTACACCTACAAGAATAAATACCTTTAATAATTTATATTCCTTTGTATTAAAACTTTGTAATACTCCCTTGACACACTTAGTCTTATTTAATCAAAGTTTCCTATTTTCCCAATATTTTTAATTTCCATGCGCAAAATGAAATTCATAGGACTAGGATCCTTCATGTAAAATTTAGATGACAATTGAAATTTCACATCCTAGATGATTTGTTTGTTGTTTATTATCAACAACATATCATCTACATAAAATATCAAATAAATAAGATGCCAACAACTAATTTGAAATACACATAGTGATACGTTTTTCTCCTTGTGAAGCTAAGTCCCAATATATAAGTGATGAAAAGGAGAATTTGGGGGTATAGCCAAAACCCCTTTCATTTAAAAATTCAATCCTGAGGCCTGTGGGTTATGGCCCATAGACCCTATCAGAAGCGTATTTGAGGCTTTAAGCCTTTATAACCATAGACCACACATTTATCGGGTTTTCTTTATAAATCCGGGACCACATCACTTTATCGCAATACAAAGGAATACACAGAAATATCTACTCCGAAACACATAATCGGACTTCAAATATTATAGACCCGCATATATAAATATCGTCGGGTCCAGCTCTCTAAGCCTTTCCGCTGCGATCTCTGATCTCCGCTTTCCCCAATCTCTGATCTCCATCGTCCATCTCTTACTTTGATCTAATGACTATTAGCGCATCACTGATCGGCCCATCAGCGTATCGCTATTCCATCTCCCCGCTATCATTTGGCTTTGCCGAAATGTGATTGCTGATTAAATCTTAACCGTCAATCTGAACTCGATCCGACAATTGCTGCTCGCTTGATTAACCAAACAGAATGACGATCCTCTATGGTCGATCTGCACTCAACAGATTTGACGACTGTTAGGGATTTCAGGTGAGAGTCGTGCATGAGGATTAATCGCTCGATAAGCGGTTTCCTCTCTCCTCTTGCTGCTATGTGTCATTTGGCTGATGGATTGGAGCTAATCGGAAAATAATGCTTATGGTATTTCCTTCTCCCGAAATCCACTTCCACTGTTTCAAAACCATTTTCCCTGCAAATTAACTCCGCACTCTTTCACAATTACTGTCCATCGATCTGGACGATTCGATGGTTCCCGTTCCTTTCTGCTATGCCATTGATCTACTGCTTATTGATGGATTTATGCTTAAACCCTAGTTTCTCTGCCATACTCTGTCTTTACACAGAACACTCGTATATCGAATTATTTACTTAATATTAGATCGCCATCGACCCATTCAGTGATTGGTGGTCGATCAACAATCTCGCCATACAAGACTATTTAGATAGTTTATAAAATACACACATAGATGCACAATTTTGACACTAAACACACTTTATATTATACACAACATGATTACAAGATCTAAGCCATTTCAGCCTTAGAATGAGTTCCCTCTTGACTACATCTTGACTACTCTATTCTCACAAATTTCTATTTTTCGCTCTATATATCCCTTAAACACATAGACTCTCTTTTTATAAGGGATTACAACAATCATGGATCATTTAAGATGCATGATTTATTCCCACAATGACTCAACAAACCCCTTAATTCTCTCTATACGCATACATATGTGGTAAATTACATTTAATAAGTCTCCTCGAGACTTTTATCCATTCCATCATTTACTCTATTTTAAACATATTTGTCCCCTGTTCATCTTGATGGTCCACATCCTCCTTGCTCTCCACTTTGGATTCCTCTTTTAATTATGAGTGCTCGGATGCTCCTGCATCAGACTCCCGAGGCACAAAATTTATGACCTCCTGGTCATATGCTTCCCCTTGTCCTTAACAATTCTACCCACATCCCTGTGGAATTGCCTTTATGACCTTCTGTGAGCTACAACCAACCTATGCAGTAATAGTCTTCCTCTGCTACACGATACCTCACCAAGCTTTCTCCTATGAGCTTAGTCTTTTGGCATCCTTCTGGTTCTCTCCTCTGGAACCAATTGAGCACACCTTGCTCTAGGTTGCTGCAAGTCTTCTCACCTTCCACTGCCACTATTTGTATGATAGTAAAGACCATAAATCCAGAATAATTATCAATTTTACCTCTTTCTCTTGCTGCTTGTACTCTTTCTCCTTCTCATAGGAAATCCTTTCCTTGTTCTAGTACCAAATGATGAAAGGAGAATTTGGGGGTATAGTCAAAACCCCTTTCATTTAAAAATTCGATTCTAAGGCCTATGGGTTATGGCCCACAGACCCTATCGGAAGCATATTTGAGGCTTTAAGCCTTTATAACCATAGACCACACAGTTATCGGGTTTTCTTTATAAATCTGGGACCACATCACTTTATCGCAATACAAAGGAGTACACGGAAATATCGGCTCTGAAACATATAACCGGACTTCAAATATTATAGACCCGCATATATAAATATCGTTAGGTCTGGCTCTCCAATCCTTTCCATGCACCCTTCGATCTCCGCTTTCCCCGATCTCCGATTGGCTGATCTCCGCCATCCATTTCTTACTTCGATCTAACGGCTGTCGACGCATCGCTGATCGGCCCATCGGCGTATCACTATTCCATCTCCCCACTGTCATTTGGCTTTGCCGAAATGCAATTTCTGATTAAACCTTAACCGTTGATTTGAACTCGATCTGATGGTTGTCGCTTGCTTGATCAACCAAACAGAATGGTAATCCTCCACCGTCGATCTGTGCTCAATGGATTTGACGACTGTTAGGGATTTCAGGTGAGCAACGTGCATGAGGATTAACCGCTCAATAAGCGGTTTCCTCTCTCCTCTCGTTGCTACGTGTCGTTTGGCTAATGGAATCAGAGTCAATCGAAAAATACCGCTTATGGTATTTCTTCCGCCTGAAATCCACTTCCATTGTTTCAAAACCATTTTCCCTGCAAATTAACTTCGTGCTCTTTAACCATTACTATTCATCGATCTGGAAGATCTGATGGTTCCGTTCCTTTCTGCTACACCGTTGATCTACTGCTTATTGATGGATTTACACTTAAACCCTAGTTTCTCTGCCATACTCTGTCTTTACACAGAACACTCATATATCGACTTATTTACTTAATATTGGATCGCCATCGATCCATTCAGTGATCGATGGTCGATCAACAATCTCGCCACACAAGACTATTCAGATAGTTTATAAAATACACACACAGATGCACAATTTCGACACTAAACACACTTTATATTATACACAACATGATTACAAGATCTAAGGCATTTCAACCTTAGAACGAGTTCCCTCTCGACTACATCTTGACTACTCTATTCTCACAAGTTTCTATTATTCGCTCTATATATCCCTTACACACAGAGACTCTCTTTTTATAAGGGATTACAATAGTCGTGGATCATTTAAGATGCATGATTCCTTCCCACAATGACTCAAAAAACCCCTTAATTCTCTCTATATGCATACATATGTGGAAAATTACATTTAATAAGTCTCCTCAAGACTTTTATCCATTCCATCATTTACTCTGTTTTAAACAGATTTGTCCCATGTTCAGCTCGATGGTCCATGTCCTGCTTCCTCTCTGCTTTGGATTCCTCTTTTAATTATGAGTGCTCGGATTCTCCTGCATCAATAAGTATCAAATTTTTGATAGTGCATTTGTGGTGATTTCTTTCACCCATATAGGGACATTTTTATCCTGCATATAATCCTTCTCAGTGCTTCATGAAGATTTGTTCTTCTAGATCCTCATGTAGGAATGTTGTCTTCACATCCATCTATTCTACTTAAAAATAAAAGGTAGTATAAATAGATAAAATAAATCTAATAGAATTTAACTTGGAAATAGGAGAAAAAATATCACCAAAGTCAATTTCGTCTAATCAGGGATAACTTTCTATGATTATCTGAGTTTTTCATTTACATAGAGTTTATTTTAAATTTGTCATGAACACCAATTTTTTATTGGTGGCCTTTCTTCTAGCCAACAACTCCATTAGATCTTAATCCTCATTGTCTAAGGCTATGATTTCTTCAACCATGGTCTTTTTTCTATATTTTTTCATCCTATGAATCTATTTCCTCCATAATGGATTTAAGATGATTAGATTCGTAATAAACAAAGAAAAGCTAGAACAAAAATTGGGTGGAATATACCTTTCTAGTTTCCTTATTTCTCAAACCAATCTCCTAAATACCATAGCATGTGGTTCATTTTATTCTAATTCTTTTTCTTCTATAGAGTCTCATTCATCATCATTCAATTCAAACTCTATCTTATCTGGTTTTTTCTCCCTTAGTGGGAATTCCTATTTGAAAATATATGTTATTTATTTAAATATCACATCTTGATTATACACATCCTTCTTAGTTTCTAGGTTCCAAAACTTTAACCTTTTAGATTGTCATTTTATCCAATAAAGATACACTTTATATTCTTTTGGCTCAACTAACTTATGGGGGGATTTGAAATGATGACATTTTCACAAAGAATTCTTTAACAATGCACCCATTTACTGTGAATTCAAAGCCCTATGGGTGATACACTTTTTCATCTTTATTATGCATCTTACTCTTATTTTCCTTTGGAATGTGTACATAAGAATCATAACCAAATACCCTAAGATGTTTAAGAGATGTTTTCTTACCAATAATACCTCATGTGGAGTCTTTTCATTCAAAACTAAGGAGGGCGATCAATTTACTAGGTAACATGCAATATCCACTACATCTTCCCACCATTCATATCCTAACTCGACACCATTGAGCATGCTCTTTACTTCTTCCATCAATGTAATATCCATCTATTATAAAACTCCATCATATTGAGGTGTGTATGGATTAGTTTTCTACATTGTTTTACCACACTTCTTATATGATTCCTTGAATTCATTCTTGTAGAATTCTCCACCATTATCTATTTTCAACACCTTAATTTTCTTCATTGTTTTATTTTGGACAAGAGCCTTAAAATTTGTAAATTTTTCAAAGAATATATTTTTTCATTAGGAAATAAATCCATGTATTCCTCAAGAAGTCATCTATAAATGATACATAATAGACATATTTACCCAATGATGGAACCAATACAAGTCCAAATATATCATGTGCACCAATTGTAATATTCCATTTGCTCTTGTATCAACAGAAGCGAATCTTACTTGATTCTAATTTTCATATAAGCAATTTTCATAGAAATAAAAATCTAGAGAGTAATTAGATATACCTTCAACCATACCTTTACCTTGTAGTACTTGAAATCCATTCTCTCCAATATGTGCTAGTCTTTAATGCCATAACACAACCTTTTCTTCAGAGATTGTAGGATATGTTTCCTTTTTCATATCTACTATTAGGGACAATGGGATTGTTTCACATAACACTAATAGTGATTTCTAGTAGCTTATATAGAGTTTCAATCCAGACTCCCCTTAGTAATTACCATCACTCCAAAAACCAACCTCTAGGCTTCTTTTCAAGATATTTTTACACCTATATTGCTCATCCTTTTTATAGAAATAAAATTTCTAGATAATATTTGGATGTGAAGAACACTAAAGAGTGTTCTAATCCTTCCATCCATGAGCTCCAACTTGACTTTTCCTCCTCTTATTATTTTGGATGTCAAATAATCTCCTAGGAAATCATCATTTCCATCATACCTTTGATAGTCGTAAAACCTATCCTTATGAGAAATCATATGAAAATATGTACCTAAGTTAACTATCTGTACCTCCTAATTTGCATATATGCTTAAAGAAGCTAAGTACACATCACTACTTTCATTTGAGGAGGATTTTCTTTCGTATAAGGAGTATTATCATATCCCTTCTCTTTGTCAACAATTTTGGAGCTATAATGTTTCTTGTAATGGCCTTCCTTTCCACATATCCAAAATATCATTACGAATTTTCCTAAAAATTTAGATATTCCTCTTAATTTAGATATCCCACTTGATGAATTATTTTTACACCGTAAGGTTTCCCTCTGAAATGAACTTTCTTAAAATCTACTTGTCATCCTTGTGTGCCGTTAGATTATGTGTTAGACGATTAGAAGATTGTTAATCGTTGGATCAGGGAAGGTAGTTGAGTGGTTGCAACTGTTCACAATTTGATTTCCCTCGGTACCCTTTTCCTCTTCTCCGCTCTTGCTTCCCGTGCTGCCGTGACAGACCTCTGAAAGGGGCTCCATCCAACAAGGGTTTTTCAAACAGCATCAGTTAACTTTACGGGATAGAGCAGCATTGACATCTATTATGTACAGGAAGGGCTTGTTGCTTTCCAGTCAGTCAAGACAGAAGCATACAAGCGGAGAGATTATCAACTACATGAGTGTAGATGTTCAAAATGTTTCATGTTTCTGTTACTATATGCATAGTATTTGGATTTTCCCTCTTCAATTTGTTCTGGCCTTCATTATTCTATATTAGACGTTGGGCTTGGCAGCATTTTCAGGGTTGGCAGCCTCCATTATTCTATATCAGACGTTGGGCTTAGCAGCGTTTTCAGGGTTGGCAGCATTTTCAGGGTTGGCAGCCTCCATTATTCTATATCAGACGTTGGGCTTAGCAGCGTTTTCAGGGTTGGCAGCCTCATTTGTAGTTATGTTGCCAAATTTCCCACTTGCAAAATTGCAAGAAAAATTTCAGGAGAGAATAATGGAAGAAAAAGACAAAAGGATGAAGGCCACATCGGATATTAAAAATTATGAGGATCTTAAAATTGCAGGCTTGAGAGACAAGATTTCTTCGGAAACTAGAAATTTTGAGGCAGGTAGAATATAGTTGGCTACAAAAATATGTTTACGCATCAGCTATCACAACATATGTTTCCTTTGTTGGACCAATATTTATCATTGTTGCAACTTTTGGTACGTGTATGCTTATAGGAGTGCCTTTGACAGCAGGGAGAATTCTTTCTGCACTCGCAACCTATGGGACACTTCAGGGAGCTATGGGCATGCTTCCTGGCTTAATCCCTCAGATTTCTCAAACTAAAGTGTCAATAGATCGCATTGTGGCCTTTCTGCAAGAGGAAGAGCTGCAACACGATGGGGTAGAAAAGGTATCAAAGTAGTCAACGGACTTCACGATTCAAATCCAAGGAGGGATATTTCCTTGGAATCCCGATTCCTCTAGTCCGACTATAAGAGGTTTAGATGTCCGACTAGAGAGAGGCATGAGGGTTGCAGTATGTGGAACTGTTGGTTCAGGAAAATCAAGCCTTTTATCCTGCATATTAGGTGAAATACCAAAAATATCAAGCTCTATTAGCTTAAGTGGTACCAAAGCATATGTCCCTCAGTCTCCTTGGATACAAAGTGGGAAAATTAAAGACGCTATTCTCTTTGGAAAGCAGATGGATACTATTAGATACAATAGTGTACTTGATGCTTGTGCATTGAAGAAAGATCTTGAACTTTTTCCTTATGGGGACGAGACAGACATTGGAGAAAGAGGGTTAAATTTGAGTGGTGGACAAAAACAGAGAATACAGATTGCCCATGCTTTATATAAGATGTAGACATTTATATTTTTGATGACCCTTTTAGTGCTGTGGATGCACATACCGGAAAACATATTTTCCAAGTATGTTTCTCTTATCCTTTACAAACTGTAGGTTTGCTGAATTAATTAGTTTTAATGTTTTGATGGAATGATGAAGCTCTACAGTAGCACTCTGCAATTCATTGTTCAGTCTGGATAATATACATTGCTGGTTGTGTCGCTACAAATTCATGTCCATAAACATCTAAGAAATTGGACTTGCTTGTTATAGGAATGCATACTTGGTATTCTGGGTTCAAAGACTGTAGTCTATGTAACTCATCAAGTGGAGTTTTTACCCTCTGCTAACATCATTCTGGTAGGTTTGAATTTCTTTCATCTTGTTCTAGTGATATTAAAATGTTCAATGTAATTGGTAAAGGGATAGTGGGTTTATTGATCATTTATTGAGAGGAGATAAGTGATCCATATTTTGTTGATGTAAATGATATTCTTCACAGGTAATGCGAGATGGTGAAATTACTCAGGTTGGCAGATATGATGACATCTTACAATCAGGCACAGATTTTGTGGAATTAGTTGGTGCACATCAGAAAGCTTTGAAAACTATTTCTGCTATGGAGAAATCTGAAGTGTACACATCAGAGAGATTTGTTGAAAGCTCATGTCCTGGCAATACAACTGCAGTGAAAAATGTTACTGCCAGTGACACACTGGAGCAGTGCGGTGTTCAGAACTCAATAGATGTAGAGGAAGAGGTTGAACCAGAAAACCACAAAGAAAAATTGGATAAAGAGAATAAAAATTCACAGCTTGTACAAGAAGAAGAAAGAGAGAGAGGCAGGGTAAGCATGTCGGTATACTGGTCTTACATTACTGCTGCATACAATGGTACTTTGATACCTATAATACTACTGGCCCAAATAATAAGTCAGCTACTTCAAATATGTAGTAACCTCTGGATGACATCGGAAGCCTCTACAAAAGAAAATGAGAGTTCCCCTATGAGAAAGTCCCTTTTCATTCTGGTTTATGTTGCTTTGACATTAAGCAGCTCCCTGTGCGTTCTTGTGAGGTCTATGCTTCTTTCATTGGTTGGACTTAAAACTTCTAATCAGCTTTTCAGCACTCTGCACAGGTGTATATTTCGTGCACCAATGTCCTTCTTTGATGCAACTCCATCTGGGCGAATACTGAATCGGGTCAGTTGACATTTATTGTTTTAATAGGCTAATACCTTTCCTGAGAGAGAAGGAAATATAGGCTTATAAATCTTAATGAATTAATATAGAGGCTTCCTTTTTTGTGATATTTACTCTGGGGACCTTCACTAGGAAAGATGATATTTGCAGTGGGTGTTAGTTGTGTTGTATCTCTTCTATGAGATCCATTTTAGTAAAACTGATCTGGTTTATTTTCTTTCTTGGTTGCATGTATGCAGACTATTGAGAGTGATTTGTTACTAAGTTCTTCTTTATGTTTTTTTTGAATGGGTAGTATGTACACACTACAGAATCTCAAGGCCTATACCTTGCCACTATTTTCTTCTTAGTATCGTACAATCATCTCAGTCTGTTGTCATAATTTATTCGTGTATACCTTTGAATTAGAATTTAGGACCACGAGTTGGGCATGTAATTAAGGGATTTGTAGGTCAAGGATATTATTTTCTATTAGATAGACTAAGATTTTATCACTGCATGCTTGAATTAGTTCTTACCTTTAATTGATGTTTAGAATCCCTCTTTATCTCACCCATTTTAATTCTCCTCTAAGGAGGAGAGTTGAAATGCATTTTAAATTTATCCTGAATTTTGTTATATGCGTTTTATTGTTTGGATACCTAGTATCCTTTCTTTAACAACACAAAATAATTAAGTTTAGGGCATTATGCTCTATTATATGTTTTTCACAGGTATCTATGAAACAAAATGAAGAGGAAATATTAGATCTGGGAAGAGAGTATGAATCTATGGGAGGTCAACGTATGAAACATGAAAATTGTTAAATAAAGCAATTGAATAACATGTTAACCATAGATTTTAAATCTTTTGTTGAGTTGTCTATTTTGCAAATAAATGGAAATGGTATTCATGACAGGGTTGATTTTTTTAGTAGTCTCTGTGGAAGTTGAATCATCTCAACGTTATCAAGTTGAAGGAGGCTATTAAGGAGAATAATGAACTCTTTTTAATATTTGAATACATGGTATCCTCAACATTTCTCGAAGTCTCAAATTATTTTTTATATCATGATGAGTATTAATACATTTGTGTGCCTTGCTCAATTTTTCTATTTTATCTAGCTTATCATGTAAAGTGAAAATGCATTCCTGGAATTGCTACTACAAGTCAGTGATTAGTGCTCTAGTTTCCATACATTTCTTCTTTATTTTCAAGTGTTATGAAATCGTTAAGTTGGTATTCTAAGCATCAATACACTTTTTTTTGGTTAACTAAAATTGTTGTCATTTTCATTAAAAGGAGGTTGTAGTCACACTGTAAGGTGAATTAATATAAAGAAAAATTTCTGTCTGATATTAGGGGTTTCAAAATGACCCGAAATTTCAAAATGAATGCCTACCATCTCAAAAGTTATTACATTTATGGCAACGTAAATAAAAAGCTTTATACTGTAAATCCTGATAAACTGAGTTGGTAACAACTTCCTTACAATGTGTAGTAAGACCTGGATTTAGAAGAAAACATGCTCACTAAGGGCATAGTCTACCTAAAAGTTGAACGCTAGGGCTACATTATCATTTGCAATATCTCTTTTCACTTGCTGGACTATTTCTTTATCTTTAACAGAATCGATAGAATCTTTGGAAGAGAAGTCAGAGGATGTGAGCTCCTAGCAAGACCCAAAACTAATTCATCAATCATATTGAATTATACTTGATTTCTCTATTTTCTTGTCTTGATGAGCCACGAATTTTGATAAGTTAGTGTTCTTGTATCGCTGAAATTCAATAGGGCTTGTCATCTTGCTACTGTAGTGAGAAAATGCCACTTTTATATCCTCAATATGGCGTGTGCTCCTCTGATCTTGAAGCAAGTCTAGAATTTCATAATAGATAGTGCCTATGACCTCCATTGTTTTTATAACCTTCATGTTGAACCAATTCCCAATGCCAATGAAAGTACTCGGTGACTTCTAGGCATACCATTGATGGATCAAATGAGGTCATATCATTGAGGTGGAATCCAATATTGGAGGCCCAGTTCACTTGGAAAGATGGGTTAAATCCAAACCACTGGACCTTACCAGACTACTGAGCTGAGGAAAGTAATATTAAATCTAAAAATCAAACTGAGTTGTCATTCCTTTAGTGCCTGCAGATATCAAACATAAGTAAATAGAAAATCCCACCTTCACTGCTCAGAGCCATCATTTCATTTAATTATTCGTTCCTCCCCCACACACTTAGGAATGAAAGATAAGGTCTGGCTAAATTTACTGCCCATCTGATGAACTCAAAAGTGACACACCATTTTTCCATAATCTCATTAGCATTCATATCCTATGGTTTGTAGAACTTAATATCATGGGAGGTAAGAGTTTGATAGGAACCCCCACCATTTATACTCAGCATTCCAACACTTATTTTCACAATCTCCTTTTCTATGGTATTATTCAGGCTATCGCAGGCCCTCAAAACCTGGTATTATTCTATAAACATAAAACTGTTTGAGATCCCTTAACCTCCTGTTAACAATCTGGATTAACTTGGGTTTCACATCTCTTCCTAATTATGATTGAGGAGTCTCCAATTACAATTAATTTCTGATTCCCCTTGATTAGATATTTTCTAGACCTTGATAATATATTAAAATGTCATCACTTCTGCTTGGTTGTTGGTGGATTCTCCTAACTCCCAAGAAAACCTTACTTGGAAATTTTGTTCGAGGACAGATACTAACAAAGAGTTGTGATATTCAGGTATTAGAAGTTGGAAAAAAGACCAGGATACATCTATGGGTTGTCCCAGAAACAAGGGGGTCTCGTAAATCTCAGATTTGATGTCTGGTTAAGTCATGACCTAAAATTAGATTATATATATATATATATATATATATATATATATATATATATATATATATAATATGTCAATTTTAGAAGATCCAGAGAGTATACAACTTGATAGGGGTAATGACATATACAGTATAATAAATATATGTAAAAAAAAGCTATGCAAAACAAATGCCATGGAGATTAGAAAATACTAACTCAATAGTTTGGATTCTGTTAATATAAAGATGCCAGTACAAAATGAGTGGCTTATCAGCGTTACAAATTATCAGTCACTCCACAAACTGATATATTATCAAACATATGTTCACCTTCAGAACAACGTAATTTAACAGCAGTTTACATTTTCCAATTAGAAATTTCTTCACCGTGGTCAGCCCACCCTCCAGCGAAGTGTAAAAAAATCCAGCTAAAGATGAAAATTATGAAAACCCTGTTCAGAAAAAAAAAAATTGCTGATGGTCTGGGTTCCACATCATATACAAGTGTGTTCCATTTGGGTTTTGGTCCTGATGGCCTGTCTATATTTGTGGCATCCGTTTCACTTTCCACTACCACATTACTTTTATCTAGTGGGATTTTACATTTCTTTGGCTGTTTTTGAAAATGAATTCTTCCTTATCGAAACATCTGGTTCTTCTCATTGCATATATTCAAGATCTTCCAAGCAATGCCCAATAAGCTTTTCTAGGTAATCTAAGGACTTCAAATGTTTTATGAGGAGTGATCTCATAACACTGTGTTCTTACTTCCATCAATTTACCTATGGTCTTGTAAATAATGTGATTGGCCACCCTTATAGGGATCTTATCATCTTTCTTGGTTTTAGAGGTGCTGAATACCTCTTCCCAACAGAGATTAGAGATGATGCTCATCTCTGCTTGTGTCTACTACTGCATCAAAATTTCTCTTGCCCATTGTTAATGTAGGTACCTGTAAGCCTTTATGAAAGAATGTATTGTTTTTGCATATATTTGTTCTATTGTGAATTTATGATCACCATGTTCATCTTCATTGGAATTTAGTAGGGGTTCAAGGAATCCATATACCATTTTCACGGAATGCTTGTCTTGAGCAAGACTTGGCCCCTTTAATTTTAACTTTTCTGTCCCTTGAGTTTCTATCACTTAGGTCAAGGCTTGTATCTTTTTGAGGCCTCTTCCTTGCCAGTGAATTGGAACCCCACATAGGTATATGCTGTAGCGATCTCGATTCTCTACTTCATCCCCTGTAGATATGAAATGGAAGTATGATTGTTCTTAGAAGTACTGAAGATCATAACCTTAGTCTTGTTAATGTTTACAATGATAAGTCTATGTTTGGTATTGAAGATCATAACCTTAGTCTTGTTAGGGTTCACTGTCATAATCTATTTTTGGTATTGAAGATTGTAACCTTAGTCTTGTTAAGGTTCAGTGTGTACAAAATGAGTGGCTTATCAGCGTTACAAATTATCAGTCACTCCACAAACTGATATATTATCAAACAGATGTTCACCTTCAGAACATCGTAATTTAACTGCAGTTTACATTTTCCAATTAGAAATTTTTTCACCGTGGTCAGCCCATCCTCAAGCAAAGTGTAAAAAAATCCAGCTAAAGATGAAAATTATGAAAACCCTGTTCAGAAAACAAAAATTCTTGATGGCCTGGGTTCCACATCATATACAAGTGTGTTCCATTTGGGTTTTGGTCGTGATGGCCTGTCTATATTTGTGGTATCTGTTTCACTTTCCACTACCACATTACTTTTATCTAGTGGGATTTTACATTTCTTTGGCTGTTTTTGAAAATGAAGTCTTCCTTATCGAAACATCTGGTTCTTCTCGTTGCATATATTTAAGATCTTCCAAGTAATGCCCAATAAGATTTTCTAGGTAATCTAAGGACTTCAAACGTTTTATGAGAAGTGATCTCATAACACTGTGTTCTTACTCCCATCAATTTACCTATGGTCTTGCAAATAATGTGATTGGCCACCCTTATAGGGATCTTATCATCTTTCTTGGTTTTAGAGGTGGTTTTCTGAATACCTCTTCCCAACAGAGATTAGAGATGATGCTCATCTCTGCTTGTGTCTACTACTGCATCAAAATTTCTCTTACCCATTGTTAATGTAGGTACCTGTAAGCCTTTATGAAAGAATGTATTGTTTTTGCATATATTTGTTCTATTGTGAATTTATGATCACCATGTTCATCTTCATTGGCCGTCCAAAAAATTATAGACAACTCCATTAAAATCAAAACATAACATATTTAATTTAAAAATAATTTATTTTACTACATTAAGCGCTTAATTGAGTTGATTAGTTGACTTTTGAATCAGGTGATTCGAACGCTTCTTCTGCCGGAGCGGCTCTCACTAACCGATTGAGAAAGAATAATTTAATGGCAGTACTGGTTTGGTGACCATTTTTTTAACTCTGATTTAACTCGGGATCCGTACCAGGGCTTGGCTTCAGGTTCAGGAACATGCATATAATTATCAATCAAATGAACAGTCGGAAACGCTCATGGCATCTTATATTTCGACAGGTCCTACAATTTCAAAATGTTCAAGTTGTCACGTCAAAATTGGATGATGATTATTTGCTTTTAATATTTATCATTTTAAGCATTATGTAGAGTCATAAGTGTTACATTTTTTCACATATCAGTGATTAAGCCAAAGAATTCCATTTTATTTGGGAATTATTATAATTTTTTTTTTTTTTTTTTAAATTGAGTCTGGCAATAAATTAATAAGTGTTTGTTGAAAATAAGGTATATAATAAGACTTAAAGATAGTTAGGATTTGTGAATGGAAATTTTGATTGATAAATAGAAAATTTATGTGATTGATAATTTTATTTGAGAAATTTAAATTTAAAACAAATTATATTATTTTAAATTCAAATAAATTAACAATATAACATATATCAACTATATTTATTAATATAATTATACTACTTTATAAATTCCCTGCCTATTATGTATACTTATTATATATTCCAAAAAACAATATATGACAACAATACCATATATCCTAAAAGTAAATAAGACCCTCACAAGTTATTACTGACTATCCATTACAAACAACATGTGAATCCCCACTTCAACCCCTGAGCTTTCAGTAGATTGCAGATTCCCTGAATATTCGGGAATTGGACGGACACCATGTCTATCCAATTCCTGAATATTCTGGGAATCTGTGATCGACTTAAAAATGCCCCACTTCAACGGCGTCAGTTGATAACAAGACCACATTTATCCAAAAAAAACTACGTGAAGTTGAGATGTTTACTGCATTTCCTATCGTATAAACTATGGCAAAATGTTCTGTACATTCTTTCAGACTTTCACATATTTTTCTCTCTGCACATAACATGGTGTTAGCTAAATCGGGTCAGTAACAAGCTCTCTGTTTCTTGGCAGGCATCAACTGATCAGAGTGCAGTGGACACATTGATTCCTTCTCAACTAGGAGAATTGGCTTTTGCATTTATACAACTTTTGGGGATCATTGCAGTCATGTCTCATATTTCTTGGCAGGTCTTCATTGTGTTTATACCAGTGGGTGCAAGTTGTATATGGTATCAGGTATTCTCTGTATTTCTCAATAATAATAAATACGAACTTGCAAATTTTAATTTTCTGGGATCATTGCAATCATGTCTCATATTGCTTGGCAGGTCTTCATTGTGTTTATACCAGTGGGTGCAAGTTGTATATGGTATTAGGTATTCTCTGTTCATTGTGTTTATACCAGTGGGTGCAAGTTTTATATGGTATCAGGTATTCTCTGTATTTCTCAATAATAATAAATACGAACTTGCAAATTTTAATTTTCTCAGAGGAACATAAATTGGCGATAAGAGAGTTTGATTTCTACTTCAAGGTTTGTTGTAGGTAGATCCAATAATCTGATTGAAAAGGATGTTATCAAATAGATTAAGTTGCATCAGGATTCTATCATGACAATAGTTTATCTATATTTCTTTGTTTCCATTCTTTTGGGTTTTTATAGTAATAAGAGAATTCTTGTAACTCCTCTGAGCTTCCTTCCATGTAGCAATACTACATAACATCAGCTAGGGAACTGGCTTGGCTGGCATCAGTTTGTAGAGCTCCAATCGTACAACATTTTGTAGAATCAATGTCTAGAGCAGCCACCATTAGAAGTTTTGACCAGGAATTTCGATTCATGGAAAGAAATCTCGAGTTGATTGATATATATATGAGACCTAGTCTCCACAATGTTGGAGCCAATGAGTGGCTTGGCATTCGGATGGATTTTCTGTCAAATCTTGTGTTTGCATTCTTTTTGGTGTTCCTCATTCACTTGCCTCAAGATGTAATTAGCCCAAGTAGGTACAGAAGCACTATCTTGGCTTACAATTATTTTTCCTAAACTGATCTCAGCAGACTAGACATATTCTTTATAATGAAATATGAAAGTAAATGAAATGGCACCTTAACAGGCACTGCAGGGTTGGCAGTAACATATAGTCTAAGTCTGAACATGGTACAAGCCTGGGTAATATGGTGCCTTTGTTATGTGGAGACCAACATGATCTCAGCGGAGAGAATAATGCAGTATTCACGAATTCCCAGTGAGTCACCAGTGATTATAGAGAATTGTAGACCAAACTCCAACTGGCCATCTAGAGGAACGATAGATCTAACTCATTTGCAGGTCAGAACTCAATACAAATAGACTCTTTTTCACACATTCAATGCTAGTAATTTGCACGTCAGTTCATCTATAAATTTGATCCATACAATCAGGTGTGTTATGGAGCACATCTTTCGCTTGTCTTGAAAGGCCTTACATGCACTTTCCTTGGAGGCACGAAGGTGGGAGTTGTGGGGCAGACAGGAAGTGGCAAATCTACTCTTATTCAATCCATTTTTCGCATTTTGGAACCAACAACGGGTAGAATTGTCATTGATGGAGTCGACATCTCATCCATAGGCCTCCATGACCTAAGATCCAAATTAAGCATTATTCCCCAAGAACCAACAATGTTTGAAGGCACTATAAGAAATAATTTGGATCCTCTCGAAGATTGCTTGGATGATGAGATTTGGGAGGTTAGTTCTGCTTCATATTCTATAAGCATTAGTATCAATTTTAGCGCCAATTATTCTTGCCTTGAAGAATATTGATATTTCCCTGAGGATCTTGCTGTAAGTTTATTTTTTATGAATCTACTTCGATTTTGCTTGTGCTTTCAGGCTTTGGACAAGTGCCAACTTGGTGAGATTGTACAAGCAAAAGAAAAGAAACTTGATTCCTCAGGTCTGTGTGTCTTTATCACATTCAATGGAAGTCCTGAAGGAGAAAAATAAAACCTTTTACAGTAGCTATTTCTGCTATTTGCTTTCCATCTTAGTGCTCATGTTTTGTTTATTTTTTGGTGTCCTTGAGACCTACCTAGTCTCTAGGACCCCTTTTTTTAGAATGAAAATTGAGAATCGAATTAATGGAATGATCTCTTTTACAATGTCTGAGAATGGAGGAAACTGGAGTGTGGGTCAATGCCAGCTTGTCTGTTTGGTACGGGCACTACTAAAAAAAATTCAGATACTGGTCCTTGATGAGGCAACTGCCTTAGTTGACACTGCAACTGATGGGTTTATTCAGCAAATAATTCGCCACCAATTTTCTACCTGCACAGTCATTACTATAGCACATCGAATTCCATCTGTTATTGAGAGTGATATGGTTCTCCTATTAAAGGATGGTATAACATTTATAAGTTGTTTATTTTCTAGTGTTTTGTTACAGTTACTATTTTTTTGGACACATTTTGTTTTTTACTTTGTATTTATTTTGAATCAGGACAAATTGCTGAGTATGACACTCCATCCAAACTACTCAGCAACAAATTTTCTGCATTTGCAAAACTTGTTTCAGAGTACTCCATCCAATAGATATCTTAACTAGAGCTTTGGACATTGGTCATATTGGGTTTACAATAGAATGGAGAAAAATCTTCATTTCCCTAAAACTCAAGCTGGATAAATGTACAATATAGAGATACAATATAGTAGACTATGAGCTACCATGTAAGCTCATTATTTTCTGATAATATTCTATATTTAGGTCCTTAAGAAGAGTTCAATAACTCTTATCAGTGACTTTGACTGACTTTGACAGTTATGATTTTTCACTTGTTATATACAAATGGAGTTTACCCTTTTTCCTGTGTAACTTTTGTCACTTCAACAAGGTAATCAAGGTAATATTGGAGAACTCCAGACAACTTGGATTTGTATAGGCAATGCAGTTGGATGTAAGGTGCCTCTAACTAATATTTTTTTTTTTTTGGTTGATTCTATTATTTTGAGTTTCACATCTGCATTTTTTTGTTTCTATTTTAGTTCTGACCTCTATATGTAGTAATACTATGCCAATTCACATCAACATTTTATTCTCATTTCTACCAAACAAGCTATGTTATACTTGTCAAGGTTCATAGGTCTTGTTATTTATAGGTCTTAATAATAAGTGATGGCTAATTGTTAATGTGTTTTTTTCCTTCATGCAATGAACCAACTCAATTTTATTCATAATATTTTGCAGTTATAAACTTTTAAACTTACCTAATATTTCAATGAGTAAGAATTTGAGAATTCTACTATCTAACCATCAAATATGCCCAAACGAGGGAAAAAAATATAAGAAAAAATGAGAGATGTACAAAATAGACATAGGCTTTTTGTTCTTTAAAAGCAATTTATTTTTTATTTAATTATTTTTTCCAATTTTTTTTTTTTTTTGGTGTAATTTTTCCTTTTGAATAATGATGAAAATATTGGTTTGAGTGGTTGTTATAACTAATATTCAGTTTAACAAGTTTTGTTTTTTTTTTTTTTTTAAAATTAAAATTTTCAATATAAAAAAAGATATTCTACATCAACTTCAAAAAATCTTCTAATTCACCTAGTTGAGGTAAATTTTCATTTTTATCAGAGTTAAAACTTCACTTTAGCTATTGGAGGAACTTGCACACATTTTTTTTGGCACAAAAATTAAATATGTTCTTTTAAAAAGTTTCATACTCCATTAAATGTTTTAAAGTCACTATGATAAAAGTTCAACACATTCACTATGATAAAAGTTCAACACTCACTGACAAAAGTATAAAGTGTCTTTTTTAAATGAAAAGTATAAATTGTCTTGTTTAAATGAAAAGTTTAGAATGCACGTGATTGATTATAAGAGTGGCTCTCAAATTAAAATTGAAACTTTGAAAACAATAAAGTGTCTTCTTTAAATGAAAAGTATAAATTGTCTTGTTTAAATGAAAAGTTTAGAATGCACGTGATTGATTATAAGAGTGGCTCTCAAATTAAAATTGAAACTTTGAAAACAATTCCATGAAAGTACAGGGAGTTATCTCCTTTGTATGAAAGTATAGGAAGTTATCTCCTTAGTTTAATGTTCTTTCCATCCCAATTAAAATGTAATGAGGGATCATTCCAAACTTTCTATAGAATTCATACTATGCTTTCTCGCCCATTTAAAACTTTCTCATCATTACTAAGGGTTCAGGCTTTAGTGGAGTGAAATTTGGAACTTAAGACCATTGAAAGATCAAAAGTGTTAAAATCGGCAACTAGGGCCAAATTCCACCTTTGGACAATTCATTTGATGGAGATGATGATTGCATTAAATTTCACTTTATAAGAGAGAGGATAATTGTTGGGAATACTTTCTGTAACCTAATTGTTGGCCATACTTTCTGTAAAATAATCTAATAAATATAATAAATAATTTTCACAAAACCACTATTCTTGATCGTTTTTGTTGCAAATTCAATTGCTTGCCAGTGTTAAATACTTACAAAATGGAAAAAAATATAGGTATAATGAAAATGATGAGCACATTTTTATCACATAATTTGCGACCTAAAACCAAAGAACCATGTTTAAAATTTAAAAGTGATAGATTGTAAAGGAAATAAATAAAACATAATCCCGATTATAACAAATTAGCTGTAAATTTTTGTCCGTGGAAGATTTATTTGCATAATGAAAAAGGCAATATGGGAGATTCCAATCACGTTCCAAGGCATTTTTTAAAACGTGGATGTGACAAAAGGTTGTTGTGGAAGGTGCTGTTTGTATATGGGAAATTTCTTGATCATTGTGTATAATCCTAATGTTGATAGATATGTCTTTTTAAAACGTGGATGTGACAAAAGGTTGTTGTGGAAGGTGCTGTTTGTATATGGGAAATTTCTTGATCATTGTGTATAATCCTAATGTTGATAGATATGTCTACTAAGTGGTTCCAGTTAATGGGGCATTGATTTGAGCGTTCAATATATTTTTATTCTTTATCAGAGTATTCTTTTGTTGTATTTGTGTTCTTCAATTTATGCCTTGCGGTGTTTCCTTTGCAACATCTGGTGCAAATGTTAGTTATTTCTATTCCAAGAGCATCATCTCAAAGATAAAGTATTTTTGTTCTGACTTTTCATTATCTTTTGTCTAATCTCCTCACATAACATGGATGAGACTATTTCATCAAATATTAAAGTAATTGTAATAATACCTATATCCCATGGGTTTGATAGAGAACAAAACAAATTTATTATACTTATATTGATATGAAATATTAATTCCAATAGATAATAGTTAAACTTACCACAATATTGAAGGAAATTATATGCTCTATCATTGAGTCTCCATCCTTCATCCTCGGGTTATACAAATTCTTCCATAGGAATAATTTGTTCATGAGGAAAATGCCTTCATTCCATCTTCTCCTAAAAAAATTAATAATACTAAATTTGAGAGGCACAACCATGTTGTTTTTTTTTACCTTTCAATCCAAATTGGTCTAGTCTTCTATCAATATCTCGTAAGTGTAGTACCCCTATCCATAATGGTCCACTAATATTTGTCCACCAAAATATCTTGCATTTTGAGCTTCCACATCTCAAAAATCTTCCCATTTACTTTCCTTATCTCTATCTTCAAATTTCTTGCCACTTCATTTCACTGCAGAATCATAGACCTGTCATTATAACAAGGTTTTCAATAGGTTGAAGTGAAAAATCTTAATCATAAAGGTGTCCCCCTGAAGTCGAATTGCTTTGATACCAAATGTTGATTTTAGCACTATGAAATTAATTGTTGCAAATATGTTCTTAATAAAAATAGAAAAGATGTAATGACACATACACACATTTAAAATAGATATTTTACTTCAAAATCCCAAACTCGATAAACCAAAAAAAAATCATTATATTCCTTCTTTAAAATGTGAAAATACAATATATATATCACATGGCATATCTTTAAACTTGCAATCCATTAATCATGGATTAGAATACAAATGTAGTTCCTTAATTGGAATTACAAAATCATCGGTTGAATCACCACGTCTTGTAGAACCATTAAAAATGAAAGCTATGTGATGAGAACTTCAAAAAAAGGATGCAAAAAGGAATCTGTTTTCTTTTTTTTTAGTTGGGGAGGAAGGGGTTGCTCTGCCCCTATTGTGATCCCACTACTATGCTTGGCACAACATATACCACGTGGAGCATGCCATGAAAAAAATACAATACATACCCAACATATGGTAGAGTAGACTTATGTTTAAGTTATCATTGTTATTTTTTGTTATGACTATATGTATGTGTTAAATTTATAGCTTTGAAATTTGCAGTTATTTCATCTTTCAAAAAATGATGGATATTATAAATAATCAATTGAAGAGTTTAAAATAATTTTTATAAGTTTATATTTTATTATTGATGAAGCTTTTAGGTTTGTTTTCTAACGCACTTGATCGAACAAAGGTATTATTCATTGTTTTGTGTGTTCTAGGTTGGTATGTATTTCATGCACAACATTTCTAAGGTATTCCTTAGGCTCAAAAGGATATCTTATCAAGAGATAATACCATGAGTGAATTCCAAAAGTGATTCTATGGCACAAGCCCAAAATATAAAATTAAGAAATATTATTGGTGGAAATAAAGAAAGAGAAATAGACAACTTGTCCCTAGATAAGAAAATGGTGGTCAGAAAGAATTAGAGAGATAACCAAATATTGAAGGGTAACACTAAAATGTCTGTCACTAGATTAGATCACATTTGATTAGAAATGAGAATTTGAATGGGAACATACAAAGGAGGAACTTGATTCCTTAAATGATTTGTTGGAGAACTCCAATAAACCTCCAAATAATCTCAAGAAGAATAATTGACTTATTCATACATTTTATCATGAACTATATAAGGATACTATATATTATGAAGAGAAGAAGTGGACCAAATCCCAAGACAAGAATCAACATGGCATATAAAAGTTTCCTACTTTTGATGGTTTGACAAGTGTGGTATAATATTTGTTCATCCTAAATAACTTTTGGGAGATTAGAAAGAAAAGATATCCATAAACTATATGAGTGAAATTCAAAGGAACTCTGAAAGGAACCTCATTGAAGTGGTATGAGAGTTTTGAAGTGTAACTAAATTTTAGAGCTAGAGATGTTGTGAATATTAATTCTTGGAGGAATATGGGTATCTTAACATGAAGTCATTGATTTTCACAAATCTTAGAAGAAATGACCAGATGTAGGAGTGAGTTGTGCAACTATGCAACTGAAAACTGAAGGAGGTTTCAAGCCAATTTGAGTTAAATCTGAAAATCCATATGCAAGGATTCATTCATATAAGTTTCTTTTTCTATCCTTCTGTCATCGGTCCAAAGAAGTAGGCCAAAGTTAGTTTGCGGAGGCTATCAATATGGCTATGAAAATGGAGGATGAAATGGAGAAGATAAGGAACAATAGAGAGAGGTTTGGGTTCAAAATCATATTAATGTAGCCAAGTAGCATGATATAACATAATATAAGCATTGAATATGACCAGATAATGAAGTTGGAGTAGATAAAAAAGATAGAAACCTATAAGGGTTAAATAGATTCAACATTCATCACACATGTAATAGAATAAGTACTCCTAAAATAATTATGTTCTACCTAAGTTCAATTTTGTAATTACAAAGGGAATTAAGGTAGGTAATCATGATATATTCAAAGGATGTTATTGATATCAAGAATAATAGTAGGTTCCAAATTACAAGCTCAAGGAGGTTGTTCTTATGTGGTTAACAGGGTTAAAGTAAATAAACTGTGTAAATATTTTTCATGCAGAGCATGTTGACACATTGTCCATAAAAATATTTGTAGCATTATAGGATAGGTTTGTTTTTACATATTTGGCCTTGACACACAATAAAGGGAATTCCCTTTAATTAAGGAGTAGTTAGAAGAAAAATGTCATATTAACCAAATTGCAGAAGATCACTACAAGGAAGATTTTATAACAACCTAATTCAATCCTAATGGGTATGGATAACCTAGATTTGAGGAAGAGTCAATACTTGATATGAGGATCAATATTTTTTTGAATAAATTAAGGAAAGCATTATAAATAATGTACTAATGAATGAACTCAATTTGTGAAGGATGGGCCACAAACATCATCCCTTGAGAAAATGAAGATAATGTAAGAGTTTCATAACTCTCATAATGATGGATTTTCAATGATTGAATCCTTTTCATTCTAAAATTAGGATTGACATGGAAAATGTGAAGGCTCTATTTATATGTCTGTTTAGAAAAATAAAGGGTGATGAATTCTACAATTACTAGAAAGTAATGAGATTGCCAATTTTTCATTGGTTAATGCAAATGAAACAAGAAAAAATAAGCACATTGGGCCATCAAAGGAAACAAGTAGTCACAATTTAATGGGGTTTATTAATGTTTTTTACAAAAAATGATACATCCATAAAGAAAGAAAAAAGGCCTATAAGAATGAATGAGGATCCAACTAACATCATGCTATAGATATAGAGATGTTAAAAAACATGCACTAGTTCTCATAAAAGAATACGGCCAAAAGTAATCTGAACTTGGTGTTAAATTTGTTAGAATATAATAAAGGGAATCAAATTCCTAATAATTATGTTGAAGAAAAAATCAACAAGAAATAAATATGAAACACCAAAAAATTGACAACATGTGTAAGGTGTAGTGCCCCACTCTAGTTGGCATGTGATATACATTATTTTAACTCTAGATAGTATTATGATGTATAGATTATTCTTTGTGAACATTGAAGTTTGATGATCGGGTTATTACTATTTCAGGTATGATGGCCAATGATGTACTTATTTCGATTTCAGTCTATATTATGTTGATGGTTATGGTACATGTAGTTAATGATGATTTCAATGATATTATATCATGGGTATATATTTTGATGACCATATTATGATCATATACTACTGATAATTGTTTTAGTGTGGTAGGAAACCACCTTGGCACATTGTTGCATCTCCAAAATGACATCCATTTCACCTTGATTTCTTTCACTAAGCTTCATTATTTACCACATTCCACAACTCCATAACCATGCATTGAGACCAATTTCATGATTAAATATGGGTTTAGACATATTATTTTCCAATACATTTATTTTGGTATTTTGAGTGAATTTATAGTCAAATATTAGAAAAATAGCATGTATTCAATTATATATACAAGTTCCATGGATGCGGGTGACACAGCTGAATTAAATGATAAACATGCCAAACGATAAGCGCAGGTACCGCCAGCTGCAGAGCAGCGGGGCTCCCCAGAACCTTACCTCATGCAAGACTGATAGTTTTAATAACAGTGGATATGGTAGTATCTTGGCATTTATGGTGTGCTATGTTCGAAGCAAAGAAGGGAATGTTATAATCATGTCGACCCTGTTCATTCCATTCACGGTTAATGTTCAGTCCTTTGGCTCTAAGCTTTGGTTTCCAGAGTTTTTGGGTGGCGAGAAGGTCTCTGCTAACAGAGGCAAGCTCCGTGCTCGCTCTCTGTCTTCTTGGAGGTGGTGTTTCAAGGCTAAGGGTCCCTACAGCAGGATACATGCTCCTTTAAGGGGTAAGCAGTTCTTATCTCCTTCTCAGATCTTCTCTGTGTGCATATATCGGTCTCTGGCTCAGTCCTTCTGCCTTTTTATTGTTGTCTCTGTTTGTTCTGTGGCCCTCCCTTCGCTCCTCAAAATGGTCTGCCAAAGTGGTAGGAATCGATCTGGGGGGCGTCGTGGTAGCGGCACTCGCTCAAAAGCTTGCTGTTCTGATGACCCTGAAAAATCTCCTGTAAATCTCCCTCCCTCTCAGGTGAATGTGCCACCTCCTAGCACTGTTCGTAAGCCAACCCTGAATAGTGCTTTCCAAACCACTCATTTCAAATTCCAAAGTAATCGCAACAGGCCTCTGATCTCTGCCCATATCACCATCATCCTATAAGAAGAAGAGAACCAGATCCATCCTCTGGCTTGCATTGCCCCGGAGCCTTCTCAAAGCAGTGAACAACAATTGGCGGTGGGAAGCCAGGAGAAAGATATGGTTGATAAGCCGGGTCAGATTGAAAGTCCTAGAGTCATTCCGCCTCTTGAAGACAATATCCCAGTTGCCGGGGAAGGGATTTTTGATGCCACTAATCACCCCATGGTGATCTCAGAGGATGAAAAGGCTGGTAGTGATGATTTGTGGATGGGTAGCGCATGTCCAGCAGAAGAGAAGCCTCCTGGTGAGGATGTGGGAGCTTAAGGCCACCTGGGTCTGTTCTGTCTCTCTTTTTGTTTTTTGCTGTCGATCAAACGAACACCTCCAGGCATTTTTGAACACAGTCATGGCTCAGTTCCGTCAACTTGATGTTTCTGTTTATTTCCAGGGCAATGGAAGTGTAATTATAGTTCGGCTGGCCATGGATATTAGCTCTCTTGTCCTCATGTTTCTTCTTCTGATCTACTGGTCTATCTCTGAGTTATATATATGTTCTCTAGCTTTTTGTAACTGGTATGCCCAGGATCCTTCCATTCTGGAGAAAATCTGCTGTGTAGAGTGCCCTCGAGATTCTTTCTCTGAGGCCTCGAATCCTTGTAAAATTATTTTTCCTTTAAGTTAATAGATTTTAGTATTTTCCGAGAAAAATAAAATAAAATTATATATACAAGTTGAATGAGTTTTGTGATGTGTGTAGGCATATTTGAATATTATAGCAGAGTCATATTTGGCCTCTATGTCACAAATTAAAATTTCTTCTTCAATCTCTTTAAGATTTGAGGAAGATTTGAGATCATTGATCAAACACATGTCATGGAGAAGAATCATGGAAGTCTTCATAAGTCAAAGCTATGAGAGATTTATGAGAGGATATGAAAATATGCTAGTTGCTAGATGTTAACACATGGTTGTAACCACATGATATATTTGTGGATCTAGGAGAGATATGTGGATCTAGAAGAGATTTGTGGATCTACATTTATGAATTAGTTATCTTAGTTTTTGTATAAATAGGAGTGCCTTCTCCCCTCAAAGATGTGTTAAGTTTGGTAGTTATGCTAATGCTTCAATATTAAGTTTTGGAATGCTAAGGATTGGTTATGCTTATGTTTGATTTTATGAATACTATTGCTTTTAATATAATCCTTTGATATGGTTGTAATTTCATGATGAGACTTCATGTTTGATTAATAACTAAGTTCTCAACTTTCCTCCTCTCATGCTCTTCATGATGACCACTTGATGCGTATGAGTGAATTTTAGTGTTTCATTTCTATAAGATAGATTAGTTTGTTTTATGTTCATTTTCTGCAAAGTTTATTTCAAGTATTTTCGTTATATGCTTTGTTTTCTATGCACTTTTTGTATGTTATTTTGTGTTCATCTCATTTAAGCTGCTTAGTTTTAGATTCATAGATAATTTGATAGTTATGATTGGATCTATTTAGTATGCACACATCAATACTTTCAATAGGATTGAGGCATTTTAATTTCAAGCCATTTTTTTTTAGTAGATTAGAATCACTTTCAAGATCAACAGATTAAAATTGCTTTCAAGTTCAATAGATTAGACTTGCTTTTAAGTTCAATAGATCAGATTAATTTTCTATTCCAATAGAATAGGGTTTACCTTTATGTTTGATAGAATATAATTTCAAAAAGATTTCTTTGTATAGAATTAGAATAACTTGTTTCTTTCAAGTTCTGAATTTGATGCTTTGATACATAGTCTTTGAGAAAGAACATGTGTGTGTGCTCATTCAGATCTTTTCATTAATCAATTTTCTTTGAGTATTACAATCATTTCCATAAGATAATGTCCTTTTTGATTGAGAGTTAATTGCCTAACATATATTGTGTTAGTGTACTTCACAAGTATACGAATTTGGATTGAGAATTAAATTATCCAATGTTTTGGCGTCGCTGTCGGGGAAGTATACATAGGTGTTAGATTTCAATTTAGAATGTCTTTTTAGATTTCAATCTCAATTTTAGTTGCATATATAAAGCATGATAAATAGAATGCATGAATTTAAATCAATTTTTTGTACTATAAGAGTTTTCTATACTAATAAATTTGTGGACAAGAGACCTATAATGATGATCAAGCATTTCTTGGAGAGAAAGGACTACATTTAAGATTGGTTTCACAAAGTGACTAGACTACAACATTCGTCCATTCTTCAACAAACCCTAGCACAAAATCCAAATGTGCATTTGGTCTCTCACATCCTGGTGGACATTGAGGTATATTTTTTAGAGTTGGATGTTAGCATACTAAATATCTTGATCCGTAAATGGCTACATTGGAAATACTCCTACACTTGATAAAGATCTTTTCTTTTTCAAAATAGAGTAGGGTAGAATAGAGAAATAAAGCAAAACTTGGTAATGTTTTTAAAGTTTGATTTCATTTAGTTTTTGGAAATTTTCATTTGGTGGAGCAGTAAGAGCCACCTTATTCATTAACCATTGGAAGGAAGATCTACAAGAGAAGAGACATTTGTGAAAAAAGAGAACAAGTATAGTTTTGAGAGCTAAAAATTTGAGGTATGAGAGTAATTTTTCTTACTTTGTTTTTCAAATTCCAAATTTTACATGTATAAAGAATTGACAAAACTCATGAGTATGCTCTCTTCTTGCATCTTGTTGTGACTTGGATGATCAAAAAGGAAAATTGGATAAGCTAGCTTTGAAAATTCGTAATAAATTTCATAGATCTCAAAAAAAGGAAATGACTATGAGATATAAATTTACTATTCATTATAAAATTGCTGAAATTTTAATCTCTAGTTCACAATGAGATTTGTCCCAATTTTTTTAAAGAGATTTTTTTTTAATAATTAAATTTTATTTTTTTAGATGTTCAAATTGATAATAAATTTTTTTATTTTTATTTTATTGAAAAAACACATAATTTTATTATAAATTGGAAATAAAACAAAAAATAAAATAAAAATAAAACCCATTTAAAAAATTAAAACTAATTTAAATTAAAAAAATTAAAAATAAAAATTAAAAAAATATATAATAAAAATTACATTAAAACTAAATAATGAAAAAAATAAACAAAATATATACAAAAACAAACAAAATACCAAAAAAAAAACAAAAACATATAAATTAAAAATAAAACAAAACAAACAAATATTAATAAAAGAAAACATAAAAAAAAAATTAATAAACAAAATAATAATAACAAACTAAGCCAACAAAAAAGAAACACCAAAAAGAAAACATATAAAATAAAAACCAAATAAACAAAGGATTAATCAAAGGATTCGTGAACATTTCGCAGACATCAAGCATGACAGGACCCACTTCTCTGCTTTGGCAAAGCATGTAGATAAATCTAAGCATCACATTTGCATTGAGGAGGCTCAAGTCATTGCGAGGGTTAGCCATTTCCATCATTGAAAATTAAGGGAGGCCATAAAAATAGAAAAAAACCCCAATAATTTGAATAGAGATGTTGGCTAGATTATTAGTAGAAATTGGGTCCCTCTCATGTCCTCCTAGTTTTTTAGGTTTCTTTTTGGGGTTTATTTTGTTTGTTTATTTATCTGTGTAGGTATTGGTGTTCTTTTTATAGTATTTGTTGTTGGTTTATTATTCAATAGAATTTGTATTCTTGATCCTTTGTGTTTTGTTAAGTATTTTATGATCATATTAATTCTTAACTCCTTTTAGTATTTTTGTTATTCGTTTAATGGGCCTGTTGTGGCCAGCAAAAACCCCCCTTCTTATTTAGTTTCATTACTAATACTAAATAAGTGGGGACTCTTCTCTAAAAAATAAAAAATAAATTAGCACTTATATTCACTTTTTGAATAAATATTACTATCGTAAACTTTGGAGAACACCTGCAAAAATCCAAAAGGACTTAAGTTTTATGATAAGTTCGAACAAAATCGTTCTCTCAATAATAAAGCGTCACATCGCAAAAAGGTAATGGATGACACCATATAAGCAAACTACTAAGATTGCGAAATCGCGATGCGAGATCGCACACTGAAGAAGCTCATCACGTGTCGCAGTTTTCATATGCCTCAAGTATCACTTAAGGTAAAATACCTCAACCCGGATATATGCGATATCGCATCTCGCAAATCACATTTTGCAGAAACATGTGGTGAAAGATGATTGTTAAACACAATGGATTAGCGATATTGTGAAGCAAATTGCAAAATCACTTTATCGCAGATTTGCAAGGCTCATCGTTCAAAAAGTTTTTTTTTCGTAATCTGATGCCAAGTTATGCGCATTAATGTTAATTTAATGAGTTAGTTGATGATCATTAATGAGATAAATTTTAGATCTGATCGAAAGGTCATTTCAGATAGGGTGGTATATTTTATATGATTTTGGCATTAAAAGCTTTCCCGTCACCTTATTTCTTATCATTACTCTTTCCTTATTTATAAATTGCAAGAGTAGAAAGTAGAAAGGTATACATAGCAGTGTTTAGAGTATAATGGGAAAGAAGGGAAAATCTCTGATTTCTGAAGACAAAGAAATGACACCCTTATACATAGACACCACTTGTAACAGAGACACTAACATAACTACTTGGGAAGGCATGTACAGTCTACTCGAAGAAGAAAATCTGAGAGTAATGGAGGCTAAAGCAATTGTAGACTCACGCGGGTCATCTGAGGCGTCAATTACAGAACTTTCATGTTCATTCTTGCACCGGATAGTGGCGAGACCCAAGATTCTTCCATACACAGACATGATCAAATGGGTACTGGATAGTGATGACATAACAGAGAGACAATTTAGGACTCAGAGCCAAGAACTCATTGGGTCGTTCACTCTACAAAATTTAAGATTTATATATCCTCTAACAAAAATGCACAAGAGGCAAAAACTATCACCAGGGAAGCTCAGATCAAGAAATGGAGGTAGTTTACGATGCACAATTAGCATAATCGCGCATCGCCTGGAAAAACCCCTTGAGAAGGAAAGCCTCCGATCACTCAGTCGCCTGTAAGCCCAGAAAATTGTAGAAAAAAGTGCTAAAGACTAAAGGCAAAACCCGAGCTCTAAAAACGAGTGGTATTTATTAGGGATATCCTTAAATGTACTTGGTTAAACCGCATAGTCAATGCATGACTCTCAAATGCCTTATTAACTCTGTCGAGAAGATAGCGCCAGCACTTACTGATTCTGTTTTCACAGGGCAACTAAAATCAGAGGTCGGCCAACCAACTCTCCTCAAGCCGATGCTGAATTCTTGCGACCACAAAGAACATATACATAGATAGTTAATTTCTAGATTCAGTTTTAGTTTTAGTTTAGTTTTATTTTTGATTTATTTTTGCCGTAGAGGAGGACGATCATTTAAACCTCCTCCTATATTTTTCTAATAAACTATTTTTAGGATTTAGCTAGTAGTATTTCAACCCCTCTCATGCATTTAGAGAAGGGTCCTGAAATTTGTCAAAAACGTTTCCTCAGAACATGCACTTCTGCACCCTCGGAGGAGGTTTTGATGAATGAATGGAACAAGATTTATTGATATCTATGTTTAATGTCTGCTACTGAAATGCACTTTTGTACTCTTAGTAGATGTTGAATTAGGAAGAGATAAATCATTATTGCTAAAGCTCATGAGTATAACTTGTTATCAATGGTACTTTTATCTCTTAATGATTTCTGTTTATGTGTTAAGGTGATATTTATGTTTAGTTATTTATATATGAATGCTTGAATGTTTCAGTTATCATTTGGCACTTCTGTACGGTGATGACTATTCTATTTATGCTTAATGTATGAATGACTTATTATGCGATATGTTTCTCACAATTGTTTCGGCTAACTTTTTATACAAAACAGTTCATTTTTATTGAATTCTTTTCTCATAGCAATTGAATGATCTTTATTACCAATTGCTGTTAGAAATTATTTTAGATTGCATAACTTAAAGGTTAAATCCTGGGTTAGTTTTAGAATTAGATATTTATATTCATTAGAATACAATTTCATATTGTTAAATTAGATTTAGAATAAAAGCGTTTTACTTAGGAATTATTAGAAAGGAAATATCAATTCTCATCACACACACACAAATTGGGAAACTGGTCCCATTATCCCTAGTCAGACCCACCATCCCAAACGGAAAAGGAGCTACTTTCAAGGTCCAGACCGGGTGGGTATCCCCCTTGTTGTAGACCCGATTTTCGGGGCTTCAACAGGGCCTCAACCCTGTATTATATTGTTGACCCTATTTTATTTATTTATTACTTTTCTTTGAAATATATATATATATATATATATATATATATATATATATATATATACTTGTGTATATTTTTGTTTTATTTTATTTATTTTCCATTAATTATTTTTATTTTATTTTATTTCCATTAATTATTTTTATTTATTATATGATCTTGTCTCGATTAGGGTCTTGACTCCTTTTTATAATTTTTGACTTCCCTCCTTGTTTGGAGTTTGACTTTGATTTTTTTATTCTTGTTAGTTATATTTTTCAATTATTTCCCATTAATAGAATTTTTTAATAATATTTGATTTTAATAAATTAATTTAAATATTATTTTTCAAAAACTAGTCATTTAATATAGCCGTTACTTAATAATATTTGTTTTTAATAAATTAATTAATTAATATCATAATTTAAATATTATTGGCTTTGATTTTTATTTTTTTAGTTATATTTTTTGATTATTTCCCATTAATATTTTTTTTAATAATATTTGATTTTAATAAAATTAATTTAAATATTAATTTTCAGAATTTGGTTGTTTAATATAGTCGTTACTTAATAATATTTGTTTTCAAGATAATTTAAATATTATTGACTTGGTTTTTATTATTATTGTTAGTTATCTTTTTTCAATTATTTCCCATTAATAAAATATTTTAATAATATTTGATTTTAATAAATTAATTTAAATATTATATTTTAAAAACTAAAGGTTTAATACTTAATATTTATTTTTAATAGATTAATATCATAATTTAAATATTATTTTTCAAAAATAGCTATTACTTGAAATTATGGTCTCTACATTGCTCTCTATTTAAGCCTTTGTCATGGTCTCCCTCTTCATTTGGTCCTGATGATGAACCACATTGGTTGGTTTGGAATGCGTTGGCCAAAAAATTTTGTCATATGATTTCTACCAAATTTTTTCCTCAAAACACACAAAATAATTAAAAACAAAATTACAAAAATAAAATAGATAAAAACAAAATTACAAAACATATATATATATATAATACAAAATCTAAAATAAAAACAAATCAAATCAAATAAAACAAAACAATATAACATAGGTTTCAAAACAAAAAACAATAAAAAATGTCATTCATAAAAAAATAGCACCATATAGAAGCCATGACCCATTTAAAAACTCACGACACAATACTTGAAAAATAAAACTATGTATTAAAAAATAACCCAAGTAGAGCTGAAAATAATGGAATGAATAAAGGGCCGAAGATCGAATATATATTGTGCCATGGCTTAACATACTAAATGATGGAGCCACAATCTCAAATCTAGCTCTTTTGCTTAACATTTTGCCTCAAAATGAACCTGGAAATAAAGTTAGCCACAGTCCATAGCTCTGGTGCATTGATTAAATTTTGAGTTAAATTTTGGTCGAATTTGTTGAATGGTGAGAGCACAAGTCTGATTTGAAACAAAAAATTTCATGGGACACATTACATGAAACAAGTATGGCACAATCGACATGGCATCTAATTTGTTGGTCAAAGTTTTCAGGTTTGATTTCGATGATTTTTTTATTTTATTTTAAATAAATTTGCAAATTATTAGATTTAATTTTTTTTTTGTAATTTTATCTCATATGTTTGTATAAGGTGTATTGGTAAGGCATCACAATTGTATTAGAGAGTTCAAATGGATGAATCCCATGGTGGTTTTTTTTGTAATTTTGGAGTCTTATTGGAAAAAATGAGGCTACTACATGGCAGCTAACGATTGGTCCATGTGTAAGAATTGACCAAGTCAACATCATTTCCTAGTCAACTGCCAACTCACATTGCCACATTAGCACTCTTACACCTCTTCTACCATGTTAGTAATTGCCATATAAGACACCACATTAGTAGTCCATGTTAGCATCCTAGTTAACTACCCACATCAGTGTGTTACCACCTGGGACCCCTACACAACATTTTTTATTGTTTCCCAAAATATTTCTCATACAATGTCCATTTGAGGTGATTCAAGCGTCTTTGTAAATATCGCAATGAGATCTACATGATGGGATAGTTTTCATCTGCATTTGAGACAATACAAAATGGTTTTTTGAGTTTTGTAGCAATTGGACTTGGAAAAATCATTAAATTGAAATATGTTTCGAATATGAATTTTCTTTAACTTGGTTTTTTGAATCACTCAAATCAGATACCAAACGAAGAAATTATCAATAAAACACTAACAGGTAGTCCAAGGTACCACTTCCCAATAAGTAAAATGTACATTTAATTTTTATTTATCTTCCTTGAATTTGTTTTATTAGTACTATTTATTTTTTTTGCATATATATTGAATGAAGAGAGATTGATCGCCTCTCTCCCTTGATAGTCTTATGTTTTATTTGCAGATTACTACTAAGTTTTGCAGGTTCCAAGATGATCAAAGAAGATCAATTTATGCACAAGTGGTTGTCAATGACCAAATTATTTCTGAAGAGAATGTCTCAATGAGAAAATAAAGAAGTCAAGTCCATGTCATATCACATCCATCATGTCATTGCTACTCATTCATTTTCCTTTTTCTAAGCTTACAATCCATCCATATTGAAGTCCAAAATATCATCGTCCTACTACTAGATCATGACTTCAAAACCATTTTCCCTTTCCAAGTTTCATACTTTCCTACCCCACTGACATTTCATCTCTAACTCATGAATACATTCCTTCAACTCACTTACAATGTTGAGTTACCCTATTGTCCTCGCCCTTTTTCCCAAATGAATTCTTCTTGATAAGTGCAAATATTTCATCTATGGTCCTCTACATTATTACTTTATGCCAACACCTAATCTTTGGGATTAATAATCATATGTAAATATTGTAAATAGAAAAATCAAAGAAGTTGGAAGATGAAGAGACATTGGGAGATGAAACCCAATAGACTCCCTCTCCTTGAATATAGTCACATTATATCTTAAAGCAAATGCAACAAATTCATCTGGAGTTAGTCCTGGCCTGACACATTATCAGCGGAAACCCCTTTTTATATTTCCCCTCTACTCTTGTAACTCCTGTAGAACTCTAGCATTATTCCATGTCTCATCTGTTCTCTATCATATTCCCTAACATATTCTATATCTTTGGTCATTTTTACTAATTACATGCTTTGTCTTTGTTCTCTACAAAATTTGGTGTGTTCAATCCATTCAAATATCATGATTTCTATGCATATGGTCCACTTGATGCTAATCTCTAGTCCACTTGATACTATCCTTTGATATGATGTGCAATGTTTATCCCTACTTGAATGTGCACTCTATCCATTCAAAGACTCGCTTATTCTCATCATACATAGTGAGGATCCCAAGTTTTTCTAAGAGGGAACCCATGAGCACCTTGCAGGTTGTCTGAGTGTGTTCCAACATAATATTTGGGCCTGTTGTGCGATATTTTCAGGGAGCTGCCAGTGGTTTTCACAAGTTGTTTACTCAACTGTTCAGTCTGTGTATCAAAGGAGAAAAAAGGGTCGGTTCAGGATTGAAGAGGCTTGTATCCCTAAGCTTATTCTTGGTAACTGGGTTGTGGACTGAACACTGTGTTAAATCTTCTAGAAGTCGAAACCCATTCCATGGTGAATGTTGTTGCCTAACATTGAGGTATGTGATGAACACTTTTTTTTTGAAGATTTTGCATGGTGAATAATCAAGATTCTTTTTAGAACGCTCATATACCTATGAGAGCTAGCTCTGTCAACTACATTAATGGTGTGCGTTAACTTCTTTGTAAAGGTTGTGCATATATGTCATATGGTATGAAGACCATGCGCCCATGTGTGTGTTGTCTTTTTTTGGAATACAATATATCTATATATATATATATATATATATATATATATATATATATATATATATATATATATATATATATATATATATATATATATATATATATATATATATATATCTATATCTATATCTATATATATATATATATATATATATATATATATATATATATATATATATATATATTGTTTATGCAGTGGTGAGTAGGGACATATTTGGTGTGGTGAAATTATTTAAGGCTATATATGGTGAATGCATGGTAGTTGGGCATAGTGTCATAGTTGGAGCCATAATAGTTTAAAAGTATTTACATTGTAGTTCAAAGTTCTATTAGATACATATTAAATCAGTCATTTATTTAAATAGAATATATCAAAGTAAAGAAGTGATTTTTTGGAAATTGAAAGAAGTTTTTTTTCTTAGAATGCATTCATTTATCTCCATAGTGAGAGTAGTTCTCAATGGAAAAGAGAACTACTATGATTGCTACTAGAAGATAAAACACACCCTCATTTTCATTGAGTTGTGGAAAGGGGTTTGTAAAGGAGAAGGAGAAAATTCACCTGAAAATCCTACTTCAGATAAGGAGCTTTCCATATGGGAAAAAAAGAACAACAAGGCCTATGCCTTGATTACAACATTAGTATATTAAGAGGTGAGTCATCATATGTTTCCATTTTCAAATGCATTTGAAGCCTTAAAGAAGTTGAAGGAATTGTATGAATCACACTCTAAACTTGAATTTGTTCAACTCATGATCAAGTTGTTCAATCTTGAGTTGAAAAATGATGACCCTCTTGCCTTAGCATAAGAAATAAAATCCATTATGCACGCCATAAAAGCTATTGGTGTTGAAATATATGTTCCTCTCACTGCCTATGTCAAGGCACTATATCCCACTTATTCACTTATCTTCAATCATTGCAAGCAAGTGGTAAAATTAAGCATATTACCTTTGACTCCCTTGAGAAGAAGTTTTCTAAAATAGGGAAGAGTTTTGGGAAGAGGACAACTCCTCAATGTCCTAAAGAAGTTGTGTGCCTTGCACAAAAAGAGAATAATGATGCACAAGATTCTTCTAGAGGAAGAGGTTGTCGAAGAGAAAGAGGAAGGATAAATTTTAGAGGCAAGGGGGCACACATTTCCAAGGAGAAAGGCCTTATCTACATTGCATACGATGCAATAGATATGAACATGATGCTTCCACGTGTAAGTTTCCTTGGGAAATAATTGAGCAGGAAAAAAATGAAGGAAAAGGTAAAACACCTAACAAAGGGGAAGGAAAAGAAACCGAGTCCTCTCATTATGTTGTGGCACATTGAAAAAATGGAGTAGATGAGGACTTATTCAATGCTTCACTTGCTTCATGGAAATATGCCTAGTTGCTTGATTCAGGAGCAACTTGCCACATGAATTTTAGAAGAGATTTATTTGATGAATTCACTGATAATGTTGATGGAGCAATGTAATTTCTCGACAATTCAAAATGCAAGCCATCAAGGCTTGGCACCATCAAACTCAAACTTCTTGGACTTCTAGAATTTCTTCTACATGATGTTATATACCTCCTGGAGTTGAGGACAATCTTGTTTCATTTGGTCCACATCCACTAGCAAGGACACTCCATTCATATAAATGATGGCAAGGTCGAGGTTAGAAAATCATCAAATCACTCACTTGCCATGACTAGGATAGGAGAAGAAAGACTTCTGAAGTTGCAAGGAACCTCTACTCATGCACCAAAAAATTCATATAGTTCTCACTATGATGATTCAAGGTACACTTCCATCAAGTCTTTTATGGAATGCTAGATTTTGACATTTTAACTATGACAACCTTCATTTATTGAAGAAAAATGGTGTTACTAGTTTGCCGATGATTCCTAGGAAACTTAAGCAATGTGATGCTTGTATCTTAGGAAAGCACAATAAATAGTATTTTCATGATTCTCATTCTAGAACACATAGAAAAATTGAACTCATTCATTCTAATTAATGTGGCCCAATGCCTGTCCCTTCTACAAATGGTAATAAAAATATGATGACATTTATTGATGACTACACCAGAATGTGCTTGGTTTATTTTTTGAAGAACAAATCCAAAGCTTTTGAAACATTCAAGAACTTGCATGCATGGATTGAAAATGATGCACAATCACATATTGGATATATTCGTACTAATAAAGGAAAATAATATACATGAAATTAATTTGAAAACTATCTTTCGCCAACATCGGATCAAAAATCAAACAACCACACCTTATAATCCACAACAGAATGGAGTAGCTGAAAGAATGAACAAGACAATCTTAAATATGGTACGTTAGATGATGTTTTTGAATAATGTTAAGATGGTGTTTTGGGTTGATGCAATTCTATGTGCTATATACATAAATAATATGTGCCCATCTAATGCTATAAAAAACAAGTCTCCCTATGAAATGTGGTATGGCCACATTCCTTTGGTGAGACATCTTAGGGTTTTTGGTTCCACCTATTATGCCTTGATACCCAAGTAACAAAGAAACAAAATTGGTGAAAGGAGTCGTAAATGTATCTTCTTAGGGTACTCAAATACCTCCAAATCATACCATCTCTATGATGAAGTTAATAAGAAGTTTATAATATCTAGAGATGTGAACTTTATTGAATCTTCCAAGACTAACAATGTTGTTGAGAAACAACTTGATTGCTTGAAGAGATTCAAACATGTAAAGTCTTTTGAAGGGTTTGATAATGAGATTCCACTTCTTGAAGGGGGGATCCCTATATTGGATTAATATGTGGAATATTCTTTAGAAGCGCTCTCTCCCCCCCATGAAGTTCTAGCCACAAATAGCACATTGAGTGGCGTGATTGAAAAAATTGGGAGATTAAATCTTGATTCAACCCCATCTCAGTCAACTGAGCAGCCTGGGTCATCTCAGAAAGGTCCTCCAAAATGGATGACAAAGACACTTAAAATTCTTCATCTTGATGAGGTTGGAAATATAGGAACAAGAAGCTCAAGCATATAGAATGGAGGTGATGTAGATGATCCTAATTCACTTGTTGGTATGGATGTTTCTTATGACTGTGAACTGAATTTGTCTACAGATTTTGAACCAAATTCCCTTAAAGAATCCACTTCTCATGATGAATGGAAAGAAGTGATGCAGAAAGAATATGATTCTTTGATAAAGAATAGCACTTGGAAGTTGGTTGATCCTCCATTGGGAACCAAACCGATAGGTTGCAAGTGGGTCTTTAAGAACAAGTATAAAGCATATGACTCACTTGACAAGCACAAATCCAGGCTTGTGGCAAAATGTTTTGTACAAAACAAAGGGGTCTACTATGAGGATAATTTTTCCTCCACAAAAAATAGGCTACCATCTAGACACTCTTTACCTTGGAAGCTTAGAATGGTTGGAAATTCCATCAAATGGATGTAAAAAATTCTTTCTTGAATGGAGATCTGAAAGAGAATGTTTTTATGTCCCAACTAGAAGGAATTGTTGTGAAGGGTTAGGAACCTAAAGTATGCAAGATTGTAAAATCCTTGTATGGCCTCAAGAAAGCATTGCGAGCCTGGTACAAGAAATTAATTGAGCGTCTTTTAAAACTCAATTTAAAACATTATGACATTGATGATGCAACTTTGTTTGTCAAGAAAGTTGGAAAAATGATTGTATATATTGTGGTGTATGTAGATGATCTTTTGATGATAGGTATCAATGAGAACTACATTGCATCCATAATGAAGGAATTGAGGAAAGGTTTTGAAATGAAAAATTTGGGTTATGTTCACTACTATCTTGGCATTGAAGTAACGAAACATCCGAAGTTTATATTCCTCTCTTAGAAGAAGTACATTGGAGATCTGTTGAACAAGTTTCGTATGGTTGAGTGAAATCCTTTGAGTACTCCAATGGAACATAACTTAAAGATCACATCCATTGAAGGAAAAGAAATTAATGATGCAACAAAGTACAAACAACTCATAGGAAGTCTCAACTACCTAACTACTACCAGACCAAACATTTAATTTGTTATTGGAATCCTCTATAGGTTTATGTAAAAGCCTTGAGAGGGTCATTGGTCTACTGCAAAGAGAATTCTAAATTACTTGAATGGAACACAAGACTTTTGACTCAAATATACACACGTGGCTAACTTCAGCTTGATTGGATACTCTGATTCAAATTTGATGCAAATAAGGAAACTAGGGTATTGTTGTAGCGCCTACAAAAACCATCCAAAATTTTGTCCTGCACCCAATTTCGGATCCTCCCTTGAGAGTTTCACTTGATGATTGCACACACTTGGGTTCACTCTGTGAGCTCGTGCGAGTCTTCACATTTTCCTTTCTTGTTCATTTCACAAATTCTTGCATGTTGATATCAAATTCATGCTTGCGACCATGCTCTAGTTATGCTCAAAGTCTTTGCTTCACATGTACTTATTGTGATCGTAATGAAAACATTTATCGCACTCACACACGGAGTCACATTCACTGTCGCACAAGTGTCGTCATGGTCAACCAATGATCAATCACAAGTGTCGTGCTTGTCTCTTGCACCATCAGTCAGTCATATTTGAACATGTGTGTCTAGATGATTTGAGTCGTGATGATAGCTAAGTTGCTTTATGCAGCAAAGCTGCATATTTACATTATTAACACGTGGACCTATGGGTTATGGGCCCACATATACATCGGAAGCCTTTACATTGGTGGATTTTAACAAAAAGCCGACCAATCACCAAACAATGGAATAACACATAACCTGCCAAAGAATGTTGGTCCCACTTTGAATGCACAAGACTAGACCCCAAATAAAATAAATCCGCTTCCATAAACTTCTTGGGTCCGCTCAGACTGTTAACTAGAACGCACTTCTCCATGCGATCACCATTCGATCACGAACAAATGAATGGTCTCGATCACTAGAATTCAAAGACGGTTTAAGCTCGTTGAATAAACCTTCATTGTGTCCACTTTTTCCACAAAAATTATTGCGCTAACTCTCCGCCATTGATCCCATCTCCCCCTTTCTCACAACATAGACTCTCTTTATATAAGAAATTACAAAAGTTGTGGATCATCTAAGATCCATGATTTCCTCCCACAATCACTCAATCAAATCCCTAAACCTCTCTATACTCTTACATGGCAGATAATTACATTAAATTAAGTCTTCTAGAGACTTATCAATTCCATCAAATTATCTTGTTTTTAACATAAATTTGCTCCTAGTTTACATGATTGTCCACGTCTCCTCCTCCATAGCTTTAGATTCTGAATTTGATTAAGAGTGCTTGGATGCTCCTGCATCAAACTCCAAAGGTACAAAAATTTATGACCTCCTGGTCATATGCTTCTCCTTAATCCCATAGCAATTCTACCCACTTCCTTAGTGGAACTTCCTTCATGACCTTTCTGTGAGCTGCAACAAAACCTTTGCAGTAATAGTCTTCTCTGCTACATGATACCTCACCAAGCTTCTCTCCTAGCATAGTCTTTCAGCATCTCTGTTGTTCTATCTTCTGTGAACCATTGGAGCACTGCATGCTCTAGGTTGTTGCAATCTTCTCACCTTCTTCTAAAGACCACAAACTCACCAGTCTTCAACATAACTGTACCTCCTTCTTTCGCACAAAAAATATTCTTTCTTCTTGCAAGAAACCTTTCCCTGCTCTAATACCACTAATGATGATAGCTAAGCCATTTTATGCAGCAAAGCTGCATCTTTACATTATTAACACGTGCACCTGTGGGTTATGGTCCCACATATATATCAGAAGCCTTTACATTGATGGATTTTAACACAAAACCTGACCAATCACCAAACAACGGAATAACACATACCATGCCAACGAACACCGGTCCCACTTTGAATGCACAAGACCAGACTCTAAATAAAATAAACCTGCATCCATAAACTTCCCAGGTCCGCTCAGGTCATTAACCAGCACACACTTTTCCGCGCAATCACTGTCCGATCATGAACCAATGAATGATCTTGATCACCGGAATCAACGAAGGGTTTAAGCCCGTTGAATAAAACTTCATTGCATCTTCTTTTTCCACAAATGTTATCACGCTAACTCTCCATCATTGGTCTTACCTTTCAATTCGATGGTTGTTGGTTCACCTGATCAACAAACCTAATTGGCGATCCTCCACCATTGATCAAACATACTTGATCCAACAGTTAACAGAGATATCAGATGAAGATCTTGTGTGATGTTTATCCACCTGATAAAGTGGTTTTCTCTCTCCACCTGAGTGCTACATGTCAGTCGATTAATGGAATTGCTTAGAATTTCAAAAGACATCTTACCACCTTTTCTTCACCTAATAAACATCTTCACTGATGAAACCACTTTCCTTGACTATCACATGAGCTTATTGGTGCGCGATGACCGTAGATCTTCGCCCATCAGACAATTGTGACAACTCCTCCAGATCCTTCTTCCTCCATTAATATCCGTCTATCTAAACGATCTGACAATTTCCATTATTTTCTGCCTATGTTGTTGATCCTCTGCGTATTTATGGAATTCGCTTTAAAACACAGTCTATCTCTGCCATACTCATTAAAGCACTCACATACTCCATACAACACTCAATCTATGATACCATATAAACATTGGATCGCCATCGATCCTTATAGTGATCGATGGTCGATCAACAAACTCGTAACACGGAATTTAACTCACAGTAAAGGATATATCTGTAAACACAGACACACGAAATTCACACAATATTTCCATTATATATATATAGAACTAGATTACAATCTAAGGCATTTCAGCCTTAGGCACAAGTTCTCCTTTGACTACATTGTATCCCATCTCCCCTTTCTCACAACACAGACTCTCTTTATATAAGAAATTACAAAAGTCGTGGATCATCTAAGATCCACGATTTCCTCCCACAATCACTCAATCAAATCCCTAAACCTCTTTATACGCTTACATGGTAGATAATTACATTAAATTAAGTCTTCTAGAGACTTATCAATTTCAACAAATTAGCTCGTTTTTAACAGAAATTTTCTCCCGATTTACATAATTGTCCACGTCTCTTCCTCCATAGATTTGGATTCTGAATTTGATTAAGAGTGCTCAGATGCTCCTGCATTAAGTCGTCTTGTCATTGAGTGATGCAAGTGTCTATTTGTAGGATCACATATGAATCTTTCACTCATTCACACACTTAGTCATTTTGCTAAAGTTCTGATGACCAGAATCCCCTCTGACAGTCAGACCATCACCTCGCCATCGTCTCGATTGACCATCACCATGAACAATGCAGAAGCACCAAGCAAGTATTTTCAAGTTGTGCTTCCCACAAGAAAATAAATTCACCTTCATTCTGGTCAACCAGAGAGTTTGACCCAATAGCCACCCTGGGACTCACTCCCATCAAAAATTGCTCAGAGGCTACAAACATTACTCACTTTGCTGATTGACAAAATTTCACAGACAGGTCAGACAGACGCTAAGTGCCCATCCCTATATCCCTTAGAAAATTGTGCAATTTTTCCAGTCAGGTCTTCTGATACTTGACTGGCTGCTCACCCAGAAAACTATACAGTTTTCATGAGCAGGCCCTTTGCTGCCCAGCAATCCCCTCAGCTCATCAATTGTGCAGAGGTGATCAGTAAGTCGACTTCTCAGCATCAACGTAGTTTTTCTCACTAGCAACAGACTGCCAGTTCCCTCTAGGAATTGTTCAGTTTCTGCTGCCAAGATCTCGACAAATGACTTCTAGTTCCCCTTAGGAATTGCATAGTTTCTTTTGCCAGTATCCCAGTAGCCAGCTGCCAGTTCCCTCTAGGAATTGTGCAATGTTTTGTCTGCCAATCCTCCTTGTAGCCTAACCTATTCCTCCAAAATATTATGCATTTTTTTCTTCCAAGTGCTGTTGCCCACTTTTTTCGGAAACTGCACAAATTTTTCTTGCCCAACCTTCCTACAGCCTGGACTGTTCCCCTAAAAAATTGCACAGTTTTGTCCTCGAGCTAAGCCAAACCTCGTGGACAGTCACTGTCGATCTACATTACCCATCTTCATCACCTAATGACTCTTGCGCAGTTTTCATCAGCAGTGCTCAAAGCCTCCAACTCGCCTCGTAGCCTTATTGTCTCTCCCAGTCACCTACATCCGAAATGATCATGTATCATGGTAGACTAGGAGGTTTTTGGATTTGATGTCATCTCGTCATGAGTGACTATCGGAACATGTATACAAAAAAACATGGCACAACGATGAATGGGATGAATGAAGGGGAGCACATGCAGAAGGACAGGTTCACCAACGAATGAATGAACGATGCATGCAAAGAGATGTGCTCATGAACGGATGATCATGCGAAGATGTGTTCCTGGAAGGATGAATGAGAAAATGTGAAATATGTGCTCACGGACAGATGAACAGATGAACATGCACCTTGCGCAAATAGATGAACCTGTTAAGCCTTCCAACATAAAAGAAAAGAGCAACGTGCAGAGGCAACATCAAGTGAACCAATGACCATCAAAGACTCCACACACTTTGCCATGTGGAGGTGAAGTTGTGACACACCCTGAAGACATCTATCATCTAACAACACTGCAGCTCGACATGCACGCCAGTAGTAACACGAATGTACTAGCACTGTCATGTCGAGTCGTTTCATGAGTCATGTCTTCCACATCTCTATTATGGGCCATACTGTCTACCAATGTAATGTAATGTGGAAATCCAAGAGGCCCACTTGTTGTACAAAGGGTAATGTAAAGTCAAAAAGTCATAGAAGTCAAACAATCATGAGGGTAGTCAAATAGCCATAAGGGTTAGTTTCACCCTTAGCTATAGATACCCCCTCATTTGTACATGCAAAGGACTTTTCACCTCACCTCCTCCCACATATACAAGAGAGTTTGTAATCTTTTCTTGGAGGAGTAAGTAGTGGCTCCAACGCCCCTCACACGGGGCTAGTGATGTATGGTGTAACGATGTGTCTTGGGACTTTCGTTTAATTCATAATCTTGCTAACATGCTAACATGTTTTCACACATGTATTGTAACTATTTTAAGACTAATCTTAAACACTTGTGATGCATGTTTCTTTAACCTGTGTTTCACATTTGAACTATTTCACTTGTTTTAATACATAATCTATTAATGAAGATGTGTTGTATATGATGTTAACATTGTCTTGCCCATGGTGGCTACTTTCTCGGACATCAAACAGAACTTTCACACAAAACTTGTTGTAACAACCGTTGCATTCATGTGGACTAATTTTCTGAGTGTTATACATGTTATCTTCCCTTGTGTGTTGTGACTGACAGATCTATGTGGACTGCTCCACTGGAAGCTAGGCAATCCTATTATGTTTTGTGTTCCTATCAGAGTTGGGACTTCTCCCAACTGACTTGGGACTCACTCTCACCCTCTCCCTCTATAGTGAAAGAACCTTTGACACAAGTGACACTTACACTCACTAGGCACGCAAACCTCACTTCTCGACAACAAAGGAGACCACTCTCCTGTGTTGACAAGTAGGAGTTGAGGCAAATCCTTAAGATAATGGAAACCAGGCCATCATACCGGATGGGGCTCCCACACCAAATGATGTGAGGTCTAGTTGGGACTTCATACCGAGGTGATCCCCTGAATGTTGACTGGTCTAACACCGTCAACCTTTCTGGTGTTAGAAGGAGGGAAACTAGTTGTATATAGCTGAACATCCTCTCACACTCATTCATCAACCATTTGGTCAAGTCAGTAACTCGCACTCCCTCTCACCTACGTGCCAATATACAGTTAGTTACTCCTCACCTCTTAGGACTAAACATGAAATTCCATATCACCACCTTCACTCCATCCATCCCATCACTTGCCAGTTCACAAAAGTAGTCAGACTAATCCCAGGCATACAACATCTTCCATACACATCAAGAAATCCAAAAGCCACTCCTATAGGGGTTGTTGTATCATCAGTGGAAGAAGCAGTCCTTGCCACACTTGAAGGTCTGGCAAAAGCTATTGAAGACGGAGAGGAACCTCTAGTCTTCCAACAAGGTGAATGAGACACCCTTGTGATCTTGGGTTTAGACTCTGGTACAGGAGGCGGAGGGGAAGGCAACAGAGAAGGTAGAGGTAGAGACAAACCAATGGACTCAAAGCTGGAACCGTCATATTTTGAAAGAGAGGAAGAGGATGATGAAGAAGAAGAGATGGCTGACCCAAATCTAGAATGGATGACTCAGGGACCATTGGCTCTCCCAGCTGTTTTGCATAAGATGCCAAAGCGAACGGAGAGAATGAACATCAAGTTCAACCTTGACAGCACAGTGAAGGCAGAAGATCATTTGGACAACTTCTACCTGCAGCTGCAGACCCTTGAGGTATGGCATGATGACGTAGCTTGTAGATTGTTCCCATGTACCTTGGATGGTTGTGCAGCTGCATGGTATCACAACCTTCCACCAAACTCCATACAGAACTAGGGTGCATTCAAATGCATGTTCCTTGAAAATTTTGCTAATGACAAGACCCCAGCTATGTTACTAAAAGAATTGGGTAGCCTGAAGATGGAGGGGAAATAAAAGGTAAAAGACTTCAACCAGAGGTTTACATGCATATTGAACAAATTTTCAGTGGACACCAAACCTGATGACTCCATCGTTGTTGATTACTAAATGTCCACACTACTAACCAGCATTGCACAATTCGTCAAGTGAGCTACGAAACCAACAATTTTGGAAAATTGTGAAGAAGCTATTGTTGTCCAAAAATACCTGCGCGTGATTGGAGTCATCAAGGATGATGAACCAACAAAGGACTCTAGAGACATGAGCAAAAAGTACCAAGTGATGGTGAGCAAGGGTAGAGAGAAGGAAGCAAATGATTTTGAAACCCACACTCACCTCATCAAGAACTTAACAACGGAAGTGTTCGAGATTAAACAATGGAAAACAAACACATCTGCAAGTAGCCATCTACCTAGACAAAGATAGGGAAGCAACTCATCATGCATCAACTAGTCCGCTTAAAAAACTATGCAGAGCTCTGTGTTCAATGTTGATGAATGCGCATATCCCGAGTTCTATTCGTTCCACGAAGAACATCACCCAAAGAACTTCTGCTCAGACTGAAAGCGAGTCACAAACTTGGTATACAATCATACGCTCGATGAAAAGAGTAGTATGCAGGAGCAACCAGATGACAAATATAATGATGAAGGTATTGCACCTGATGAAGCATCAAGTTCTGGGCATGTGGTGAATGCATATCAGTGCTCACAACTAATGTCGAAGATAAACACCAAGAAGCAGCCCCCCAAGACAAAATGACCGTTACAATCTTAGGAATAAAGGGGATCCCCTTATGCTTGGGGAGTACAAGAAAGCTGAGACTGCTAACGAAGAAGGCTGATCAACTAGCAATCCCAAAGCAGAAAACACAAAACAAGTCTAGGAAGACAATGGTGGGAGAGTACCTTCATGAGCAGCAAACTGTAGAACACTTCACAAGACAATGCGAACATCAGTATTTCCCTGGACACCTCGGTGATTATTCCACCTATGGACTATGTTACTGGGAAATCTAGTGTCCACTCAGAGCTGCTAGTCCCAATAAGACTGGTAGCTATCTTAGAAACAAACAAACTAAAACTACTTTCACTTTCCTTTATGAGAAGTAGATAAGAGGGGAACAAAGGACACCAACCTTAGTCTTGCGCTTTGCCTTCATCTACCCAGCTTCAAAGAGCACCTATGGAATCAAAGCAGCATAATACTATCGAAGAACAAAGATCTTCAATCATAAACAATATAGGACCAGAGATATACTGACCACACAAATGCATATATCATCAAACATATAATAATGTGGAGGAAAACTTGAATAGATTTATTAATATCAAGAAAAGCAAAGAGGATTACAATCAATTATTCTAGCCCAACGTCATCCTCCTAGCATGAAAGCCCTTCTTCACCTCAGGAAAAGCTTAGATCACCCAACACTATGATGTTCCAACAAGAAACCAACAACACTTCCTGACAAGATACAAAATTCCAGCCTTTGGATCTCTGGGATGAGGGATCCATATATAGATGATTGTAGGGGGGTGAATCAGCTTCTGGGATTTTGATTAGTGTCTTCTCTCTGATAGTTCTTGATTCCACTTGGAGGTTGATGATCTCTTACTCATCCCTGGGCGAATTCAAAGAGGCAAGTGTCATAGGAGAAGTTTCTGGAAGATTCTATGATCCTCCACCTCACAAACTATCCTTGCCATTTGTCCATTCTTTCCCATCGCACCCTACAGAAGGGCTTTCCAATATGCATCACACCCTTTTCACTGAGTAGGTGGGATGCATCACACCCTCTGCACTGGGCATTCAGTATGGTCCAGTTTTGACCAGTTCTGAGCAGTTTTCTGTGGAGAACTTATGGGAGATGATGTAATCAGTTGACCTTGTTCCTTTAAGGAGTGAAGCAACACTTTTAGGGACTTAGGAGCCCTTGGTTTATGGACATTTATGATTGGGGTTGCAGTGCCCAAAAATGTCTATAACAATTGCCCCCTAAAGCATGAGGTCGTTAATCTTTTGATGTCGGGTGAAATGCTTTATCATGAGGATCTGAAGTTTTTTTGAGCTGGAACGTGACTTGTAATAGGATACAATACAACACATTATCTTCATAATATTTTTCATGATCTAGCTGAGGCGGGCATTCCCATGCTCAGCTTTATAAATTCATTTTCATGTACTTAAGACAGATAACCGTCTGTGCGGGAGACTGATGATTCTGATAGAGTCATCATCCTTTGATTCGGATGATCATCTGTGCAGTAACAATGTACGTTTGATGTCTTTATTTTCCTGAATATATCGCAGCCCAGATGGATGAAACTAGATCCGGGGTCTTCAAACTCATCCAATCTTCACTCGGAGTACAAGTCGATCCATGTGAAAGATGTTCTAGAGTCAAACATGGAAAGACATCGCCTGATTACCAACCAATGATGTAAGCTGTTAACAAGTGTGAGAGGAATCACTGATAATGATGATGACCTTCAAGGTACTACAGTACAATTCGCGTGGTGTGAAAAAGGACTTGGCATCAAACATCACGCAAAATCTCTCGGTCGAAGGTCATTGATGTAAACCTATCGCCGGAAGTGAGAAAATTTCCATTGAGGCATGCAAGCTTCAAAGTACTGAAAGGGTTGTTCCTAAGTCGACTTGTCGGATAATGAGCTGATGTCGACAAGAAGTGACCCATCGTAGGAAGGCCTTAACGAATCCCACATTTACGACATGGAACGGAGTAAATGATTTTTGGAGATGAAAACGATCTGATGATACAGGGTTCAGGGTGGTGGTCATGAAAGAATGGAGCGTGAATGTATTGTAGCCGATGAGACACATGTGAATTCTCTGAGCGACTTCTCTTGAACATACCGGCGACACTAACATGGATTGGTAGCGTTAACCCCAAATATGGATGGTGTGATGGACCAATGGTAATATGACTAGTGAATGGAATAACTCAACCAGACTCGGAGGTGGAGTGAAAGTGTCATGTTCAAGAGCGACTTGCTACCAATGAATTTTCTTAAAGTTTTCTTCCCAATTTTCCCCACTCATTGCTGACCAGTACCTCTTTATTTTTGTCAAGCTTGAGGAGGATAACATATGCTTGCTCTATAATTTTCCCTTCGGGCAAGCCCGTCGCTATGTTTTAACGAGCCTAGCGAGAGTGAAACTCGTTCTTGTCTGCATGGACAAGTTTGTCGCTATTCAATTTTAATGAGTTTAACGACAAAGATAACTCAGTCCTTTTCAATTTTAGAGAGTCTGAAAGGGACATAAAGAAAACTCCAATAATCCTTTTTCATCATATAGTCCCTTAAGTCCCAAAAAGTATAAAATAATACGAAAGGGATGAATTTTCGGTAATTTTAACGAGTCGAACAAGACAAGCGCTCGATCATTTGTGTAATAATCCCTCAGGTCCAAAAAGATTAAAATCTAGAGGAGGGATAGTACTTCCAGTCGCTTTAATGAGCTGGAGAGGCCAATTGCTCAACAATCTTTTCATATTTTATGAGTCAGGTGAAAAGAGCTTAAAGGAGACTCGTTTTTTGAGGAACGAGTGATATTTTTGGGTAATAGTTGATTCCAGGTAAGGTTTGGAATTTCCCAATCATAGTAGTGTCACAAGGATGGCTAATAAGATCACTCTTTGCAGCTGTTCCTCAAAAGGGGTAAACAATCAGATGGAGGTGAATGATCAGCTAAAACAGAGTGGAGGTGATGATGAGAACACGACTAGGGCTCAAAAGCTGATGAATTCACAATGGCTATTTACCAGAAATTGGTTCATTTTTTAATGAGCTTAAACTTTGGGGGGAAACATTTTCTCATTGCTTAGGTTTAATTTTTAATGAGCTTTAAATCCACATAAAAATTTCTCGTGCCAGTAGTATAATAAGGATATCTCATCGATAGGTTCAATTTTTAAGGACCTTGCACCATTCGAAACTATGCTCCAGATCCTTTCTTTATGCAAGTTATGAACGACCAATCCTACGAGTTTAAGGGTTCGAGAATCTACAAACTACAAAAATAAATGGTCGTTCTTTCCTTGCATGCAAAAACGTTTGCATGCCCCCAAATATAGTGAAGAATTTCCAGGTTACCATATAGATGTTCTTGCTTTTGCAAGATAGTTTCCATCCACACCGTAGATAGAAACACTTCCTGGCTTAATCCATTTAGACAAGGGTGGTTCTAAATCTAACCACCTAACCTTGATGAAGGAATCTTATTCCGATCTAATTCCGGATGGGTATCGGACCAGTCATTTTCCTCCACGGAAACCTACTCTATACCTAGAGTTTCCTTGCTGGAGCAGGCCACGGTGCATGCCCCTTGGGATTCAGTCATGTCCTCCCAAATCAATCGCGCTCATCAAGTGGTTGGACTGGAGATTGATGAGACATTCCTTGCGTGAAAAGACCATATAGGGATGGTATTTGACTATTTGCTATGTGTGAGCTGGGGAACGAAAGCTGGTCTACGAGCTGGACCACTCTGCCTTCATGCGGAAAACACATTACTCGAAAGAGTGAGGAGACGATGGCTCCCATGCAATAAATATAGTCAAGCCCAAGGAGTAGATTGTAATCTAAAGGCCCTTGGACTACCATTACGTTTATATGAAGGATTTTCCATTTCAATGTTATGGATACATTGGGAAGGATCCCTGACAGTCGACTGGTTCCTTTGTCGAAGCCTGTCAGCTTTCTCATCTCAGGCATAAGCGATGGTGAACCAAGCGCTTTCCAAGAAGTCGAGGAAAGGATATTCACAGAAGCCCCTTCATCAATGATGGTACCGACCATGAACATTCTATATACTTGTGCAATGATTCAGAATGGTATGCTAGCTGGTAAACGGGGTTTGCCTAGTAGATTCCAATCAAAGGAAACCACCAGGTTGCTTGGAGGTGGGACCGAATAGATGGCCGGATATGACTCTGACGAATTTCCTTCCTGTGGTAAAGGAATGGGTAGATTGCCCCTATGTTCATCGGAGTCTGTGTTTACGAAAATAATTTGAACGGTGTCATTCTTATCCTCTCCGGTGACTGTATCATCTAAAGATGGACCTTCTTAAGGCAAGACTGGGTCAACTGCCACCTCAACCTTTTGACTTTCATCTGGTATGGATTCAGAGGGTTTATCTTCAATGATAGATGCTTCGACTGACCACAATGGGGGGTCAGTCGGATTTTCAACCAGTGATGGACTCGGCAAGAGTTTCTTGTATCCAGGAGGAAGCCGTCGCGGTGAAGCGGGATGGTTATCCAAGACTCTTTTAGCTTCGTCCAGGAAGGGACAATGGTGGATGGCATGATCGCCTTCACACAGTCTACAAGGGAATTTGTATTTTCCCTTTTGTCCAGAGACTTTGTTTTCACTAGTTGACGGTGTACTCTCAACATGATCGTTAGAGTTTGACGACACCGAATTGTGCAAACAGGGAGACCAGTCCCTTAAGATTCGAGGGATACAAGGACAATCTCGATGATAGTGGTCTCCTTTGCAAATGACACATGGATATTTAGGTCTGGATGGTGCAGTCTGTGGATTTTCGCTAGACGATACATGGTTACCCCTTTTCGGCTTTGGCTCCTTCTTCTTCTTCTCTTTCTTCTTCCTCTCCTTCTTCTTCTCAGTTACTTGGTTTTTAGCTTTACCAACTTCACCAAGCAAAGAGGAAGGAGGAGAGGGAGAATCGGATGAAGTAGAATTTTGGGGGGTAGCCTTGGTATCATCTAGTTGCCGACTTGATTGTTCAGGAATTGTGGTATTCTGAATGAAGGAGGTCAAGAAGAGCCATACGGGCAAGCCGATCGTCAATCTTGGAAGTGACAATGTGGCCATATGGGGAGCACCAACATCTCCCCAAGAGGAGAAAGGACTAGGATTTCCTCCAAGGGGAAATCCTTGGTTGGTGGACTCCATTTTTCTCAACCTAAGACCAACGAGGGAACAGTGATGTTATTCTGATTAAAATAAATTTTAGACGCTTTGACACAACTTGTTTTTTCAATTTTTAAGAGTCGAGAAAAAACAAAAGATGACTCTAGTCACCTTCGATTTTTAATGAGCCTAAAGTGACAAGTGCTCAGATGGACCTTTTCCTTTAAGGAGTCTGAAAATGAATGAAAGAGACTGCTCTGGAAATCTAGACAGAGGGATTACCGAACCAATCACAAAACTGCAGAATACTTTTTACAGTACAGTAGTCAATCTTCCCGAATGCTGTGTTCAGTGCATTGCGATCGATAAGGGGGCAGAAACGACTTCCTATGGATAAAGGATATAGCCTATTGTGGTCTCCCAATATATACTCAACGGTACATGGGAGCACAAGTTTGTACTGGCACTTGTCATCTCAGAGAGGAGGAATCACCCAACCAACAATGAAAGCGACGGTTGCCAGGCTTTACGACGCCGAAATACGTCTCTAGCCTAGACTTCTAGATGTTGTGCGTTAGGTTCCAAAGCGTTTTTATGTTCATTGAATTTATTTTAGAGTTTATCTTTCTTAAGAAATTTGCCTTTCAGGTTCACCGCGTGATGTAGATATATAATTCTTAAAATGCAATCTAAGATGATAAAAAATCATTTAATCTTCTTTTTGCAATGAAAATCCTAGCTACTAAAGAAAGAGAGATGATATTCTTTCAACATAGAGCAGAGAGCACACACTAGATGCACTATCCTAAATCAAACCAACAAGCGATCTAAATGCAAATGCACATGCATGTATTTGTTTTCAGCTTTCTTAATGTGTGAATGACAAGAAGAATGCTAAGTACAAATTTGAATTATCTTTTCAAAGCAGCAGTATTAACAAATTTCTCTTCAAAATGAAAGGAAGATAATGACGACACTTTGCTATTTTGAATTGAAAACTGCTTTCGACACTTGAAAAAACTACTAATTCAAATTAAATACAAGAGTAACCGTATAATCGATCATCTAGAAGAATAGAATTCTTTTGTTTGACTGAAAACGACACTTGTGACACTTTCAAATCAGAAGACGACAATTTGATTATGCTACTTCTTTGTAAAAGAGAACTGAAAATGACACACAACACATAAAAACATTCACAGTTCTTTGCACAATAGAGGCAGAATGATGGAAAGGAAGGGAGTTTTCACAGCTGTATACTGATCACAGACAACAAAACTCCTGAATAAAGCTGAAGATAGTGATCACAAAACCAAAATCTGAGAGCAGAAGAGGTCTTGTCTAATTAGCGCACCTGCAACACAGGGAAAGTGTGATGCAGCGCACCTACTACACACGGGAAGTGTGATGCATCCAAATTCCCAAGAGGAGAAGGTGCAATGGTCTAGGGACGAGAATTCAACTGGGTTACAAGTCATAGTTTACAGCTTTGATTATGGATTTAGGCCAAGCAAGTAATGTTTAGTAAATATAAATCACAGATGTTGATCTAATGAGGTTACTAGAGCCACCACTAGGGCAATTAGAAGGTTTGCAAATCAATTGTTCAGTTTATAAACAAAACCCGGAGATAGACTAAAGCAGCATTGATCTACTTTGCACTTGCATAGAAAATGCAGTTCGAAGGCTAGCTGGCTTAACTTCAGGCTCCGTCTGTAAGTTTATAAAGCAAACAAGTATAGACAAGGAAACAATCTATTCGCTCCCTAGCAGAGTCGCCATTTTGTTACCGGGAAATCTAGTGTCCACTCAGAGCTGCTAGTCCCAATAAGACTGGTAGCTATCTTAGAAACAAACAAACTAAAACTACTTTCACTTTCCTTTATGAAAAGTAGATAAGAGGGGAACAAAGGACACCAACCTTAGTCTTACGCTTAGTTCCTTGCTTGATTCCTCTCCCTTCTGACAGATCCTTGCTACTTTGCCTTCGTCTACCCAACTTCAAAGAGCACCTGTGGAATCAAAGAAGCATAATACTATCGAGGAATAGAGATCTACAATCATAAACAATATAGGACCAGAGATATACTGACCACACAAATGCATATATCATCAAACATACAAGAATGTGGAGGAAAACTTGAATAGCTTTATTAATATCAAGAAAAGAAAAGAGGATTACAACCAATTGTTCTGACCTAGCATCATCCTCCTAGCTTGAAAGCCCTTCTTCACCTCATGAAAAGCTTAGATCACCCAACACTATGATGTTCCAACAAGAAACCAACAACACTTCCTTACAAGATACAAAATTCCAGCCTCTGGATCTCTGGGATGAGGGATCCATATATAGATGATTGTAGGGGGTGAGTCAGCTTCGGGGATTTTGATTAGTGTCTTCTCTCTGATAGTTCTTGATTCCACTTGGAGGTTGATGATCTCTTACTCTCTGGGTGAATTCAGAGAGGCAAGTGTCATAGGAGAAGTTTCTGGAAGATTCTATGTTCCTCCACCTCGCAAACTGTCCTTGCCATTTGTCCATTCTCGCTCATCGCACCCTATAGAAGGGATTTCCAGTATGCATCGCACCTTTTTCGCTGAGTAGGTGGGATGCATCACACCCTCTGCACTGGGCATTCAGTATGGTCCAATTTTGACCAGTTCTGAGCAGTTTTCTGTGGAGAACTTCTGGGAGATGATGTAATCAGCTGACCTTGTTCCTTTAGGGAGTGAAGAAACACTTTTAGGGACTTAGGAGCCCTTGGTTTATGGACATTTATGATTGGGGTTGCAGTGCCCAAAAATGTCTATAACATACTACAACATTGTAGATGACATGAAGAAAATTCGAGTGAACATCCGTTTTTTCGAGTCAGGTAAGATATAGAGTCAGTGAGAGATCTTGTTGTGTGCATTGGGATAGATAACAACAGATAGTGCAACCTCTACTAGCAAGGGAGCAAGCACAACTCCTAGATTATTTTCTACTTTGCTCAACACTTTTCAAATTGAAGAAGAAAACCCAGGTTGCCCTCCATTCCTGCTATCATTTGAAATTTTTAACTGCAATGTTCACAACTTCTTGGTCGATTTTGGTGTGACAGCTAATGTCATGTCGCTCTCCATTGCAAAAATATCAATGCAAAATGGATTGAGACATCCACGATGATCATCCAACTTGATCGAACATCGATACCAGCCATTGGTGAACTACGAGATGTGATCATCTGACTATCTCATGACGGTCGAGTCCACCAATGCATCAACATAGTTTTTGTGGACATACTATAAGCATATGGTCTACTACTCAACAGAGACTGGTCCAACAAGCTGGACGAATATTTTTCTACAAATTAGTCACACATGTGGCTTTCGTACAAGGGCAAATGCAACCAAATTCGGGTAGTGTCTGAGAGGTATATGAAACACAATGTCACTCCCACTAATGGAGAGAATGAACCATTGGCCTTCGCAAAACTCATGTTTGGCAACTGCATCCTAGAAACAACATTGGAGTGTTATCCTGCACGACCAGCTCCAAGCCCACCAAACACACAGTTGGGACTCCTTCCTTTCCCAACTGATGGTAATGAAACATGTACAATGCATTGTACCAATAGTAGTAGTAGTACTAGTAGCAACAATAGTAGCAATAGTACTAGCATGTCAAACAGCCCGTGTACAGACAAGCTGTGGCCATGGATTTTGAAAAATCAAAGACACATGACATCTTAAGGACTCGGTATATCCCAGTCGTCGAAAACAACAACAATTGCATGATTTCAAGATGCTTGAAGTTTGAGTGCATAAACAATGTTGTTGATTACAAAGAACTTGTGTTGGGCTTACAAAGGACCTTCAGCCTCAACTTGGTCACACTTAAAGTGATACTACACCCCGTGAACAGTGTTGATGCTTTCAAGGACACAACAATTCATGAAGGTAAGCACGAGCAGCCCCTGAAAACTACAGTTGAGGGAAAAAAAGGCAACCCCATTCCCAAGGGTGGGGTTTCTCTCAACAAGCTCTATGGTTTTCATAATTTCTATCAAGGGCCAAGAAATAGAGGAACCCACAGGACCACCACTAGGAATGAATAGAGTAGCCTAAGAACCAATGACGATCTGAAGATGGTCAGTCTCGGTACGAATTATACATCGTAGCAGTGGCAAGTCTTTGACTGTGTTATCAAATAGTACTAGGATGTGTCTGCATGGGCAGATGATGACCTGGGTTCACATGACATGCAAATAATCCAACATGGGATTCTAGGTAAAGGAGGAGCCAAGCTATTGCAAAAAATTCCAACTAAAACACAAATGTCATTTGAACTCCTCATACAAAAAAAATTGACTAAGATTATGGATGTTTGGGTTATTCATAAAGTTCGTCATGATAAATGGGTCTCTAATTTAAGGTATGCATGAAATAAATATGGGGAAATCCACTTATGCATTGATTTCAAAAACTTGAACTGCTCACGGAATAAAAACAATTACCTCGTGCCATCATCTGAGCCTATGTTGCACATAGTATCTGAAGTCATGGTGTTGTCTTCATTTAAAGGTCTTTTGGAATACCACCAAGTCTCATTAGCCTAATACTGGTCCACAAGAAGCTTGGCACACTTGCACATTGTCTACAATCACTTGAAGAGAGGGTTGAAAACCTTCCTGTCAATGACCAAGATCTTGAACATTGCTTCTTGTAGGTTGGACCACTCCGTTTCATGTACATAGTTTGCCTACTGTTTGTTGTTTTCATCTTGTGTTCTTTGTTTACTATCTTGTCTTACTTTGTTTGTTCTACTTACTATTTTTGTGTACGTTTGTTTTGTTTGCTTGATATATTACTATCTTTGTTTCTGAAAATAAGTGCTTCCAACTACTGCCTTCTAGCTTTTGAATAGAGTATGTGGCTGAAATTTGAAGAGACTTGTGACAATTCAAGCACTTGGCCAATCTGGTGTCTGTCTTCTCTATGCTTGGTTATAACCTTCGGCCAATGAAGTCTTGATGGAAAATACGAGCAGACTACAAGGGAATTTTGGTCCAACCATGAACCTGTGTCCACACTGGCAAGCCCCATGCATATACTCAGCCTTCTTCTCTATGTGTTCAAGCCCATCCAACTAGTAGAAATGGAGAAGGGGAAAAACTAAACGAGAAAAACTATGTCATAGGTCTTACATGATTCTCTGAAGGAATAACCTCTTCTTCTCTCAATAAGCTAGGATCCCTCTTCTACCCCAAAATAAATAAGTGCCTATTCACAGTCCTATTGAAAAAATACAAAGGTGAAAGAAGAGAAAGGATTCCTGTGCAGAGAGGTGAACATCGCAACTCCATCGGGGTACTAACCAGGCTCGCTGGAAGTGGAGCAATACGTGTGTTCCTGCGTGACTCCACTGGGGTAATGTCCAGGTCTACTGCCAGCAGAGCAACACCAACGATGAAAACTTATAATATGAAAATCTTCAACTCACGAGCTAAAGTACCCTTCCCGAACTCAAAACACTGTGATCAAGTTGAACTTTTGATTGCATTTGACTGAGTTAGAAAAAGGTGAACCATGTATTTCCATGGGGTAAGTGGAGAAGCTAAAGAAACTCACACAATGATTCAATACTCCCCAAAAGATGAAGGCCCTGTGCTAGCAATGAACCGAAACAGAGAAGCTGGAATTCTACCAGTGTGTCTCCAAGTGTTGTAGTGGCTACAACCATCCTCCAAAATTTTGGCCTGCACCCAATTTCGGAGCCTCCCTTGAGAGTTTCACTTGATGACTACACACACTCGAGTTCACATCGTGAGCTCATGTGAGTCTTTGAATTTTCCTTGCTTGTTCATTTCACCAAGTCTTGCATGTTGATGTCAAATTCATGCTTGTGACCATGTTCTAGTTATGCTCAAAGTCTTCGCTTCATGTGTACTTGTTGTGATCGCCATGAAAACATTTGTCACACTCACACAAGGTGTCACATTCACTATTGTGTAAGCATCATCATGGTCAACCAATGATCAATAAGAAGTGTCACGCTTGTCACTTACATCATCGGTCAGTCATATTTAACATGTGTGTCTAGATGGTTTGAGTCATCTCATCATCGAGTCATGAAAGTGTATGTTTGCATAATCACATATGCATCTTTTACTCATTCACACACTTAGTCATTTTGCTAAAGTTCTGATGACTGGACTCCCCTCTGATAGCCAAACCATGACCCCACCATCGACTCGATTGACTGTCACCTAGAACATCACAAAAGCACCAAGAAAGTCTTTTCAAGATGTGTTTCTTGCAAGAAAATCAATCCGCCTTCATGCTGGTCAATCAGAGAGTTTAACCCAGCAACCACCCCAGGACTCACTCCCCTAAAAAATTGCACAGAGGCTACAAGCATTACCTGCTCTACTGACTAAGAAAACTTCACAGGCAGGCCCGACAAACACCAAGTGCCCGTCCCTGTTTCCCTTAGAAAATTACACAATTTTTCTAGCCAGGCCTCCTAACAGTCGACTGGCTACTAACTCAAAAAATTAAGCAGTTTTCATGAACATGCCCTCTGCTCCTCAGCAGTCTTCTCAACCTAGAAATTGTGCAAAGGTGATCAGCAAGCTGGCCTCTCATAGTCAATGTAGTTTTTCTCCCCAATAGCTCCTAGCAATAAACTGCCAGTTCCCTCTAGGAATTGCGCAGTTTCTACTGCCAAGCTCCTGGCAACTGACTGCCAGTTCCCCTCAAGAATTGCACAGTTTCTACTGCCTGTGACCCTATAGGAAGTTGTTAGTTGCCTCCAGGAATTGCATAATTTTGGCTGCCCAAATCCATGCTAGTTCCTCCAAAAAAATACACCATTTTTTGCCTGCCAAGCCTTCTTGCAGCTCGTCCTGTTCCTATAAAAAATGCACAGGTTTTCCTTCCAAGGCCTGCTGCCCATTGATTCTAGAAACTTCACAGATTTTTCCTACCCAACCTTCCTATAGCCCAGACTATTCCCCTAAAAAAACGTGCATTTTTTTCCTCCAGCTGAGCCAGACTTCGTGGACAGTCACTGTCGATCTGGATTTCCCATCTTCATCACCTAGTGACTCTTGTGCAGTTTTCATTAGCAGTTCCTGAAGCCTCCATCCCACCTAGCAGCCTTGTTTCCTCTCCTGGTCACCTGCATCCAAAATGATCATGTATCATGGTAGACTAGGAGGTTTTTGGATTTGATGTCATCTCGTCACGAAGTGACTGCATGAATAGGTATAAAAACAAACATTGCATGCCGACAAATGGGATGAACGAAGGGGAGCACATGCAGAAGAACAAGTTCACTAATAGATGAACAAATGATGCATGCAAAGAGATATGCTCGCGAATGGATGATCATGCAAAGATGTGTTCGTGGATGGATAGATGAGAAAATGCGAAAGATGTTCTCACAGATGGATGAATAGACAAACATGCACCTTTCACAAACATACGAACCTGTTAAGCCTTCCAACATACAAGAAAAGAGCAACATGAAAAAGAAACATTAAGCGAACCATCGACCATCGAAGACTCCATGCACTTTGCCATGCGAAGGTGAAGCTGTGACACACCATGAAGAAATCTATCAGCTAACATCACTGCAACTCGACATGCACACCATCAACAACACGAATGTACCAGCATTGTCATGTTGAGTCATCTCATGAGTCATGTCTTCCACATCTCTACTCTGGGCCATACTGTTTATCGATGTAATTTAACGTGGAATTCCAAGAGACCCACTTGTTGTACAAAGAGTCATGTAAAGTTGAAAATTCATGGAAGTCAAACAATCATGAGGGTAATCGACAACCACAAGGGTTAGTTTCACCCTTGGCTATAAATACCCCCTCATTTGTACATGCAAAGTACTTTTTAGCTCCGCTTCTCCCACATAGCCAAGAGAGTTTGTAATATTTTCTTTGAGGAGTAGGTAGTGGTTCCAATTCCCCCCACATGGGGTTAGTGATGTATGGTGTAACGATGTGTCTTGGAAATTTCCCTTAATTCAGAAGCCTGCTAACAGGCCATAACGTTTTCACACATGTATTGTAATTGTTGTAAGACTAATCTTAAACACTTGTGATGCATGTTGCTTTAACCTATGTTTCACATTTGAACTGTTTAACTTGTTGTAATGCCTAATATGTTAATGAAGATGCGTTGTATATGTTGTTAACGTTGTCTCGCGTGTGGTGGATACCTTCCCAGACATCAGACAAGCCTTTCACATAAAACTTGATGTAACAACCATTTCACTTGTGTGGATGAATCCACTGGGTGTTATACATGTTATCTTCCCTTGTGTGTTGTGATTACCACATCCATGTGGACTGCTGTGTCAGAAGTTGTGCACATCCTATTGTGTTGTGTGTTCCTAGCAGAGTTGGGACTTCTCCCAACCAACTTGTAACTCACTCTCACCCTCTCCCTCTATAGTGAAAGAACCATTGACACAAGTGACACTTAAACTCACCAGGCACACTAACCTCACTTCTTGAAGACAAAGAAGACCACTCTTCTGTGCTGACAAGCAAGAGTTGAGGCAAATCCTTAAGATAATGGCAACCAGGCCATCATACCAGATGGTAGTTCCACACCAAAGGGTGTGAGGTCTAGTTGGGACTTCGTACCAGGGTGATCCCATGAATGTTGGCGGGTCCAGCACCATCAACGTATCTACTTTAGGTTATGCTATAAGTTGTGGATCAAGAGTTGTCTCCTAGAGGTCAAGAAAATAATCAGTTACAGTAGATTCCATAATTGAGGCAGAATATGTGGCAACAATTGAAGCAACAAAGGAAATTGTGTGGCTCATGATAAAAATGGAAGATTTGCAAGAGAAACAAGTACATTCATATCCTCATTTGATTAACAACACTTCTACAATAAATTTGACCAATAACCTAAAGTTCCATGATCAAATGAAGCATATCAATACAAAATACCATCTAATTTGATATCATGTTGAGGAAAAAACAATACACCAATGAAATTGTTCCACAAATGAGCAGATTGCATACATCATAACCAAAGCACTTGGAAGGGAAAAGTTTGAAAGATTTAGAATGATGCTAGGACACACTAACATCCCTTCAGATTAAGGGGGGGAATGTTGACACCTAATCTTTGGGATTAGGAATCCTATGTAAATATTGTAAATAAAAAATTAAAAGAAGTTGGAAGACGAAGTGACATTGGGAGATGAAAACCAATAGTATCCCTCTCCTTGTATATAGTCATATTATGTCTTAATGCAAATACAACAAATTATTTTGAAGTTACTTCTGGCCTAACACTTTATACATGCACTAAATGATGTGGGATTCATTAAGGCCCTCCTTTTAATAATTCTTGACCCATCGACTTTAGCACTTTATTTGGGTTTGATGATCCAGGTGGATATTGGTGGCCACCTTACTATTTGACCTAGACCTCTAACCAGTTTCATCTGTTTCCTTGATTATAGCAACATTTACTATTTTTAATAGTTTTTCGGGTCCTGAACTTCTAGAGTTTTTTTGGACCCCAAAACGATGTCTTTTTGAGGTTTTCAATAGGCTCGTAGTTTATAGGCATAGGGATATGGGCCTATGGAAAATATTGTAGATTTCATAGAGATATTTCCAATGAGGTATTGCATGTGCCAAACGAAGATCATATGACCAAGTTACGACCCCTGGAAGTTAGTTTCACAACTAACCCCAATGGGGCCCACAAACTCTTGGCATTCCATCTCCTGGGGTTAGGGTTTTGCTTAGTTAGAGATTCCATTGTTGTTAAATAATAAAAAGGCCTTGAACCTCGTTGTAACTAATTTCAGAGGCATGTAGCTGACACATATCTTCTCAGAGATAAGCTAGCATCACCTAAGATTGTTTATTTCCATTTTGTATGTAAGAATATTTCAGTTCTTTGAAATTAATAAAATGAAGTTTTATTTTTGTTGCATCTCAGTCTTTATGTTTGTATCTATATTTTGTTGTGTTCCTGTATAAGTCTGGATCAATGGTATCAAAGCAGTATGCTCTTTCTCTATTTTTCTTTGTATGTCCTCAATGAGGTGAGGGTATAAGGAGTTATGGCTTGAATTGGTTGAGCCTTTGCAAGACCAGCCTCATAAACCTCGATGAACTCCCATGGCGGAAGAAAAGAAAGATGAGGGAGGAGGATATCCTTTCAAAATATTTCTCGAGGAAGCCCTCAAGTGACAGAGGAATGAGATGATGGATAACTTTTCCGAGATACTTTGATGGCTACCCATAGGCGACACATTTTTATCAAACAACCACTTTAGAGGGACTACTCCCTTTAAGGTACAAGTCAATTTTTACATTCCCATATTTGAAGGCTAGATATATGTAGATTTCATAGATAGATGATTAAATCTATTGGATGGATATTTTTTGGTTCAGGAATTTTCCAATTGAGAAAATATTACTTTTTCACTCCTCAAAGCCACCCCCCATGTGCAGGACTAGCGGGGAACCTATTGTGAACAAAAGGACGAGAGTGAACCCTCACCATTTTTAGCCACAGCCACTTGGAATTCTTTCTGACACAGCATCAAGGAACAATATTACCCTGTCGAGAGCTATGAAGCTAAATACATAAAGTGGAACACACTGTGATAGGGAAGGGACCAAGATATGTTGGTGTTTATAAACATTTTTCATACCCTTTGAAGGAAGTTGGGTATCAATGATTCTGAGCAGAATTTGGTACTCAAGTACAACAACTGTTTATAGAAGTACATATAGGTTGAGATGGAGTTCTTGGAAATCTCCTCGCTTAGCATTTCTTATCGATACATTGTCAAGATCGAGAAAATATTTAAACAGAAGAAGTGATACTTTGGATTTGCGAATCCGAAGCAAGGGAAAGGATCCCCCAAACCACAAAACAAAGGACAAAGCCAAGGCAAGGTGACCCAACACAGCTCGTTAAATCTGCAAGAAAATAAAAATACCATGAAGAAAAAGAAGGATATAGGGAAATGGTGTGAGTTCCATAAGAGCCCCACTTGCAACACTAGTGAGTGTCGAGCCAAGTAGTCACTGGTGGTCAAGCTGAAAGATTCTAAATCAGATGTATGTTTTGACTCTAAGTTAGAACCCAACAAGGGAAAAGACAAAGGGGAGAAAATTATTGATGCAAAACCCATTGCCACTGTTGCCACCACTAAGACCCAAAAGATTGAGCTTGAAGATCTAGAGGAAGAGGAGAGGCTCTTCCACTCACACATGTGGGTGAAGGCTTCTCCACTGTAGTTCATTTTTGACAATGGAAGGAAAAAGAACCTCATTTTAGCAGAAGTCGTGAAGCGGTTGGGCCTACTGAAAAAACCACACCTGCCACCATACATCATCAAGTCGCTTCACCAAGGATGATATCTCCACGTTAGCCATCAATGTTGCCTTCCCTACACCATTAAGCCCTTCACATATGAGGTATTGTGTGATGTTGCTCCTCTTGAAGTGTGTGATGTATTAGCCAAACCATATTTGTGGAAGTGTTATGTTGTGTACGATTCTAAGCCTCACATTGTTATTATTTCTTTGGGAAATAATTTTTACAGGATATTAGAGGTAGCACCGCTTACCATGACCTATTTGATTTTTGCTAAGAAATACCCTACGATCGTTTCATAGACTAGGAAATTTATCTTCCTTATGATTCTACCTCGGGGAAAGAAGAAGATTTTGGCCACATCCATGACCTCCAAACAGGGCTCGTCCATGCGACATGAGCAGATGGAAAAGGTCATGGAGGAGTAAAGGGGCATCTTCACCTCAGCCACAGGGGTACCCCTACATTGTCAGGTCAAACACTCCACCGATTTGACCCCAGATGCACCGTTACCAAACGAGATGATTTTTCAATTCTTTTTTATGGAGAATGATGGAATCAAGAGTCATATTCAGGAGATGTTGCATAAAGGGCGCATTATGCTAAGTTTGTCACCCCGTGGGAGCTCGATTGTGTTGGTACAAAAGCAGGATAGGACTTGGAGACTCTATATTGACTATTAGGCACTAAATAAGATCACTGTCTAGAATATGTATCCAATCCCATAGATTGATGACCTTCTGGACTAGCCCAAGGGGGCCAAATTTTCAGCAAGGTTGACTTGGAGACCCATATATCACAAGGTACCAATCAAACCCTCTAATGTGTGGAAGAATGCCTTTAAATCCAAGGAGGGAATTTTCGAATGGTTGGTTATGCCTTTCGGGTTGATGAATGCCCCCGTAACCTTCATGAGGTTGATGGACAACATCTTATGACCCTTCACCAAATCATTCATGGTAGTTTATTTGGAGGACGTCCTCATCTTCATCCATATTTGGGAATATCAGCTCCACCATATTTGATAGGTCCTCCAAACCCTGCAACAACACAAATTGTGTGCCAATTTGGAGAATTCACGTTTGGTATGACCCAGGTTCAATATATGGGGTACATCATTGATGATTAGGCTGTGCATGTGGACCCAACCAAGATACAAGTTATTTGGGATTGACCAACCCCAACCACTCTAACATATCTCCGTAGCTTTCTAGTTCTTACCAATTTCTATCGTAGGTTCATGTTGGGGTTCTCTCATATCACTTGGCCTTTCAGTCAAGTCACCAAGGGTGGAGCAAAAGCAAAGTTATTTTATTCTAAATCTAAATAGAAGGTGTTTTCTAAGTTCAAGCATCACCTTTTCTTTGCACTAGTGCTCACATTACCAGACCTTCAACAACCATTTGAGATTGAAATAGATGCCTCCGACTATGCTATTGGTGCAATTTTTACTCAGTAGGGGCATCCAGTGGCATTTCACCGTGAGAAACTTTCAGACAAAGTCTAAAAGCATCCCACCTATGACAAAGAGATCTATTCCATTGTGCAAGCCTACCGACAATGGAAGCATTGCATTCTAGGGAAGGAAACGATCATCCATATAAACCAATGACCCCTGTAGTTCATACATACCCAAGGAAGGTTGCAAAATGATCTCCATCAAAATATTCCACGTACTTGCAAAAGTTCCATTTGAACATTAAGTACAAGAAGGGTAGCACCAACAATGTTGTAGTTACCTTAGTTGACCACCAGTCATGGTGCTGAACATTGTTCTCGACACTTGTGGACATAAGACTTTGGGGTGGCCACTTATTTGTAAGAGTGATCCAAAATTTAGAAACACATACCAAATTCTCCTGGAAGGCAAGCAAGTTCTTGATTTTCACCTCCAAGGTCCACTATTATGCCACCTGGGACACCTCTGTGATCCGTCAAGCAAGAATTCCAAAATGATTTGGGAGGCGCACTACAGTTCAGTCACTAGGCATTTTAGAGTAGAGAAAATAGTGGCAGTGCTGCAAAAGTATTTTTATTGGCTGAACCTTCAATAGGATGTTGGGAAGTACATCAAATCTCGCACTGCTTGCGCCATTGCCAAATTGAACATCAAGAAGCAAGGCCTATATACTCCTCTTCCTACTCCTAATCAGCCTTGGGAATCCATCTCCATGGATTACATGTCATGCCTTCCTTCTACTAAGCATGGCAACGATTGTGTTTTCGTGGTCATCAACAAATTCTCTAATATGGCCATTCTAGCAGCATGCAAGAAGAGTATCACAGTAGAAGCCACTGCTAAGAGCTTCTTTGAATGAGTGTGGTTACAATTTGGGATCACATAGTACATTATATCAGATCAAGAAAATAGGTTCTTGAGTACATTTTGGTCAAGCCTATGGTTGATGCTAGATACCAAGCTCACTAAGTCCATGGTCTTTCACCCCCAAACTGATGGCGAAACAAAGGTCGTTAACAAGATGATTATGCACAGTCTGCACATGTATAAGTCAAAGAATCCACACACATGGGATGAAATCATTCCCTATTTCCAGCACAGTTACAACAAATCTCTCCATAGCTCAACTAGCCACAACCCATTTCAAGTGGGATTTGGATTCCAACCACTATGTCCCATTGATGTGGCCATACCATTTTCATATACGTAGGCAGATTCGGCTCATGTCCAGGACAAAGATGATAGGGCTAAAAAATTCATTGAGTGCATTCAGTAAATCTTCCAACAGGTCCATGACATGTTGGACAGAGCCAATGTTAAGGGAAAGCATCGTCATGATCAACATTAGGTTCCACACAAGTTCCAGGTTGGCGACAAGGTTTGGTTACATCTACAGAAGGAGTGCCTCTCTGGGCCCCACTGCAAACGTCACCCATTCTAATATTGGTTGTACACCATTAACAATGCTATTGGGGATAATTCCTTTGAGCTCAACATTCCATTTTTCCTTGGCCTGCACCAAGTATTCAATGTGGACTGAGTGCAACCATACTTTCCCCCTTGTTGGAAACATCTGAAGTTGTTGAGTATATGACACCAACATATCTCAACACTAACTGCATTGAATAGGCCGCAATTGATAAGAACATGGACACACATATCAAGAACACTCACCAACAAAGGATCTAGCTATATTGATTTGTTAAAGCAGGTCAACTCCTTCACTAGGGAAAGTGGTTCACCAAGGACTACGTTCAATAGGAATTTCCTCACCTCATGCAGGATTTGCACACAATGGGGACCATTTCTTCCTAAGGGGGGAGGATTGATCTAGGTGGATATTAGTGGCCACTCACCTATTCCACCTAGACATCCAGCTGGTTTCATCTATTTCTTTGATTACAACAACATTTACTATTTTTAGCAGTTTTTCTGGTACTGAACTTCTGGAGTTGTTTTGACCCCCTAAACGACATTTTTTGAGGTCCGCCGTAGGCCCATAGCTATAGCTAAGGGCCTATGAAAAATATTGTATTACTCAAAGAGATATTTCCAACAAGGTATCATATGTGCCAAACAAAGATCATATGACCAAGTTATGACCCCAGGAAGTTTGCTACCCAACTAACCCCAATGACCCCCACAAACTCTTGGTGTTCCATCTCTTGGTGTTATGGTTTTGGTTGTTTATGGCTTTCCCTTGTTGTTCAATAATAAAATAGGCCTTGATCCTCATTGTAATATAGTTCAGATGCATGTATCCGACACATCTTTTCTCAGAGATAAGTTACCATCGCCCAAGCTAGTTTATTTCCATTTAGTATGTAAGCATATTTCAGTTGTTTGATATTAATGAAATTAAGTTTTATTTCTGCTGCATCTCAATGTTTATGTTTGCATTTGTATTCTATTTCATTCCTGTATAAGTTTGGATCATTCAAGAACAGAGATAATTTTAGTACATTGAGGCTTGCATGTATTAATGGCAAGTTCTCTCACCAATAAATAGTGGGAATAAATCAATGTCCCTTGTTTATTGGATCTTCTAGGTGACTCAACTCCAACTCATCTATTTTTTCCTAGTAATATGTACTTGGGAATCTTGATTCTCATTGACATTAATGGTGAGTAGTCTCATGTTAGTTAATGACATTCATTAATGGCCAATAATCCAACAATTTCATTTTATGTTCAACATTAGCAAAATTTATTCACACATATAAGAATTATGTCATAATGGGGATATGAATGAATACTATATGATTTTAGCATCTTGTAGCAATGTTCCAATCAATCAAGATCTAACTCTAGTATTCAACAACAATTCCAACAATAAAAATGCACAAAGACTCCAATTTTAGATCTCATCCTCTACTCCTACAACCAAGAAGCAACATATTAGACTCTTTCACTTCACATGATCCAACAATAACAACCAATTTCTCTTAGATGCATAGGTTATTGAAATTCCAGGTAGGTGAAGGTATGTTATTTTCTAATCTTTAATGATTCATTCCTTAAATGTTAAAAGATATGTATTTGGAAAATTTCCCATGTGAAATTTCTGTCCCAATTTTCGTAAGACATAAACACAAACACTTTCAGTTGTGGGGGGGGGGGGGGGGGGGGGGGGGGGGGGGGGGGGCGGCGGTGTATTCATTACCATTTTTCAATTCCAAATTCTATCACTTTATATATGTTTTACCAACATGCTTCTCCCAACTGAATGATGTTTCTCTTTGCTTCAAAGATTGATATATTTTGAAAATATTCAAATTAGGAGCAAGGAATAGTTGATATATATGAATGGACCATTGTTTTGAATGAATTTCAAAGTATTATTAGTTGCAGTAAGAAGAAGAATAAATGGAAAGTGTTGTGACACAAGAACGGACACTTGAAATACTTATGGTTGCTACACAAGAACCAACCACAAGGGCTGCCACTTAGATATCTTTTAGAGAAAATCTCATGAGAAAAAGAAATAATTGAAGAAAATTTGCAAGTCTTGTAGGGTATCTCAAAGTTACAAATATTTCACTGCTCAAGGCTACAAAAGACTATAGAAAATAACTTCATTCCATGAGAATCAATGCAAAGTTGCATGAGGACATGCAACATCTCTAGTTGGGGGGAAATGTTGGGTGTCCAAAATGACATCCATTTCACCCACCTTTCTTTCACTTTGCTTCAATATTTACCACATTCTACAAATCCATAACCATCCATTGAGACCACTTTCATGATTAAATATGGGTTTAGACATATTATTTTCCAATACATTTATTTTGGTATTTTGAGTGAATTTATGGTTAAATATTAAAAAAATAACATGTATTCACTTATGTATAAAAGTCGGATGAGTTTTGTGATGTGTGTAGGCATATTTGAAGGTTCCAACACAATCATATTTGGCCTCTAAGTCTCATTTGAATCCCCTCTTCAAACTCTTGAAGATTTGGGGAATATTTGAGATCATTGATCAAGCACATGTCATGGAGAAGAATTACGGAAATATTCATAAGTGTATCCTATCAAAGAAATGAGTGTGGGAGGATATGAAAATATGCTAGTTGCTAGATGTTAAAACATGGTTGTAACCACATGAAATATTTATGGATTTAGGAGAGATATGTGGATCTAGCAGAAATTTGTGGGTCTACATTTATGAATTAGTTATTTTAGTTTTTCTATAAATAGGAGTGCCTTCTCCTCTCAAAGGTGTGCTAAGTTTGGGAGATATGCTCATGCTTCAATATTAAGTTTTTGAATGCTAAGGATTGGTTATGCTTATGTTTGATGTTATGAATACTATTGATTTTAATATAATCCTTTGATATGGTTGTACTTTCATGATGAGATTTGGTGCTTTATCAATAACTTCCTAAAATTTCCACCTCTCATGCACTTCATGATGGCCACTTGATGAGTATGAGTGTATTTTAGTGTTTCATTTCTACATGATAGATTAGTTCCTTTTATGTTCATTTTCTGCAAAGTTTATTTCAAGTCTTTCGATTATATACTTAATTTTCTATGCACTTTATGTTCTTTTATGCTCATTTCATTTAAGTTGCATAGTTTCATATTCATATATAATTTGATATTTATGATTGGATTTATTTAGTATGCACACATAAGTAATATCAATAGGCTTTAGGCATTTTAATTTCAAGTCATTTTCTTTCAATAGATTAGAATTTCTTTCAAGATCAATAGATTAGAATTACTTTCAAGATCAATATAATAGAATTTCTTTCGAGTTCACTAGATTAGAATTGATTTTAAGTTCAATAGATCATATTTACTTTCGAGTCCAATAGAATAGGATGTACTGTTATGTTTGATAGAATATAATTTCAAAAATATTTCATAGTATAGAATTAGAATAACTTGTTTCTTTCAAGTTCTAAATTCGATGCTTTGATAGTTATAGTATTTGACAAATAATGTGTGTGTGTGTGCTCATTTAGATATTTTCATTAATAAATTTTCTTTGAGACTTTCAATCATTTCCATAGGTTAATTTCCTTTTTGATTAAGAGTTAATTTCCCAACATATATTGTGTACGTGTACCTCACAAGTATATGACCCCGGATTGAAATTTAATGCAAGTAATTTAACTCACAAATAAATTACCTAACACACACACACACCTGATGAGTTAACAATTATAATTTGGGTTGTTTGAGTATTGTTGATGCTAGAATTTAATTTGCAAAAACTGTACTGTTATGATTACTGAGATATGTTAGTTTTTTAAAGTACAGGGTAGGTGCTTGGCCTAATGACTAACACATGGGTGGTGGGGATGTACAAATCATATTGGACATTCATGGGAGGGATTCAGATAGTGCCCCTGATTCCACCCACTAGAACTCCTAACATGACTTTGGTTGGAGGGTTTCAAGATGCTTTCACTTTGAAGTTCATGATGCCATGAGTTTGAATTGTAGATTCATCCACTCACAAGGAATTACTAAGGGGTTCACATAAGGGTGTAATCATTGGTATTAATCACAATTAATCTCATAATATAAGATGACCTTGAAGTGAATAATGGCCTCCATCATCATTCACATGTTCTCCTCTTTAGTCAAAAATATTTGAAGGGAAAGTGGTGTGACACGCTTGGAACTTCACGATGAAGTTCTTGAAGGGTACAATTGACCTAGAACCCTTGGAAATGGGAAAATAAACTTAATTGATGGTGAATATTTGTGAATTAAAACACCAAAGTAAATAAAATAAATAAAAAGGGTAGTTAAGTTGAATATTAATTTGAAATTAAAGTTTAATAATTGGAAATAAAATATATAAACTTAAATATATAAATGGAATGATAATGCTAATCACCCTCACACTTAGAAAATATCAGGAGTAAAAATATCCCCTTTGAACATCTTAAAAGTCCTAAACATGGGGAGGAATGGGATCTAAATTAGAAAATAGGGACAATGAGTAGTTAATAAATATAACAAGGAGAGGCATGCATGAAACTAGGAAGAGACAATTTGAAAGTGAAGAAAGATGAATTTCATGAAAGAACATCCATGTGACCAAAGCATAAATTAATTTTTTCCAACTAGGATTTAACTTGAGAAAAAGTAGGAGGTAGTTGGGAACAAGAACCTAATACCTATCTGATGACTTTGGTTGATGAAACACTTAACCACAAAATAATTAGGACTATAAATTGGGATCAAGATACAACTAAGTGAAGAAATAGGAAAACATGTGTGAGTCAGAGAAATTAACTCTTAAAAAAAAAAAAAATCATGAGAGTCTTGATAAAATTATAACACTTGGATGGGAGACGAATCAAAATTTTTAATTAAGGAAAATACTCATTTTTTCATGAGGATCCAAGTGGAACTACTTAAACCTTATATAAATGTAATAACATGTTATGAAAAGCTCATTTTTTCAACCATTATTATTGGACGGATGTGTTATTGCTACATTTTTTTGTGGCAACTAAGAGATTTGTTGTGGATTTGTGTGAGTGAATTTCCATTCAATGAGAAGCTCCTCAAATTAGAGCTCACTTTCACTCCTCTAGTGAGCCCATGTCTTGTACAACATCATTGCAATTCAGGAGTTTGTGGAAAAAAATGAGTACCTTAGGAGCTGATAGGGAGTTCATTGGTAAGTCCATAATTTTTGGTCAAGAAGAGACTTAGTGACACTCAAGCTAAGAAATTCATGTTTCAAGTGTACAATACCAGTTGGCATTGAAATCACCTTAAAATATTCAATTTTTAATTGTTTAAGATTTTATGTATCCACTACAAATAATTTTATATTGATTCAGACATATTATATGTGAGTATTGTTAGTGTCGGTATCTTCATCCCTCCATCAGTGATCAAAATTCTCTTGTTGCATTGCATTTCAGGTGTCTCATCTGATCATTTGCATTCCATTAGGATCATGGATCATCTGATGGTGTGGCATTTTATAAATTTTTCCCTCATGATTTTTACCTGCTGGCCCATATTCAGGGCATTTACAGTCATTTTTGTCTTTACATTTGCAAAAAGTCATTTTAGGGTTTTAGGTCTCATTAGGTCTAGGGTTTGTCTTCAAGGTCTTGTAAAAGCTCAATAATGGTTAGCAGGTGCATGAGGAGGTCAAATAAAGTCTCAACAACAATAATTTCCATAATCACATGCTCAGTGATTGATTTTTCCTCAAAACCTTGTTTTGAGGAAAAATAGAGTTTTTATGTTTTTTATGTACAAATTTGATGTAATTTCATTTTTTCCATATGCAATAACTTCAGAGGCAACCCTGCTCACCATGCCATCTTCTGCAACTCCATCACCTACAAAGCAAAAAAAAATTCAAAGCATTCAGTTCATCAAAAGCAAAAAATAAAGCAAACTGCCCAAAAACAGAGTTTTAAAAGCAAGCCAAAGGCATGCATTACAATGTGGGTTTTTATAAGTGGAAAATTAAAATCCTATGTATATAAACCATTTTTTTTTATGTTTAAAGAGTTCATTTGTATCCAAGGGAGAAAGAGTGAGTAATAGAAAGGTCGTGTTGAAGCCAAAGAGCAAAAACCGCAACGAGTTTGGCATTTTCAGTGGCACGACGCATTGGGTTTGGAGCGCGGCACATTGGGCAGTGCTCTGCAGTGCAAATTTTAAACGGGAGTGACGCATTGAGAGGGCACGGCGCACTGGGTTTGTGACATGATGCACAGGGTTACAAGCTCGATTTCACCCACAATCTCATCTAAAACTTCAAATTTGCTCAAACCCTCACTTGCCCAAGTAAGTTAACATTCCGCCATGACCAATGAGTGAGTTTATCTTGGTGCTTATGGTGATTTAGTGGGAACAAATTGAAACCCTACCTCCTTGCATTTCTTGTCAAAAATAATTGCATAGGGTTTATAAATTGTATTTCTTGCTGATAATTCCACTCCTAGCCATTTCTCACTCCCTCACTCCTTCATTCCCTCATTCATTTTCTCCCTCTCTTTACATTCTCATCTACCCACTCCCTAATCCCCATATCCCTAAATTCTTAATCCTAAATCCCTAAATCCCACTATCCCAAACCCTAGTTAAAGATTCCCAAACCCTAATTGCTATCCAAAAAGCCTAAATACTATTCCCTAAACCCTTCTATTCCCCAAAAACTTGATAACAATATTCCCAAAACCCCTCATACATATTCCCTCCACAGTCCCTCATACATTCATATCTTTGGCAGCAAAAACCTAAAGACACCATAAAATCTCTTCATACCCATCTAAGAAAACTCAAACATTGGCAAACATGGAGTCAGATTCTTCCTATGACAGAGATGAGGAGACAGTCAGTGATTCTTCTAGAGAAATGTATGCACCAAGGACACCTCACAAGGGTGGTAAACATAACCGAGAGGAGCCTACTTCACTTGCAGAGCTGCTAGCTTGTCCTCTTGCTGTCACATGTTTTCAACACCAATCTTGTTATCAGTTCTGTGAGATGGTAGAGAGAGTCATGTACCATCTTCATAATGGCCAAGTCACTTTGGTAGGTGTGACATTCACCTGGACACCTAAGACTATTTCTCAAGCAACTGGCATTCCAAATGTCAGTGAGCAGTGGAATAAAAGGTAATTGATTGATAGAGAGAATTATGAGCCCTACATCAAGGCTGGTTATCAGAGACATGTCAGTAGAGTTTTTCCCTTCAGGTATCTGAAGGACACATATGCTCCCTTGATGAAACTCATAATTAAATATTTCAGTGGTGAGAGCTGATTTTCTCACCTGTATGCCTATCACATCAGATTGTTGATGCAGTTCACTAGGGTGAGAATGATGAATCTCCCCTATTTTATTTGCCGAAACATTGAGAAGATGACCACCTTGGTGCACAAAGAAGCCTCCTTAGGAGTAGTATAACAACATATATCATTTTCCACTAATCAAAATTGTGGTCTTGCATTAGCTTGGTTTACAAAACATCTCATGGGAGGATTTCATTTCACATGAGGTCTTTACAGGTCCTCAAGTACCCCCAACAGTTTTTCATGAGACAGGAGGGCCTTCACATCAGCAGGAGATTCATGAGACACAAACCACTGGTGTGCCAGTGTTTGTTACCTACCAAAAGGGCACTAGAAGGTTGTTTGCAGTGGAAAAACGAGTACTATCTCCACTCGGGGTGGAAGGGGTCTCATTTCCTCCATTAGCAGAGTAGGTACAGGACAAGGGCAAGTAGCCATTACATGATGAGGGGCCTTCAGGAGGACAAGAGACAAATTTCATTCTTATTCAGGATGATGACACCGATTTGGGCTCACAAAGCTCAAAGCTTAAAGAGATCATTCAGGATCAGCAAGAGGACATTCATGATTTGTCTCTCAACCTGGAAAGAGCCAAATGGATAGTCAAATATTTAGAGCAAAGAAACAAACAGCTAGAGGACCAACAAACCATTATGGAGCTACAAAACATACGAGAAAACTAGCAAGCTGCCAAGAGGAAGAAAATCAAGTTGACACCACTTGAACAAGAAATTGATGCTGATCGTGAAACTTGGCTTGAGAGGGAAAATATGCATTTGGAAAAGATGCTAGAGAAGGCTAACAGAGAAAAAAAGATGTTGACGTACATGGCCTACCACTACTTGGGGAGAAACAAGGTGTGCAAAGCAAGAATCAGGATTTTGAAGGCCAAGTTGAAGAAAGCATTGAGGAAACGAAAAGAGCAAGATAGACTCCAGAACTTGGCTGAGGCTTCCTTGGCCCAACATAGCACTTAATGATGGAAACATAGCCCAATTTCAAGAAATTTGGGACACTTTTTGCAATTTTGAAATTTTTGGCCTAAAAAATAGATTTTTCTGCCTGATGCGCCGTGCCACCTGGAGCGCGTTTTTGTTAGGGACCTCCTTTTGAGGAAAACTCAGAATTTTTGGATTTTTCATGGAAAAATATGAATGCCCACAAATGGCCAAGAAATTTTGACAGGTTTTGAGCTTCCAAAAAGGTCAAAAACACCTCAAAAATGACCTTTCTGCCCCTTTTTGGACACACAGGAAGCAGTGTTGGGAGAACTCTGTTTTGGAGAGGAAAATGGAGGCCAAAGTTAGAAATTCCACTTTTTATGGAAAGTAGAAAAGTATACCTTTCCAACAAGCCCACTTGGAGCAACTTTGGTGCATGGGAAGGCCTCCAAAATCAGCTGCAAAAAGGCACTACGCATAGGGAAATCAACGCGACGCATAGGAGGAAATTTGCTCATTTTGGCCAAAAAACTCTGTTTTTTGCCTAGTTTCTTCACAGTTTGACTTTTCTCTTTCTAATAGTCAAAATCATGATGTAATTTAATGTGACTTGATGGATTTTGATGTAATCATGCTAAATTTTCACTCAAAGAGGTAGATTCATCCATGAAAAAGTATTTTGCAACTGAATGAATCAGTTCCCTAGTTTTTAGAGGCAAGCTGTTCCACTACCTACTTTTTAGTTCTCAGTTTAGACTTTGTTGGAACAGCTCCTAAACTTATAAGCTCGACCCCTAAAGCCTAGGATGAGTTGTTTATTGTCTATATCTACTTGTTTTTTAGTCATTAACAAGGGTTGGACTTTTGTAAATGCTTTGAGCATTATTGTACATTCATCTCTGCAGTTTGGCAAAGGAATAGACCAGGGTTTGTAGAACTTTATAGGATTCTTGTGGCAACTTGATTTGGTATTGTTTTTCCTTTTGTAATTACAAGTTTACATGTGTTTTATGTATGCCATTATCTCTCTTTGTTCATCTTAACTAAATCAAACAAGGATTAAAGTAGAATCCGTTGAAATTGTAGTGCTCTACCTAGGGTTTGTTTAGTTATTTATGTTTTTAGTTGTTTGAAGAGGATCCCTGAGACTTTCATGCCATCTTCAACTCCTCACCAATCTTAGGACTCTCCATCTCACTTATTTCAAAGTACTAAATCATTTGCCTACCTCGCCCCATAGAGATATCTGTAAGACTGTGTCCATTCCCCGAATCCAAATCTACCTTTCAAATTTGAGCCAACAAACCAACATCAAATTCAATCAAGCTTTTTTGAGCATACACCTAGCCTAAAATTAGTCTTTACATCAGTCATCTCAAGCGTTATTAACCATATTTTCCTGAGATTGACCAGGAGAGAGCCCTCTCCCGACTTGGTAGGGCTAGCTATTAGGTTAAGCGTGGTTTGATGTTACCCTAGATCTTACCTTTCTTAGCCTGAGGTAGATTTAGGCCCTAACAAGTATGATATTAACTCTTGTGTTATATTATTAATTAATAAATTATCCAGTGAGTTCTTGCTATTGTTATAATCTTAAAATTTTTGTAGTGATGTAAGCCAAATCAAGGTGCAATCAAATGCGTTGTTATTTTATATGGAAATGTTGGACTACGTCTCACTCAAGAGAGTAACCATAGTAGTGTCTCTTTCAATTTTTGTTAAGGGAATTCTCATTCCAATTGTAGTGTATGATTGAAATGAAACATTGATATAGTTTTCTTTGGAAAAAGAATTTGTGTCAATCAAAACTCTATGCATTACGCTTTAATAATTAGAATAATTTTAAATTATAAAATAAACCATCAGGCTAGACCTTGATTCAGCTTACAGTTTCCCTATCTCTATACTTCAAGAAGTGCTATGAAATTATCATCGTTTTGGGATTAGGAATTGAAATTAATAATGTTGTAGGTTTGATTTGCACCAATATTGAGATTAATTAATCAAACAATAAGTTTTTGATCATAAAATTTTGATTGATTAATCAACCCACTCAAATTGGAAATCTAACATCAAATGACTTGAGATGATACAATATTAGCTAACGAATTAGTAAATTATATATCATATAGTTTTCCTTATGTTAAATTTTGTTATTATTTCCTACCATACTTTCTAGAATAGAACCATTTATGCATGGCCTACTATAATGAAAAAAATTAACTTTTACCTAGACTTGAAATTGAATTTTTAGTGTTGTTGCAGTGATATTCCGTAAAGATCCAACTCAACAACTAATTAGTAGAGAATGTTCTTGTAATTCTTAATGATGGAAAGTTCCATATTCTTTCGATGACTGGAATCCATGTCTGGTATATCATACCCAAGTGAGACATAGGTTAGTTATACTTATTATAAATTCAAATTCCTATTAAACAATGAAATTGACTTTGATATAGTGACTAAGACTAAATAAACTCTTTATCCAACTAGGAAATTATGACTTTTCTGATCTAGTTACCAAACTAAATAAAATCTTTATGAAATCATGAAATCATTACTCTCTAATCTAGTGACTAGAGCAAATAAACTCAATGAGAGATTCAATATTGACTAGTGAAAGTAGATGGTGACAGGTGATAATCCGTGCATTTCGATCTTTCCACTAATGCAAGCAATTTATTTTATTAACATTAATGCCACAATTTTCTACATAGAGTCAAACAAAATATTATCAGCATGAGGATATCATCAAGGTTTCAAAATATATTGGCTTGTCTTGTATTCAGTCTCAATGTTAAATCATAACTACTATTTCTATCACTACAATCATAAGTAGATCTCTCATCACACCCTTAATTAATATATATATATTTTTTTTAACTGCCTAAATGAAATTAACATAGACTTATCTCTTAGCCCCTTGTTTCAGCTTAGTTGATGATGGTTTTGAAAATGAAAAGTTATGTGTGAGGAGGTTTGAGGTTCAAATTCCTTGATTCAGGTGTATTGTAAAAAAAATGCATCTCTTGGTGAAGCTGGAACATGGAGTTTACTATATGGAGTTTATTTAGTTTTTATTTTTATCTAGTTAGAAAGGTTGTTGTACTTTTCAGTTGTTGTACTTTTTAGTGGAGAACAATGCAACACTCTATGTAGGTGTTAATGATTGAATCTATGGTTTTATAGTTTTCTCATAGGGAAAGTGTGACACTGCTTGTAATTAGGGTTTTTAAGCAATGTAATCCATTATTCTTATGCTTCTCAGAATGCCCTTTTCTCTAGCTTTTTAGGGGATTAATGAGAATGGTTTATCTGATAGCAATAGATATATTTTTGTGGTCATTTTCCTAATGGTGAAAAAATAATGTGTAATATATTCCCCCATAAAGTGAACAATTAGAAAATGTGTATGAGGACTAAAGTACTTTATCATGTGAAATTTCAGATCAGAGATCAATGGGTTGGAGACCTGAAAATAAAAAAAAATCAAGGGTTACGATACATCATGAAATCATCTCTAAGGTAGGAATTCCCATATTCAATATAGCATATCAACTCTAGACCTAAGTATGGAACTGCGAAAAGATCCATTTGAACAAATCAAGGTCATGGCAACCAAACATATGCCATGGATCCATGCTTGAATAGATTCAATATGAACATAGCCATGATCATACAACATGAATATATACATTAGTCATGAAGACTCCACACAACCTAGATGGATGAAACTAGATCCAGGGTCTTCATCACCACCAATAGATAGTATGAGTTTAACAATGTTAATGAATATGTCAAAGTGGAACATGGAAGACACCAATCAATGATGAGAACCATTAACAGATGTGAGAGAAACCACCAATAATGTCAATGGCCTTCAAGATACGTCAATGCAATCAATGAAGTGTGAATGAATGATTTAAAGTAGAACACTCACAAAATATTCTGATCGAAGGCCAATGATGTGAACATGTCATCGAAAGGGAGGAGACCTACCATTGAGGCATGAAAGTTCCAAGGCATTAAAGGCAGTTTCGAAGTCAACTTCCTATATAATGTGTTAAAGTCGATAAAAAGTGACCCATCGCAGGAGGGCCTTGATGTATCCCCCATTAATGACATGAAACAGGTATCAATACTTTTAGGATGATAAACAAAGTAATTCAGAATTGACTCAGGGATGGCCGATGGGAAAGAGGGCTATAAGTATTGTGAATGATTTTAACTGAGGTTACACTTCTCTTGAACATATTTGCAAAACTATATGGATTTCATAAGCCAATCAAACATGAAAGTGAAGGAGTGTCATGTTCAAGAGTGACTTACTGCTAAATATATAAATTGTTTTCCCAATTTTTCCCACAATTTCTAGAAATTACCTCTTTATTTTATGCAATCTTGAGGAGGATAACATGTGCTTTTATTATAAGCTCATATTTCAGATAAGTCCTTCGAAATATTCTTAACAAAACCTGGGAAGGAGTGGTTTGGTCTCATCATGATTTATGAGTCCTACACTATTTACATTTTATGACTCCAATGAAGGGGTAACTCGACTTATTTTTCACATTTAGAGAGCTTGAAAAAGAAATGAAAAGGAAAGTCCATAAGGTTATTTTTCATAAATTTAGTCCCCCAAGCCTGAAAAAGTGTAAAATAATAGAAGGGAAAACTATTTTGACTATGGTTAATCAAAGTGTACCTTTTTTGTAAATAGTTTACATAGTCTATAAAAAGGATAAACTTATACTAGGTAGATATTTCTTCATATAATTTTATGAGCATGAAAGAAACAAGTTTACTTGCCAATATTTTCATATTTCGAAAGTTTAAAAAGTTTTTAAAGAGGACTCCAAGGAGTTCCTCTTTCGTTTAATTTTAATGAGGCTGAAAAAGAAATAAAAATATACTTTGTAACTTATTATCATTTAATTATGAAAATGAGAAAGAATAAAGACTAAGTTTGATATATGTTTTATTTTTACACAAGCTTGAAACATTGAAATTGTTTTGCTTGAGATAAGTTTCATTTTTACACAAGCATGAAATGAAGAAAAATTGTGTTGAGATAGGTTTCATTTTTACACAAGCTTGAAACAAAGAAAAAAATGTGCTTGGGATAGGTTTCATTTTTACACAAGCTTGAAACATAGAAAAATTATGCTTGAGATAGGTTCCATGCCCCCCAACATAATGGTAGAGACTAGTTGATCTATTCTAGCATGATGACCAAAGGCACATGCCCCCCAAGCTTCTCTTAATCTGCTCAAGTAGACTACCAGTTACTAATAGGTGAATGAAATGAAGGTTCATTTCCAAGATTATGTGAAAGAATCGATTCAACATTTATGAGATTTAGTCAAAGACTCGAATAAATTAGAGGGGGAGTTGTTTACTTTTTTAATGAGCTTGACACAAGAAAATAACTATACTCATAACACCCTATTTCATTTTTAAAATGAGATTGACACAAGAAATTAACTATCCTCATGACACTTTGTTTCAATTTGTAACGAGCTTGACACAAGAAATGAACTATGCTCATGACACCTTGTTTCATTTTTAACGACCTTAACACAAGAAATGAACTATGGTCATGACACCTTGTTTCATTTTTTTAACGAGATTGACACAAGAAAAGAATTATGCTCAGAAGGTTAGTTTCATTTTTATGTTAGTTTGAAATGAAAATAACTATGCATGGAAGCCTATTTCATTTTTTAATGAGCTTCACATAGGAAAAGAACTATGCTCATGTGAGTTTTTTCATTTTTTAATGAGCTTAACACAGGAAAATAACTATGTTCATATCACCTTGTTTCATTTTTTAAATGAGATTGACACAAGAAAATAACTATGCTCATGACACCTTGTTTCATTTTGTAATGAGCTTGACACAAGAAAAGAACAATGCTCATGACACGTTGTTTCATTTTTTAATGAGTTAGAAACAAGAAAAAATCTATGCTTATGACACATTCTTTCATTTAACAAGCTTGACACAAGAAAATAACTATGCTCAGAAGGTTGGTTTCATTTTTATGTGAGCTTGAAATGAACATAACTATGCTTAGATGCTTGTTCATTTTTTAGTGTGCTTGACACATGAAAATAACTATGTTCATGTGAGTTGTTTCGTTTTTTAACGAGCTTGACATAAGGAAAGAACTATGTTTGTGGCACATTTTTATGGACTCCAAGAGGACAATTCTCTTAAAGGAATACCTTCTGCATGTTGTTTCTTTGTAAACAGTTCTAGGTTCAAGAACTATACCAAAGCATCTAAATGGGGATTTATTTAAATGTATGACCAATGATTCAAATCATTGACATGTATATTACCCTGAGATTTCAAAGATTCTCAAATTGTTGATTCCATTACTAATAACATGTAATCTTTAAATGTTTATGACATATGATAAATAATATATTTGATAATTAGATACCCTTTCTAAATATTTATATTATCAAAAAATCAGACACATATAGAAATATTTCTATAGCTAACACTTATATAATTGAGAGATGAAAAAAGACAATAATTTTAAGATGCAGAGGCACTAATTTAAACAAACTATTTAATTATCTAATCTCAGTAATGATAATAAATTTGCAGAGGTTATCAGGGATATCAAAACTCAACCTAGCCTTACCTATTACTTTTATATTACCTCAAACATATGAAGAATAACATAAATTATTACACAAGGGAGACTCACATGAACACAAATGCTGCTAAGAACTAAAGCCAGAAGCCTTTGATTATCTTCAAAATTTCCAAAAATACCATAGTGTCTTTGGTTATATCTAAGTATCAACCCTTATTACTTCGAATTAAAAAGTATATATAATCTTTTAAATGTATCTAATCTATTATAATATTTTATGTAAAAATAAAGTTTTATCCAAAATAATTTGGATAACTCTAATCAATACAACTCAAAATAGAAATTTTAGAACCGATTTAGTGGAATTTTCACACTATTCAAGGATTTAGTTTCTAATTGTTTCCTTTAAATCTGGTTCTATTGTTTATGATCCTATTCTTTTCCAAAATCCCGCCTCTAAACCTGCATTCTGTTTAATCTATAAGTTCGAGGAACTTATCTCACTTATCATCATCTGGACATGAAAATTTTATTACTTTTTTGTATGCCTCATCTACTTTAATGTACTTTTAAAACGTGGGCTTGGTTACAAAAAGATGGTGAATTTCATATGAAATTAATAAATCATTTTCTAAACCTTGGAGAAAAGTTCTACCATCAATATTTCCTTTTACTTTAGAAAATTTTGAGTTGTCTCCTACTATATCATGTAAATTTTGTTGATAATCTTCCTGCTAGATCAATTGGCCATGAGAATACGTTAATGATGGGAGTCCTTTTTACTAAAGAACATAATTTTTTTGTGAAACCTTTTAATCTGAACTTCTAGATTTTGACATTTATTCTCTCGCTGTAGCATCAAATTTATCTTTGTCAACACCTTTCTAACTTAAAGGATTGTATATTTCCTATCTTCAATCCCCATATCTTCAAGCTTCTCTCAAGTTTTTGAATTCAAAACTTTGATAATCCTTGTTGCTTCTCTAGGTCTATGGCCTAGTTCTTCTTTGATATCATCAATAACTACTTTCTCTTTGTGCACTAGTTGTTCCTGTTAAAAAATAATCTCTATAGATCTCAAAAAATATAAAATAGTTGAATTTATATCTAGCCAAATCTTCTCCTTAAATTCTAATAGATTCTATGCACTCGCTAATTCATCCATATATTTTTCAAGTTGTTTTGTAAGCTTGAAATTCTTTTGTATTTCTAAAATATATGCATTATCTACCTTAATTTTTTTCTTCTACCCTCTGGAGTGATTCTTTTAGCTTCTCATTTCAATATCCCTCAATGATAGATCTCCCATGGCTTTAGATAATTGTTCAATTGCATCTTGGCTAATTGACCCTGTTTCTATTGTTGAAGTTCCTGCATTAATTTGTTGTTTTTTCTCCTTCAATTTTTTTTTCCATGTCTACCTCCATATTTTATAGTTGCATTTTTTTCTCAACAATCATACGCAACATATTTTCCTTTTTCTTCTCTAATTTCCTTACTTCTTGAGCTTGAGGATACTCTGTTGTAGGAAATTTTAATTCTTTTTGTAATGCTTTAATGTCTGTATTTCTACTTCTGATAGTTGCTTGAGATGCATTAACATCATTAGGATCTAATCATAATTCGATTATAGTATATTCCAAATATTTTGTTCTTGTATCCTTTTCTAGAGATGACATGTTTTCTAACTTAAACTGAGAATGCATATTATTTAAAGAATATTGTAGCTTTGAAGCAACCATTGTAGACCTTGTTAGAGAAGAATTATCATTTCACTAGCTTGTTTGTGTACATTAATCTGATCTATGGGATGAATATTATTTGTATCAAATGAAAATATTGAAGTATTGTAATCCTCTCCTATTTTGGACTTGGGACCTTTGGCTTAAGAATTCTAATTGAAAGTGTCCTCTATTAGGGTCTAGTGCAAACAATAATCTAGCTTAGGTAGTAGAGGTCTATTTCCAGAACTCAAGAATAGGTAGTAGTATTTAGTTATTGATTTTTCTTTTCCATTTATTTAAATCTAGCAAAAATACTTTGCCCACCAAAATAAGGAGAAGAAAATGGATCAGGAATTGTTTCTTTATCTTGTTGAAAAATGAATATAGGCTCGCTTGATAACATGACTGTAGTAGACACTTCTGTATTTCTGACCTCTAATTATTCTTTGTATTCATTGTCTTAATCCTCTTAAAAACTCTAAATTCTTTTGATTTAGAACCTGAAACAGTAGGAGACATACTTCCACTTGGTATCTTTAATCCTTTGTCTTTAAGTGTTCAAGTTTCCAATGCTATTTGACTAGAAACCTACTCTTCAACCTCCTAAAAATTGTTCTCCTCCCATACTTCCTTATTAGCATATTATTCAATTTTTGGTTTTGAGATATGGGTATAAGGAAAAAAATTCTCAACTCTAGTAGATGAAATTACTCCCAAAGGGTCATAAGTCCAGTTGAAACTTAACTTAAACTTCATTTGACTTAATACATTTTCCACCTCCTTATCATCTTCTCTAGTATTTACTATGAATGGACCAATTTCAGCTTTTAGTTTGAATTGAGCCTTTTGCTTTCTAGATACAAAATGAATTTCATCCATATTCATATTTTATCTTATGAATTCTAGAGAAAAAATCCTCATGGGAACAGAGAATGGTAGTTTATATGTTGGAAACCCATAACCATAAATCCTGATCTCTGTGAAATTTTGATACAAGTACTAGTCTCCTACTTTTGACTGTTCACTCAAATGCAAAAATGTTTTGATTTATATTGATATCCCTAGGACCGCATCACTTCTAAGGAGACACAATGACAAATATATAAATTGATCTACAAAATCAATAAAAGAGTTATCTTCTCGATTCCTTTTGACTAATGAAGTCCAATGAATGATAATCTGTGGCCTTCGATGTGAGTCAAGCATTTGAAGTGAAATTTTGAATATTTTAGACTGATGATATAAGAATAAATACACCAATATAGATTGATGTTTAAAAGATCTCTCTGCGCTGAATTTCAAGAATTGTTCATGAATGATATCTGAAATAAAGTGGCCAAAGTTGAAATGAATAGAGGGATCTTTACTAGATGAAAAGGATGACAAGAAATTTAGGATGACTTCATCAACCCATTCATCATTTTGTTAGCCTAAAAGAAAACAAGCCATAGAAATTATTTTTCTAGACATTTCTAGAAATGTTGTTGAAGAATATGGTGGATTACAACAAGGTAATTTAGAGCCTTCTCGCATAAAAAACTCAAAGATACTAGCTTGTTGTTGAAAGGTAAGTTTTTGGTGAATTTCCATTAGCAAATCAACTGAAAGTGTGGGAAGGGAACTTGGAGGGTTAATTTGCAAGGCATGACAAATAGATTCTAAGGTTATGGAGAATAAAGATTCACAATTTCTAGTTACTATTTCTCTCTAGATAGGTAGATAATGTTTTTCACATGAAGAAACAAACTAAGGGAAATGTTGATTTTGAGGGAAAACAAATTGAGGTAACACCAATTCCCAAAAGCTGAATTCATCATTAGCATCTTCAAATTTTTGAAATTCCCAATTGTGCAATTCATATAAGTCAAATTCACATTTGGTTTCTATGATCTTGAAATCAACATCTACAGGAGGGAATTCATCTAGATTCAGGACTGAGGGAAGCATTGCATTTTCAACATAAATCTTAGATTTTCCTTTCTAACTAGTCATTTTGAATTGAGAGAAAAACAAGGAATTAAGAATACCCAGTGATCTGTTGGCTGCTTGACATGATCGACTGCAAAATTTGGAAGTTTTCTGTCACTAAGAACCTCTGCAAACACTAGAAAAATAAAGTAAAATTATATGGTTGATGGAGGATAAACTAGCTTAGAAAATGATATTAGATAACCGTTAATGAAAATAATGGTTGGGGCGTTGAAAATCATCTATTAGAACATTGGTGGGAGTGTATTTAATGATTTAATCATTAAATAATTAGAGTTATCAGAGGAAATGGCGAGGGCTAGTTTGGTGGTTATTTGGACAAGGGAATAAAGTGGTGGAAATGGTTTGTTGGCGGGGGGGTTCCTGTAATATAGGAGCGCCTGACACATATTGATAAGTGGTTTTCACAAAGCAAGTTTGTGTACCCTTCCCCCTTCATTAAACATCGAGAGTGCAGGGGGGTCCCACAATAGATTCTTAACCATATATTGCGGCAAAGGAAACTAATACCATTGGAACTTACATTGGAGGATAGTCACTGCCATATTTATTCAAATAATCCACTAAATAAACTTTATTTTCTTTGAAATTTTAATTAAAGCAACATTTATAAATATATGCCAAGCTTTATTACAAATTGAAAACAAATGTATATATATATATATATATATATATATATATATATATATATATATATATATATATCCAATTTAAAGATAAGTTGCATGGGAAAAAATAGTTACATTAGGGCACACCTCAATCATGGCTTCCAAGAGGTCTTCATCGAATGGAAGAACAATTCTCTAGAAGGAATACATGTCATGAGACTCAATAAGAGTAGGAAGATCAAACTCCAATGTCCCCATTCAAGGGTTCTTCATGTAACTTACCAGATCTAAGTCAAAAGAAGTTGAGTATACAACGAGAGCCTCATTTTCATAGGTAAGTGAAGCCATGGGAAATGTTGCCACATAATTAACGCATGGTGGGGTGGATATCACTTGCGTATAAGGAACATTCAGGGAGGTTGGATGGTTGGTAGTTAGATCTGGATTAATAAACGAAATCTTTTCAATAGTCATGATGTTTCCATTATGAAGGAAATACATCACGTGAAAGAGTGTGGAAACGAAAACTTTCATGGCATATACATAGTCTCACCTAAGGAGAAAATTGAAATCCAAGGGGATTTGGACTACCATTACATCAATACAAATAGTTTTTCCTTCCAAATAAATGGGAAGCTAAGGAAGGATCCCTAAAGGTTCATTAGCTCTTACGTTAAAAGCCAATAAATTCTCAGTAATTGACACAAGATGAGTGGAACCCAAAGCTTGCCAAGCAATTCAGGATAAAATACTAACAAAATCACCTTAATCTATAATAGTGTGATGCACATACTTATTAGAAGCCCTTACAATGATTTGGAAAGGTATAGTGTAACAATCCACAATTACAATATACAACTAATTCTATCAATTAAGCAGTTTATATTCAATAAACAAACTATTTAACTAATTAGCATAGATTTTTTGAAACATGACCAGAGATTACTTACCTATAGCGATGATATTCCTTACTTGTGATTTTAGAGTTGAATGCTATTTGGATCCCACTAACCACAACAAATTTTTGGGGTTAACTCTCTACCCAACTGTAGGCTCAACTGCACATAATCTTTCTACAATTGGTCACCCCTGAGCCCTCAATCAACATACTACTACTAGGGAATCCTTTGTCTCACAACACTTTTCTCCCATGACAATGGATGAATCTAATCCTCTTCATCGTCCATTAAATAGACCAAAAAATGGAAAGGGGTTCGCATGCACACATTCCATGTGTCAACATGCAACTTTTATTTCTTTATTTTAAGTTTTACATAATTTAATATTTCTCTTAATTTAACTCTTTCTTATTTTATTCTTTTTCACTTTTTGTTAATTTTACTTATTTTTATAGTTTACTTATCTATATATATATATATATATATATATATATATATATAGATTTTGAACGCCAGTTTATTATTTACTATTTTATTTATTTATTTATTATTATATTATTTTTATTATTTACTATTTATTTACTATTAGTATATTTTCTTTCAATGGTTACTATTTATTTACCATTATTATCTTTTTTTATGTTATTTATTTATTATCACTATTAGGGGATATTACATACTCCCCCTCTTTAAGGAAATTCTTTTCGAAGTTATGTGAATCATTTAACACATTATTTTATTTAGTTATTTATTACTTCAAGTTTTACCTACACCCTATGTTGAACTTGTATAACCAACAAACATCAAAAGTTTCCACAACACTTGGGAAATACCAAGGAATCTATGCCCTTTTTCCCACTTTTGGAACCAAGCATAAGCCTCATTAGTTTGTACCATATCCCAAGATTGTCCACAAGTTTGGCACCCGACTTAGACCTCATTTGCCTCAAGGCATTCACTCGGCTTAGTACTCCAATCAGTAGTACTCCAGGCATCTTGAAAGACTAGTGCACTCCCTCCACACTCACTAAGGTGCACAACCCCACGCATCGAAGTCCTTACACCCCCACTAGAATTCAACATCCCCATCCAATATCAGGCATTTGGCCTACAATATCAGGCACTTGACCTCCTCAAGATGGTCCCATAGCCCCTCAAGAGCTACCCTTCAAGAACTATACAAGACAAAGGAACAACTATCATATGTAGTGTTGATCGAGTTTGTCCCTACCCGATATGGTGTTACCTTTTCTCCCTCGCAAGTATGGGCTCCCACGAGATCATCAACTAAACTGGCCCTCTCATCCCATTCATGGATTTCCTGTCAATCACCACATGTCAACATGCAACAAATGCATTAGTCTTAATCATAACATCATAATCTCATAGATTGTACTCCACATGCTAACTCTCACGTATCATCATGAGAACATATTATCATGATCACAACATTTTGAATAGTAAAAATTGCATGCTCATGCATGTCATAAAATATGAATGCAATAAACACATGCTTCACATCCTGAAATGTTATTATAAGTTATAACATCAATGATAATCATCACATAATAAATGGAACTGCATTTCAATATCACCTCATATAATAACTTCATAGATATGAGAATCATCTCAATACCTATCAAATATAGAATAATGATTCATCAACAAAAATCAATTTGATTTGCTTGTATAAAAAATCAATATGAATTATGAAATAAGATTATTCAACATCCATCTAGGATCTAGGCTATCTCATCAATACTATTAGTGTCACGTTATTATTAAGACATCCGTTACTTTTCAATAATAATTTTCTATTCTTTCAACTAGGAAGTTGACAATTTATTAGTAGGCATAGTCATTTAATTACATAATTAAACTTCAAATGAGCTTCATCATCTTGAGCTCTAATATGTAGTCATGTATTCTTCTTTTCCTAATTATATATTTATGTTCTTTATACTATCATATAGACATTCATGGTTTTATTGCTAATGATAAGCTAAGTTTACCATAATTCCTACAACTTCTAAATAAAAATGATCATCATCATTATCTAATCCTTTAACTTCATTAGTGAGTTGAAAATATTTTCTTCTTGATATGTGGCATATACCATTAGACCTTATTGTGATTTTCTTCATATCTCCTAGGAAGAAAAAACTTTTCTATGTTTTAACAAAAAAATTTCAAATGGTTACCTATTCATGTGCTATCTCAAGAGTGTTTTTTTTGCTAAAGCAAGAGCCAGTCCTTCTATTATCTTGTCACCAAAAATATGTTACATACAATACAACATGCTCAAAGAGGAAGCGAGCTGAAAAATTTAGCAATTTCTGCCAGCTTAGGGGAAAGAGTCAACTTCTTGAGAATCCGGCCTAGGGCATGAGAAAAACAAAATGCATGGCCTCCACCACTCAAACCATGAGTCGAGGTCAAGCGGTTGGGGCCAAAATGGAATGAAAACAAGAGAACCCCAAAAACTTTAATTGGACCCAAAGAGGGGAATAGGGGCCTTAACAAAAAGATTTCGGGTCCATTGGGGATCACCCGGACCCACTAACCTACTCATTGAACCTAAGCTGTTGATCTGCAGCTACATGATCCAATGGTTGAGGGAAATATCGGGCAGAGAAGAAGCAGGAGGAATACCCGCCAGATGAGGGTGATATTCTCTCTCCTCTTAGAGCCACATGTTGAATGCTGAGTGGCATTAGATTCATTTATGAAAAACCATTTTGGGTTTTGAGGATGCCTAATAACTCGGAAACCGCTTTGACACCCAATAATCTGGAAACCACAGATACTCTGCACCTACTGCCATCCATTCGACTGAGCCACCTGTTAGAATGGATTATCGCAATTTTTCTTACCACCTACTCACTAGCCGAGCTTCCTGTAGAACCAAGTAGAAGGTGATCTATGGTATCCCACTGTGAGACTCGAATATGCCAAATCTCAGGTTGTCTTTCTATCGAACCCTTGTCATCCATTGATTAAAGGTTAACTGGTGGATTCCCTTCCTGTGCTAATATTGCTCCTTGTTTGTGAGGGCCATAGTGTAACAGCCCTCACATAGTTGACCTACGAGTACTGACTCCCACAGGCAGCACCTGTTGTCTCTTGTGCATCTCACCCCTTCATTAGCTAGCCAGTTCACTACTTTGTTGGCATCTCTTCACACATGTACAAAACTAAGATTTCTTAGAATTCTTAGGTGTGATTGAATTCAGGCATAGACCTACAAAAGTCTCCAGTGTCTCGAGACTTTGTTTGGTGCAGTGCCCGTGCCTAGCCACTTGACCAAATTAATAATTAATTCTGAGTCAGCCTCGATGATTGTATTATGTAAATTGTACTCTATCAGAATCTCCAAGCATTGCTCAATGGCCATGAGTTCAGCCATATTGTTGGTGGCCCTCCCCAGGTGACTGTGAAAGATGACTTTTATGTTGCCCTCTTCATCTCTTATGACTCCTCCATAACCAGCATCCCCAGGGTTACCTTTTGAGGCTCTGTCTATGTTGAATTTTAAAAAGCCATGGGGAGGGGGTTGCCAGAAAGCCTTTCCTTCTGAAATGTGCTTTGCTGTCGTATTTAAGCCCTGAGGGACATGTGACTGGAGTCCCAACAGTTCCAGAATGTGAGCATCTTGATGACCCGGGGGCTTCTCAGGAGGATGCTTCCGAAGGGTATTGACAGTTTCTTTGAGCTGTTTTAGGATTTGTGCTATGATGCTTTGAGCTGGGCCAGATTTGTCTTTGAAGATCCTGTTGTTACGTTCTTTCCAAACATTCCAGATCAAGAATCCTAGAATCAGAGCCCAGGCTGTATTTACTGTCTCATTGTCCGAGAAGTCCTTCCTCCAGTTCTTTAAAGTATCAGTGATGTCATTTTCATTCCTGTCTGTCTGCTTGAAGATATAGGCTACCCAATTCCATAAGGGTGAGGTGAAAGAGCAGAGGTTGAGAAGATGATTCATAGTTTCTTCCTGCAGGCCACATAATTGGCATCGTGATGGACCAACAAAACCTCTCTTTCTGAGATTTTCCCAAGTTAGAATATTTTTGTGCTGAACCAGCCACCTGAACAGTTTGATCTTCATCCAGTGTGGGTTGTTCCATAGGTCTTTCCATGTCTTATCAAGGCTTGGGAAGTTAAGTCCTATGGCTATTCTTTTGGCTTCTTTGAGGTTGAAGATGCCCTCATTATTTCTTCCCCATCTTAGCAGATCATTCGAGGTTGAGGTCAAAATTTGTCTCTTTTCCAGAATAGATTCCAGAGCTTTAGCTTGGGTCTTCAACAGGGTCTCATCAGTTAATTTGGTACTTTACAAATTCTCCATTTACTAGTGTCTCTTGACTGATCCCAATTGTCACTTACTTTTTTTAGTCCTTTGTTGATGGTGTTGTTTTTGATGATATCCAGTGGTTCTCTTTAAAGGTTATTTTCCTGATTCCAGTTGTCCTCCCAGAACTAGACAAGATTCCCATTTCCGATCTCCCATAAACTGTGTTTTTGAACTAAAGCTTTGTTCTCCCATGCCTTATTCTAAATATGGAAACCCCTGATGTGTCCTGTCATTCTTACGTGGTCCATTTCTTGCCAATCCATTGCATATTTTTGTTTCCAGAGTTTAGCCCAAGGGTTTCTTATTTCCTTTAGCCATCTCCACCAAATTTTTTCCCCCAAAACTTTGCTTAGAGTTTCCAGGTCATGGAGACCCAAACCACCATGGGTTTTGGGTTTGCAGAGCTTGTCCCAAGCTACCAGAGCCCATTTATTTTTCTCTTCCCCTTTACCACAAAGAAAATCCCTTTGAATATTCCTAATTTGCTGTAAGACTCCTGTTGGTGCTAGAAGGGAAAATAACATGTAGATTGGAATGGTTTGTAGTACTTCCTTTGTGAGGACTAGCCTCCCTGCTAAATTCAACGAATTGCTTGTCCATTTGCTGACTTTGTCCTTCAATTTATTAGTTACAGACTCCTAGATTTCCTTGCTCAGAGGCTTTTCAGTGATGGGTATTCCCATATATTTTGAGGGAAGAAGATCTCTTCAAAAGCCTAGAATTCTGGAGAGATTTCTTTGAATTGAAATGTCAGTTTTGAAAAAGAAAACCTTTGATTTTGTGAGGCTTACCTCTATACTAGTAGCCATTGCGAACTCATACAGGATTTGTTTGAAATCTTTGGCTTCCTTGACTGTGGGTGTGCCCTACAGCATAGTGTCGTCCACAAATTGTTGATGGGTTAATGTGTCCCCATTTTGAGTGAGTCTAAGTCCCTGTATTCTTCCTTCCTCCTTGGTTGAAATGATTGCTCTAACCAATCCTTGCATCATGAGAATGAAGAGGAAGGGGGAGAGAGGATCTCCTTATCTGAGGCTTCTTGATGGCCTAAAGGTTTTGGATGGAGAGTCATTAAGAAGAATTGAACAACTAGCAGTGGTAACAAGAGCCATGACCCATCTTATCCAGTTGTGGTTGAAACCATATGCTTTCAGAACTTCCCTGATGTAAGACCAACTTAGCTTATCATAAGCTTTCACTATGTCCAGCTGTACTATCATCCCTGATTACTTATTGATCTTGAGGGAATGCACCACTTCATGAGATTGAATGATATTATTGAGAATTTGTCTACCTTCCACATATCCAGTTTGCTCCTCTCACACAAGTGTTGGAAGAAGGGTTTTGAGTCTATTAGCAATTACTTTGGAAATGATTTTGTACACCACATTGCATAAAGATATGGGTCTAAATCTATTTGGAGTCATGGCTTTCTCTTGTTTGGGGATTAAGGTAATGAATGATTCATTAAGCGCTCTTAGAACTGTTTATATTTTCTCGAGTCCTCCACCACATCCAGAATGTCATGTTTGACGATTTCCCAGCATGTTTTGAAGAAGTCTACATTGAAACCATCTGGGCTTGGAGCTTTACCATTGTGCATCTCTTTGATTAATTCATGGACCTCTTCCTCCATCACTAGCCTGTTGAGATTATAATTGTCTTCCCTGGTTACCAGTTTTGGAATATGCTGAGTAAAACTTTTAGTAAATTGAGATCCATCTGCCATGTTCTCCTCTGCAATACTTTGAAAATGTTGAACCTGTTAGCACCTAAATCTGCCTTAGGCTGAAGGAAGGCAAAATTCAGGGTAACCACAAACCACGCTCAGTCTGGTAGCTAGCCCTACCAGAACAGGAGAGGGCTCTCTCCGAGTCATGCTAAGTGAATAGATAAACGAAACGGTCTAAGATGACTTACAATGAAATATTGATCTTAGGCTAGTAAATGAATATGGATACAAGAAACAATTTTTTATGAATGATCAAGCTTCTGGGATGGTATGGGACCAATAGGAAGCAATGAATAGAGAATTTAATACAAAGGCACAGATTAATTCATGAGGCAAGACTGGTAGAAAGTATAGCAATTTAGTTCGACATAACGCAGAATGGAGAGATTGCTCAGGAGAGTGAAAAGGGCATAAGTACATGAATCCTTTTCAATAGAAGAAGAACACTGAACATGAAATTTTCCCACGGGCAGAGCAATATAAATGAATTCTACCTTATCTAACTTAGAAAATTTCACTGGAAATGAATATGAAATGAACTATGAAACATAACAAAATACATATGAAACACAAGAGACACATTTTCTACACTCAAAACCACATGAATCTCATGAAACAGAGCCGCTGCCTTTCATTAATCCTCTGTCAAAATATACAATGAAGAAACAGGGTTTCTTTCCACAGTCTCCCAGAAGTTACCAGCCAACCAACCCTTTGCAAATAGTTTGCATACAATATATATAATGTGCCATGAAGAGATAGAACACCCAAGGGTTGGGGAGTTACTCGAATCATTACAAAATGGAGGTGGAAAGCCAACCATTAGCTACAGGTGCAGTGTTACAAACATGACAAATGGCTTGGGTGACTGTTTACCTTCCTTTACCACTTGGATAGAAGCCAATCTGGAGTGAAAATACTTTAAATGCTGCCTTAGGTGCCAAAAAAGTGAAATGTAGATGAGCGGGCCCACTTGGAGAAGTCGTGAATCGAAATTTCACAAAATGGAGGTGAAATTGGCCTTTTTTCCTATATACGCCGCGCCACTTTGGAGCTTGTTTTGAGGCACTTGCAAGAGTCAAAAATGTGCCCAAGTGTGCTTGTTGGAAAGCCTGTCCTGTCTACTTTCCAACCCAAGTGGAATTTCTGACTTCGGTGCTCATTTTTCCCTTCAAATCTTCATTCTCCCATGACTACTTCCTGTGTGTCAAAATAGGGGCAGAGAGGTCATTTTTTGAGTGTTTTTGACCTCCTGGAGACTCAAATCATGCCCAAATTTCTTGTCCAAGCACCAGTAGTCATGATTTTGCATGCTGAATCCAAAAATGCAAGCCATTTCCAATTTGGAGCTCCCAATTCTAAGCGAGAAAAAACCTGTGTTTTGACCAAAAGATTACCATGTGACCAAAATTGCCCCAAATTTCTTGAAATTTGGGCTGGAGGTTCTCTATGAAGTGCTAGGTTGGGCCAAAGAGGCTTTGGCCAATATCTGAAGTCGATCGAGCTCCCTTTGCCTCTTTTGCTTCTTGATTGCCTTCCTCAATTTCGCCTTTAGATTCCTGATTCGGGCCTTGCACACTTTGTTTCGTGCCATGTAGTGGAAAGCCATGTGTCTAAGTAAGACATGGTCCTTGTCAGCTTTGTCCAACAACCTCTCCAAGTGCATGTTAACTCTCTCCAGATTGGCCTCCCGATCCTCATTGATTTCTTGCTCTAATGACGTGAGCTCAACTTTTCTCCTTTGTGCAGCTTGGCGATGCTCACGGATGTTTTGTAGCTCTATGATCGCTTGCTGATCCTCAAGCTGTTTGTTCCTCTACTCCAGATATTTCATGTTCCATTTGGCTCTTTCTAAATCAAGGGACAAGGCTTCAATCTCTGATTGCTGCTCCTGGATGATCTCTTTAAGCTCTACATTTGTCGGTTCTGTATCTGTCTCATCATCATGAAGGAGAACGAATTTGATCTCTCGTTCACCTGATGGCTCACCTAAAGGCCCCTCATCCTGCATTGGCTCCTTACCTCTATCCTGTTCCTGTGTTGTCGATGCCGGAAGCGAGGCCCCTTCCACCCCGGGTGGAGATAACACTCACTTTGCCGCTACAAACAAATGTCTATTGCCTCTCTGATAGTTGATAGATACTAGCATAGTAGCGGCCTCATGGCGCTCATACTAATGAGAAAGACCACCTATCTCATGCTCTGCCTCTGATAATACCTATCGAGTGCTGAAGAAGTCACGGGAGATGAAGTCCTCCCAAGCAATGCCCTGCAATCCCAACTAATGATCTACCAAAATCTGGATAAGAGCAAAGTGATAAACATTGTTAAGTTGCTGATGAGGGGTATTATGTTGCATGAAAGTGTTCATCCTCTATATGTTCCTGCAAATGAAAAATGGGAGGTTCATCATCCGCACCCTGGTAAAGTGCATGAGCAACCTGATGTGATAGGCATATAGACGAGAGAACCTCCCCTCACAGCTGAAGTACTTCATGATCAACCTCATGAGTGGAGCATACTCATTTCTCAAATATCGGAATGGAAAGACTCTTGTGAGCTGCCTCAAATAACTGGCCTTAATGTAAGGCTCATAATTTTTCCTATCCACCTTCTTCTTCTTATGCCACTATTCTCCAACATTTGGTATGCCTGTTGCCACTGAGATAGTTTTGGGTGTCAATGTGAAGGTGACCCCGGCCAAGATAGATTGACCTCCATGTAGGTGAAGCACAAATAGACAGGCCAACTCATGATGAACTCTAACATTAGCCACCCTTTGAAAAAATTCAAAACATGCTAGGTGCTGGAAACATGAGATGGCAAGAGGGCATGCCTGCAATTCAGTGAGGGTGTTTGGCTCATCCCTAACATGTTTGCCACTCTTGTGATGTCTCCTGGGAGCCTGTTATTCCGAGGCTGTATCACTGTGAGTTTCCACCTCATATTCTGATGAACCCTTAGATGCCATGACTGTTGTTTATGTACTGTACTTAGGCTGCCCTTTGATGATGGTGAAGCTGGGTGCTTTTGTGATATCTGCCACCAAGGGGAACAATGAAACAAAAGGGAGTATTAGTAGGGGAGTAATGTGATGGGAATAGGGGTTATTGAGAGAAGTTTGTTTAGGGATATGTAGGGGGTTTGGGTATTTGATAGGGAAGGGTTTTGGGGTTTTGACAAGGTAGGGTTTGGGGTTTTAATAAGGTAGGGTTTGGGGTTTGTATTGACCAAATAGTGGAGGGAAAAGGAATATGAGTTTGGTAATATTTTAGGGTAGTGAGGATAGGAAAAAATGGCATAGGGGGGATAAGGAAAAAATGGTAAGAAAGGGAAAATGGAACCTTGGCATCAACACCATAATTATACAACCCTAGCAACAATGGCTTTTTGGTGTTTTCTTGTGGTTGGTTTTATGAGTTTTTGTTACATTCAAACATAGCCATAAACCACCATATCATTTATAAAATTTGAGGAACAAGTCATGTCATAGAGCCTACCTGTCAATTTGAGGGGCTTCATAAAAAATTTGGGGAAGTTTGGCACTGTTTTGGCGCTTTGTCTGTGTGCGCCGCATGCAAAATGTAGTGCACCGTGCCCTGGGTGTGTGCCGCACTCGTTGGAAAAATACACTGAGGACTGGCTTTGTGTGTGCTGCGCCCCTATTTATATGCGCCACACCCTGAAAACTGCCTCCAACCTCGCTCTAAACATGCACAATGCACACTCAAACACTTTGCAATGTTTCCCTATGCCTTGATTTGCACAATGACTTTGATTTTTGGTGGAAACTTGTATATAAAGACTTGGAAGTCATGGGTTAAATTTTGCTTTTTCAAAAACCCATTTTTCTAATGTTATGTTTTGACACTTTTTCGCTGACTGAAAGCAACACTGACTTTCACTTTTCCTTTGAAATTTTAGCTCAAATGATGAAATTTTTGGCACTCTTTGCAAGGATTGCATGATAGTGCATTTGGCCATGGAAACCATGATTGCACCTGAAGAAATCAACTGAATACTTTTTTGAAAGTTTTATCACCAATGACACTGTTTGACTTTTCTTCAAAACAGAGTTTTAGAGAACAATCGAAGTTTATCAATATGACGATGAAACTCTCTAAATCATTACTTTGTAAGGGCATCAGTCTGGCCTGCATGGCTTTACTGGACATATTTAAAGACCAACTTGATTAACCCCTATACCTAATTATCGAAAATGACTTTTGTCCATTAAAGGACCAGACCTTGACTGTCATGGACTTTAGTGATCATTGACAAAAGACCTAAGCCAACAGGAGCCAGACTTGAGGGGAAATGACTAGCATAACCTTTTCTATTTGATTATGGCATGCCCTTAGCGGAATGCAGCTGAGTGAATGGAGCGAGACACCTAAAAATGAAATTCATAAAGAGTTTTGATCTCTGACAGAGGACTGACCAGACCGACTCTAACATTGGCTCCAATGGGGGATGGTAGCTCCTTGGAGGTGCCAAGAACAGCAGATCTCTGGAAGAGCTAGACAGTGCCTTCATCCATTAGGCTATGGAGTCATTTTTCGATAAACAACACAAGACTCTGACTCATTTGTGAAACTAAAATGACCAAAAAATTGACTCAAACTTAACATTGAAATGACTTGAAGACTAACTTGACAAACTCAAACCAAACTGAAATAAAAATGGTATTTACAATGATAGTGGAAGTAGTGTTAATAAACTTATAAATGGTACCGCTTGAGCAGCCGACCATTGATCGGCCCTCTTGGACAATCTTCCCCATTCATTTCCTTTAGAAGAAAGGCATTCTGACCCCGATATGCTGCAATCTTGAAAGGACCTTTCCAAAGATTCTTGAACTTACCGTGCTTACCTTTTTCCTCATTCCTTGCATCCCACTTCAGCACCACATCATCCGATTGAAATTTATCCGCCTTTGCTTTTCTGTCATAAATTTTCTTGATCTTCTCCTGCAATTTGGATGTGTTCTTGAAAAATTCTTCTCTGGTATGCTGCAAGTGGACCATTTGATTTAACCTTCTCTACATGGGATCTTCTTCACTTCCGACCTCTTGAAGGAGTTTGACCACTGGGGCAGCAAGAGAGGTAGGAAATACTGTATCAACTCCATAAACAAGCTCAAACGGTGACGTACCAATGGATTTTTTCTGACTGACCTGATCTGCCCAAAGTGCATTGACAAACCTCTTATGCTAGCTTTTCTTATTTATTTCCAGCAGCTTCTTGATGATTTTGACCAATGATTTGTTCGAAAACTCTACCAATCTATTGCCTTGCTGATGATAGGCAGTTGAGTGACCAAAATGATGTGATATTTATGACAAAACTCTACCATCCTTTTTGATTTGAAAGTTGTTGCGTTATCAATGATTAACTTATTCGGGCAACCAAAATGAGACAAGATGTTATTTTCAAGAAATGAAATGATTACCACATCAGTAGCTTGTCTGGTGGGAATTGCCTCGATCCATTTCGTGAAATAATTTGTCGCTGTGAGGATCCATCTGTGCTAACCGGAAGAAGTGGGATGAATTTCACCAATGAAATCCAACCCCCATTGCTGGAAAGGAGCGCTCACCTCCATAGGCTTGAGTGGAAAAGGCTGTAACTTCTGCTTTCCTTCGAAAATCTGACACTTATGACAACGCTTGACCATCTTATATACATCAGCAAACTATGTCGGCCAATAGTACCCTGCTCTCAGAATTTTATTTGCTGTTGATTTCCAAAAAAGGTGACCACCACATTCTCCTCCATGGAAATCCTCCATAACTTTCTTTGCTTCTTTTTCCACCAAACAATTTAACAAAACGCCACCGGGATCTTTCCAATATAGCACAGAATTAAGAATGAAAAACTTGGAAGCTTTCAACTTGAGTGTTCTCGCTTTGTTTCTCAGCATGCGGGGTGATGGTGACAAATTTTTAAGCACATATATGATATCTAAATACCATGGAGAAAGATCAAACATTTCAGATACCTGAATTGACGATCCTTCCTCATTCTCATCAGACATAGTAGCGATCAGATTTATGTCCAAGGCATGCAAGTTTGATTCGGCCATTAACTTTGCCAATGCCTGTCCTTTAACCAGCTTTGTGGGCTTTATTTCCACATCATATTCCAACAAGGCTACAATCCATTTGCCTCGTCTTCCTTCCGGATCGGTCTGCACTAAAACATCTTTTACAACAGCGTTAGGAACATAGGCCAAAATATGAGAATGTAGAATATATACCCGGAAATCCTTCAATGCCTTCACAAGTGCCAGGGCTTGCTTCTCAATGATGTTGTACTTTAAGGCTGCATCCCTTATAGCTCTGCTAAATAATGCAATGGGTCTTTCATGATCATCTCTTTTCTGCAATAATACAGCTGCCATAGTGTGCTCCGAAGCAAATGAAAACAATATGAAATCCTGAGTGTAGTCTGGGCTGACTAGAACTAGAGCTGAAGAAAGAGCCAATTTGACCAAATTGAAAGATTTTACAGCCTCCTCTGTCCATTTCACTTGGCTGTCCTTCTTAAGCATGTTGGTCATCTCTCTTAGGTGTTTAGCAAGATTAGGTACAAAGCGACGTAGAAAATTCATCTTACCATTGAACGATTGTATCTCTTTTTTATTCCGGGGCAGATTGATTTGTTGAATTGCTTGCACACGTGCTGGGTCAATATGAATGCCATCTTTTGAGATAATGTTCCCAAGTAATTTGCCTTCCTCCATGGCGAATAAGCTCTTTTTTGGATTCAGCGACAAGCCATATTTTCTGCACTTTTGAAAGACAGTTTTTAGATGGTACATGTGCTCTTCATCAGATTTGGAAAACACTGTCAAATCATCTAGGTACACCACCAAAAAGAAATCCTTCTCATTTGTAAAAGCCAAGTCCATTGCACGCTAAAATGTGGCACCTGCATTCTTCAAACCGAAAGGAATTTTAGCGTAATGAAAGGTTCCCCATGGAGTGGTGAATGTTGTCTTGTCTCGGTCATCTTAATGGATAGAAACTTGGTTATATCTGGAATAACCACCAAGTAGTGACATACGAGATGGTCCCACTACTCGCTGAAGTATATGGTCCATTTTGGGTAGTAGATAGTTGTTTTTTAATTAAACTTTATTGAGATTGCTAAAGTCAATGCATAAGCGGATCTCACCTATCTTCTTTCGTATGGGCACCAAGTTAGAGATCCAATCCGAAAATCTGATGGGCACAATGATCCCTAATTTGTACAACCTATTTACCTCCTTTTCAATAGATGGAAACAACTTTGGATTTATCCTTCTCAACTTCTGTCTAAATGGTTTTTGATTGGGCTTGATGGGTATAGTGTACTGAATTATATTGGTATCATATGTCTTTAAGTCAGAATAGTCCCATGCAAACACATCTGCAAATGAAGCCAACAAACTGATGTATTTGTCCTTGATCTTTGGCGGCAATGCTTTGGACAATTTTACCCACTTAGGATTAGCAGCTGTTCTGATGTTGACCTCTTGTACACCCTTCTCTGTTGGCTGCAATGTTGGCTTGCGGGCTACATCATCTTGATCAAAAAGTTCTTCTAAAGGTATCAAGCCTTTAGGAATAACATTATTCTTCAGCTACAACACATCCATTTCATTGATTTGCACCTCATCTATACCATTACCTTTACCATCGTCATTTTCTACATCAATTGAGGTCTCTTTGAACTTGCCTTTGTTTTGCAGAAAATCATCAATCTCCTCATCATCCTGGAATACTTGCCAATATCTCTGATTGTCTAGAATGGTTGGATGATGCTTGACATGGATTTCGAATTTATTGCTAGAGTTCATTGGGATCTTCATACTGCTTGCTACCTTGGCAAGAGCATCAGCAATACTATTTTGTATATGAGGCACACATGTCAAGGTGTATTCTGAAAATAATTTTAGGATGTCTAGAACTGCATTATGGTAAGCCCGCATCCTAGGATGCTTTGCTTGATACTCGCCTCTAATCTGCTTAATTACCAATTCAGAGTCGCCATATACTGAAATCCTCTTAGCATTCAGCTTTCTTAGAATCTTTAGGCCAGCAATCAGAGCTTCATACTCAGCTTCATTGTTTGAACACTTAAAAGCCAACTTGTAAGAGCATACCCGCACATTACTAGGCACTTTTTTCAGGGCGGAGAAAGGACTGTGTACCCAAATTCCAATTCCAGCGCCATCATTTCCTACTACTCCATCAAAATCCATGGTCCACAAACCTTCTTCCTCCTCTTGCAAGTGCTGGAAATCTGTTTGTTGTGCCTTGTCTGCTTGCTGTCCATTACTTTCAGCTGATTGCCCAACAATGTTCTGTTGTTCTTGTCCTTCTTTCTTTAAAATTTCTCTGAAATTTTCTGTTATTTCCGGAATATCATCTGCTTCAACTAACTGACTATCTATATCATTGAAACTATCTGAATACAAAACAAAAGACTCTAAATCTATATGTACATAGTTAATTGGATGATTTATTGGTTTCTCCTTGCTTGTGATCATGTATTTCATTTTTTGTTCCCGATACAATTTCCTCATTTGTCCAAACACCGGAATCGTTGCATAGGAGAAATCTAGTTGTAGTGTCCCTTTCAATTTCGCTACCCAAGACCTGGAAAGAAGCATGCCAAACCTGGGAGGAATATCTGCTACAACCACATCCATCAAAACATTCTTCATTGGGAGCTGATCCAGACTCACAACCAAGTATTTGATGAGTCCTATACATCTTACTCTGCTCGAATCAAATGAATAGAGATCATGGTATTGCCAGGTGATGTCCAGACCAATCTTGTCCATGATAGCCTTGGGCATGAGATTATGAGAAGCTCTGGAATTGAACATGGCATTATGTAACACAAAATCATGCAATCTTAAACTGATATAAAAGGGTGGCACATCACTATCAGGAGACTCACCATTCAATGCGGGCCCAAAAATCATTTCAGGTTGATCGTCTTTGACATTCACCATGTCGGACATTGGATCCAAATTCAACATTTTAGATACTTGTCCTCTATAGCTGTTGTTCCTCATTATTTCAGTCAAGGGGATGGATACCTTTAATTTAGAAATCTCATTCTATAAATTAAAAGTGGGAATCTTTTCTACATCTTTGACTGGGATTTCTTTCTTTTCCTTTTCTTTCGATGCAACTTCCTGATGTGATTGTTCTGCTAATGGTGATTTGCTGCTCTCCAGACCAACCGCCTCCTTTCCTTTCCTTTTTGTAACTGATGAATCATTCTTTGATGCCTCAACATCCTTCCTTTTCTGAATTCGTTTGACCGGCACATCTCTATTTCTAAGTGAATATCGCTGCTTCTGGGTAGACAGAGCATTACCCCCTTTGATACTTCTCTGATTCCTCTTCTAAAACAGTGTCACTTGCTAGGATGAAATCCACAGCTTTGTGTGCAGCTGAACTCACCGCACACTCCTCCTCTTCAGTATTGTAAGTAGGCAGTTCATCTGAAGTAAAGAGGTGGTTTTCTTCACCTATTATATCCCATCGTCATCTGACTCTGGTCCATGCACAAAATTTTGCTGCAAAGGTGTCTGTACTGGCTGTTGTGCTGTCTACTCTTAGGCTCGCTGATCTCTCTGTCTTATTCTATATTGTGGTTGTTGCTGACCACGAAAGTTAGGATTTCTAACTTGTGGCTCAGGTTTGTCCAGCTTCACCCTTTCAAGCATCTGCTCTACCTTCTTGAGTAATTGATCCATCGAAGAAGACTCTTCCTTAACTATGAATTTCTTTTTTGCTTTCGCTCTGGCTCTCTTGGACAACAGATTTGCTTCAACGCTGACTGCAATTTTCTGCATGTCTTCCATTGTGGCCAGCTCTCTCTCTCTTAGTTGGTAGGCCATGTCAGCATCAAAACCATCCGGAAATTTCATCATAGCTAGTCCCACAGGTGGATTTAGATGATCTGGAATTTCGTTATAACTGAATTGAATCTAACACAATAGTCTTGGATCGACTCACCAGTGTTTCATTTGATTTGCTCATATTTAGCCAGAATTTGAAGAGGATTCTTTTTCACTTCCCATCGGTTTAGAAATTTTCTTTCTAGGTCAGCCAAGGTAGTGATACGTGCTGCTGGCAAACCTCTGAACCATTTCCTCACTTCACCTGCAAATGTCTGTACAAAGAGTCTCATTGCCACATTCTCCGCATCGATCTCATGAAGTTCATAGAAGTCTTCCATTTTGTCCACATGTCGTTGAGCAGTAATGCTGTTAGGAGTGCCATCAAAAAACAAGATTTTTCTTTGATAATCTGTGGGCATATCATCTAGAACTTGAGGCAGAACAAAGGGTGCAAAACGAGTAGCCATCACTCTTGGTGGATTGGGCCTTAGAGGTGTTGGAGGAGTGTGCACAGTTCGTAAGGGGCTAGCAATTGGAGTTTGAGGCTGTGTCACAATATAATTATCAATTAACCGGTTAGCTCTTTCGGTTTCTAGGTCTACAAGAAATTGTGGATTGGGGACAATATAGTCAATAGCCCTTTCGGATTTGGTCTCGAACAATGATATTTCAAACCGTTCGTCAAACTCAAGCTCTTCAAGATACTCAAAAATGTCAGGACATGAATGGGATTTGAACACGGGAGTTATAGGGCTTTCTTGACGAAGGAGTCTTGGAATCAAATTTGGGTTTTCGTAGATATGAGGAGGATCCGGGTCTGGATTGGCTCTGGTATATCGTCTTGAAGCCAGCGTGCTATTGAGAAAAATCATAGGACAAAACCAACTTACTCACCCTATCCAATCCTAAACTTATCATCTGGAAGCTTAGAATTATTAGAAGTATGGGGTGTTTGTAGGTTAAGCCTGCCGTTTATGCAACGGAGAAGACTAACAAACAAAGAATTTCGTCCCCAGCCGAGTCACCACTATGTTAGCACCTAAATCTGCCTTAGGCTGAAGGAAGGCAAAATTCAGGGTAACCACAAACCACGCTCAGTCTGGTAGCTAGCCCTACCAGAACAAGAGAGGGCTCTCTCCGAGTCACGCTCAATGAATAGATAAACGAAACGGTCTGAGATGACTTACAGTGAAATATTGATCTTAGGCTAGTAAGTGAATATGGATACAAGAAACAATTTTTTATGAATGACCGAGCTTCTGGGATGGTATGGGACCAACGGGCAATAATGAACAGAGAATTTAATACAAAGGCACAGATTACTTTGTGAGGCAAGATCGGCGGAAAATATAGCGATTTAGTTCAAAATAACGTGGAATGGAGAGATTGCTTAGGAGAGTGAAAAGGGCATAAGCACATGAATCCTTTTCAACAGAAGAAGAACACTGAACATGAAATTTTCCCACAGGAAAAGCAATATAAATGAATTCTACCTTATCTAACTTAGAAAATTTCACTGGAAATGAATATGAAATGAACTATGAAACATAAAAAAATACATATGAAACACAAGAGACACATTTTCTACACTCACAACCACATGAATCTCATGAAACAGAGCCGTTGCCTTTCATTAATCCTCTGTCAAAATATACAATGAAGAAACAAAGTTTCTTTCCCACAGTCTCCCAGAAGTTACCAGCCAACCAACCCTTTGCAAATAGTTTGCATACAATATATAGAATGTGCCACGAAGAGAAAGAACACCAAGGGTTGGGGAGTTACTCGAATCATTACAAAATGGAGGTGGAAAGCCAACCATTAGCTATAGGTGCAGCGTTACAAACATGACAAATGGCTTGGGTGACTGTTTTCCTTCCTTTGCCACTTGGATAGAAGCCAATCTAGAGTGAAAATAATTTAAATGTCGCCTTAGGTGCTGAAAAAGTGAAATGTAGATGAGCGGGCCCACTTGGAGAAGTCGCGAATTGAAATTTCGCGAAACGGAGGTGAAATTGGCCTTTTTTCCTATATGCGTCACGCCATTTTCTATATGCTCCACGCCACTTTGGAGCCTATTCTGAGTCACTTTTAGGAGTCCAAAATGTTCCCAAGTGTGCTTGTTGGAAATCCTGTCCCGTCTACTTTCCAACCCAAGTGGAATTTCTGAATTTGGTGCTCATTTGCCCCTCCAAATCTTCATTCTCCCAAGACTACTTCCTGTGTGTCAAAATAGGGGCAGAGAGGTCATTTTTTGGGTGTTTTTGACCTTCTGGAGACTCAAATCATGCCCACATTTCTTGTCAAAGAACCAGTAGTCATGAGTTTGCATGCTGAATCCAAAAATGCAAGCCATTTCCAATTTGGAGCTCCCAATTCTAAGCGCCGCGCTAGTGGCGCAGCGCACAGGGAGAAAAAACCTGTGTTTTGACCAAAAAATTACCATGTGACCAAAATTGCCCCAAATTTCTTGAAATTTGGGCTGGAGGTTCTCTATGAAGTGCTAGGCTGGGCCAAAGAGGCTTCAGCCAATATCTGAAGTCGATCAAGCTCCCTTTGCCTCTTTTTCTTCTTGATTGCCTTCCTCAATTTCGCCTTTAGATTCCTGATTCGGGCCTTGCACACTTTGTTTCGCGCCATGTAGTGGAAAGCCATGTGTCTAAGTAAGGCATGGTACTTGTCAGCCTTGTCCAGCAGCCTCTCCAAGTGCATGTTAACTCTCTCCAGATTGGCCTCCCGATCCTCATTGATTTCTTGCTCCAATGACGTGAGCTCAACTCTTCTCCTTTGTATAGCTTGGCGATGCTCATAGATGTTTTGTAGCTCTATGATTGCTTGCTGATCCTCAAGCTATTTGTTCCTCTACTCTAGATATTTCATGTTCCATTTGGCTCTTTCTAAATCAAGGGACAAGGCTTCAATCTCTGATTGCTGCTTTTGGATGATCTCTTTAAGCTCTGCATTTGTCAGTTCTGTATCTGTCTCATCATCATGAAGGAGAATGAATTCGGTCTCTCATTCACTTGATGGCTCACCTAAAGGCCCCTCATCCTACATTGGCTCCTTACCTCTGTCCTGTTCCTGTGTCGTCGATGCCGGAAGCGAGGCCCCTTCCACCCCGGGTGGAGATAACACTCGCTTTGCCACTGCAAACAAATGTCTATTGCCTCTTTGATAGGTGATGGATACTGGCATAGTAGCAGCCTCATGGTGCTCATACTGATGAGAAGGACCACCTATCTCATGCTCTACCTTTGATAATACCTGTGGAGTGCTGAAGAAGTCACGGGAGATGAAGTCCTCCCAAGAAATTCCCTGCAATCCCAACTAATGATCCACCAAAATCCGGATAAGAGAAAAGTGATAAACACTGTTAAGTTGCTGCTGAGGGGTCTTATGTCGCATGAAAGTGTTCATCCTCTCTATGTTCTTGCAAATGAAAAATAGGAGGTTCATCATCCGCACCCTGGTAAAGTGCATGAGCAACCTGATGTGATAGGCATATAGACGAGAGAACCTCCCCTCACAGCTGAAGTACTTCATGATCAACCTCATGAGTGGAGCATACTCATTTCTCAAATATCGGAATGGAAAGACTCTTGTGAGCTGCCTCAAACAACTGGCCTTAATGTAAGGATCATAATTTTGCCTATCCACCTTCTTCTTCTTATGCCACTGTTCTCCAACATTTGGTATGCCTGTTGCCACTGAGATAGTTTCGGGTGTCAATGTGAAGGTGATCCCGGCCAAGATAGAATGAGCTCCATGTAGGTGAAGCACAAAAGGACGGGCCAACTCATGATGAACTCTAACATTAGCCACCCTTTGACAAAATTCAAAACATGCTAGGTACTGGAAACATGACATGGCAAGAGGGCATGCCTGCAATTCAGTGAGGGTGTTTGGCTCATCCCTAACATGTTTGCCACTCTTGTGATGTCTCCTGAGAGCTTGTTCTTCCGAGGCTATATCTGTGTGAGTTTCCACCTCATATTCTGATGAACCCTCAGATGCCATGACTGTTGTTTATGTACTGTACTTAGGCTGCCCTTTGATGATGGTGAAGCTGGGTGCTTTTGTGATATCTGCCACCAAGGGGAACAATGAAACAAAAGGGAGTATTAGGAGGGGAGTAATGTGATGGGAATAGGGGTTATGGGGAGAAGTTTGTTTAGGGATATGCAGGGGGTTTGGGTATTTGATAGGGTAGGGTTTTGGGGTTTTGACAAGGTAGGGTTTGGGGTTTTAATAATGTAGGGTTTGGGGTTTTTATTGACCAAATAGTGGAGGGACAAGGAATATGAGTTTGGTAATATTTTAGGGTAGTGAGAATAGGAAAAAATGGCATAGGGGGGATAAGGAAAAAATGGTAAGAAAGGGAAAATGGAACCTTGGCATCAACAACACAATTATACAACACTAGCAACAATGGCTTTTTGGTGTTATCTTGTGGTTGGTTTTATGATTTTTTGTTGCATTCAAACATAGCCATAAACCACCATATCATTTATAAAATTTGAGGAACAAGTGATGTCATAGAGCCTACCTGTCAATTTGAGGGGCTTCACAAAAAATTTGGGGAAGTTTGGCACTGTTTTGGCACTTCGTCTGTGTGCACCGCACACAAAACCCAGTGCACTGCACCCTGGGTGTGCGCCGCGCTCGTTGGAAAAATACACTGAGGGCTGGCTCTATGTGCACCGCGCCCCTGTGTATATGCGCCGCGCCCTGAAAACTGCCTCCAACCTTCCTCCAAACACACACGATGCACACTCAAACACTTTGCAATGTTTCCCTATGCCTTGATTTGCACAATGACTTTGATTTTTGGTGGAAACTTGTATATAAAGACTTGGAAGTCATGGGTTAAATTTTGCTTTTTCAAAAACCCATTTTTCTAATGTTATGTTTTGACACTTTTCGCTGACTTAAATCAACACTGACTTTCACTTTTCCTTTGAAATTTTAGCTCAAATGATGAAATTTTTGGCACTCTTTGCAGGGATTGCATGACAGTGCATTTGGCCATGGAAACCATGATTGCACCTGAAGAAATCAACTGAATACTTTTTTGAAAATTTTATCACCAATGACATTGTTTGACTTTTCTTCAAAACAGAGTTTTAGAGAACAGTCAAAGTTTATCAATATGATGATGAAACTCTCTGAATAATTACTTTGTAAGGGCATCACTCTGACATGCATGGCTTTACTAGACATATTTAAAGACCAACTTGATTAACCCCTAGACCTAATTATCGAAAATGACTTTTGTCCATTAAAGTACTAGACCTTGACTGTCATGGACTTTAGTGATCATTGACATAAGACCTAAGCCAGCAGGAGTGAGACATGAGGGGAAATGACTAGCATGACCTTTTCCGTCAGATTATGGCATGCCCCTAGCGGAATGCAGCTGAGTGAATGGAGTGGGACACCTAAAAATGAAATGCATAAAGAGCTTTGATCTCTGACGGAGGACTGACCAGACCGACTCTAACAGAACCATTACAACTTCCATTTCCTTATGAGTATATTTCTCTATTCCTTGAGGATCTATAAGTTTTGTGATTCTATTATGTGCCCTGTGTTCCATGGTAGACTTGTGAAAGGACCTGTTATTTCTCTCCCCTTCCTTAATCCATTGCACTCTGGATTGTTGTCTCCAGAAGATTTCCTCTTGCTGACATCTGTTATCCCATTCTTGTTGAAGTGATTCCACTTGCATTTTCCTTTCCTTTGTGAAGCCTTATGTGATGAAAATTTGATTTATTTCCTATAATTTTCTTTCCACTTCTCCTTTGGATTTGAAGACATTGCCAAAATCATTTTTATTCCATTATTTGAGCTTTCCCTTGATGTGTCTGAGTCTCTGATGCAAGGGGAACATTTTTGTGCCTTGGGTGGGTGTTTCTTCAGCCCACGAATTTCCAAGGTTAGTGATGAAATTAGGATGAGTGAGCTAGACATTTTCAAACCTGAAAGGTTTGTTCCTCGGGGTTCCAATAAATGAAGCTTCGAGCTGGATGGGATAGTGGTCTGAGCGCTCGAAAGGGAGGATGAAAGTTGTCATGATGCAACCAGTGAGAAGGAGATCCTCCGAGATTATGAATCTATCTAATCTCGAGGCTACTTGGGAAGTTCCTCCTCTTTTGTTGTTCCACGTGAAGATGCCATTTATTGTATCCATATCCACCAGTCTCATATTGTTAAGGAAGTTCTGGAAGGCTATTGAGTCTTTACCAAGTGTTCTGGTTCCTCCTTTTTTCTCTGTGAGAGATCTGATCATATTGAAGTCCCCTCCCAGAATCCAGGGCATTGCTGGGTGTCTTTCTCTTAGTTCCTCCAGAGAGGTGAGGAGCTTGAGTTTATCTTCTAGTAGTTGAGGACCATAGACATTTGTGATCATGTAATAATCCTTGTCCCCTAAAGGTTGGATAACCAGTGAAATGTGGTTTCTAGATGCCTTAGCATCCAAGATTCCAAATTTCTAAGGATTACAAAGAGTGAGAATTACTCCAGCTGAATTATTTGCTTTGACTTCTAGATACTTATACTTAATCAGCCATTTGCTATGTTTTTCTCTAATTTTTCTACTAAGCATTTTGTTTCCTGTATAAACACCATATCTGGTTTTTCTTCTTTTATTTTGTTACTAATATTTCTTTGTTTTCTTTTATTCCCTAGCCCTCTGATGTTCCGGGTTGTAAGTTTCATAATCATGGGTTTGTAAAAGGGTAACTGGTAAGATCTTTCATCTTACTTGAATTAATCATGAGTTTTCCATACTCTGTCAGCAGTTCTTTCTGTCTCTTTCTTCCTCTTTTCTTTCCTGGGTTTTTGTTGAAGTGTCCTAATGCTATCTCCATTGATTTAACCCTTTTTGCTCCTGGCTATTGTGGTTCCTTTTGACTCCTACAGCCTTTTTGTGAGGCCTTATGAGGAATAGCTGTTGTACTCTGTCAAACTCCTCTTGTGGTAGAGAGTCAATTCCTTTGTTGATTCCCTGCTCTAGAAACTTTTATAGTTCAAGATTCTCCCTCTCAAGGATCTCCTGAAGGTCTTGGTCCTCCGTACCTCCTTCGCTTGGGGTCATCTCAAGGTCCCTTCCAAGTTCCATAGTGCTCAGTGGGTCCTCCTTTTGTTCATTGTATTCCTGTATGATTTCCATACTGTCCTCTTTTTCCTTCTCTCTATGATAGTCCTCTAGTTTCTTGTGCATTCCATTTTCTTCTCCTTCTTCTACTAAAATTTCAAAACTGTTATGACTTGGTATCTTGCTTTCACTAGGTTTCTTTTGGGAATTTTCCCCCCTCCTTTCCCTCTGCCTCCCACTTTGGTAAAACCTTCAGGGTCTTTTCCTTTGTTGGTTTTCGGGTAGTCCTCCCTTTTGTTGAGTGGGCAGTCTTTGAAGAGGTGCCCATGTTCATGACATTTACGGCATCTGAATGGGATGTGTTCATAGTCGACTTCCTGAACCCATTCCTCGTCATAAACTTCTAGGATGACTTCATCCGAGAGTGCTCCTGATAAGTCCATCTCTACACATATGTGAGCAAAGGAGGTATATTTCCTTCCCAAAGTCGCCTCTGATATCTTTATAAAATGCCCTGATTTGCTACCTATAGCTTTTAAAGATTTCGGTAGCCAATAATTTAAAGATAAGGAGTATAATCTAATCCATACTGAGACCGATGTGAACGTTTCTCACTCTGGAACAAAGTTCATCACCCAAGGTCGCATGTAAAGGCCTGTGGTAGCATAGAAGTAGGGTCCTCCTTCGAAAACTTTGTCTTTGTCCTCTAGGTTAGTGAAAACCACTGTGAAGAAACCCTTGGAGCCCAAATGTAGATTTATTTCTCCCTTCGGTTTCCAACTATTTCTTATCCATGTATACAACGCTTTCTTCGTGGGCCATATGCCCATGAACTTGCAAATGACTGCATAAGTCGCCATGTGATCTCTGTGCACCTATAGTGCGGGATCATTTAAAACCACCTGAGGTTTAATGTTAGCCTTGGGCTTGCAGGGTCCTGTCGTAGACATTTTCTCAGTTCTCTGACTGTTGTCGCCAGGATTCGTTTCCCTCCTAGCTTCCTTGTGGGTCCCTTCCTTTTCATGGGAATTGTTGCTTCCTAGCTTGTGAGTGCCAGTTGTCTTAGTCTCTGCCTCCAGCAGTTCTCGAAAATTGTTCAAACTCACCTCTTTGCTTTTGTTTGAAACCACGTTACTGTAAGAGGGAGTGGAGCTCCCTCCTCCAAGCCCCTCCATTTTTACCAACACGTTCCTGTCACCCCCTATTCAAAACCCTAGTGCCTCAGAGCTCCACCGCCGCTTCCATCCTACACAATTGGTATAATCTTGCTATCTCAAGAGTGTTACTTTGCTTCCTTGTGAAAATAAAAAAGCTTCTACCATGTTGCAAGATAGCTTACTAATTTTCATCGACATCTTATATGTTTTTGTGAAACTCTACTCACCCCACCTTAAGTATCTATGTAGTTTTCTTTTCCATTCATCTTACCATTTTAGTTTTGTCATGGTTGCAAGAGATAATATTCATTGTCATCATTAGAAAATTTGTAAATTCTCCTTTATCCTTCCTCCTAGATAAATTTATCCAAATATCACTACTAACATTAGGAAACAAACCTTGAAAATTCTCTTTCCTTTCTTAAAATTGTTGTCTCTTTATACTTTCACATATTGCCTCAACCAACTTAGCATAGCATGTGACTGAATATTACTTCATATACAATGACCCTATTATAATTGGCTTGGTAAAAAGTTTATTAATTTTTCTAGAGGCAACATCCTTAGGGAAATGTTGACCAAGTAAACTTTACAAATGAATTTAACTACTCATAACTCAACATTTACCATGAATCCATCCCATAAAGTCACATAATTCTCATTAGGTTTCCATTTTCAAATCAAAATTTCTAAATTGTGTGTTTAGTTATAACATCCATTTTTATTTTCCTTTGTGGCAAGAATGATGAATACTTAAAATAACAAAAGGTATTTCTTAGGACAAACTACAACTCTCATATTGATATTATTTTCCCCTCAAGAGAATACTTTTGAAATAATGATTTTAGAAATTCTATTAGAGTTCCTTCTAAAATAAATAAATAATATTTTAAGACTACTTGAAGAAATATCCTTATTAGTGGTTATTTTTCCATGGTGAAGGAATGTTCCTATACTTTAATATTTGGACTCAACTTACGTGCTACCCTAAATTGACCCAAACTCTTAATTGGGTAATTAAGACAAAGCATAAGTGAAAATGAATTTAAATCATTTAATAAGGTCAATGTATTTAGGCATAATATCAACTCTTACATTTTATTTTATTTTATGTTATTTTTCGTTAAATAATAATAAAATTAAATATTAATATATTGTTAGTCAATCCTCAAAACTACATTAATTAAATTGATGCACTGAATAAATACACATCTTATTAGGATATACCTAACTTCCAAAAAATATTTAATATATTCATTTCACAAAAAAAAAAGTGATTCATAAATAATATATGGAAGAAAATTTTAATATAACCATTCCATATAAAATTTAAAATAAAATATGTAGCATATCTACATAAGAAAATTTATTATTATTTATTAGCTCATTTTAATTTTCTTACAACATAGTTGTTATAATAATTGATGCACTAAATAAATACACACCTTATTAGGATATACCTAACTTCCAAAAATTATTTAATATATTCATTTCACAAAAAAAAAGAAGTGATTCATAAATAATATATGAAAAAAAAATTAATATAACCATTCCATATAAAATTTAAAATAAAATATGTAGCATATATACATAAGAAAATTTATTATTATTTATTACCTCATTTTAATTTTCTTACAATATAGTTGTTATAATAATTGATGCACTAAATAAATACACACCTTATTAGGATATACCTAACTTCCAAAAAATATTTAATATATTCATTTCACAAAAAAAAAGTGATTCATAAATAATATATGAAAGAAAATTTTAATATAACCATTCTATATAAAATTTAAAATAAAATATGCAGCATATATACTTTAGAAAATTTATTATTATTTATTACCTCATTTTAATTTTCTTACCAGATTATTGCTATAATAATTGATGCACTAAATAAATACACACCTTATTAGGATATGCTTAACTTCCAAAAATTATTTAATATATTTATTTCACAAAAAAAAAGTGATTCATAAATAATATATGAAAGAAAATTTTAATATAATCATTGCATATAAAATTTAAAATAAAATGTGTAGTATATATAGATAAGAAAATTTATTATTATTTATTAGTTCATTTTAATTTTTTTACAACATAATTGCATTTCCCTCTTTACACTTTAACCGAATACATTTTTTATTCAATTTTATCATTTCTACTTTTTCTTTACCATATTGCTCACGATTAAAAAAACATTAATATTTTAATATTTCTATCATTGTCTTACAATATTTCTATACATAACCATAAAAATGATATTATATACAGAACCATAAAAATGATATTATATACAGAACCATAAAAATGATATTATAAAAATTAAGTTTGATTTTTCCAAAAAATAGGTTTCAACATTTTCCCTATAAAACAATTATAGTGGAGGTGTCATCTTTCATAAACCTAACCTTGATAAATTTCATTCATGCCTTGTCAATCCAAATTAATTATCGCATAACAGGCTCTTTACAATAAATCTAACTATATAACCTAGCTGAGGAATGACACCATCCCCAATTGACCAAACCAAATTTTCTTTTTCTTTCTTATTATCATAATATGGAGTTAAATTGAAATATGTGTGGCACTGTTGAAAACTTCAATTAGATTTAATTATTTAATTTTTTACAATAAAAATGTTCTAATAAGTTTTCAAAGATTTTTATCACATGCGTTTGACAAAATTATGATAATGGACTATTGAACGAAATTATTATTATATATTCAATTGTTGAATATATGGTGAGATATATTGTTTACATTATTGTAGAACCTATATATCATATAGGTGATCTTAGGAATTTCATCATAATTCAAACTCAAATTTTACTAAGAACAAATAGGGATGACTCTCCACCGAACCGTAGGCTGAGCGGTGTTAGGTTCCTATACCAATATGAGTCATAATTTTGAATGACTAAGGTTAAGCCTTGTAATATTATACATACCTTTGCTTTTTGCAAAAGTTTTCCATATTATAAAAAATTAAAAAATACAAAGATGGTATGTCCTAAAAGATAAATCAAAGGAAAAAAAGAATAAGATAAGGTCAAAAAAATGAAAGAATATGAACCGCAAAACCAAAAATACCATGAAAGTGTGCAAGTCTAAATGCTATTACTATTTACTTTTATGCATAATAATGATTGTGTGCAAGTTGTTATGCATGCCACAATCCATGGTAATCAAATTTTTTAATCTTGGTTATTCAATGCTTTAGATTTTATGTTTATAGGTTAGAGAATAAAATCTGACCAAATAGTTTAATCTTGGCAGATCATAGTTAGGTAGAGAAAATAAAAAGAGCTCATAAGCTTAATTTGAGCCCTTGGATAATATAAGGTTAGAATTAGATAGTTTGCTTTATGAAAGAAAAACAGATGAATAAGGGTTTGCTAGCCTAAATGCACCCTAATAAATGAAGAAAATATGTTAGAGGTAAGAAATGGGTAAGTTGAAGAAAGGTTGCTGAACTACAAAGATACGTGGATCGAAACACATGCATCATGCTTAAATACATATTTCAACATGTATGGTCAACTATGAAGGCAAAAACAAAGGTTTGCAAGTTCATATGATTAACTTCCCTTCATTCACTTTTTTCCCTTTACTTACTAATTTCCTATATATAATTATGTTCTAAGTACTTTTAATTCTACAAGTCAAAGAGGCTGAGGGTATTTCTCTGACTTTTGGAGGGACCAGACCCTCGGCTTAATGAATTATGGATGCAAGTAATAAAACCCCCATATAAACCCCTTTCCTAAGGTTTAAACCCACTTTACCTAAGGAAGGTAATACCCCCTATGTAAATCCCTTCGCACAAAAAACCCACTAAAAGCCTTTGTATCATAAGTTTAAGTCTAAATGCGCAATCACATGCCTTTTACCCTTTTTTCTTAGGAAAAAACCCATCCCCTGCCATCGCATTTCATATTAACTATCTAACTTTATTAAATAACTCCACTATAACCGTGTTTCCATATTAAATTAAAACCCTATGTAAAATACCCTAAACCTTTGGTTTTAATAAAAACTAATATAAAATACCCATATCCTGCTATAACTCTACTTAGTCTACTTAACCCTGGTAAACTAAGTTAATCCCTCATTGGCCTCACCCGACTTACTAATCACTCTTTAAGTCTGGCTTGATTGCTTTAAACCTGCGATTAAAGCCTAAACTAATCCCATATTGCCCTGATTAAAACCCTGGGCCCCCCTTCAATTTTCGTTCATTTCCCCTCACGCATCTCTCCCACCCGACTACCGTCCGATCATGATCATACAGATCCAATGGCCCAAAGCCATATCGGTTGGGCCTCATGGACTGCCTTTATCTGTCGGATAAGGCAGTTTTCCACTGACCCTCGATGGCTATGTGTCGCGCTCTAACATAGATCGGGTGACCCTTTTTCAAAATCGCCCATGCTTAAAAGCGGTGGGACAACCTCCTAAAACTGCTTCCCCACCATTCCAATAAATCACCCATCCTCCGTTAAAAATGAATTTCTCTCCACCTTCGAATATTTTCCGGTTAAAGTTTTAAACCCTGAAAACTCATGTTTTCTCGCTTTTCGCCATTTTTACACTGTAAACCTATGAAACCCTCCAGCACCACCCTGCACCTTTGTGATGTGATTTCCCCTCCAATTGTGTCCAAAATGCTGCCCCGAGACCTTTTCTAGGCATCCCATTGTAAATAGAGCCATCAAGCGCCCTTCATGTAGACAATTGTTTTCTTAAATAATATTGATTTTTTCAGGTTATCCGATTAAGATCAAATCTTGGATAAATAGTTGTGATACTTTTCAAAGAGCCTGTTCACTCCAAGCCTCAAACCAGAAACTTGTTAAAAGACCAAATTCAGAAGAAGAAGACGAGTTATACATGCACAGAAGATGAAGACCAATACACACAGAGTCGAGAAGAAGACAAGGAACAAAGCAGTGATAGTTTAGAATAGAGCAACCAGACCAGAGATACAGATGAATAAAACAAACTGAAACTTGATTGATATCCACTTCCAATTGCCGAGACACATAAAAAACATAAGAATTTACTGTTGAAATACACAGTAAAAGGTAAATTGTAACAGTAAAAGGAAAGACACAGTGAAAGATAAAGACAGGTCATCGAATTGAAAGAGTATCAGTGACAGAGAGTATCAGATGAAAGAAACAAGTAAATAAAGCCTCCAGCATGATTAATTCAACACCAAAAGCATAAAGAGCTAGAAATAAACTATAACAGCCGGCAATTCCAAAATAAAAGGGATAACAAGAAATCAGTTCATTAGTTGCCTCTATTTTCCTGCGAGAAGATATTTTCTATTTTCTTCGATTAAATCTCAAATCAGTTTGAGATATTTGTAACAACACCTTAGTTTAAATACTTCAAAATTTGAAGTATGTAGTTTGGATTCTTAGACATTTCTATAGACTGCTTGATTGAAATACTGTAAAAGCTATTGGAGCATTGATTGAGCTAGCAAGTTGGATTGGTGAATAAAGACAAGATATTTCAAATGATTCATGTGCAAAGAGAGCTGAAGAAAAGTATGTGCTCTTGTTGTTGTTATCTCTTAAAGTTTTCATACTGTTGATCTAAATCTGGATGCAATAACTAAAAATATTATATCAGAATTTGTTTAATTACATTCTACTATAACAGTTAGGCAAATCTATGTTTTCTACAAATAATCTAAGTTAAGGAATTCTTAGTTTCTCCTTAGTTTAGGCTGTTTCTTTTAATCTATAGCAAAAGATTCTTAATTTCCCTTTGTTTATGATTAACCCCCTGTTCTTCATTTCAATCCCGGTATGAGAATTCTTAATTGCTCTCTCACCCTAGTTAAAACATTTTCCATCCCGCTAGCCTAAAGACCTGTGCTCTGTTCTATTACCTTTCCCTTTGGACATTCCCTTTAATGAGCTGATCTAGTTTTGCTTCCCTTCTTTTGACTCCATATGCCCAATGGTTTAGAGATATCATTCTATCCATCTGTTTTAAGGATTTTACCGCCCAATCTTCAATACAAATCAAAACCCCCCTTGAAATTTCATAACTAGCCTAATATCCAAACAAACAAAGCTAAATCATATAGAGAGAGACCTCTCTGAGCATCAGGAAGGCTAAGTCTTGATCTCCAAAAGTGGTTAGTGGTTACCCCGGTGATTTCCTCCTTTAACCTTTGGAAATTACTAGGTGATAACAAGCTGCACATAATATTTCTATAGCTCACCACTCTTGAGCCCTCAATTAATGTACTACTTCTAAAGAATCCTTTGTTTACCCTTGTTTGGGCCTAGGAATCCCTTGACCAGTAATGGCAGATTACATGGTAAATATGAGAGGGTGGATACCTTGTAGGCCTAGGAATCCCTTGAACGATAATGGAAGGATACATGGTAAAGCCGAGAGGTTGATGCAAACAAATTCCTCATGGTTTAGGTGGAGAGATTCAGAGGCATCCATGCATGTTTAAGGCCTAGTGATTCAGTGGGGATTGTGGTAAATCCTGGTTCTGTTGATGAGGTTTGAGGTGGTTTGGCTTCGAGAATCCCTGGTTGGTTTTGTCGTGAGTCCCACATTCATGCTTGGAATATGGCATGGGGGTGATTGGTCGAAAGAAAGATTTGATTCAACCCAATCTATAATCGAGTGGTTTGTGGAAGTCCCAAACCTAGTTGGCATATGCACTCATTAATAAAAGCTCCTTCTCTGTGCTATTTCATGTGTAAATGTATTGGCTCATATGTGATTCTTATGGATTTTATATCCTTGTTATTTCTATTGGTTATATACTGGTTATGACTAGGTTTTATGATAGAATTGATGTATGGCTCTCATCGTGTTTTGATTTTCAAAAGAATGTATAATGAATATACGACCTAATAGATACTAATGCAACTATTGTGATAGAGAAAAAATTCTTTACGAATCTTAGATAAGTATGATACCCCTATGCTCATATCTATTGTTATGATGTGTAGATTACATATTGGTGACATGTTTGATTAAAATTTTGTCATGGCTAGTAGGGGTCAAATCAAGTAATTGTACCATGATTGCATTAGTATCATTATTCCATTATTATTTAACATTTCTGAAATTTTTATGAAGTTTTGGGCAGTCGCCTGAGTCTTGGCCCTAAAAAAGTGCCACAAAATTCGAGGTTAGTTGCTCAGGACTAGATGAAGAAGTCCACAGTCGTTGTCATGCCTTGTTGTGGGAGAGACTAGAAGGCCTTAGTTGCATGAAAGGATTTGAATGGGAGTGACTAAGGGTCTAGATCAATGAAATTTTAAGTCGTCTCAAGGGTTGGTCACTTGGAAAGGTTGGTTGGTTGTTAAAGGTTCTAAAGCATGTGTGGAATGTCAGAATGGTTTTGTTTTATTAGTTCCACTTATTTAACTGTACATAGGGAGTTTAATCACATCATAGTAGCCTCTTATCACACGTTTACCCCAGTAGATCAGTTAACTTGGGTAAGTGTGGGAGGACGACGTTACAAAAACTTAAGTAGTCGACTCAGTGTAGGATATCCATTTTTACCTTCCAAGTTGTAAACTACAAATGTAAGTTTGCACAAGTCATGGCACTATTATACCATGTAAGGCTTTTGTTAAGGTAGATTTCTTAAAGATTTATTTCTTTATTTCTAGAAGAAGATGAGGACTTATATTCTAATTAATTACCACCGAGTTGACTTGGGAAATTTAGAAAACCTAGGAATCATTTCCTCTTTTTGCATAAATTAGGAACTTGGGTTTTGGATACATGTAAGTATTGGATTTTATGGCCTAAGTCCAGGTCACATAGGGCTAAATATGAGGCAAATAAATCCATCATGGGCTTAATGAATGGCTTCCATATTGTTCCAAGTTTGAAAATCCATGCCTATGCTTGGATTTGAGCCTCCAAATTTTGTCGATTCTTACATCGAAGATAGGATTAGAAAGAGGAATTTATAGTCACATTTATGGCCTTATATTTCTTTAAAAATTTGGAATGGTTCCAAACCCATTCTTCCCCATCCCTTGGCTAGGCAGTTTAATTTCCAATTGACTCTATGAAAATATTTGCTTCTTTTTTAATTAACCTATAAGAATCTCCAACGTTTGGTAAGCATTTAGAGAAGAGGGACACAACGATAATAATAGTATACATGGGTCACATCCAATACTTTATTTAATACTTGGAATTAGGAAGCTAATGGAAATTAGATTCGTGATCCATTTATCAATTTTCTTCTTAATTCTTTGAATGATCACAAGATGAAGTTCTTTGGTGGAGGCTTCAAAACAAAGGGGACGCCAATAAATTTGGAAGGACAAATTCAAGTGCATTTCTATACCATAATAAAGTTTGGAATATAATTTTCATTCTCTCTCTAGAACTCAGTTTTTTTACCTCTATATTGTACAACCCAAGACTTCACAAAAAATGTAGATACACTCCATTATGTTTTTCATTAGCATATGGTTGTTAAGGATTGTTATAAAGAGTGATATTCCATCTCTATTTCATTTGTTCAAGTAGTCTATATTTCATTCATGTTGTTTTTCTTCACATTTCCTCTGTTTAGTTTGTTTAAGCTCCAAGATGGTTGCACCATGGTCTAGTGTTAGACTAGCTAGCTCAAGTTAGATTATTAGTGACTTTTTGTATGAATTTTTCTCAAAGAGACTTGGATCAACATGTTTCAAGAATTTGGATACTATTCCTACTAAGAATTTTGTGCCTTAATGGTTCTTCTCCATTCCACCCTCTAGCTTTGGAGTACTGCCTCACAAACTTCTTTGAGGTATAGTATAGTAACCAATAGTTGCATATTTATATTCATAATTATAAATTCTATGTATTCAATTTTCATATTTACATTTATAGTGGTCTTGGGAAATTGTGATCTCTAGAAATAGAGATAGAGAGCTTACTAATTTTTTATTTACAATGGTTGTTATAGTTAATTTGGATTTGATAATGATGATCATGATGGGGATAATCTCTCTCTAATAAATGAAATTAGTATTTTTCTATGCTCTTAAGATTAATTTATCTTCGATCATTTATTTTCTTTCGTTGGTATCACAACCTAACATAGTTCCTTATTTTGGTCATAGATTTACTTTTGATGTGTAATTCATCTCCAAATGAACAAATTACATGATAAGATTTAGTAGTACTTTCCTATGTCACTAGAACACTCTCAAGAAGTGAACTATAATTTATCATTGCAAAAAAATTTCATCTCATTCCATTTCCATTAATTTATTTTCTAAAAATAATTAGATCAATGTTCATTTTTCTTGATGTGAAATGGAGTTAGTAGTGTTTTATTACTATTTATATATCATTTTTTAGTAATGTGTTCTTTAATTGGTGATTAAATAAAAGGGCTTCTATCTTGTTCATCTTGAATTGTGTATCTAGGATTTTTTTTGTTGGAAAAATTAGAGATTTCTTTTACCAACTGATGAGGCTCATCAATGGGTAAATTATATGGACCTTAATGCCACTCTCTAGCTTATTAAAATCAATTTTTTTCACATTTATTTACATGTTTTTGTAGGAATTTATAGGGTAAGTTCCTCAGATAGAACACCAAAGGACACCGCTCACAAGCAGATCATAGATCAGTACACCAGTATTCTTGACATGGTTAAAACCCTCAAAGAGGAAAACAGTCCACGGCCTGAGCCAAAGTGGCTACTTCAAGCAATTTATTAATGTAAAAGAAAGAAAATTTACATAATCTTCTCTCATGAACGGTCACCTTACAAATGACCCTCCATGCTCTTTAAATAGAGATCATGGACCAATTGAGTGTTAAGCCACAGATCAAGTGTCGGTAATACCGAGGAGAGGATGAACCATCAGATCACTTCATGTCTAGAACATATTGTGACCATCAGATTGTAGGTTACAAAAGTACATAGTAAAGAAACACACTTTACCTAACTCTACACTCGACCAAGTTATACTTCACTATTTCCTATGTGTCGGAATATCCTAACATCCCCCATTAAGAACAACTTGGGATAAGATTGAAGGATGTACAAATATGACATAATACGAGAAGGAAGGAGGCATTAGAGCCTATCCCCCGTTAGTGAAAACTTCCTGAACTCCAACCATAAATCAAACTTTAGTAAACTTCGCCTCTGTGAGAGCCTTTGTAAAGATGTTTGCAACTTGATCATCGGTTGAACAATATTGCACTTCAAGGACATGGTCATGAATGAGCTTTTTGCTGAAGTGCATGGGTATTTAAATATATTTGCTACACTGATGTTGGACTGGATCTTTGCATAGTTGAATGAAACTTTGATTATCACACCAAAGTGTAGCCGGATGCTGCTAATGAAAGACAAACTCTGATAGGATTTGAAGAAGCCAAAGGGCTTCCTTACTAGCTTCTACGATGCCACAATACTCTACTTCTACTGAAGAAAGAGAAATGACACTTTGTTTCTTGCAAGCCCATGTAATAGGTCTAGAACCAAGAGTGAAGACATAACCTACAATAGAATTCCGATCATCAGGGTCACCAGCCCAATCGAAATTAGTGAAACCAACAAATAGAGGAGATGCTTCTACACTGTAATGAATCCCAAACTGAAATATACCTTGAACATAAAGAAGTATTATTTTAGCTTCTTTCCAATGACTTTCATGTGGGTTTTCAATAAACCGAGCAATAAGGCCAATGACAAAGGAAAGGTCAGGATGGGTAAGGGTCAGATACAAAAGTTTTCCTACAAGCTAACGGTATAAGGTAGCATCAACTTCATGGGAAGTACAAGTGACTGAAATTTTGGCTCCAGAATGAAAGGGGGAAGGGGCTAGCTTACATTCTTCCATGTGGAAATGGCGTAGAATATCACAGTCATACTTGGATTGGGAAAGGGAAATACCTTCCTTGGTTTACAAGACTTGAAGACCAAGAAAATAATGCAAGTGTCCTAAGTCTGTCATTTCAAACTTCTTTTTAAGGCTGGACTTCACATGGTTTATAAGGTTGGGATCACTACTAGTAAGGATAAGATCATAAACATAAAGAACAAGAATGATAAGATACTTACCTACTTTCTTGGTGTAGATAGTATTAGCAGAATGACACCTAGAAAACCCAGTATCTAAAAGAAAGCTATCCACTTTGGCATACCAAGCCCGAGGGGCGTGCTTGAGACCATAAATGGATTTCTTAAGCCAACATACAAGGTTGGATTCTGTTTGTATAAAGGTAGGAGGTTGTTCCATATAGATTTATTCATGCAAGTCCCCATGCAAGAAGGCGAATTTAACATCCATCTGATGGACTTCCCATTTAAAGAGGCAGCAAGGGAAAGAACAAGGTGGATAGATTTCATTTTGGAAATAGGGGAGAAGGTTTCAATATAGTCAATGCCTTCAACTTGTGAAAAAACCGTAGCAACAAGATGAGCTTTATGTTTATCAACTTTTCCATCTTGTCCAAACTTGGTTCTGTAAACCCATTTGCATCTAACAAGTCTTCATCCCTTTGGAAGAGGAACAAGATCCCATATATCATTTGCCAATAATGAAAAATATTATTCATTCATAGTTGTGTCCAAATCTGGATGTCCTGAAGCTTCTGCAAAGGTTTCAGGATCATAATTCGTTGAAGCTTAAGCGAGTAAAGAAGAGGCTCTATCAAATTGAGAACGTGTATGTCGTTGATATGTAGGATCACCTGCAAGAGCACTTGTTCCATCTTTAGTAGCACAAACCTAGTTTGGAAGCTGAGGAGCTGAAGGAGGATCCTAAGAAGGTGGGGGAGGATTTTCATCCTCATTGTCATCATCTGAAGAAGAAATATTTTCAGAAGTAGAAGGGATAGAGAGAGGTGGCACATTCGTCGAACTAGGCTTGTAGGCTGATATATTTTCAGTGAACATTACATCTCTTCTAATGAAAACATTTTTGGACTTAGGTGAAAGAAGTCTATATCCTTTGACATCTTCAGAATATCCAACAAAAATACATTTTTCACTCTTAGGTTCTAAGGCTTTATGTTCTCATTGGGAATATGGGCCCATGCTTCAGTTCCAAAAACATGAAAGTGACTTACATCTAGTTTAATTGAGCTCCATACTTCTTCTGGAGTGGTATTCTTTAAAAACTTAGTAGGAGTGTGATTTACTAAGTAATTTTCATAGCTAATTGCTTCTGCACAAAAATTAGGAGTAAGTCCTTTAGATTGAAGCATACAATTAGCCATTTCCTTTAAGGTGCGATTCTTCCTTTCAACTACACCATTTTGTTGTGGAGTATATGGAACAATATGTTGCATTTGAATTCCATGCTCAATGAAAAATTTGATGAATTTGTTGTTAACATATGCTCTGCCATTATCAGATCTTAGATTAAGAATTTGATGTCCAGATCGTTTCTCAACAAAGGCCTTAAAGGCCAAGAAAATGTTAAATACTTCACTCTTGAGTTTTAAGAAGTATATCAAAGTGTGTCTGGAGAAATCATCAATGAAAGTTAAGAAATACTTGTAGCCAGAGAATGAAACAATTGGAAGTGGACCACATAAATCACTATGCACAAGCTGTGAAGGGGTTGAGGTGTGCCAAGAGGCACATTTTTCAAAACTATCCTAATGATGTTTTCCCAGTACACATACAGAACAAACACCATCTCTGCAAGATACCATAGGAAGACCTGTCACCATATTTTTTTACATCCTGGTTCTATTGATGAGGGTTGAGGTGGTTTGGCCTCGAGAATCCCTGGTTGGTTTTGGCGTGAGTCCCACATTCATGCTTGGAATATGGCATGGGGGTTATTGGTTGAATGAAAGATTTGGTTCAACCTAATCTATAGTCGGTTGGTTTGTGGAAGTCCCAAACTTGGTTGGCTTATGAATTCATTAATAAGAGCACCTTCTCCTTGGTATTTCATGTGTAAATGTACTGGTTCATATGTGATTCTTATGCATTTTATATCCTTGTTATTTATATTAGTTATATACTGGTTATGAGTAGGTTTTATGGCAGACTTGATGTATGGCTCTCATTGTGTTTTGATTTGCAAATGAATGTACAATGAATGTATGACCTAATAGATGATAATGCAACTATTGTGATAGCACAAAAATTCTTTATGAATCTTAGATAAGCATGAGACCCCTATGCTCATATTTATTGTTATGACATGTAGATTACATATTGATGACATGTTTGATTAAATTCCTGGCATGGCTAGTAGGGGTAAAATAAAGTACATGTACCATGATTTCATTAGTAGCCTTATTTTATTTTTATTTAACATTTATGAATTTTTAATGAATTTTTGGGCAGTGGCTTGAGTCCTAGCCCTGAAAAAGTGCCACAAAATCCGAGGTCGTTGGCTCAGAACTAGCAGAAAAAGTCCACAATCGCTGGCATGCCTTGTTGTGGGAGCAACTTGAAGGCCTTAGTCGCATGAAAGGATTTACATGGGAGCGACTAAGGGTCTAGATCAGTGAAATTTTAAGTTGTCTCAGGGGTTGGTCACCTGGAAAGGTTGGTTGGCTCCTGAAGGTTTTGAAGCATGTGTGGAAGGTTAGAATGGTTTTGTTTTATCAGTTCCACTTCCTTAACTATACATGAGGAGTTGAATCACATCATAGTAGCCTATTATCACACGTTTAACCTGGAAGATCGATTAACTTTGGTAAATGTGGGAGGAGGGTGTTACAAAAACATAAGTAGTTGGCTCAGTGTAGGATCTCCATTTTGACCTTCCAAGTTGTAAACTACAAATGTAAGTTTGCATAGGTCATGGCACAATTATACCATGTAAGCATTCTTTTACGGTATATTTCTTAGAATGAACATTTATTTCTTTATTTCTATATGAAGATGAGGACTTATATTCTAATGAATTACCACCAGGTTGACTTGGGAAATTTAGAAAACGAGTATGGTTACTGAATCATTTCCTTTTTTGCATAAATTAGGCACTTGGGTTTGGATACATGTAAGTATTAGAGTTTTTGGCCCAAGGATAGGTCACACAGGGCCAAAGATGAGGCAAATAATTCTATCATGGGCTCAATGAAATGCTTCCATATTGTTCCAAGTTTGAAAAACCATGCTTATGCTTGGATTTGAGCTTCCAAATCGTATCAATTCTTACATCGAAGATAGGATTAGAAAAGAGGAATTTATAGTCACATTGATGGCCTTATATTTCTTGAAAGCTTTGGAATGGTTCCAAACCCATTCTTCCCCATCCCTTGGGTAGGCAGCCTAATTTCCAATTGACTCTATGAAAATCTTTGCTTCTTTTTTAATTAGCTTGTAGGAATCTCCAACATTTTCTAAGAATTTAGAGAAGAGGGACACAATGAGAATAATAGTATACATGGGTCACATCCAACACTTTATTTAATACTTGGAATTAGGTAGACAATGGAAATTATATTTGTGATACATTTATCAATTTTGTTCTCAATTCTTTGAATGATCACAAGCTGAAGTTCTTTGGTGGAGGCTTCAAAAACAAAGGGGACCCCAATAAATTTGGAAGGAAAAGTTCAAGTGAATTTTTATACCATAATAAAGTTTGGAATATAATTTTCATTCTCTCTCTAGAACTCAATTTTTTTACCTCTATATTGTACAACCCAAGGCTTCACAAAAAATGTAGATACACTCCATTATTTTTTTCATTAGCATATGGTTGTTAAGGGTTGTTATAAAGATTTATATTCCATCTCTATTTCATTTGTTTAAGTAGTCTCTATTTCATTCTTGTTGTTTTGATTCATGTTGCCTTTATTTAGTTTGTTTAAGATCCAAGATGGTTGCACCATGGTCTAGTGTTATACTAGCTAGCTCAAGTTAGATTATTAGTGCATATTTGTATGAATTTTTCTCAATGAGTCTTCGATCAACATGTATCAAGAATTTGGATACTATTGCTACTAAGAATTTTGTGCCTTATTGGTTCTTCTCCATTCCTCCCTCTAGCTTTGGAGTACCACCTCACAACTTCTTTGAGGTATAGTATAGTAAACAATAGTTGCATATTTATATTCATAATTATAAATTCTATGTATTCAATTTTCATATGTTACATTTATAGTGGTCTTGGGAAATTGTGATCTCTAGAAATAGAGATAGAGGGCTTACTGATTTTTTATTTACAATGGTTGTTATAGTTAATTTGGATTTGATAATGATGATCAATGACCGATCATGATGGGGAGAAGCTCTCTCTAATCAATGAAACTAGTATTTTTTATGTTCTTAAGACTAATTTATCTTCGATCATTTATTTTCTTTCGTCGGTATCACAACCTGACATAGTTCCTTATTTTGGTCATAGATTTATTGTTGATGTGTAAGTCATCTCGAGATGAAAAAAATTACATGATAAGATTTAGTAGTATTTTCCTATGTCACTACAATACTCTTAAGAAGTGAACTATAAGTTCTCATTGCCAAAAATCATCTGATTCCATTTCCATTAATTTATTTTCTAAAGGTAATTAGATCAATGTTAATTTTTTTGATGTGAAATGGAGTTAGTAGTGTTTTATTACTATTTATATATCCTTTTTTAGTAATGTGTTCTTTAATTGGTGATTAAATAAAAGGGATCCTATATTGTTCATCTTCAATTGTGTATCTAGGAATTTTTTGTTGGAAAAATTAGAGGTTTCTTTTACCAACTGATGAGGCTCATCAATGGGTAAATTATATGGACCTTAATTCCACTCTCTAGCTTATTAAAATCAACTTTTCTCACATTTCTTTACATCTTTTGTTATATTTTTCTTAGTTAGAAGGGAAAAGATGAGATGTTATGTCATGTGGCCTTATGTTCAATAATTGTAAGATTTGGAGCAATTTTGGCTAATGAAAGTGCAAGAACTTGAAGTAGACAAGAAAGAGGGATTTAACGAGATTGGATCCCCCTCCTTAACTCCTCACTCACTCCAATATTCCTCCACCAGATCTCATCAGCTCAAAGTTACAAGCAGCCAAGTCATTGAAGTCATTATCAGCTAAGCCAGTGATAGTTGAAGACAAGTTGATCTTGAGTTATGAGCCAAGCCTCCCTAAATTAATGGAAGATGTTAGTAGATTTAGTTATATAAATAAGAAGTCCTGGAGCCTCATTAAGATTTGACCTTTTTTTCTTTTCTGTAGCTAAGAGGCATTTTTGAATTAAGTCCTTATGACTGATAGCTCTTATGTATTTTTGATATTTTAATGAAAATGAGAAGCATTCCCTTGACCCAACATTGAGTTGACTCAGAGGAATGAAGCTCTTGGGTTAGGCCCCAACCCTAGTAGTAGAGGTTCCTATTTCTGTACATGTATGCTTAGATTACATTCATAGTTAGCTACTGCAGTGGTTTTTGTTTTGTTTAACCTGTAAGTATTTGGATGATTACTTAGTTTAGTTCCATTTGTGGATATATAGATCAGTGGTATCATAGTGATAGTAAACACTTCAAAAAAGCTTGTGATATTGGCCTTAACCTCATGTCACTTATGGGATCATGATTTGAGGGTTCCATTCACACAACGCAACAAAAATCAACTTTATTGTTTGATTACTCCATAACCTAGGGTTTCTTGTTGAATATATATTTGTCTCTAAACTTATTAGAAGTATTTGTGATTTTCAATTTGATCTCTTGAGTTTGTTATGGTTTACAAGCACTTCCATTCATAAACTTAGCCATTAGCTATTAAAAACTCTTTTTTTCCTCCATTCAACTCATCCTTTCCATGTATAAATGAATTTGTGCATAAATGAAGAAAAGAGTGTGTGTTGTTACAGGAGCTTCTGATCTACAGGAAGACCTCATCTCATTCACCTCATCTAAGTCTTCTCCACCTATGCTACCAAAGTCGACCAAACCCTAATCTGAATCCTTTTTCTGTAAGCAAAGTGGGCTTTTCCCTTGAGAAAATCCAACCAACTTGAAGCATTTGACTAAGCCTTGGATAGTGTGCACCTCCTCTATGCCTTATTTCCCCATCAGACACATCTCCCACACTTAATTCTACCTTTCCTACCTCCTGATAAGCTTTCGGCCTATTTCCTACAGTAAAACAGGTCATCCTGTAGTAGAACTAGGATATCCTGTAGTACTACAAGAAACCCTATAGCAGCCTGTTTTAAGCATGAATTGAGAAGAAATGGTCATCTGAGCTTAGTTTAGGCCTCCAATTGGCTTCCATACCTTGAAACTAATCCAGACCTTTTCCTCCATACTTGTCTCCCCTGCCAAAGAACAAGTTGGAAATTAGCATTTGCATTCATAAAACTAAACATCAAAAAGGCTTTTTTTGTAATTTCTAAGTTAGCAAATGCATGCAATAGTCATAATAATTCTTAGATAAAATTCCATGCTCAGTTAGTCCAGTCACTAAATGTCATAAACAAGGTTAAATTAGGTCTCTTTTGCAAGAAAAATGTGTAGATGGTTAGCTAGATGATTTCATGTCATTTTATAGCACCTTGCAATTCATCACTTTCATTTTCTAGAGTAGGTAGCATTCCCTTTTTGCATGAAGAATAATTTTCCCTTTTCCATTTGGTATAAGTGAGACTCCTTCTATTCAATAGAATAATGATTTGAAAAACCCTAGTGGTCTATTGCCCTAGTTGAAAAGTGACAAGAGTAGATAATTACATCTACTGTGGATACAACACTGTCACCTCCAGGTTTGTAAAGACCCTAGGTTGATGAAGTAAATTTGGTAGACCCACGAGTTGCAATACTGGTGCTCATCACTTTTTGGCATATTTGTTTGGGAGGTCTTTAAGTAGATGTGATTTGTGATTTCCTTCCTTCTTTCTTTCCAATTCGGCAAGTAGTTCCATTCAACAAATAGTTGCAATCTTTGCTTTCTTTCCAATTCTGAAAGTAGTTCCATTCAATAAATAGTTTTAAATATTTGCTTTCTTTCCATTTTGCAAGTAATTCTGAAAAAACCTAGAAAAAAAAAATAAAAATTCCTTTCATCCCTCATAGGAGTAGAGACAGCTTAAGGAAATATTTTCCAAATACCCTCACCACATCTAACAACCAACCTTCCATCTTCTTCGGTGGTTGTGACATAGAGTACCCATTAGGATGTTGGGAATAATACTGAGAGGGCCAAGTGAATTAGTATTTACAAATCAATAACTTTTTCCATTTCATGATCAAATTTATATATGCTACTTTAGTGAAGGTAAATTGTGTGTGCACGCCACTATTATTAAGGTAACCAATGTATATCCAGTGAACTTATGATTCAGTTAATTCATCATATGTTTATCTTTAATCAATGCATCAATTCTTTATTAAAAATTAATCAATAACCATGTGTAGTAATAACATAATAAACCATCACACATGAACACCAATATTTAAGGTGGAAACCCAATGTGGGAGAAAAACCACCTGTTGTTGTTGTCTCTGTCTTATTTTTAATATAAAGAATAATATGTTTACAATATTGTACTGGTGCAGACTCATACCAGTACGCAGGCACCCACCTATAGAAGGCTACAACCTTCTCTCGTTCTCCAGCTTCTACTGGAAGGGAGCTACAACCCCCTAGCTCTTGTACTAGCCAATATGTTTACTAGTATGTAGGCGTCAGGCTACAGAAGGCTACGACTTTCTCTCGTTCTCCAGTTGCTATTGGAGGGAAGCTCTAACCCCCTGATCTAATCACCAGCCACTACTGGAAGGAAGCTTCGACTTCCTCACTGAAGGCTCCAACCCTTAGTATCCTCTAGGGACCACGTTTCATAATTTTCAAATTGGATACTCCTGGTACACAACAACACACTATGAAGGCCACGTTTCATTAAATTTTCACACTGGACCCATTAGTAACATTGAAGCTCAAAATTAATCACCACTGCAATACATCCAACAAATACATCTGCATCAAACAATCATTGAAACCCAATCATCAATATCTGATAAAATTAAAGCCCAACCATTAATCTTTGAATCAACTGAATAATTCAATCATTGAAAGCTATGACACACTGAATCAAACATTCACTGAACCTCTGACACAACTAAATCAACCATTCATTCAAACCTTCATCAAAATTCAACCAATCATCTAGAACAGACAGATCACTATAACCAGTACACAAATCTGAATCCAGAACACTGCATCAACAACCAGAACCAACTACAACCTAAAAAATCATGTGTCAGAATGTATACACTTCTTCAATGAAGTAAACCTATGTGTATACACTACTTCCTTTAATGCACCTTGCGTATACCTCTAAAAATACTGAATCATAAAACTTTTGAATCAAAACTGTACCAACCAATGACATTCTGAAGATCTACTATCAAATTACAGAGTTCTAGACAGATAGAAACAAAGATCACCCTTCTTACTCAATCAACCAATCAACTAGACTCAATCTCCTTATGCATTCAGTTCTACTTTTAGACCTAAGAAGACATCACTGATAGACAGAAGTAAAACAACAACATTGATCAAATAAACCAGTCATATCTAAGCAACATACTTTTCTTTTGCATACGCTACTTGGAACTACTGAACCAACGTGTATATGCACCTTCACCAAGGCAAAGAAACATATAGATTTGCAAATACTTACTTATAACTTTGCATTTATTCCAGACTTCAGACATACTCAGATCATAGCATTTAAAGAACAAAACATAGCATTTAAAGAACAAAACATTTGTTAGAACTCAGTTCTATCCTATCCATGATCAGATCACATAATGATAAGTCATTATGATCCTGATCCATCATTAGATCTCATCCATCATCAAACACTCAGGTTCATACTTAGTTCAGATCAAGAAAAGCATCAGAAACCCATAACATGCATATTTTCTTTTGATCTCACTTCATAAGATATTCATTACTTGTGCTCTTAGCCCTTTGATCTTCTCCTCCTTATATAGTTTTAGCCTTTCTCAATACCTCAGACCAAAACAACACTTAGAACCCATGGTATTCTTATACAGGATCAAATAGCCGTTACTCAGCTCAATATTGTGGGATAATACCATGGTATTGACCCTTGGTATTATTTCACCATAATTTCCTTAGTTTTTATCCCATATGCGCTTCTCCTCTTGTGAAAGTGCATGCATATGTATACACTTTTTTTGTACAGTGAACCCGCATGTATACGCTCTTTTTGTACAATGGACCCAGGTATACAACTTTTTTTTTTTTGTAAGGCTAGGGTAGGACTCTCCGATTTACATGTCCATTATGTACCCCTCTACGGGGGCAGGGTAGCCCAAGATTTGAACCTAAGACTTCCGGTTCGGTGAGACTTCATTTCCACGGCCCTTACCGCTTGAGCTACCCCATGTGGACGACCCGGGTATACAACTTAACATACCTAAAAACATCCATTTTCTTCAACTTCTTGACTTTTATATGTAGTCCTTTGTTCTAACATCTTGTTCTTCTATACCATTTCCCTGTTACCTTTGAATTGACCTATTATAATGTGATTTTCCATCATACATCATTTCTGAACTGATTTCTTTGAATTTCCCTTCATTTTGTCACATCTGTAAACACAACTGCCATGCATTCTCTCACATCCTATTTATATTTTTATCAACTAGTTGATTCATCAAATATCAAAGACAACACACACTAACAATATCCCTATATCAAACCTTTGACCATTATTCTCTTCCATCATTCTATCACCTCTGATCTATCATGTAGATTCATCTAGTTTCCATATACTCGTTTTGCTACAAGTGGGTTTCCATCAAGTACAACACATGGATCACAATGCTAAAAATCTTCCCCTTTGGACTTGATGGCAACTACTTTGGTGTCTGGTCACCACAACATGTAAATAACACCAAGTTGTTCTAAACATCAAGCTAATCTCCAAACACAACTCTCCAAAGATCAAGCTACTCCCCCCCTTTGAAATCAATGGAAAAGGGCTGAATGACCAATGTTAAATGAATACTTCCATATCTGAATAGTTGAATATGAACATTGATCATGCTCCCCCTAGGCACATGCTGAATTATTTGATTAAACCCTCGCTTTGTACATGCTGAGATGCACTATGCCATCCGTGCTCCCCCTGAGCACGTGCAGAGTCTGCAAAAATATTTTCCAAAAGAATAACATGACTCTATAACTCAACTATGTGAGTATGACCTTCCTATCACCAATGACTCATACATACATCAATCTTCCAACCAAGTGGGGATATACCAAATGACTCAACTACTCAACCAAGTGGGATTACATATTTGACATGATCTGAAAAGTCCATACATGAATGAATATGACAATTATTACATCATAGGTCTTTACATGACCTTTACATCAAATGATATACATGACATTTATAACAAAGACCAAATATCTAAATAAGACCATGATAGTCATCAGCAACTATCATACACCATATATGATCTGCACCATAAGAATCTTGACCAACAACTTGTATATGTCCATCATCAGTTCCCAAGATATCATCAACCTGTGACAAAGTATGCCACATATAGATATCAACTCATCCTCTTGATCTCATCAAGATCAACTTGCTCCATTTCCTTAGTAGAAAGAGCCTTATAATAACCTTCAATGAATCAACTAAGCATGTTTCATATCTCTAATTAGTAACAAAAAACCATTCACATCATATCATATGTATGTGAAAACACCATAGTCATCATCTATGATCATAACATCATCATCAATGGCTGCATGATATTTCCTCAAGAACTATCAATATATCAACCATGTATCATCACTAGGGAACATCGCACATTTGATAAGCATCAACCATGATAATCAACATATGTGAGTATCAAACCTGTCGTCATCAAGTAAGAAGTCATCATCATTATGTGACTAAGTAAGCCATGTCTATGAATATCCATGTCTTCATGAGACCTGCAATAACACCATTCTATTGGCCAACCAACAATATTTATCAATATGCAACTTAAGTAATCATCCATGTATTCAGGATAATGTGTATCCATCAAAGAGATAGCAATATGTTTCTAGAAAACCATGAGATCATAGTCATTTGTCAAGCTTTCTTGATACCACCAGCAGTAGAAACCCTCAACCATGTGAGAGCCAAGAACTATAGGAATCCTCATCCATAACTGCACCATATGAAGTTTATGCATCTTTGGAGGCATGATGCCAACAACATAAAAGAAATGGCACTTATCAAATAATGAAGTTGTGTACTCAAGCTTTGTTCTTCTCCTTGTCCTTATGACGATCACCATCTAAGCAACATACCATATTTATTATATGCATCATCAAAAGGGTCATCCACAATCACCGATTAATCTGATATGAATAAAAACTATGTGGCTCAAGCAATATAAGTATCATCTAAGATCATAACATGATGTATCATTTAAACACTTCAACAACATAAGTACCAGATAATTCTAAACATAATGCCAAAAATGCATTATTAGAAACATCACATATTATCCCCCTAATCCTGTGCCAATTGTTCACTGTAAAATCTGATCATTTCATATATCAGTAAGAGTCATGAAGGAATCATTATCAACTAGTTATACATCAAGTCATCAACAACTTATGAGGGTTAAAATTATTTCTAAGTAATATCCATAGACTGTAGTCATAAATCATCTAGACAGAAAGATAATTGATCATTGTCTGAACCATATCAAACTCTTTTTCTGAGTCTGTCCCACTACATCTTCATCAAACCAACATATACGCGACTGTGCAACTTATAACTCATGTATATACACAACTTATATTCATGATAACTACATATGAGAATTAGAACACTAAAATTTCATACTTTTAGTTCCTCCTGAGTCTGTTCTATCTATATACTGAGTTATGCCACATTTTTCTGACTGTAATTCCTTCTTCTTCCATACCTTGGAGTGTGATGATGTTTTCTCCTTTTGGTATGTTGGACGAAATTTTCTCCTGCATTCTTTTGCTATATGCCCAAACTTGTTACAAGCATAACATCTTATATGTTTCAGATTCCTTCTAAAAAAATCAATGGTTTTGTGACCAAACATTTTGCAATAAAAAAAATATCCCTTAAAGTATTTGGAAGCTAATGTTCTTTCTGTGTGACGATTATTAGCTTGAACCATTCTACTTCTACATCTTGCTACAACATGTCCAAAATTATGACATATAAAACATTCAACATTATTCATCAAAGGAAAGAATCAATTAACACTTCCATGGTTAGGAGTAAATGATTTTCTTTGAAGACTTTCTTTCCTTGGTTGTTGATGGGGTTGACCTCTTATCTCCTTGTTGAGCATTTCAGATTTTGCACTAGAGTTCCTTGCTTCAGTTTGTGAGCTAGATTCACCTTTAACAGTTTCATGAAAACCAAGACCAAATTTGATGGAAGGAGACCTTTGACTACTAAGAATATTATCCAAAATCTTAGTACTATCTTGAAATCGTAAAAGTTTATTATTTTCTTCTAATTTACCTTTTAGGATATTTACCTCAACCTAATATTTCTCTTCCTTTTCAAGATACTGCTTCTTCATGATTTCTTCAACTTTTCTTCCTTCTTCCACTTGTTGCCTTAATTCGAGAACTTCATTTTCTTGTTCTTCAAATGCTTGAAGTAGTTCTTCATTCTTCTTATTTGAATTTTTAAGATCTTCTTTTAGAGAAATGACCACAGCTTCAAGACCTTCACAGTAACTGGTTCTTTCTATAAGTTCCTTGGTTGTTGTGTCCTTTTTATTCACTTCATTTATCTATAATATTACTTCATCTTGTAGCCTTTAACTTTGATCTTCCTTTTCTTTGTACTTCTTCTTTATTTTGTTTCCTTTATCCAACTGAGCTTTTAACCTCGTAAATCCTTCTTTGTAGGTACATTCCCTTTTATCATTTATATATTTTTGATCTCTAATTGTGTCTGTGAGCTTTTTAAATTCTACCTCTATTTGATTTCTTTCTCTTTCGCCCATAAGATAAAATTTAGTTGTTTCACTGTCACATTCATTATCTTCAAATGAAGAGAGAAATGTATCACTAGAGGACAAAAGATTTGTACATGATAATTCTTTTTCTTGTTCATCTTCATTCTAAGGTGATTTTGAATTTGAAGAGTTACTTCCACATAATAGCCAATCGTCTCTCCCACTGTTATTGTTCCTTTGAGATGTCTTCTTCTTCTTAGGAACTTTCTTCTTTAGCCTCTTTCCCAATGTTTCTACGGATCTCCTTCAAGCGATCAAGCTTCTGCGAAAGGACCTGTTTTGATACCAATTGTTGGGAATAATACTAAGAGGGGGGTGAATTAGTATTTGCAAATCAATAACATTTTCCATGTCATGATCGGATTTATATACGCTACTTCAGTGAAGGGAACTCGCGTGTGCATGCCACTTTTCTTAAGGCAACCAACATATATCCAATGAACTTATGATTCAGTTAATTCATCATATGTTGATATTTAATCAATGCATCAGTAATTTATTAAACATTAACCAGTAACTAGGTGCATTAATAATAGAATAAACCATCACACATAAGCAACACACATGTATGCCAAAATTTAAGGTGGAAACAAAATGCGGGAGAAAAACCACCTGTTGTTGTTGTCTCTGTCTTCTTTTTAATATAAAGAATAATTTGTTTACAATCTTGTACCAGTGTAGACTCATACCAGTATGTAGGCACCCACCTGCAGAAGGCTACAACCTTCTCTCGTTCTCCAACTTCTCCTAGAAGGGATCTACAACCCCCTAGCTCTTATACTAGTCGATATGTTTACGAGTATGTAGGTGCCAGCCTACAAAAGGCTATGACCTTCTCTCATTCTCCAGCTTCTACTGGAAGGGAGATCCAACCCCCTGATCTATTCACTAGCCACTACTGGTAGGAAGATTCAACTTCCTCACTAAAGGGTCCAACCCTTAGTATCCTCCAAGGATGACATTTCATAAATTTTCAGACCGGATACTCCTGGTAGACACCAACACACTATGAAGGCCACGTTTCATCAAATTTTCACACTGGACCCATTAGTAACATTGAATCTAAAAATTAATCACCATTGCAATACATCCAACAAATACATATGCATCAAACAATCATTGAAACCCAATCATCAATCTCTAATATAACTAAATCCCAACCATCAATATATGAATCAACTCAATCAATCAATCACGAAAACCTCTGACACATTGAATCAAACAATCACTGAACCTCTGACACAATTGAATCAACCATTCATTCAAACCTTCATCAAAATTCAACCAATCAACTAGAACAGACATATCACTGTAACTAGTACACAAATTTGAACCCAGAACACTACATCAACAACCAGAACCAACTGCAACCTAAAAAATCATATGTCATAATGTACACGCTTATACAATGAAGTCAACCTACGTGTATATGCTACTTCCTTTAACCCAACTTGCTTATACCTCTAAAAATACTGAATCATAAAACTTCTGAATCAAAATTGTACCAACCAATGACATTCTAAAGATCTACTATCAAATTACAGAGTTCTAAACAGATAGAAGCAAATATCACCCTTCTTACTCAATCAATAAATCAACCAGATTCAATCTCCTTATGCATTCAGCTCTGCTTTCATATCTAAGAAGACATAATTGATAAACAATAGTTAAACATCAACATTGATTAGATAGATCAGTCATCTTTGAATAATAAGCTTTTCTTTTGCATACACTACTTGGAAGTGCTGAACCAACATGTATACGCGCCTTCACTAAGGCGAACCAACATATAGATCTGCAAATACTTACTTATAACTTCGCAGTTATTCAAGACTTCAGACATACCCAGGTCATATCATTTAAAGGAAAAAAACATTTGTTAGCACTCAGTTCTAGACTATCCATTATCAGATCACATAATGATAAGTCATTATGATCGTGATCAGTCATTAGATCTCATCCATCAACAAACACTCAGGTGCATATTTAGTTCAGATCAAGTAAAGCATCAGAAACCCATAACATGCATACTTGATTTTGATCTAACACTTCATAGGATATTAATTACTTGTGCTCTTAGCCCTTTGATCTTCTCCTCATATATTTTTATCCTTTCTTGATATCTCGGACCAAGACAACGCTTAGAACCTATGGTATTCTTATACAGGATCAAATAGTTGTTACTCCGCTCAATGTTATGGGCTAATACCATGGTATTGACCCCTGGTATTATTTCACTTTAATTTCCTTAATTTTTCATCCCATACTTGTTTTTCCTCTTGTGAAAGTGCATGCATATGTATACACTCTTTTTGTACAGTGAACCCATGTATACAACTTAACATACTTGAAAACATCCTTTTTCTTCAACTTCTTGATCTTGATTTGTAGTCCTTTGTTCCAACATTTTGTTCTTCTGTAACATTTCCTTGTTAGCTCTGAATTGACCTGTTATAACATAATCTTCCATCATACATCACTTCTAAATTGATTTCTCTGAACTTCCCTACATTTTATCACATTTGTAAACAGAACTACCATGCATTCTGTCACATCCTATTTAGAATTCTATCAATCAGTTCATTCATCAAATATCAAAGACAACACACACTAACAATATACCTATATCAAACATCTGACCATTATTCTCTTCCATCATTCTGTCACCTCTGACCTATAGATTCATCTCTGTTCCATCATTCTGTCACCTCTGACCTATAGATTCATCTCTGTTCCATCATTCTGTCACCTCTGACCTATAGATTCATCTCTGTTCCATCATTCTGTCACCTCTGACCTCTCATGTAGATTCATCTAGTTTCCCCCTTGGTTCCCTCATACTCATCATTCATGGTCCACACCTTCTCCCTAGTATTTTGCACCTCAATACCATTCCCAACCTGCCAACTAACCATTTCAGCCATATACTCCTCCATAACCTTAGTGGAATGCACCATCGCAATGGTAGAGGCCCCCATAAAACCAATCTCCAACCTTATTTCCTCCACCTCCATCTCAACCAAAACTCCTTCATCTTGCTCCACCTAAGCAACCTCAAATGCCTGCTCAACGAAATCTGAACCTGAAGAATAGACAGGCACAATAGGTATACAGTGGGGAAGCATCGTACCTTGCTTATGTTATAGAAATTCAAGAAATCAACCTCAAGTTTGGAAGAGTGCTTCCAGATAATCAAACTCCATCTCATCTAAGGAGCCTGAAGAGGAAAAGGAGGAGAGTTTCCGTCAAGCAAATCAACCTCCTTTTCCTAAGAGATTAATCCATCCTATCCATCACACCCCAGAAGATAGTGAACTTCTCGGTGAATTGAAAAACACGTGTTTAAAATCCTGATCCTCCAAGCTATCAAGGATATCCGCATATACAACAAGTTAATCAAGGAGAAATGTTTCAAACATCCTCGGAGGCGAAAGATAGACACCCCTACCATTAATGTCATTAGAAAACTATTCAACTTAATGTTGGGGTGGGTGATTTTCCCAATGTATCTAGATCCTGGAAGTCCCGTGATAGATGTGCACATCAATGGTATCATTGTCCCCCATACCTTGATCAATCTTGGGGATGCCATCAATGTTATGAATAAGGACACTATGCTTAAAATAAATCTCCAAGGATCACTAAGAAAGACCACAATAGTCTTGCTGCTTGTAGAGAGGTCCACAGTATCTATTGAGGGAGCTGTCGAGGATGTGAAGGTCTCCATTGATTCCTGGGAATACCCTACTGAATTATTATTTCTCCAACCTAAGACCAAGTTCAATGGTTATCCTCTCATCCTTGGAAGGCCATGGTTAACCACTACTAATTATTACATAAGTTGCAGGGCTTGGAATATGACCATTAAAAATGAACATTTGTCCAAAAAATTGGTCTTGTACTGTCCTACTCAACCATCTTTGGAGCATGACTTACCTTTATGGTTAGAAGAGGAGGAAGAAGATGAAGATGAAGTCTACTCTTCCCCAATTTGTACCCTAGATGCTACTATAGGAGGGGGTCACCTGATGAAGATGACCTAATTGAGCAAATCCTCCAAAATTAGCCCCCCAACACCATGTCACTTGAGGAGTTAGCGAAGAAAGTTGAAGATAACCCTTGGACTGATTTGTGCCTAGCTGACTCAAGTCCTACTCATGTTAAGATGATAGAATTTAGTCTAGAAAGAACATTGAAAATCAACCCCTCTCTCTCTACACATTAGGAAGAGGAGTTATGTGACATGCTAAGAAAAAATCTGGATGCATTTGCTTGGAGTTACAAGGAAATGAAGGGAGTGCACCCTTTAGTGTGTATCACCACATTTACATCAAGGAAGGATGCAAGCCAATGCACCAACCTCAAAGAATAATGAACCCAACCCTCAATGATATAGTCAAAGAAGAACTGTAGAAGTTGTTGGATGCAGGGTTCATTTACCCCATCTCAGATAGTGAGTGGGTATCTCCTCTGGTTCTGGTTCTAAAGAAAAATGGGAAGTGGAGGATCTCTGTGGACTATAGAGAGCTAAACAAAGCCAAAAAAAGGATCATTTCTGTCTACCCATCAGTGATCAAGTATTAGATGTTCTGGAAGGAAAGAAGATATTCTCTTTCTTGCATGGATTCAGTGGTTACAATCAGATCCAAATCAGCCTAGAGGACCAAGATAAAACCACCTTCACTTGTCCTTTGGGTACCTTTTCTTATATGTTCCTTCCTTTCGGATTATGCAATGCCCCTGCCACTTTTCAGAGGGAAATCCTAAGCATCTTTGCAGAGCTAGTCCATGACTCTGTGGAAATTTATATGGGTGATTTCACCCCCTATGGGTGTGATTTCCTAAATGCTCTCTATAACTTGGGAAATGTATTAACCAAATGCATTGAAATGAACTTATCCCTTAGTCCTCAAAAGTGTGAGTTCTTGATGACTGCAGGGACTATTCTAGGTCACTCAATATCCCAGGAAGGACTGCAAGTGGACCAAATAAGATTGTTATCATAAAGAGGGTCCCTACTCCTCAAAAGTAGAGGGATGTCAGAAGTTTCTTAGATTTAGCTAGATACTACAAGAGATTCATAAAATACTTTAGAAAGGTAGCCCCACCTTTGTTTGGACTATTGTCCAGGACTCTGAATTTTAATGGTTAGGAAGCTACCAAGAGGCCCTAGAAACCCTAAAGGAAAAGTTGACTACTGCACCAATACTCTGAGGCCCAAATTGTGCTCTTCCTTTCCACATCCATGTTGATGCCTCTGACAAAGCTATAGGAGCAACGCTAGGCCTAATAGATGAAAATATACCTTATGCCATTTACTTCATCAACAAAAATATGTCCAAGGCTGAATTGAACTATATTGTGACTGAAAAAGAGCTCCTTGTTGTTGTCCATTCATTGAATAATTTTAGACATTACATCACTTGTTACCAGACCTTTGTACATACTAACCATGCTGCTATTAAATATTTAATGAACAAGCTTGATGTGAATGCACGAATTATTCAGTGGTTTTTTTTGTTACAACAATTTGATCTAACTATCATTGATAAGACTGGTAGTGAAAATGTGGTTGCAGATTTTTTTTCAAGATTGGTTTTGCTTGTAGGTGAGGAAGGAATGGTTGATGAACAACTGCGAGATGAGAATTTATTCGCTATTTCATTTATCTCTCCATGATTTGATGACATATCGAACTACTTAGTAGCTGCATAGTTCCCTCCAAATCTATCCTCCAAGGAAAAGAGTAGAATTATAAGGAAAAGTGCCCCATTAACTTGGATTGGGGGCAATCTCTTCAAGCTAGGCCTAGATCAAATTGTGAGAATATGTGTCCGAGAGGAGGAAGTTTTTAACATCCTTCTAGCCTATCATGATGGGCCTTGTGGAGGTAAATTTGTAGCCAAAAGGATAGCCTTCAAGGTACTACAAGCTGGCTACTATTAGAGTCCCACTCTCCACCAATATGTAAGAAGATATACTAGCAAATGTGACCAGTGACAAAGAATGGGGAAAGCTACTCCTAGGGATGAAATGCCTTTGCAACCTCAAGTGACTTTTGATCCATTTGACAAGTGGGGCATGGATTTCATTGGGCCCATTGATCCACCATCAAGGCATAAAAAGTACATAATCATGTGCACTGACTACTTAACAAAGTGGGCCGAAATCAAGGCCGTCAAGGTAGCCATAGAAGAGAAAGTGGCTGAGTTCTTAAGGGAGAATGTGTTTTACAATTTTGGATACCTAAAGAGCTAATCATTGATCAGGGCACTCAATTCACCTCACACATGATTGAGAATCTATTAATCCATCATAAGATCAAGCACATGAAATCAACTCCTTACCACCCTCAGGCCTATTGGTGGATGAATTTGTATGTTTTTACCCACATTTTTACCTTGTTTCCTGTATCCATTTTACGCCATTGTTGGTCAATTTACATTCTAAACCACATAGGTATACCTTTTGTCATATCATTATGAATCATTAATCAATGAATCATAGTCGTAGAGGATTTTTGCCCAAGTGGCTTGCTAATTCAATTATTTTTGTAGATTTGGAGGAAGTATAATCAAGACCGTGGTTCTACAATGGTGACCATCCAACTCACAGTGCTATCTCGAGACATCAGCTGCAATGGTGGGTTAATATTTTAATCAACGCACTGTTATCTTTATATTTTGTTTTTCTTAAGAAACCACTATGTAATTGTAGGCAGACAACTACCATAATTCTAGGAGCTGTTAGTGTTAACAAATTGTATAAGTAGAGTTACAACGCTGTGAAATCCGACAATTAAGACTGAAAGGAATTAAATTAACTTTGATCTTGTAACAACATACATGTATTATCCTTTTGATTAATGAAATTCTGATCTTCTAAGCATTTCGTGACTTCTTGATCTCGCCACAACCCTGATCAAGGAGTTGGTCCCACTCTCTTGACCAGGTGCTATTGGATAGATGTGTGCATAGGTTTATTTCAGTTAATTTATTTATCACTGTGAATGATTATCAATGTGTTGTTGTGAGTCTGCTTTGTTGTTACTCTTGTTGTTGTTACAGTCATTATTGTTGTTACTCTTATTTGTTGTTACAGTTATCGCTTGTTGTTACACATTGTTAAGTTTATAGTTGAATGTTCAGTACTGGGTAGGGAAATTGTGGCCTGCATATACTTTGCATGATAGCCTTGAAATAACTCATAGAGCCCTGGGTTGACAATTAATGTGGAATTGGGTGAATTGCATGATTCATATCTGAACACCAACATTTTGGCATCATTGTTGGGGAGGCTATTAAGGGCACGAAAGTACGACTAGTATTGATCATAGGACTGATCTCTCATCCTGGGGAGGGAATTTTTCACCCTGCTCTAGGTCCTGAGCATTAGATCATTTTTTTTGCTTTGATTGTCTTGTTTTCTTTTTCATAGGAACCACTCTCTCGTCCTGGGAAGGGAAGTTTTTATGTCACCCTGTTTCAGGTCTTGAGCTTAATTTTGTGATTGATTTATTTTCTTTCTTTGCTTTCTTTTTAGGGGCCACTCTCTCATCCTGGGGAGGGAATTTTGTACCCTGCTCCAAGTCCTAAGCTTTTGATTTTCTTGAATGTTTTCCTTTTATTTCCTGATTGTATGAACAAAGATACAAATAAAAGGGGCAGAGGAAGACCCCCGAAAAGAAGAGGGAGAGATCTAGGTAGAAATACCTACATCCAAGAGATCATTTCAAGAGTTGAGTCAGGATCATAGTCACGAGTTGCTGTTAGGGTGAGATATCATACATGATCTGGAGGGAAATCTGTTTCACAAGTAGAACCTTCCCCAATAACAATAGTGAAATTCAGGGAAGAAGAAGTAGAAACTAGAGGATCTGAGGAATTGCATATTGCAAGTTCAGAGGAAGAAGATTTGAGGGAATTCTCCGTGCCATTTGATCAAGGAAGAGTTATTAAAAAATCTCAACCAGCTATTATAGAATAGCCAATGCCAGGACCTGTTGAGATTCCAAGCGGGTATTGGAAAATATTCATGGCTCTTGCAACCTATTGGATCAAATTTCTAATTGCATATATCAGAGGTGATGTGCCTATGAAGCCTATTCCTTTGACAACATTACCTAATTTCCATGGTCTTTCTTCTGAGGATTCGGGCACATTCATTTTTCAATTCGATGTTGTTTGTCTGTGGTATTATTATATTTCTGATGCTCAGAAATCGAAGATATTCCCCGCTACTTTGAAGGGCACAACTTTGAGATGGTTTATGGGTTTAGGGGGAAAATCTATTGCTACATGGGACAATATGAAGACAATTTTCCTCGAGAAATATCAAGACTACAACAAATCCTGAGATTTGAAGGAAGACATCTTTAAGATTATGCAGAAAGAGGATGAGAACATGGATGAATTTGTGGAATGCTTTCAATATAGTTTGCAAAGGTCAGGCCAACATGATCTGGATAAGAATATTTTCAAAATAATCTTTCTTCGAGCATTGAGGGAGGAATACTTGGAACTATTGAATGTGGTAGGGAAAGGAGATATATCACAGGAGGAATTTGATGCCATATATGAATTATGTATCAAGTGTTCATGAGGGGCTGCAAGGCATAAGCAGGGGATCCAAACTCTCAAGGCATCCAGCGGTGGAGTTACAAAATAAAAGATTGGGAACTTGCTAGATAATTTGAGAACCGATATCTTGAGCACACTATCATCACAACTGGATGTGTGACAGGCGAAACAGAAGCAGATAGAAGTAGAGAAGGCTATGTCCATTTTGTTTCTTGGATGAAATAAGAAGCATCCATTGAAGGAATGCCCATTGTATTCCATCGAGACTTGTACGATATGTGAACAAAGTCATTCCAATAGCACTTGTCCATCTCTTCCTGGGCTGAAGGCAGTCTTTTAGGGAACAAATGAAGAAATGGATCAAATGTATTTTATGGGATCAAAGAAACCATGGAAAACACGGCCACAGAACATGAATCAAGGTATGCCTCAAGACCCTTCTTAGTATTTTAATAATATGAATTTTGGGCCTCAGTCTGTACCTTTTTCACCTTCATGGCCATAATCTTATCAATATCCAATGACTTGGCAACCATGGTACCCTCAATCTGGTCCAAACCCTTCATGGTCCTAGAATTGGCGTGGACCTCCTCCTCCTCCTTCAGGACAATTCTCCCAACCTATGCCACAATAATAGCTACAACTGCCTTCTAATGCATCCACTAGTAATCCTCCTCTTCATCCATAACTTCATATTCAATCCAATCCAAATCCAAACAATTGGGGGGCTCAACAAGTTGAGACACTCAACCTCCCTGCATATAGTATTTCCACTGCAGAATGTAACGAATTGAATCTCTGGTCTAGTTGGGTGGTAAATACTCAGACTTCAATAATAATTGTTGAACATACTGATGGTGAAGTCTCAGAACTAGAACCTAGAGATTCTACTAGAACAAATGGGGATGAGTCAATACAAATTTCTATGAAACAGCAAAACCCTTCAAAAATGATTGTTACTAGAGGATGTCAGACTGGTCCACCTTATCCTGAGAGATCATCATTGAGAAAACCAAGTCCTCATCCTGAATTCGAGTTTTTAGGGGAGACACTGAATTTATTTGTCAAAATCCTGTTACTTCAGTCTATGAAGGACATACCGATTTATGCCAAAACATCTAAAGAAAATTTCTCTAAGAAACTTGGCATAATAACAAAGGATCCACTCACTATTCACGTTATGGGAAATTATCAGACATAATGTTGGGGAATCCTATACCTATTAAATATAGGGATCCGGGGAACCTGATTTTGACAGTATAGATTAATGGGGTTGATATCCCAAATGTACTGGTAGATTTGGGGGCAACAATTAACGTTATAACCTCTACAACTGTGATTACCTTGGGTCTGTAGAACCTTAAACCAACTCCCACCATCCTAGAATTAGCAGATCGGTCTACTATAAGACTAGTAGGGAAGCTAGAAGATATAACCATTTTAGTAGACTCATGGCAATACCCTGTCGATCTTTTGGTTTTACATACTCAATCCCCAGCCGGTGGACACCCTTTGATTTTAGGAAGACCTTGGCTTGTGATCGCAGATGCTTACATTGGGTGTTAGTCTAGAAATATGGTAATATCCAATGGGTAGGTCACAAATAATCTTATCCTCTACCTCCCTGTCGAACCAAGTTCGTTAGATAAACCAGGATTTACCTTGATGCAAAAATCTCTACCTATGAATGAGCTTAAATCTGAGAATGAAGAAGTTAGACCGATCCTTACCATCAGTGAGGCTCTTTGTTTCAAGGATGAAATGGAGTATGACACCATTAACACCTTTCTTAGTAGTCACAACTCCATTTCTGACCCAACCCACCAGCTATTTGAATATTTCATGAGTTGTAGCGTTCAAGAAAATATGGAACCAAAAACAGAAGTTGGAAATATTCTTGTAATTGTACCCCATGACAACATTTCTAGAGAAATTGAAACAAGGAAAACATTGAATATTAATCTTGGTGTTATCACCTGGATTGAACCTTAGGCTGAAGGAAGGCAATGCGAGGGTAATCACAAACCATGCTTAGCTAAGTAGCTAGCCCTACTAAGCCAGAAGAGGGCTCTCTCCATAAGGATCTCAGCCAAATTGACAGGATTTAGAAACTGATATTAGGCTAGGTATAGTAGCACAAGGTTTGATTTGATTTTGAAGGCTTTTACTGGATTAGGAGGAGCCAAATAGTTAGGGCAAAGAAATTAGGTCAATACTGCAGGGTGTTCGATGGGGCAAGGTAGGCACAATGATCAAAACCTTAGGGTTTGATGGATGAGGTGAAAAGACATGTGAGGGGCTAGGAAGAGCATGTAAACCTCATGGATTATTCCTATACTGAAGAAAACACAGACTGTGAAATGTCTACCCAAAACAGAGCATAAAAGTTATGGATTCCGCCTTTCAAACTTGTATACATTCACATAAAGAGTATGAAATGATAAAATTGAGTCAACAATACATTTTAACACATGAAAACATAAGAAAATTGAACTGAGCATCATACCACATGGATCCCAAAGAAATAGCTACAATTTTTCATTAATCTCCGACTGTAACTAGTACAAAATGATATCTATCAAAGCCTAAGAATCCCACTGAGTCCAACCATTACAATGACTGAGGAAAAGCATCATATAGACCCCAAAAAACTCATCCTAAGCTTGGGGAGTCAAACCCATGAGAGGAGGAGTTGTTTCCAACAAAATCTGAACTATTAACAAGAAAATAGGGTGATCAAAGCGACTCATCCCTAATCCAAACAAACTGATACATTACACCTCATAAATTTGTTTTACCTAATTAATCTACCCTAGTAAGCTCTAAAAGCATCATAATTACATTCAACTTATCAATTACAAGGGTAAAAACACCATTTGACATGGTAGAAGTGAAAATTAGGTTGAATTTGCAAAATTCTGGGCAAAGTGTCAAACATGCAACACTAAGTGCCAGGGCGCAACGCTAAGTCCAGGAACACCCTTCAACTTTAGCTACACTTTTGGGGGCCTTCCCAATGTCCAAATTGGGTCCACAATAGCTATTAGCTATGCTACAAATTCAATGTGTAAGGATTAAAATCTGGTTGGAAAATGGGTTTTGGTGGCTAAGGAGCTCATGGCAGATTATTTTACCCTTCCCCTTTTCATTTTTCCCGCTTAATCCCTTCACAACGCCGTTTACCCCTTTTCCGTTTAGTCCCTAGGTATTTTTATGTTTAATGTTAAAACCCCAATAGCCCTTTATAAATCGTATTAAATTATGTTTTTGTTAAAACACCGTGCATATAATATAATTTATAACCCTTAGTTTTGATAGAGCCTGAGCCCGTAGTTTTACTTGTCACATCACCCGTCGTGTCAACAATAAACCTGTGCAATTATTCTGTGTCGTTCCATCATCCCGCTTCATCATCCGATGGTAGTCGCTCATCCCTCTCCCATTACCTACGCACTTGTTAGCTTCCGGGAAAAGTTGTTTCCCACCCATCACATCAGACATGTGGCGCATTTTCATTGCATCGCCCTTCCTGTGTATGTAAACTGCCGTAGCACAAAGGTGGTGCAATAAAACCACTTCCTACCATCATACCATTTCTCCTGCCTGTTAACCATCACCTTCTTTTGCCACCCGATCGCCGTAAGATCTGCCCGACTACGATCCAACGACCCTCATTCACCTTGTTCATCCGCCTCCTGATAGTTCACTCTAGCATGATATCTGCAGTCCATTTCTCTAATCTAACGGCTCATATTCAAATTGTGCCTTTGTGCCTTCCCATTGCCCTCCATCAGCATATCTTGATCATCCATGCAATCCATCTGATGGCCAGTGTTTCATCTCAGCCCCTGTTCGATTTCAAAGTATTTTTAGTGTATTCTTTAGTGTTTTTTTTCGGGCCTGTTTTGTGCGCACAAAGGAGAAAGCAAGCCATCAACTCCCTGTACTCTGTGCGTTAAATTCTCAGCTACCTACATTCAACACAACACGGCCAAGGATGAGGAGAATGATCCTCGAGGAGATCAATGACAGCAGCAGTGATTGAAAATTATAAAGATAATATTTCACCTGCTCAAAAGTACATCAAAGTATAGAAAGAGCCATTTTGTTCATTCAAACATTCAAATCTTATTAGAAACCCATAATAGTTTGTAAATGCAGTTGGTGGTCAATTAAGACACCTCCATGCATACCCTAGCAGAGATTTTTGTAAACCGATTTTATATATACCAAGAAAAATGATGTAATAGGTTGATGAGTGTTAGATGAGTGCTAGTGTGTTGTAAGCTTCAACTTCTAGAGACTGTAACTACTGTGAGACCTGCAGTGTCTGGTCTTCATTTCCAACTAATACAAACTTATTTTGATGTCATTTTCTCACTTTTCACTTCTTCTATGTTCCAGGCTGTGCCTGTTTTGCATTAATCCATGTGCTATGAATGTTTAGCATCAGAGGGGCTGTCATCCCAACTCTGTGTTAGAATTTAGCATGTATCATTGAATTTGCATACAGGTTTCTGTTGTTTTAATACCAGAGAGCTATCATCCTATCTATGTATTAGATAATAGATTCATAGACCTCCCAACTGGTTGCAGTTGGCCATCACAGGGTCCTGTGTGTCTGTTGGTGTAGTTAGTCTTCTCCATCATCGCATTCTGTTTAAACTGTCAATAATTGGTGGTTAAAAGCATTGTAGTTTGGGGGTATTCACCCATGTCTGGGGTCAATCATAGTAGGAGTGGTTATCTGGCTTGAATATGCAACATTTCTTTCATTCATCCATCATCTTATCCAACATTTTGTTGAGTTTATAATGTTCCCAAGCATCACTGATATACAACCTAGGTGAGTTTCTTGGGGTGATAACATTAATTGGCGTCATTGCTGGAGAGAGGAGAATTGAAGCTCAGCTTCCCTGGGAGAACGATATAGCTTCAAGCCTTGATGAAAACAAGGTTTGAACACAGTTTCTGGTTGTAATCATCTGTTTGGCGACTCCATTGGAGGAAGACCATCCTTTGGCGACTCCACATTGAAGTTCTGGCTCAGTTTGTGAGAAATACTCGAAGAAATCCACAGAAGCTGCTAGTTGAACCGGTGCCTGAACCTGAGAGGACTCGTAAATCGAAAAAATATTCACAAAAAGGGGCATCAGGATCAGGTAAGCCTAAGAAATCTCATTCATCTATGAAAGATACAGTTATTGCTGAAGATAAATAGATTTAGGATCTAGAGAATAGCTCTGTTAATAAAGAAAAACCTTCAGAGATCAGTTCAGCCCCTTGTACAGTTAGTTCCCCTTCGAATCTCAGTCCAAAGAAAGCATCCCATTCAGTCCAAAACATCCCTTTATCTCTACCATCCATCACATTACTCCCCATCATTCAATCTGCTACTATTCTTCCAAATATTCCAATCATGGCAGGACAACAAGCACCTACAAGAATAGAAAGAATTGTAGCTGCCAGATATGGACCATTAGTGTTACCTGTGCCTCTAAATCCTATGCCTGTGGGGAAATATCAGAAATATATGCCTAAATTCACTGGCACTGAGGGAGTAACAGCAAAAGAACACCTTGAAGCTTTTTACAGTTATGTTGATAATCTAGATATAAGTGAAAATGATGTGTGGATGAGAGTTTTTGTCTAGAGCCTTAATGGAGAGGCTAGGAAGTGGTTTAGAGAATTTCCCTAGAGATCTATAACTAATATTGAAGCATTAGATGATGCATTTTTTAAGAAATGGGGAGATATGTCAGGCCAGGCAGTAACTCTCCAAAGGCAGAAAAAACTGATTCGTGTATATTCCATAGGTAACCCATTGTTATATACAATAGGGAGTGATTGTTTAGTTCATCTCCCGCTGACTGTTCACCTTCCCAATTTATTTATTTACATAAAATTCCCAATCATAAAGATTAGGTGTCAACATTCCTCCCCTTAATCTGAAGGGATGTTGGTGAGTCTAAGCATCATTCTGAATCGTTCAAGCTTTTCCCTTCCAAGTGCTTTGGTGAAGATGTCTGCAATTTGCTCATTTGTGGAACAATGACAGAGATGGATTGTTTTGGCCTCAACATGATGTCGAATTAGATGATATTTAGTATTGATATGCTTTGTTCGATCATGGAACTTTGGGTTCTTGGCCAACTTTATTGCAGAGGTGTTATCAATCATGAGTGGAGTTGATTGTACTTGTTTTACCTGCAAATCTTCAAGAATTTTCATGAGCCACACAATTTCTTTCATTGCTTTAGCTGCTGCCACGTATTCTGCTTCTATTGTGGAATCTGCTAGAACAGATTGTTTGCATGATCTCCAGGAGACAGCTCCTGATCCAAGACTCATAGCATATCCTGAAGTAGATATCCCAGTTTCTTTGTCTCCATCGAAGTCTGAATCAGAGTATCCAATCAAGCTGAAGTTGTCCACTTGTGTATACTTGATTCCAAGGTCTTGAGTTCCCTTCAAGTACCTTAGAACTCTTTTTGTAGCAGACCAATGCCCCTCACAAGGCTTTTGCATGAACCTGGAGAGGATTCCAACAGTAAATGAAATGTCTGGTCGGGTAGTAGTGAGGTAGATGAGACTTCCTACAAGCTGTCTATACTTTGTTGCATCCTCAAATTCCTTTCCTTCAATAGATGTGAGCTTTAAGTTTTGTTCCATTGGAGTAGAAAGAGGATTGCATTCTGTCATGCCAAATCTGTTTAACAAATCTCCAATGTATTTCTTTTGAGAAAGAAATATGGCTTTTGGATGTTGGGTTACTTCAATGCCAAGATAGTAATGAACATAGCCCAAATCATTCATTCCAAAACTTTTCCCCAATTCCTTCTTTATGGATGCAATTTAGCTTTCATTGTTCCCTGTCATTAAAAGATCATCTACATATACCACAAGATACACAACTATTTTGCCAACTTTCTTAACAAACAAAGTTGCATCATCAAGATCAAAATTATTGAAGTTGAGTTTCAGTAGATGCTCAGTTAGTTTTTCATACCAGGCTCACGGTGTTTGTTTGAGGCCATACAAGGACTTCACAAGTTTGCATACTTTATGTTCATGTCCTTTCACAGCAAATCCTTTAGGATGGGACATAAAAACATTCTCTTTTAGATCTCCATTCAAGAATGCAGTTTTTGCATCCATTTGATGGACTTTCCAATCGTTCTGAGCTGCTAGTGCAAAGAGTGTCCGGATGGTGGCCCATTTTGCTGTGGGGGCAAAAGTTTCCTCATAATCGACCCCTTCCTTCTGTGCAAAACCTTTTGCCACAAGCCTAGCTTTGTGCTTGTCAAGTGAGCCATTAGCTTTGTACTTGTTCTTGTAGACCCACTTGCAGCCAATTGGTTTGGTTCCAAATGGAGGATCAACCAGCTTCCAAGTGCCATTCTTTATGAGAGCATCATACTCCTTTTGCATCACTTCTTTCCATTCATCATGAGAAGCAGCTTCTTTGAAGGAAGTTGGTTCAAAATCTGTAGACAAGTTCAATTCACAATCATAAGTAACATCCATATCAATAGGTGAATTAGAGTCATATACATCACCTCCATTTTGTCAGTTTGAATTTCTGGTTCCTGTTTTTCCAATTTCATCAGGATGAACACTTTCAAGTGTCTTTGTCAGCCACTTTGGGGGACCTTTCTGAGATGGTCCAGGTTGCTCTGTTGATTGAGTTGGGACTGAATCAAGATTGAGTCTCCCAATTCTATGAATTACATCACTTAAAGCATCATCCGTTGTTGGAGTTTCATGTAGGGGAGATAGTTCTTCAGAAGAATATTCCACATGTTGATCTAGTATAGGAATCCCCCCTTCAAGATGTGGAATCTGATTATCAAATTCTTGAAATGATTTCATTTTTACGAATCTATCCAAGTGATCAAGTTGCCGCTCAACAACATTGTCAAATTTGGATGATTCAAGAAAAATGACATCTCTAGATACAACAAACTTTTTATTTACTTCATCATAGAGGCAGTATGCTTTAGAGGTGTTTGAATACCCCAGGAAGATACACTTACGACTTCTAGCACCAAGTTTGTTTCTATGTACCTTTGGTATCAAAGCATAACAGGTGGAACCAAAGATCCTGAGATGTTTTACTGAAGGAACATGTCCATACCACAATTCATAAGGAGTCTTGTTTCTTATAGCATTAGATGGACATCTATTCTTTATATATGCAGCACATAGAACAGCATCAGCCCAAAACATTATCTTTACATTTTTGAAGAAAAGCATGGACCGTACCATATTCAAGATTGTTCTATTCATTCTTTCAGCTACACCATTCTGTTGGGGATTATAAGGCACAGTTGTTTGATGTTTGATCTCATGTTGGCGAAGATAGTGTTCAAATTCATTTGATGTATATTCTTTTCCATTATCAGTGCGAATAGACCCAATATGAGATTGTGCATCATTTTCAATCCATTTATGAAAATTCTTGAATGTTTGAAAAGCATCAGATTTGTTCTTCAATAAATAAACCCAACACATTCTGGTGTAATCATCAATAAATGTCATGATATATTTATTTCCATTTGCAGAAGGAACAGGCATTGGACGACATAAATCTGAATGAATGAGTTCAAGCTTCCTATGTGTTCTTGAATGTGAATCATGAAAAGACTGTTTACTATGCTTTCCTAGAATGCAAGCATCACATTGCTTATGTTTCCTAGGAATTGTAGGCAAACCAGCAACACCATTTTTCTTCAATAAGCGGAGACTGTCATAGTTTAAATGTCCAAATTTAGCATGCCATAATAAACTTGATGGAAGTGTACCTTCTTCATGATGAGAAATATATGAGAAATGTTGTGCATGAGCAGAGGTTCCTTGCAGTTTGAGAAGTCTTTCTTCTTCTATTCCCCTCATGACAAGTGAGTGGTCAGATGCTTTTCTTGCCACAAGCTTGCCATCAAACATATGAATGGAGTGACCTTGCTAGTGGATGTGGACCAAGGACAACAAGTTTCTCTTGAGCTGTGGGAGATATAGAACATGATCCAGAAGAAAGTCTGGAAGACTAGGCAGTTTAAGCCTGATTGTGCTAAGCCCTGATGGCTTGATTTTTGACTGATCTACAAAGTATACTGCTCCATCAACATTGTCAGTGAAATATTCAAAAAAATATTTTCTATGAGTCATATGATAGGTTGCTCCTGAATCAAGCAACCAATCATTTTTCGAAGAAGCAAGTGAAGCATTAAACAAATCTTCATTTACTCCAATGTTACATTGTGCCTCAATATAGTGAGTGGATTCAGGTGCTTTACCTTTGTCTGTATCATCAGTTTTACCTTTCTGCTGGTCTCTTTTCTGCTCAATTTTGTCCCATGGTAGCTTGCATGTAGAAGCATCATGTGATCCATTTCGTTTGCAGCGAATGCAATGCATATCTGCCTTTTCTCCTTGAGAATGTCTGCCCCCCTTTCCTCTGAAGTATCTTCCTCTTCCTCTTCGTCCACCTCTTCCTCTTGTAGAATCTTGAGCAGGATGCTTTTCTTTATGAGTAAGGCACATAGTCTCTTCAGAAGATTCATGGACTGTCTTCTTTCCAAAGGCTTTCTCTCTTTCAACAAACTTTTTCACAAGAGAGTCAAAGGTTATATCTTTAAGATTTCCATTTGCTTGTAAAGACTCAAGATAATTGGAGTAAGTAGGATAGACTGCCTTGAGAAAATCAATAAGAGGGATATCTAGCTCAACCTTAGTGGATTTAATATCATGCATTATAGACTTTACTTCAGATGCAAGAGCAAGAGGATCATTATTTTTCAGTTCAAGAGTGAAGAGTTTAATCATGAGCTGAACAACTTCAAGTGCAGAATGTGAGTCATAGAGTTCTTTTAGATTTTGTAAAGCTTCAAAGGCAATTGAATATGATGAAATATGGCGACTTACTTCTTCATTTACAGATGCTGCGATTAATGCATAGGCTTTGCTGTTCTTGTTTTCCCAAATGACGAGCTCTTTGTCTGATGTAGGCTGCACTGGGTCATTGTCTCCTTCTCCGACACACACTCGTTTCCAAAACTCATTGAAGATGAGGGTGTGTTTTATCATCCGGGACCATTCAGGATAGTTCTCCTTGCCAGTGAGAACTATTCCTACCATAGAGATGATTGAATGCATTCTGTAAAAAATACTTCTGCTGATAAAAAAAAAATTTGTCGATAAAAAAACTTCTGCTGATAAAAAAACTTCTGTTGATAAAAAAAAACCTTTCTGCTGATATACAATGAAGTTGTACTCAAAAGGGCAACTCTGCTGATTTCAAATTCTTTATGCACTCAGTTTTCTTCAAATGTCTCCAAAATTTATAAAATATCCTCCCCTTTCATTTTCTTTTAGTGGGATTCCTTTTCTCGAGACAAGTGCAAAGAATAATGTTGAAAAAGCATTTATGACCATGGCATCAGAGATAAAAAAAAGGATGGCAAATCAGCCGACATTGAACACTGGCAAATCTGGCACAGTGAATGTTGGTGGGAGTCAGCCTATTCCACCAAAGAGCGGCTGTTGTTCATAGTTTCGAGTCTTGGAACTCAGGTATGTTAAGTAATTCTACATAATGTATGTGGTTGCTGGTCAAGTAATTCTATATAATGTATGCGGCTGCTGGTCAAGTAATTCTACATAATGTAGCGACGATGTTATGGTTGCATCAGGTATTTGATGCTCGATGCCCAAGTTCAAACATCAAAACAAAACGATAAGGATAATGCAAACGCAAGGATAATGCAAACGCTTTCAAACATCAAAACGATAATACCACTACGCATTCAACATGACTGCGCATTCAAAACGTTGTGAAGAAAGGATTCTGTCCAGTTTTCAGCGGCGTACAAGGAGGCTTCTCTATTCTGGAACTCCCACTTTCACTGGCGATAGCTATGCTCTCTTTCCAAAAAGCCTTCACCAATACGTCAAAGAAATTAAATTAAATTAAATACTGTCTATGATGCGGACGATTATACCTTGACTTCACATTTAAACCCGCGTACTCAGAATCTGGAATATACAAACGCTTGAAGCAATCGTCCCTTGAAAGTCACCATGGTTCGGCTCTAGATTTCCGTCGATAATGCAGGATGGAATCCCTGAGAACGACGATGGCTCGCCTTCGAGCTCGAGATCAGTTACCAACACTGTCAACGGGTCGCACAATTTCGCAATACAGGGTTATTCCTTGGCCAAGGGCATGGGCGTTGGGTGTATGAGAGAATTCGCAACTCGGTCACGTGAGAGCGAAATGATGCTTGGATAGGTCTGCATAGAGGCACCAACGCATCTCTGGGCATGTCAAGCCATCGACAAAGGCAGAGCAGCGCTCAGCACTAAGGCAGTGGCAGACTATCTCAGGACAGAGGCAGTGGCAGAGATGAAGGGAGTTATGACTATTTTTAGAACTGGCTCTGATACCATGTCAGGCTAGATAGTAACTGTCCAAAGGCAGAAAAAACTGATTCGTGTATATTCCATAGGTAACCCATTGTTATATACAATAGGGAGTGATTGTTCAGTTCATCTCCCGATGACTGTTCACCTTCCCAATTTATTTATTTACATAAAATTCCCAATCATGAAGATTAGGTGTCAACAAGATAAAAAGGACTTGTTGTATTATCACACAGAGTTTGGTAATCTGAAGAAGGACAATGGGGAATCAATACCTGATTTTAATAAAAGATTCAATCGAATATATAGTAAGATTCCAACTGAGGTAAAGCCTACTCCTACCCTTGCCAAACTCACTTATGCCAATGCTTTTGACTCAGATTTCTACCTATTATTGAGAGAAAGGATATGTGCTACGCTGGCAAACATTCAAAATGCAGCCCTGGAAGTAGAATCCAATATTATGGCTGCAGAGAAACTAAAGAGTCAAGCTGATAGAAGAAGATAGAGAAATCAGGCATCTGCTTCTTCTGCATCATCTTCAGAGCCTAAATTAGATAAAATGACTAAGATGATAGAGTCATTGGCTGCTGAAATTTCTAAGCTAAAGGTTGAGCAAAACTCAGGGAAAACAAGGCCGAAAAATACATTTGCTACAAGAAACCCAAATCCGTTTAGAAGAGAGCAAATGAGCAGTTACGAATAATGCAGAGGGGTGAAGATTCAAAAGAAGATCATAAATTTAAGGCTCCTTTTTAGAATGTAGTCATGGAGGAGGATCAATTTGAAGAGTATGAGGATGAAATTCACTACATGGAAGATAAAGGCAGTGCTACATTTTTTACATTGGATGAATATGAAGAATCATTGCTGCAAGAACAAAACAATCAGGAGTGGGACAGAGAAGTCGTTCTACAAATTGGTGACCAGTAGAGATATAATCTGAGATCCATTGCAAAGAATGCCAAGTAAAATGATGACCAAAGAGTTGCTGTCCAAGTTGAACCACAGAATATCAAGCAGAGAAAGCTAGCAGCTGATCCAGTCATCCTCAAAGTTCTAATTCAAGAGGTAAAAAGTTCTGATAAATCATCTTCTTCTTTCAACTTTGAGTCAGAAGTTCAGAAGTTGAAAATATTTGTGCCTCTGGTTGAGTTGGTGAAGAGTGAACTATTTAGAAAGCCTATCCTTGAAGCCCTTGAGCTAGAAATCAAACAAACCTCCACTGACTCTGTCAATTTGCAAGATGACAAGCCTGCCATTGTGCTCAGCCCTATGATTGAACCTACTGATAATAATTCTCCATCTTTTTATGTCTCATTGACCATTCATGATAAAATCCTCCACAATTGCCTGCTAGACACAGGGGCCAGCCACAATCTAATGCCTAAAGCTGTCATGGAAGAGTTGGGCCTTGATATCACTAGACCATATCATGATTTATTCTCTTTTGATTCAAGGAAGGTGAAATGTCTTAGATTGATTAAAGATCTAGCCATTACCTTAACCCAGTTGCCCATGAAAAGTATGATGATGGATATTGTGGTGGCAGATATGCCTCCCAAGTTTGGTATGCTGTTGTCTAGAGGGTGGATTAAGAGACTAGGTGGGACATTACAGAATGATCTGTATTATGCTACTATCCCAGTTTTTGGAGGAGAGAGTAGGAGATTGTATAGAGAGGCACAGTTGGCATACGTCATCAGTGACGAGAAGAATCCTACAAATCATCCCATTTATGCAGTGGACACTGATTTTGAAGCATGCATTCTCCAAATAGAAGAATCTTAGAAGGCCGAAATGCAGCTCAGGAAACCAACAGTTCAAGCCGAGAAAGAGCAAGGAAGTCAGATTTGGGAGATGTTCATTGATGGAGCATGTTCTAGGGAGACTGTAGGAGGAGGGGTGGTGATAGTATCTCTGCAACAAGAAAGCATTCAACTGTCTTTTAAGCTGTTTTTTCAAGTGACAAACAATATAGCAGAGTATGAAGCTTTGCTTTTGGGCCTTAACGCAACAAAATATAGAGGAATCAAGAATCTAAAGGTGTTTGGAGATGTTGATCTGATTATACAGCAAGTAAATAAAACATTTCAAGCAAAGCACCCAAGGCTAAAAGCATACAGAAATGAGGTATGGAGAATCAGAGACTCTTTCGGTTTTTTCTGTATCTCATACCTTCCTAGAGCACAAAGTCAGCTCATGGATTCCCTTGTTGTTTCAACCAGTCTATTTATACCTCCCATGCCTCCCAAAATAGTTTATGAAGTGCAAATGAAGTATCGACCTTCCTTGCCTGACAATGTCCACCATTGGAAAGTTTTTGAAGATGATAATGAGTTGAGTAGGTTCCTTCAAGTCATTGATGAGTTTTCTGAAACGTAAATTGACCAAGTAAACGATGCCTTGTTAGAAAATCCTCAGTCCTAGCTTAGAATAAGATTGGTCAAAACAACATTGTCCATCTTCCTAGTAACCATATTCCTAAGGGTGTAATTCCTCTTGAAAGACTGTTTGACCAAAATGATGTGCCTTACAAGGCTACCCAAAAAGAAGACCAATCTACAGTCTGTAAACATGATATAGGAATTCCAGGTCAGCCTAGGTATGTGAATTTGTCCACTCATTTTTCAGCTGACCAAAGTGTTTAATACTACATTTTAATTAGGAAATTTGCTAATGTGTTTGCCTGGGAGTATAGTGATCTGAAAACTTATGATAGGAATATAATTCAACAAAAAATCCCTCTGGAAAAAGACACTGCTCCTTTCAAACAGAAGCTAAGACCAATAAATCCAATGCTTCTTCCACTGATTGAAAAAGAAATTAAAAAGTTACTGGGTGCCAAGATTATAGTTCCACTCAGATATTCTAAATGGGTGGCCAACTTAGTGGTGGTAAGGAAGAAGAGTGGTGAAATCAGATTGTGTGTTGATTTCAAGAATTTAAACAAATGTTCCAAGAAAGACAACTATCCTCTGCCCAAGATGGAGCATTTGTTGTAGAAGGTCTCAGGAGCTAAAGTGATGTCGTTTTTGGATGGATTTTTAGGCTTCAATCAGATTGTTGTGCACCCAGATGATCAAGAAAAGACTGCATTTACCACTCCTTGGGGCACTTTTATGTATGCCAAAATTCCATTTGGATTGATGAATGCTGGAGCAACCTTTCAGAGAGCTATGGACATAGCATTTGTGGGGGAGAAGGATAAATTTGTCCTTATCTACCTTGATGATATAACAGTTTACTCCAGCAGCCATCAAAATCATTTACAACATTTGAAAAAAGTGTTCTTGAAGTGCAGGAGGTTTGGAATATCAGTCAATCCAAAAAAATCTCAATTTTCTTTAAATGAAGGCAAGCTGTTAGGACATATTGTGTCTGCTGCAGGTGTTCAGATTGACCCAGAAAGAGTCAAAGCAATTCAGGCTTTGACTGTCCCTAGATCAAAGGAAGATATACATTCTTTTCTGCGCAAAATTAACTTTGTAAGGAGGTTTATACTGAATTTCGCTGAATTAGTTAAGCATGTGACCTCCATGTTGAAGAAAGGAGCAGAGGTAAATGGACTGATATAGCAAGACAATCCTTTGAGTCTATTAAAAAGGTTATTATGGAGGCTCCCAGTTTAATAAGTCCTGATTATAGCAAGGAGTTCCACATTTTTTCTTTTGCCTCTAAAGATACCATTGCAGTTGTTCTATTGCAGCAAGATGAAGAAGGTTCAGAGCATCCAGTGGCATTTTTCAGCAAGAACTTGAGGGATGCTGAACTAAGGTATGATATTATAGAAAAATAGGCATATTCTCTTATTAAATCCTTAATGGATTTTAGAGTTTATATCTTGCATTCAAAAATAACTGCATATGTTCCCTCTGCCGCAATAAAAGATGTCTTAACTCAACTTGATGCTGATGGAAGGAGGGCGAAGTGGATTGCTGAAATGATTGAATTTAACATAGAGCTGAAGCCCACCAAGCTGGTCAAAGGTTAGGGTCTTGCCAGGTTATTGGCTGATGAAAATTGCAGGTCTTTAAACATTGATTTCCTATATGCAAATGCAGAAAATAGTCAGGCAGAAGAGGAAAAAACAGCTGAAACAGAGAAAAATCAATTAGTGGCCGAAAATCTAGCTTCATGTAACTGGTATGCTGAAATAATTAATTTCTTGTTGAAGCTAGAGATCCCTACAGGATTTACTCAAAGTCAAGCTAGAACTTTAAAGCTTAGAGCAGCAAAGTATTGCATTATGAAAAATCTGCTCTACTAGAGGGATCCATCTGGAATATTTTTAAGGTGTCTGGACAAAGAAAAGTCAAAAGAAATTATGCATCAGTTTCATAACAACATGTGTGGAGGGCATCATTATTGGAAGACTACAGCCCATAAAATTCTCAGAGCTGGGTACTATTGGCCCACTTTATTTTCTGATGTATTTGTTTTTGTGAAATCTTGTGGCAGGTGCCAAATATTTGAAGGAAAACAACAATTAAAATCCCTGCCCCTAAAACCAATAATTGCAAAAGGACATTTTCAGTAGTGGGGCTTGGATTTCATTGGAGAAATCAATCCACATTCCAGTGGCCAGCACAAGTGGATATTGGTAGCCACTGATTATTTCACAAACTGGATTGAAGCAATCCCTACAAGGAAGTCTGATCATAATGAGGTCATAAAGTTTTTAATAGAGAATATCTTCAGCAGATTTGGTTGTCCACACAATTAATAACAAATAATGCAGCAACCTTTAGGGCAAAAGAGCTGGTGGAAATATGCGATTCAATGGGTATCAAACTGGTTCATTCCACCCCATATTATCCACAGGTTAATGGTCTAGTAGAATCCTCTAATAAAAGTCTTATCAGGATAATTAAAAAGCTGTTAGAGGACAATAAAAAGAACTGAGATTCAAAGCTCAAGTATGCACTATGGGCTGACAGAGTGACCATCAAGAAATCGATAGGGAGTTCTCCATTCAAGTTGGTATATGGCATTGAGGCTATATTCCCAATTCAGTTAACTCTCCCTGTGGCAAAATTCCTTCAAGAAGAGCAGGATGAAGAGCAATACATGGTAAACAAAATTACTGATTTGACAGAGTTACATCAGATTAGGGAACAGCTAGTTGAAAAAGTTGCATTACATCAAAGAAAGATCAAGGAAGCCTTTGACAAGAAGGCAAAAACAAGTAATTTTCATGTTGGCAACTTGGTTTTGAAATGGAATGCACTGAAGGAAAAGAAAGGCAATCATATTTGATGCTTTCTAGACAGGGCCTTTTATCATTTCACAAGTTCAAGGGAACAATACCTTCATACTAAAAATTATGGGAGGAGAAGTAGTTTTTGATGGCCCATTTAATGGGCGATTTTTGAAAGTTTATGTAGTTTAAGGTCTTTGGCCTTAAAGGTTGTAAATAGTTTGTTTTTATCAGTTTTGTGCAGGCAAAGTAGACACCATGCCCAATGGAACAATAGGGATTTTGGTTAATTTATTTTCAGTGGGAAAGGTAGTGGTTTGCAGGTTCTTGAGACCTCACAGGGAGGCTCTCATCCCCAGAAGGAACCAGTGTTAGCTATGCTACAAATTCAATGTGTAAGGATTAAAATCTGGTTGGAAAATGGGTTTTGTGGCTAAAGAGCTCATGGCAGATTATTTTACCCTTCCCCTTTTCATTTTTCCCACTTAATCCCTTCACAACCCCGTTTACCCCTTTTCCCTCTAGTCCCCGAGTATTTTTACGTTTAACGTTAAAACCCTGATAGCCCTTTATAAATCGTATTAACTTATGTTTTTGTTAAAACGCCGTGCATATAATGTAATTTATAACCCTCAATTTTGATAGAGCACAGGCCCACAGTTTTACTTGTCACGTCACCCGTCGTGTCAACAATAAATCTGTGTAGTTATTCTGTGTTGTCCGATCATCCTGCTTCATCATTTGATGGTAGTCGCTCATCCCTCTCCTGTTACCTGTGCGCCTGTTAACTTCCGGGAAAAGTTGTTTCCCACCCATCGCATCAGACATGTGGCACATTTTCATTGCATCGCCCTTCCTCTGTACGGAAACCACCATAGCACAAAGGTGGTTTAACCACGTTGTACCATTTCTCCCACCCATTAACCATTGCCTTCTTTTGCCACCCGATCGTCATCGGATCTGCCCGACCGCGATCCGACGGCCCTCATTCACCCTATTCATCCACCTCTTGATAGTTCACTCTAGCATGATATTCGCCATCCATTTCTATAATCTAATGGCTCATATTCAAATTGTGCCTTTGTGCCTTCCCATTGCCCTCCATCAGCATATCTTGATCGTCCATGCAATCCACCCGACAACTAGTGTGTCGTCTCGGCCCCTGTTCGATTTCAAAGTATTTTTAGTGTATTCTTCAGTGTTTTTTTCGGGCCTGTTTTACGTGCACAAAGGAGAAAGAAAGCCATCAACTCCCCATACTCTGTGTGTTAAATTCTCAGCTACCAGCATTCAACACATTACGGCCAAGGATGAGGAGAATGATCCTCGAGCAAATCAATGACAACAGCAGTGATTGAAAATTATAAAGATAATATTTCACCTGCTCAAAAGTACATCAAAGTATAGAAAGAGCCATTTTGTTCATTCAAACATTCAAATCTTATCAAAAGCCCATAAGAGTTTGTATATGCAGTTGGTGGTCAATTAAGACACCTCCAAGCATACCCTAGCAGAGATTTTTGTAAACTAATTCTATATATACCAAGAAAAAGGATGTAATAGGTTGAGTAATTGGTGGTTAAAATCCTTGTAGTTTGGGGGTATTCACCCATGTCTGGGGTCAATCATAGTAGGAGTGGTTATCTGGCTTGAATATACAACATTCTTTCATTCATCCATCATCTTATCCAACATTTTGTTGAGTTTATAATGTTCCCGAGCATCACTGATATACAACCTAGGTGAGTTTCTTGGGGTGATAACAATAGCCTATTGGAAAGCACTACCTGTATAATTTCCAAAGCAACTTGAATTTCTAAATTTGGATGTCATTTTCACAGTTAAAAACCAAATCTCCTAGCACTGCTCAATGCGCAGCGCCCAGGGCAAAAAGAGGACAAAAAGGTCATTTTTTGGGTGTTCTTTGGCCTTTTGACCAACCATTTCTCCTCCAAATCCTTAGAAAAAGTACGGGGTGTATGTACTCATCACTCGAAACCTAAAAATTTTGACCTTTTACTGATTATATGCCTCAAAAAAGAGTGCATCACCCAAAGTGTTGCGTGTTTGACCATTTCACTGTCAAGAGTGCCCTCACAGTGTCAAACACGCAATGACCTCTTTAGGGCTTCTTTTGGAGGCCTTCCCAGTGTTAAAATTTTCTCCAAGATAGCTTGTTGGAAAGGTTTCTCTCTTGGCTACACAATGGACCTATAAAGCACTAAAAATGATCAATTATAGCCCCCAAAAATTCAATTATCCCAAGACTAGTCAAAAAGTGCAGAATGAGGGTGCAAAAATGCAGTGTTCTCTTGCAGGACACTTTTGGAGGTCTTCCTCAACTTCAAACTGAGATAATGATAGCTATTGGAAATATATTTCTCTCTAGTTATTATTTGACTCATCAAGTAAGTCATTTGGACACTCCAGCTAGGAGAAAACTTGATTTTCCCAAAGTCACTTCAGAAGTGCAGCAACTCTCCTATGACACCTGTAGTTTTGACATTTATCCAAAACCATGAAACCTGTGTAAAAAATGAAGGAGGTTTTTATTCCTTTATCTATAATGGAAAAAACACTCTCTCACTTTTGTCAAAGTCATCTTTTATTGGTCAAAAACACAGTTTGAAGAAAAACCAGTCCTTATGTGTGGTGAATGACTTGTCCCTTGGAATGACTTCTTGAAAAATGATGGAGACATGATGTTGATGATAAAAATGGCCTCATACCTACTAATATCCATTATGACTCCACTAATTAGATATCTCTGATTCCATATTAAACCCTAGCTCAGTGGGAGAGGAAATTAGGTTTTAGTGAAGGGAAAACAAGGGATTTGTAGAAATGAAGGGAAATGAAGGGGATGGGGGACTCTAAATTATTAGGAAACTTTTGAGAGGTAGGGAGGGATGTTAGGAAATAAGGGAAAGTGGAATTTCAAATATTGAGTGAGGGTAAGGGGTCCAAAAGGGAAAAACATAGGCATAGCCTAAAAAAAACTGTCAAATTGTAACGATAGGCTAGGGTTTGTGGGAAAATGGTGAATTTGAGGGATATAAGTGATGGGAAGTGTTTAAAAAGGTCTACAAAGGGTAGGGGAAGGTATATGAGAATTAGGATATACGTTTTGTTGATTTTTTTATCATGGGATTCATGGAACCAAGAAAAATGCCCTCAAAACCCTAGGAGAGGGAAATGACCCTTAAAAGCACAACTGAGGCAACAAGGTATAAGATGACCCACTCACTTAAAAATGATAGTTTGGAACCTGTAATAATGATGACTCCTCTTTTAATGATGGTACACTCAGCTGAGGGGTGACATGCACCAGTACTTGGAAAACTTTGGAAGGAGTGAAAACAGTCCTGGACCTAATACCCAGTGACCAAATTTTTACTTGAAGACTCACTGAAATGAAAATATTTACTTTGACACCCTAATACCACTTTGTAAGAGCATGTTTGATTGTTGGTGGAAGGATTCAAGTATTGACACTAACACCTGGCCTTTCTCCCTCCCAAACTGAATGGTTGCTGAAGGTCCTTCAAGAACATAAAGGAGCCTTTGTTTGGGAGTATACTATTATGAAAGGCATCCATGTTGATTTATGCACTCATCCCATATACATTAAAGAAGAATGTTGACCTCTTAGGTAGCCACAATGAAGAATGAACCCTTCCTTAAAAAGTATTATCAAAGATGAATTACAGAATCTATCATATGTGGGTATCACTTATCTGATATCAGACAGTCAATGGGTTTCCCTGTTGGTCATTATTCCTAAGAAGAATGGAAAGTGACGGATTTGTGTGGATTATAGGAAATTAAATAAAGATTATTTTTAAGATCATTTTTCCCTACCCTTTATTGACCAAGTCCTTGATACATTAGCTGGAAAGAAATGTTTCTCCTTTCTAGCTGGATTTAGCAGATACAACCAGATACAAATATATCTTTAGGATTAGGATAAAACCACCTTCACATGTCCTTGGGGGACCTTTTCCTACCGAGTCCTCCCATTTGGTCTCTGTAATGCACCTGCCACCTTTCAAAGGGAAATATTAGGAATTTTTTCTGATCTAATCAATGATAGTGTTGAAATTTACATGGACGACTTCACCCCATATGGGGATTCTTTTGAAGAAGGTCTAGAAAACTTAGAGAAAGTACTTAAAAGATGTATACAGACACATGTTTCTCTTAGTACAGTAAAATGTCATATGATGATGGAGGAAGGAATAGTGCTGGGACACCTTCTTTCATCTATAGAATTTGGGTTGATACTGCTAAGGTAGAAGTGATATTAAATTTTCCTACACCAAAGACACCGACATAGGTATGCATCTTTATTTGCTATGCTGGCTATTATAGATGGTTTATAGAGAATTTTTCTAAGACAACATTCCCACTTTTTCAATTGTTACCTAAATATGTAGAGTTTGTGTGGACAGATGAATGTGAAGCAGCCTTTAAAGAAATCAAAGAACTAGTTTGTAAATCTTTGATATTAAAAGGTCCTGACTAGAAGCTCCCATTTCACATCTCTACATATGCTTCTTGAACAGCAGTAGGGGTAGCCCTGGTGCAACAGGAGGATAAGAAACTGTATGTGATCTATTATGTCAGCAAGAACTTGACTCCTACTGAACTGAACTATACGGTAACTAAAAAAGAGTTCTTGGTTGTTATTTATGCTATTAATAAGTTTCAACATTATATTACAGGGTATCCTACTTTCGTGCACACTGATCATACAACTATAAGGTATCTGATGAATAAACCAATAACCCCTAGTCGTATTACAAGATGGTTGTTGTTAATTCAAGAATTTGATATTACCATTGTAGATAAGCTAGGGAAAGATAATGTGGTTGCAGATTTCCTGTCTAGAATGGATACTAGTGATGAAGGTACCCCTGTAGAGGATAGTTTTCTAGATGAACATATTTTTGCAATTTCTACTCACACTCTATGGTATGCAGATATTGCTAACTATCTTGCTACAAGAAAAGTGCCTCAACACTTACCTTATAGAGAATAGAGAAGGATTATCCATCATAGTGCCCGCTATTCATGGATAGAAGGATATCTCTTTTACACAGGACCTGATCAACAAATCTGGCACCACGTAAATGAGGGTGACATCTATGGTGTCCTGAAAGTTGCTCATGATGGCCCCTGTGGGGGAGATTTTGCAGATAAGTGAATAGGTCATAGGTGTTGCAAATGGGGTACTATTGGCCCTCTATTTTTTGTGATGTAAGGAAATATGTTTGAGGTTGCGATAGTTACCAACAGATGGATCAGCCTAGTTGGGTCGATGAGATGCCGCTATAGCCTCAACTAGTTCTTGAGCTCTTTGGAAAATGGGCTATTGATTTCATTGGGCCATTCAATCCTCCTTCACATCAGAAAGTTCACATTCTAGTTTGCACAGACTATGTGACAAAGTGGGTAGAGGCAAAGGCTGTTGTGAAAGCAACAAAATAGGTTGTCTCAGACTTTTTATTTGAAGAAATTTTTGCTTGGTATGGAGCTCCTAGAGAGATAGTTTCAGATGGAGGGGTGCAGTTTACATCACATATGATAGCAGGACTTATGAAGAAATATGGGATCAAGCATAGGGTAACGTCTCCATATCACCTTTAGGTGAATGGCCAATTCGAGAGCACAAACAAGGTATTGGAAAATATTCTTACAAAGCTTGTAGCAAACCATCACCAAAATTGGGATGAAAAACTTCCTGAGACATTGTGGGCATATAGAAAAACATGGTGAAACACAACAAGATTTTTACCTTTTGAGTTTGTTTATGGGAAATCCCCTTTGTTTCCTGTGGAATTCGAAATTAAGATTCTCAGGATAGCCCTTGAAGTAGGTTTGAATATTTTAGAGGCCTAGAAACACCGACTGGAATAGTTAAATGAGTTGGATGAAATTCGTTTGGTAGTTGTCTAGGATACAGCTGCAATTGAGCAGCAGTGAACTAAATGGCATGATAGATTTATCAAGAAAAATGTGTTTCAAAGGGGAGATTAGGCATTTCTCTATGACTCTCAGTTTAAAGATTTTAAAGGGAAACTTTGCTCCAGATGGATGGGACCATATGAAGTTGACGTAGTGTTTGATAACAGGACACTTATAATAATTTATGAGGCACATACTCCTTTGCTTGTAAATGGAAATTGCCTCAGACTATACCACCGTCCAACTTCTAAAGACTCCTTTATCAAAAATTTCTCTAATAATTCTAGTTTTGAAATTATTAGTGTAGATAACTCTTCCTCTGCACCTCTAATCTAAAAAAAAGGGAACAATAATATATATCTATATATCTAATATAATAAAATGTTGTGACTACTCTATCATTCTCTTTCTTGCAGGCATCTCGCTGGTGTTGTTACTCCTCCGATGTTGTTACTCTGATCATGGCGATTGTTTAAGCACTTCACTAGTGTGGTTACTCCTCCGGTGTTGTTATTTTCATCGTGGTGATTTTTGTCTAAGTACTTCACTGGTGTTGTTACTTTGATCATGGCAATTGTCTAAGTACTTCACTGGTTTTGTTAATTTGATTGTGGTGATTTTTTCTAAGTACTTCATTGGTGTTGCTACTCCTTTGGTGTTGTTACTCTGATCATGGTGATTTTTTCTAAGTACTTCACTGGTGTTGTTACTCCTCCAGTGTTGTTACTCCTCCGGCGTTGTTACATCGGTGTTGTTAGTACATGGTGATGGCGATTGTTCCTAAGTACTTCAGTGTTGTTACTCCTCCTGCATTGTTACTTCATCACAATTTCGTCTAAGTACTTCGGTGTTGTGACTCCTTTGGTGTTGTTACTCCATCATGATTCCAAGTGTTCAAGTAGTGTTGTTACTCCTTGGGCATTGTTACTCCCCTGATTCTCTTACTCCTCACGTGTTGTTACTCCCTCCGATGTTGTTACTCTTCTGTTGTTGTTACTCCATCAAGGTAAGTCGACAAATACGTCCCCGATTGACTTTGTGGATTTGATTGATAATTCATTTGACATGACTTAATATGACCACAGATGGTCATCCCCTTAGTTGGGGGGGGGGGGGGGGGGGGGGGGGTATTATAATAAATACGAAGACACCATAATTAAAATGAAGTAATGACTTGTCGTATCATTATTGAACCCTGTGCCAAGTGCGTACACTCCACGAACCCCACCACACCTCACACAGTTACCCATATGCATTGGGACTTGAATAAGTACAATTTTGTTAGTGGATGGTCCTTTCCAATGTTGTGAAACAATTACCATAATTACCACTCATTATTACCATAATCTACCATGGATTTTTCCATATTTTACCATTATCTCCCGATTTTCACTATCATTGCACCCTGTCACTGCAAATTTACCTACCGACACTCCTCCTCAACGGTCTTGTTGTTACTCCAATTGTTTCTACAGAGAAACTGTAGAATGGGTGGGAAAGTGATTAGGCACGAACCAGAGAATACAATGCAGGTTCGGAGCAAACCAAATGTATGGAAGGTCTTTTTAGATGCAGGATGACATGTGTATTTTGAGAGGCTGCAGGGATTTGACGAAGCCATCATAGTCGAATTCGTGTTGAATTTTGATGGAAATCATGAAAAAGTGCATGGATTAGATATTCCCATCATAGAGGAAGTAATTTTCACTGTCAGTGGATTGCCACAAAGAGGGCAAAAATCGCTTTCAAGGAAATCTCCTTTGCTAGAGTTCCCAAAATTATTATTACAAGCTAGAGAAACAATAGTCTAGAAGGGTAGGGGGTATGATCAAAAGTCCTTGCTGCACCCATGGGCTGAGATTGCATATTTTGTCATGAGGAACATTAATTGTGAAGGCCAGTTTTCTACTTCGTTTAAGTATCATTTTATGCTTCTGGCATGCCTTCGGTTTTAGGCATGCATGGATTCATTATCTAGACATGCCATATTTTCAATGGAATAGTTTGATCATTGATCTTGACAAGCATTAGTGGTCCTTATAAATTATGGTTTGGTCAGACTATTAGTGGTGCTTGCTCTGTCTTGAACTTCTATGGCTTGGCCACAATTCACCGAGCTAGTAGAGGAAGAACTTGCAGCTATGATGCCTACAAAGGAGGATAAGGAAGAATTGATGGCAGAAGAATAAGAAGTCGTAGACGATGTTGCTCCATAAGAACCAACATCACCTGTTGGCTCAACAGGATTAGAAGCAATGGAAACAGGAGAGACCATAGCCAACACTGCTCCACAAGAACCTGTGTCACCTGCTGGCTCAACGGGAGTGGATGTAATGCAAACAAAAGAAGCCACAACTGATGCTACTCCACAATAACCATCGTCATCTTTTGGCCCAATGGGAGTAGAAGAAATGGAGATAGAAGAAAATGTAGTCGATGTTGTTTGGCAGGAACTAGAGAAGACTGCCACTTTGAGGAGAGAATCACCACCCTTGGATGAAATTGTAGGTGGTGCTGACACACAAGAACTAGCATCATCTGTTCAAGAATTTGAAGAACCTTTGGATGAGCATGCATGTGATGTTGATACACAAGGACCAACATCACCTACTCAAGTGATTAAGGAACCCTTGAAAGAAGTAGGGCTCACATTCGACACTACTCCACAAGAACCAATGTCGATTGTTGAGAAGGAGGACAAACTAGAAGAAGCACAGGAAGAAAAATAAAAAGGGAGCATAGACCAGCCAGTGTGTACAAGGGAAGGAGGACCTAAGGAAGAAGGCACTGAGAGAATGGACACTGAAGAAAGAATTTTTCGTTCTCCACTTATTTCATCCTTACCAAGAGGGGTAAGGAAGTTTCATTCCCCTAGGTACCTGGTGAAGGAAGAAGCCTCTCCCTCGATCTTAAAATTTGTCAGGGAAGTGAAAGGAACCATCATTGACACTGTTACATAAGAACTAGTGTTGACTGGTGAACAAATTTCACAAATTGAGGGATTGGTGATCGACGCTGTCACACAAGAACCAATGTTGACCAAAGAACAAACTAAAGAGATTATGGCCAATACTGTCCCCACAAGGCCATTAGAGGAGGATGTTGTTGTTGACACTACTCCACAGAGACCTATAGTGGCTATAGAGCCACCAAAGGTAGGTGTGGAAGCTTCGAGGCCCGAAGGAGAAAATGGTTAGAAGCAGAGCAGTCATAAGAAAAGGGTGTCAAAGGCACTAACCAATAAAGGCCTGCAATGACTCCAGAATCACCAAGGGAAGATATGAAGATTCCAAGACTCGAAGGAGAAGACGTTTGGACCATTCCTCGAGTTGAGGAACAAATAGAGGGGGTCAGGGTGTCGGTTGATGAATTTGTCGATGCTAATCCACTAAACAACCCACCAGCTATGAGACTGGTCGAGGAGGTTGTTGTAAAAAAAAATTCATTTAGCAATGTGAAAAAAGAAGGCCTCCTCTTAAAGTGAGGTACCAATTGTAGTTCAGGGAAAAAATGAAGCTAAAAATGGAATTTGTCAAGATAAGGAAGAAGGTACGACACTTACGAAGGAAAGTGAAGAGGCATAAGAAGAATGCTATGAAACTTGGGGTTGAAACCATCTTAGGAGCAATGAAAATCAAGGACAGGCCCAAAACCTCCGTGGCTTCACAGAACAAGTAATTTTTTCATGTGATCGGGGCACGAGAGTTTTTCATGACTGCAAAAATTTAGAAGTGGCAAGTTTTTGCAACTTGTCTTCAACGGGGACCATTCCTTTAGAATACCACCTAGAAGGAGTGAAGGGAATTCGTGAGAAAGAAGTGAAAATAGTTACCAACTACATGGAGCAAATGGAGAAAGAGAAACAAAAGCAGGAGAAGCAACAAAAGAAAATCAAGGAACTGGAAGGGCAGGTGCAACTACTGAGCTAATACGGAAGAAATGTTTGCTCTGGAACATAAGGTAATGGCTTCCCGACCCCCTTCCCACAACTATGCTCTTTTCCTCCATGAATAGTATCTATTCTTTTGTTTGGAAAGTGTCCGCCAGGAACTCATCCATGTGATAGAATATCCACTACAGTTTCTGCACATATTGAAAAGCCACAACATTCTGCATCAGCACTTGAGATGTGAATTCTATATGCATGATTACTCTCTTGGCAATGATCAATCATTTAAGCCTTTACCTCCTACATAGTTAATAAGGTTAAATGGAAAAAGGCCTTCGACATGTTCAAAGAGAATCAAGAAAACAAACCACTTGTCCTTTGGATGGAGAATTGTCAATCTGTGAATGTTTATAATAGACACCAAACCTTCTTAGGGATTGATGAGTACCAATATTGCAAAAAGAATGCTGCAACTCTTGGGCTACCAGATTTACTTTATCAACCCGAGGTTCGTACAAACTTGGAGGTGATAGTGTTGTATACACAAGTAAAAGTGATGGTTCTGCCTTTTGTCACTGTTCAGTTGGTGAGAGACCACTAGGGTTTTCAATCCATAATTCTATGGATTTAGAAGAAGCTTGGTTCCTTGATGAAAGAAATAGAAATCTACTCTAAGAGAGAGTTGATCTACTGTAGTAATGAAAAAGACTGAAATTCAATGCTAAGGAACACCATTTCCTAATTAATTGCTAAGAGCTATGCTTTGGAATAATGTTAAACCAACATGAACAAAATGTTATTGTTCTAAGCATGGAAGTCAAAGACATCAAACATCACTGTTATGCATGTAAAGGACTATAATAAATCTGTTTTGTCTTTTGGTTCTTTTCATGAAAAATCAAGTGTGCAAGCTAATCTCTTTTGGTGATGTGGCAGGTGGTTTAGGGATGCTGATGGATGGCTGGAAGGTCCAGGAGATGGTTGGAATGTTTGGGAGACCCTTGGGTGACCTTGGGAGGATTTCTATAGGTTTTCCCTCAATTCAGCCTAAAAATATGCAACTATAGGAAAACCTACACGATGTACTAGAAACCTACAGGATTCCCTATATTTCTACATGATGCATCTGAGAGAAAAATGATGGGTGTTTGAGGTATTGGAAGGCTTAGGGAAGGTGGTTGCTGGGTGGAATGGAGTGAGAAAATGTCTAGGATCACATAGAACCCAAAACCAACTTTAGGAGATGGTTGGATTCGCTCAACTTGCTTGGGGAAATTTCTATGTAAAATGATGAAATTGGTGAAGGTTTTGATGGAAAAGAGGAATGCCTATGGGTGGATGAAATTGGAAGGTGGTTTTTTTCTATGAAATTTCTTTCTACTTTTGAAGCACTTGCTCTGCATCAAACATGTGTAATTTCCAAAAAGTCATGTAAACAAGAAGAATTCTCATGAGCTAGAAGAGCATAATTTAATGAACTAACTGTCTACCTTATGCATGAGAAAATTGTTGAATAAATGGAATCATGGATGAGATCTACTGCAAGAATTAAGATAGAAGAGATGGTAATGAAATCCTTCTTTGCAAAACTGATCAAATGCTAGTTTAAGTACAGCAAACTCTAAATCCTATGAAACAGATGGAAATCTGTCTTTTTGGGGCTGCATAAGGGTCTTTTTCCTCAAATCATGATCCTAAAAGGAAGAAGTGAGGCCAAGACACCTACTGATAGCTTTGTGGTGCTTATTTTATCCCTTCTAACCTGCTACTGAAGTAAGGCACAAATGGAAGCAAACTAATAAACAATTAATCAAATATACATTACTTGCAATAAAATACTTCTAAAAATAGTTTAACCATGAATCTATGAAACTAAGCTAAGCATACAGATACAAGAACAGAAGCCTTTGTTACTAGGGTTGAGCCCTAACACAAGATCTTCAGCCATTTGAGTTAAATTAGTACTTGATCAAGAAAAAACTCATTCTTATTACCAAAATAGAAGATTACATCAAAGTCTTCCACAAGTCTGGAGCTTGAAAAGAACTAGAGTTTTTGAAATAAAAATTCGAAACCTAATGAGGCTCTAGGCCAATCTACTTATACAACTGAAGTCCCCAACAACTTCCTTAAATTTAGGGAGTCATGACTCCCAAACTCAATATGAACTAACTCTTTATCTATCACTTGCTCGGCTACCTTCTAATCTTCATGGGTTGGCTGGTTGCACTCTAAGATGGTGGGATTACTGGAGGAATATTCTAATGGTGGAGGAGTAAATGAGGAGGATTTACCTCCTACAATCTCTCTCCCTTGTCCCATTCAATTTTCAAACCTTAGTCTTCCCAAAATTCCTTGATTTTCTCTTCCAAACCTACATTTAATGCATATTAGTTCACTAGGCATAATATCTCACTTTAACTCATCTCATTAAAAAAAATATAATAAAAACATGTAATAAGTTGTGAGAAGAGTTGGTTTGACTAAGTTAGGAGGTGAACTAAGGCCCATATAATTACCCAATGATAAGGCTCATTATCACTCCCCTACTAAAAGTGTTGCTCATCATTTGACCAACTTAATCAATATCCATGTCCTTCATAGCTCCAGTGGCCTCCCTGACATCCCATGCCTTCGTTGTTGTCTCCTCCTCTTGTTCATAGTGTTGGGCCTAGGATTTATCCATAAAATACATCCACTTTCACTCCATTCACAAATTTTATCACCTTTGTTCCACCACCATGTCACCAAATCAGATTCACTTTCATCATTAAATGGGTTACCATTGTGTTTTCCAAAACATTATTAATTCTTAGTATTTTTAAGTGAATTTATGGTTAAACTTTAGAAAATAATATCCATATACTTATACCTAACAATAAGAATGAGTTTGTTGAGATGTGTAGGTACAAAGGAAGCTTCCAAGGCATCTTTATGTGGCACTCTATGTTCAAATTCGAATTTGAGGAGCTCATGGACCTCATGGAGAAGATCATGGACCTCATGGAGGAGATCATGGAGGATAGGGTTATGTGTCACCATTGGTTGAGAAATATGTGGGTTAAAGGAGGGAATAGTGGATTTACATTTATGAGTTTGTTATCATAGATTTTTTATAAATAGGAGTGTTATCTCCTCCATTTGTAATTTTCATTTTGTAATCTTAAGTTTTAGAATTTTAGAACCTAGTCTTTCATTTGTAATTTAAAATCTTAGTATCGTGTAGGTTGGTAATGAGAAGTTAGATTTGGAGAATCATTGTAATGGTTGTAATTGCAATTTGCAATTGATGATGAATAAAATGGAGCTTCTTTGATCCTCTACATTTGAATTCTCTTTCGGTGTGCTTGTGAATCCTTGGAAGGATCCCCATTGCCTAGCAAGTACACTTTTATTTTAGTAGGTTTTTATTTTATGTTTGTTTGTGAATTTCATTAGGTTAAATTATTAGTTTCATATGTTTGAAATATTAACGAATGACCTTTCATAAGAAAGTATTAATGTTTCCTTCAATGAATCTGATTTGTTATTTAATTTTTGATTTCATTAGTTTAAGTTTCTGATTTATATGCTTGAGATATAAATGAATAGTCTCTTGTAAGAGAGCTTTAATATTTCATGCAATAAATCAAAATTAGGTTTTGTTGATTAAGATGATTGGAAATATTAATGAGTAGTCTCCTGTAGGGGAGATTTAATATTTCTTACACTTATCACAATGTCTTTTAATTTTTAGATTTCATTTTGTTAAATGACTAAATAGATGTTGGAGATCCCAATGAAAAACCTCCTGTAAGGGAGATTTGGCATTTCTTCACCTAGCTTAGTCTAGTTTGTCTCTAAGTCCATATATATTGGATGATCCTCGAAGTTTACTTACCCAGATTGATAGTAAATAAAACTCTGATTTGCATCCACATTTTAGACCAAACATTTTGGTGCCGTTTCCAGGGAGGATGATTTAGAGATATACTCAGGAAGTTATTTTTATTGCAATTTCTTTTTATGGACTAACTTGTGAAACCTGGTGACAGTAGGATCTTCATAAAGGAGTTCAAGTTTGAGCTTTTTGATTTTTTCTTTTTTTTTGTACTTAGTTACTTTCAAATTCAATTTTTAAACCCCCCATTTCTTACTAACTCATATACGGATGAGAAATTTGAAGATGTTAAACAGGTGCTTCCTAGAGAGCAAGGATAATATCAAAGACTAGTTTCAAAAGAACCTTGCGCCAAATCCAAGGATCAAATAGGTTACTCACGTCCTTGCAAACAATCAGGTAAGAATTTTAAATTTAGATGTGAGCATTTCTGAATTTTTAGTCTCTAGATGGCTTCACTGGAAGCATTATTTTACCTAAGAGATTAAAAAAAACAGATCTAGTAGAGTTTTCTTTTAGTATTGTTTTTTTTATAAACAATAAAAATAATAAAAAAAAATCATCATCATTTCTCATAAATAAATTTACATCCATGCTAACCTGCAAAAATAAAATAAATTAAAAAAATCAATATGTTAGTATGCTCTCTTCCTGCGCTTCGAGCGATTAGGAAGATCAAAAAATATATTGATTTATTTTCAAAATTAAATAAAAAATTTCTTGTTGGGAATGTGCTGGAATCATTTCTTCAAGCCAAATCTACATATAAACAAATCAAAAGAAGTGTTTAAGGAAGAAATATGCACTTTATCCTCTGTCTTGCACTTTCAAGAATAAAATTGAAAACAATTATAAAGAAATTACAGCAGACAAGCAACAAATAAACATTGTTCGTAAAAAAAATATTAAAAACTTTTGTATAAAATTCTTCTGAAAGTAAGAAATGCTCTTTAGAGAAACAAGACATTGTTGTAGAAAACCCCAAGAAAATCCGCTAATACGTTTGGCTAGTGCACTTCAATCTATCAGAGGTCACATTGTAGCAAATGGTGAGATGCAAAATAGTCATCTCTCCGCCATCGAAATTGTGAATAGACTCGCCCTGTTGTGTGCCTCAACAAGGGCAGTCAAAGAAAGGCTTGGTGGAGGTCATATTATTATTGCAATGGCACTTTTGAGACTTGGTAGCTACAGTGCGTTTACTATTGGATAAGCTTACAGAAATAGAGAAGAGTGTCGACACATGTGCAGTTAGATTAATGTAAGTTTCAAGTGAGGTATGAGAAGCACCATTAATGGTTTTAGTAGTGTTATAAGTCGAATTAGTGGTAAAGCCAATGCTAACATAGGTGTAGATGCAAAGAGTCGAGAATGCCGGTCCGTTGACAATGAAAGGCCCGAGTGTGTTGAAAGTGGGAAAGCTGACTTGACCAATGCTTGATCTATATCGGTTGGGGACACCATAAATTATTAGGAGGCAGGCCCATGAGAGTGCCATTGACTAATAGGTATTTGAACATTTTCATACGCGTTTCTTTACAGGATGACACCATTCAAGGGAACCAACAATACAAAAACCTCAAGGAACGTTTCTAGGTAGCCATTATTCCCCGATTCTCTGAATGGGTGAAAGCAATGTGCAAGGAGAGAAATTTTGTTCATGAAAGAGGAGAAAGAACATTTACGCTCTGCTGTATGCTCAAGAGGGACATGGACACCGAGAGTACCCCAGAACTGGTGTGCAAGAGAAGAAAAGCTCATGGTAGAATGAAATTGATGTGTGATGGGGATGGAGTGTGTAGATCTAGTTAACGTCATTGCTTCTGTTGACTCAAGTCGATTAAGCTACTTTGCTTGCTGCAGGGTGACGAGGTTATGATCTTACAGCAGAGTTACTCAAGTAACTAGTGCTGTCATCAGGAACTTGAGGACTACGTCTAAGTAAGGAAAGTTGAACGAAGCCATGGAACTTTTCAGAAATGTAAAGGAAGCATGCCAAGTGTCTGATGAATTGTTGAACAATATTGTGCTTTCCAGTTGTTTAGGAAACCAAATGGGGAATACTTTCCTCCGGGTTCTTTTAACATGCCTTAGGCTAAGACTGGTGGATGGAGGCCAAAGGCATGATGGAAACCACTAATTTTGTCTATTAAAAAAAATATTCAACAAAAATCTCAAATTGAAAACCTGGCAACTATCTCTTTGCTGCTGCACAATCACTCTTATCCTTACAGCCACAATTCGAGCGATTTGAGAAAGAAGATTTTTGGGCACAATTTTTGGTAAGATTTGATTGTTTGGATAAGGCTATATAATTATTATTGACTGCATTCAAATGACCTGAATGTTAGGGATCATGCTCAAATTTGAAAAACCCAAGGCTACCTTATTCAAATAGACCCTAGCGGAAATCACTCCAAAAATAAGGTGTAAAATCCCAACATCAATAGTAAAAAAGTTTAACGTGTTTCAAATGTTTGATCTGCGATTACATTCCATCCCTTTGTTCATTCAACTCAACATAATTCCCTGCCTTCGCCTTTTATGGTTAACCTCCTATTGTTGGGAACATAGTTAATGGATCTAGAATGGAATATGGTCAGCTCCAAATACGCGTTGGCTTTCAACTAGACATTACATCCTCAGAAAAAACTTTCGGTCCTCCCACAAAGATCAGATCTTAGACCTCCTATAGAACTGCATCAAGTTAGCCAACGAAAATACCTGGGCAGTCAGCCTAATTAACAACCTTAGTGATATTAACAAAATGGATGAGCTTTTGATATAAGCCCTCAGGACTTTGAATGCAATAACAATGGTGAAGTTCTAAAGGATGATGGCTTGAATAGCTTGGACTCTATTTCTATAGGTTTTGTTACTTCAGAGTGGCTTGAAAAAGAGGAGATGGGTTATGGTGAATTAGAGTTAGAATACACCAAAGATTTATTAAGTGAAAAAACGATTGATTATTAGTTTTTCAGGATGGGGGTGTCATCTAGATCAAATGCATGGGTTGGTCCTGATCATTGGAAGTATCAGAGAGTTAGAAATGTATAACAAAGTTCAGATGTTGGGAATGAAGCATCTTCAAATGACAATAAATTAACAGGAAGAAAAGGGGAACCATTTTCAATAGATTTTTTTTTTTTTTGATCCACCCAAAAATCAATGGTCATTGTTATTGCCTCAGAGTACTTTCCTATGAAGAGAAAAAAGGAAAATTAAGCGATTTCCTGTTAACCGAAATTGATTTTGTGAAGGAAAGGATGCCACAAGTTGTTGGGTCGTTAAGGGAGCACTACATAACTGGCTTTAGGCAACAGTCCTATTGGCATTGCACCAAAAGATGTCCACACTCACTGGGTCGACTTTGGAAGTTATTCAACTAAATGATGAATCACCTTAAAGAACACTTTCATTTAATTAATTTTGGGGTCTCAAAGAAACTCACATTTGTTTACATGTCAAATTTTTCATCTCCGAATCTGAAATATTTAATTTTTGCAGGATCTATTTGTTTATGGTAGCCAAGAATTGTGAAGCCTACAAAAATGATGAGAAGAGAGAATTGGTGCTCAATCTTGGCAATGGTCGTTGCAAATCTCTTTGCATTAACATAACTAAGTCTTCCATATCCAAGGAAACTTGCACCAGCAAGTCTGGAATGCTGCTGGCGACATTGTCTTGGTAGGCCTCAGAAAGTATCAATGCCAATGAAGCCAGGCTTCTCAAGGTCTATGGCTAGCTCCTAGAGAACTTCCATCTGAAGGAAGGAGTGAAGCCATATCTGACCAAAGCACAGTCCTTCATAGGACTAATCGAAGGAAGCTATTGTGGCACATGTTCTCCTCCTGGAGGACTGCGTAGGTTTTAGTTGCCCTGCACATTACAAGTGCACTCAGAAAATTGATCTAATATCTACACCAGGCGCACTCAGACAATTAATCAAAAGGACAAATGAATTAAGACTTGGAGTGAGCTATTGAAGTTTGGAGCCAATGATATTAGGATCTGAAAAAATTGAGGTTTTATTTGATTATATTGTTAATATTAATTTAATTTAGGTTGAACATTTTAGACTTTTATTCATATTTTTATTTTCAGTTGGTAAAATTCATTTATATGTGATAGAGTAGAAATAAATGATTAATTCAGTTTAAAAAAGACAATTAAAAAATAAAATAAAAAGCAACATCATGAAATTTAGGGACATAAGTATTAAATCAAATTTCACATGTTTTATCATGAAATTGCAAACTTTGTTTACTTGTCACTTTCAAGATACCATGAGAAAGTTGGCAATTTGAAGGAAATTTCATCCATTAAAATTTTTCTAAGATTGATCACCAAAGTTATGAATAGGCCTTTCTAAGATTTCATTAATTAAAAAATGCGCCATGCACCTTTTAAAAATTATGGAACACTTGGAAGCAAATCTCACAAAGAAGGATTCATTTATCAAACATTTGAAGGATTATGCTTAGAATAGGCATTAAAATCTATGATCTCATCATGATTGTATGCGTTTATGAGACAAACTAATCTGTAACATATGCTCTTTGTCATGCACATTCGAGGAGACAACTGATAGAAAGAGGGAGATGAGTTAACTTTCATGGTTATTTTTATAAAAGATGGATTGATATCAACATCAGGAATTGGGCTAAAATTACACTTTTGATTATCCATAATTCGTTTCATTTGGCATTAATTTTTGCGTAAGAATCACCAAGGAATTGGCCATTCCTTGTTGACCACACTAATGTTTTTTTATGCCATTTTTTTTTGCAGATTTCAGAAGATGAACTAATCAATAAGGAAACCAATTGTGCACACAATTGTACTTCAAACGACTAATTCCATGAGAAATCCTAACAAACAAGTCCATGAACAAAAATGAAATTCTACAAGTTCTTGAACTTCCAGTAATAGTTTAATGGTTTGAAATGTTGCATGACAGAAAAGAAAATTCGAAGACCTGGGGTTTGTTCCTAAATGTACAAGGATGGTGAAACACCTATCCACACTTGAATACAACGTCTACAAGTGGCTGGTCAACGCTGGTCAAACTCAACTATTTTAGAAGAAATTCCATAATTAATGAGAAAATTTGTTATATTTGAGATTTTTCATGCCAAAATTCACTTTTTTCAGCAAGAGTCATTATCCACTTCTCATTATCCACAAACACTTCATTACATTATCATCAATCCTAACCCACCAATAAAAGCAATGAAGCTCATTTACAAACTTTTGGTTCCACTTTACATATTCATTTTTAGTTTCCTTTTCCCTACACCTGCAAATAAAACCTTACTTCCATACACCATTGAGTCCATAGTCCTTGAGTCTAAATATTTTTCTAAAAACACCTTGAAGCTTGCATGCCTTAAGGGAAAGCTATCATGCTGATAAACAAGGGAATACATCAACGTCCCTTGTTCATCAGATCTTCTAAGTATTCGACAACAACAAATTCATTCATACTTAGAAAGATGTGTTCGGGGCATCTTGACCCTCATCCACATCAAAGATGGGAGCTCTCATGTTGACTAGTGGCATCCATCAATGACCACTAAGTTAACAATTTCTTGTTATGTTTGACATCGAAACATTTAATCACATGACAAGAATTGTGGCAACAAGCATTGAAGACTTGAAGACCAATCATTTGGTAGCATAGGAAGCAGATTTACTTTCATTACTTTATAGTTTTTGATATTAATGACTTGAGGACAAGTCAATCAATAAGGCTGGGGGGGGACTGTAAATCCAAAATTTTGTAAATTATAAATTTTGTATACCTTCCAAGCCTTATACATTTTTAGCCGCATTCAGCAGCAGATTCTGAACATTCAGCAGAAGATCCAGCAATAGATTTAACAGCAGATGCAACAACAATAAAAGATTCAATTTTTCGACTTCATATACCATTTTCACCGCCATGTGAAGAAGACTATGATAATAATTTTGCAGCCATGCATGCACAACTCTCATCCATTTTTGAAAAGGTAAGTTGAGGTATGATATTTTCTAACTTTTAACCATTTAATTCCTTGAAAGCTAGAATGATAATTTTTGGAAAAAGCTTCCTTTCCTCATTTCATAAAATTGCCAAAACCATCAGTTTGGGGGAGGGATACATTCACATACATACTTTGTCACCTTCATATTTTTAGATATTCATATATCACATTCTAAAACCCACATACCTTCAAAATATATTCACTATTACATGAGCATATAAATGGCTTTGTCAAAAGTACTTAAAAGCTAATTGGATGCAACACAATCATGGTTGTTACACAAGAACCAACCATGATGCATTCCAACAAAAATACTTTGCAATAAAAATCACATTATTATTATGAAAAGATCATACATTGAATTTGAATGCAACAAACAAAATACGGTTGAAACACAAGAACCAACTAGGTTGCAATTCAACAAACACACTTTGCAAAATTTAAGCAAATGATACCACGCAAAGTCTAAGCCAAAGCTCAAGTATCAAAAGTAATGTAATAGATTGCATGAGGACAAGCAATACCTTCGGTTTGGGGGTATGTTGGGCCTAGGAATTATCCTTAAAATACATCCACTTTCACTCCATTCACACATTTTCTCACCTCTATTCCACCACCATGTCACCAAATCAGCTTCACTTTCATCATTAAATGGGTTATCATTCTATTTTCCAATACATTATTAATTCTTAGTATTTTTAAGTGAATTTATGGTTAAAATTTAGAAAATAACCTCCATATACTTATACCTAGCAATTAGAATGAGTTTGTTGAGATGTGTAGGTACAAAGGAAGCTTCCAAGGCACCTTTATGTGGCACTCTATGTTCAAATTCGAATTTGAGGAGATCATGGACCTCATGGAGGAGATCATGGAGGACAGGGTTATGTGTCACCATTGGTTGAGAAATATGTGGGTCAAAGGAGGGAATAGTGGATTTACATTTATGAGTTTGTTATCATAGCTTTTGTATAAATAAGAGTGTTATCTCCTTCATTTGTAATTTCATTTTGTAATATTAATTTTTAGAATTTTAGAACCTAGTCTTTCATTTGTAATTTAGACTCTTAGTATCGTATAGGTTGGTAATGAGAAGTTAGATTTGGAGAATCATTTTAATGGTTGTAATTGCAATTTTCAATTGATGATGAATAAAGCGGAGCTTCTTTGATCCTCTACATTTGACTTCTCTTTTGGTGTGCTTGTGAATCCTTGGAAGGATCCTCATTGCCTAGCAAGTACACTTTTATTTTAGTAGGATTTTATTTTATGTTTGTTTGTGAATTTCATTAGATTAAATTATTAGGTTCATATGTTTGAAATATTAACAAATGACCTTTCGTAAGAAAGTATTAATGTTTCCTTCAATGAATATGATTTGTTGTTTAATGTTTTATTTCATTAGTTTAAGTTTCTGATTTATATGCTTGAGATATAAATGAATAGTCTCTTGTAAGAGAGCTTTAATATTTCATGCAATCAATCAGAATTAGGTTTTGTTGATTAAGATGATTAGAAATATTAATGAGTAGTCTCCTGTAAGGGAGCTTTAATATTTCTTACACTTATCGCAATGTCTTTTAATTTTTAGATTTGATTTTGTTAAATGACTAAATAGATGTTAGAGATCCCAATGGAAAACCTCCTGTAAGGGAGCTTTGGCATTTCTTCACCTAGCTTAGTCTAGTTTGTCTCTAAGTCCATATATATTGGATGATCCTTGAAGTTTACTTACCTGGATTGATAGTAAATAAAACTCTAATTTGCATCCACATTTTAGACCAAACACATAGAAGCCTGCCTTCTTTTCTACCTCCTCCCACTACCTCCTTTATTCTTCTTCCTTTCTTCCTTCTAGCATTCCCAATAGTAGTGGTGGATTGAGTCTCAAGCCAATCTAATTGACTTTGAGCCTTTGCATAGATTGCTTGTACATGGGTGTCTTGTTCAGAGCTTCTCTCATTCTTTGAGGAGAGTGGTACTCTCTTATCTTTAAATTGTAGGGTAATGTGTTCCATCTCCTCAGGAAATCTTGCATGTTGTCATCCCTTAAAAACCTGAAAATGTCGTAAAAATGTGAAATTTCTTGCTCTTGGGCAGCAATATACCTGGGTGCAATCTTAGGATCATTTGCAATTAAGTTATGTGTACTAATGAGGGCCATTGGATTGGATTGCTCAGCTCTGATCATAAGAGGCTCTGTTTATTCTCTTGCCAATATCTTCTTCATTTCTATAGCCATTGCTTCCTCATGGTTCATTCATTATGCCAAAGCCATTAACTGTAAATCTCCTAGCTTGGAATTAGGGTCCCATACATTCATATCTGTTAAGGCCATGTTATGCAAATAAAACTCAGACATCTTGGCCACATCTTGGTCAATGGAATGAGGGAGAGAGAAAAATCTTAGGCCACTTCATCATCATACCCTCTTAATTTTTCAAAATACCCCATCCAATTATGCTTTGTGAATATTTCTAACACCTGAGGGTGTTGGTGGATTCTCACAGTGTTAATGAGATCCCTTCTATTAAACCCCCCTTTCATTTTGTTGGTGAATTTTTAGGAGAGAAGATGGTCGAAATTTTTTTGAATGCAGAAGTAAATAGCTGAACGAACTGTGGAGACAATTCCCTCACACAGCTGCGAAATTCACTCAATACTAGGTGACTTTCTGTTCAATTCACTTTGAAAAATGGAAGTAATTATAGAGCCTACCTCCTTAAGTGTTTTTTGTAGCCAACCCTCGGGTTTTCCCCTCTGAAACTCCTCTCAGCCAATCCTGTAGACTATCTGTTTCTATCCTATAGGACTCCTATGTGATCCTGTAGGATTTCCTGTGTAATCCTATAGGAATTCCTATGCAGGAGAAATGTGAAATTTCCTCTTCTATAGGTTTCCTAGGTATGAGAGTGACTTTTCTAGAGTGAGCCTCGAGGAAATGAATGCATGAGGGCATGGGGATCAATGATTATTTCCTCTTATGGCCGAGTTATGTGAGGTGGTGTGCTGGCAGGGGAGGTACGTTTTTTATTATTGGACTATTGGTCCCCACTACCACATCATCATTCCCCTCTCCTCATAATCAACTCCCAGTTCATGCCTCCATAGACTTAACTGCTTTTGACATTCTCTTCTCTTTTTTTGACTTGATTGCTGCCACGTGTGGGAGGATCCACTGTTTTGTCTTCATCAACTGAACGAAGGTGGCCAATTTAATTGGCCAGTTTTTGCTTATAAACCAACTTGCTCGTAACCTTTACATATCTTGACTACATTATGCAAATGAGAGAGTGAAGCCAGATGCTTACCTATGGGGCTAATACCTTGCTATAGTTGTTGAAGACTAGAGGTGCTTGTTGTGTGTTGGATGCATACTACTTTTCCTTCCTTTTTTTGTTGCTCTCTGATAATTCCTTTGATGTGCACGTACGTGGTGTTGAAGATGATGGTGTTGCTACTACTCTAGAACTCCTTCTGACCTTGGATCTTCATCTTCAAAGCTTGCTTCTACTCACGATTTTTATTTTGTGGGATAGGCTACTACAAGATTTCCTATAGGATGTCCTGTAGCTGCTTCTCCCTCATAAATTTTAATCATTTCTTCTACTAGGATTTTGAGGATGATGACATGGATTGAGAGGAAGACTAAGAGTGTGGAGAATGAGAAATACTCAGGTGCTGCTCCCTTCTGCTCTTTGTTTCATTTTTTTCTATGTGTTTTCTCTTGAAGACTGTGAAAAATATTTTTTTTTGAAACTGATTTTTTTTTACGGTGAATGCAGGGGTGATGAAAGTTGAGATAGGTATGGTAATGAAGTGGTGATGTAGGGATGTTATTTTTTGACATGACAAGTCATTTTCTCACCCTAGGGTCACTTCCTGTAGGATTCTCGAGCCACTGTAATTCCTATAGGATCATCCTACAGGTTTTCAAGGGATCTTGTAGGTTTACAGGGGATCCTGTAGACAACACGCCCCCCTTGTAAACTAAAGCAAATGATAGAAAAAAATGAAAGAAATGGTGGAGTGATGAATGATAATGAGTGGAAAAATAAAAATGTGAGTGAAATAGGTCCCTTTTTTATCCTCCTTTGTTCTATGATCTTCCTCCTTCCTGACCTGCAAATAGAAATTTTTATGATCTTCTTTTTTTTTCAAAAACAACTAGTCTGCCTCTAAGAGGTTTTCATCCTAGCTGTTTTCCCTAGGCAACCGAAGAGAGGTTTTCATCCAGAGATATTTTCATTATTTTTCTACACCATTAGGCTACGCCTTGAGGGTTTCAACCCAATAGTGGACTCAGGTGCCTCATGGAGGTTTTCACCTAAGTCCTTATTTTTCTTTTTTTTTCTCAGTGATTTGATGAGGTAGGAGGTGAAACTTGCTCCACACCATCAGTTTTTTATTTATACCATTAATGAACTCTTTCTTTGACAATGGCCTCTTGTAAAATTTCATTCTGTGTCCAATAAAAACTAAAGGAATGGCCTCTGCATCTATGGTTTTTATCGACACTGAACCATTATCATGACATCTTTTTATAACATAAGGCCCTAACTATCTTGTGCTTAAATTTCCCTTAAAGTCTTTATATATGGAATCATATAACAAAGCCCAATCACCTTCTTGAAATTGCTTATCCTTGATGTTCTTATCATGCTAGATCTTCCTCTGGAGTTGGGTTACCTCTATGTGTGGGAGGGCCTGGATTCTAAGCTCATCTAAACCATTCAACTACAACAATCTCTCTTTTTGTGCACTATTGAGATCTAGATCTAGTTGTACTGCCATCCTTAATGTTTTATGCTCAAACCCAATGGATAACATGGCCTTTTTCCCATAGACAAACTGATAGGGTGTGAATCTAGTGGTGGTCTTCGAGGTGGTATTATAGGCCTAGGTGGCCTCAACTAGTCTCTCTACCCAGTCTTTCCTGTTGTTGCTAACCACTTTGGTCAGGATGCTCTCCAGTGCTCTGCTGGTCACCTCCACTTACCCATTAGCTTGTGGGTGATAGGGAGTGGAGGTCCTATGCTTGATCTTGTGCTGCCTAAATAAGTCTTCAATCATTTTGGAGGTAAACTGGCTGCCTTGATCAGTGACTAGCTCTCTAGGGTAACCAAATTTGTAAAATACATTCTCCTTTAAGAACTCAAATACCTTCTCCTCTGTTGTTGCCTTAATTGCCTTCGTTTCAACCCACTTAGTCAGATAGTTAGTGCAAACAATGATGTACTTTTTTTTCTTGGAAGGAGGGTCAATAGGTCCAATGAAGTCCATGCCCCACTTTTCATATGGTTTGAAAATCACTTGAGGCTATAGAGGCATTTCATCCCTTGGAGTAGGCTTTCCCATCCTTTGGCACTGATCACACTGAATAGTATATCTTTCCACATCCTGATGAAGAGTGGGCCAATAATAGCCTGCTTGTAACACTTTGAATGTTGTCCTCTTTGATACAAAGTGACCTCCTCCTTGACACACCTCCTCAAGATTTGATATGGGCCAAGTTTGAAGAGGTTGCCCCCAATCCAGGTGAAGGGGGCGCTCTTCCTCACAATCTTGCTTTTCTCTTTGGAGGACAAGTTCAGTGGGAACTATGCAGATACCAAATAGTTTGCTATGTCAGCAAATAATGGAGAGAGAACTAAAATGGTGAACAAGTGCTCATTTGGTAACTGATCATCAACCATTCCCTCTTCACATGCAGGAAAAGTTAATCTGGACAAAAGTCTACAACAACATTTTCCTTGCCAAGCTTATCAACAATAGTTAGATCAAACTGCTGTAATAAAATTAACCATCTTATAATAGGAGCATTCACTTCGGGTTTATTCATTAAATATTTGATTGTAGCATGGTAATTATGGACAAATGTTTGAGAGCCTGTAATACAATTCCTAAATTTTTTCAATGAATGCACAACATCTAGGAGCTCCTTTTCAGTCACTGTGTAGTTTAGTTCGACCTTTGAAAGATTCTTATTGATAAAATAAATGGTATAAGGCAATTTTTCATTTATCTAACCTAGGGCTGCTCCTATGGATTTGTGTGAGGCATCAACATGAATGTGAAAAGGAAGGGCCTAATTTGGGCCTCAGAGAATCTGTGCAGTGGTCAACTTGTTCTTCAGGATGTCCAAGGCCTCTTGGTAGCTGTTTGACCATATAAACTCAGAGTATTTGGCCAAAAACAAAAATAAAGGAGAGGCCAGCTTGCTAAAGTCCTTTATGAACCTTCAGTAGTATCCAGCTAACCCTAAGAAACTTTTTACATCTCTCTGCTTTTGAGGAGGTCAGACCCTTTGGATGATAGTTATTTTGTTTGAGTCCACCTGTAGTCCTTGCTGAGATATTGAATGACCTATCACGGTCCTTGCAGTCATCAAGAATTCACATTTCTCGATACTAAGATATAGGTTCATCTCAATGAATTTGTGCAGTACCTTACCTAAGTTGGATAAAACCTCCTCGAAATGACCCCCATAAGGTGTGAAATCATCCATATAGATTTATACGGCATCATGGACTAACTTAGCAAAGATACTATGGACTGCTCTCTGAAAGGTGGCAAGAGAATTGCATAGGCCAAAAGGAAGGACCCTATAAGCAAAAGTGCTCCAAGGACAGGTGAAAGTAGTTTTATCCTAGTCTTTCGGGCTAATCTGGATTTGATTACACATGCTGAATCCATCTAGGAAAGAGAAAAAAAAAATTCCCTGCCAGGCCATCTAGCACTTGGTCGATGAAAGGTAAAGGGAAATGGTCCTTCTTTTTTTCTTTGTTCAACTCCCTATAATCGACAAAAATCCTCCACTTACCATTTTTCTTTGGAAATAACACCAAAGGAGAGACCCACTCACTGTCCAAGATAGGATAAATGAATCCTACATCTAGCAATTTTGTGGTTCTTCTTTGACTATATATTTAAGAGCTGGATCCATCGTCCTTTAGGGTTTTTAGACTGGCTTATAACCTCCCTTGATATAAATATGGTGATCACACACTGAGGGGTGTACTCCCTTCATTTCTTTGTAACTCCAAGCGAAGGCATCCAAATGTTCCTTTAGAATGTTTCACAACTTCTCCTCTTGGAAAACACAAAGAGATGGATTGATTTTCAAAGTTCTCTTAGGGTCGAATTTTATGGTTTTGACATGGAGAGGGTTGGAATCGGGCAAGTACAGATCAATTGGATGGTTGTTCTGGGTTTCTTGTACTACTTCTTCTAGGGACAATGTACTGGGAGTTGGACATTGGAGTAGGTGTTCAATCAAATCGTTTTCATCTTATTGTCCTCCTGCCATGGTTGTTTCTAAGGTACATAGTTGGAAAGAATAAACTTCATATTATTCCTCCTCTTCTAGCCATAAAGGTAAATCATGCTCTATAGATGGCTGAGAAGAAGGGAATAGGACTAACTTCTTGGAGATATGCCCATTCTTGATGGTCATATTCCCAACTTTGTAGCTGATGTAAGCATCGACAATGGCCAACTAGGGCCTCCCAAGGATGAGAGGGTAACCAATAATCTTAGCCTTAGGCTTGAGAACTAGGAAATATGTAGGATACTCCCAAGAGTCAATGGAGACCATCACATCCTCCATAATCCTCTCAGGGGTCACTATGGAGCAGTCTGTAAGTTGCAGGACTGTTGTGGTCTTTCTCAATGAATCTCAGAGGTTGAGTTTGAGCATGGTGTCCATGGTCATCATATTAATGGCAGCCCCAAGATTGATCAAAGTGTGTGGGACAATGGTACCATTGATGTGCACATCTATTACAGGGCTTCCAGGGTCCAAATACTTTCGATAGATTACCTGCTCCAGCATTAAGTCAGATAATTGTCCAATGACATTAATGGTAGGGGAATCTCTTTTTTACCTCCTTGGATGCTTGAAGCACTTCTCCTTAATCAACTTGTTGTAAATAGGTACATCCTTGATGGCTTGGAGAAGTGGAATCTTGACACATAGGTTTTTCAATTCTCCCAAAAGTTCAGTCTCTTCTGGGGTAGGATGGAGTGGTTGAGTTAATCTCTCATGAAAGGGTGGATTTACTTTAGAAATGTTGTCCTCTCTTTCTTCTTTAATCTCCCCAGGTGGAAGTGGAGGCTTGTTATCTCGGAGAACTCTCCCAGATCTCACGTTAATTTCCTAGATCTCCATAGCATAAGCTAGATAGGATGTCTCTCCACTGTATACCTACTATGCCTATCTTTTGTTCGGGTTCGGATTTGGCTGGGCAGTCATGTGGGGTCGTTTAGGTGGAGTAGAGTGTAAAAAATGTGGTTGGGAAGGTGGTGAAGGAAATAAGGTAGAAACATTGTTGTATTGGTGCCTCCACTCGCGGGGCGGTGCATTCCACTTAGGTTGCGGTAGAGCATATGGTTGAAATGACTGTCTGGCTGGCTGGGACTGATACTGAGATGCAAAGGACCAAGGAGGAGGTGTAGACTAGGAAGGATGAGTAGAGGGTCCCCAAGAAGGTATGGATGTGGTCTAGTTGGGGTTGTAATATGCATGGGATGACCCTTGCATGCCCTATTGGTGTGGCCTAGGCCCATGAGGTCTCCATTGGTTTATGTAGCAAAGCTGGTCAGTGACCCCTTCAACTCCTTGATATATAGCTTTGAGTCCAGGCAAAGAAGTGCACTTGTCCGTGGAGTGGTTTTCTTCATAGACTGAGAAAATTTTAATAGAATTCAATGGACATTCATTCCTAGGGTGCCTCCTAGTGCATCTAGGACAGAAAATGGCCAACGCTCTCTCTGCTTCCTCCTGCTTCCTCCTAATGTTTAGAGTGTTCATCTGTAAGGAAAGGGTTTACAACATCTCACTCTTGAAATTTCACCCTTGATGGATGAATTGGAAGAGGATGTACTAACCATAGGTTGACTTCCCCTACCCTTTTTCCTAGCTTCCCTAGAATGGTTTCTAAAGACAGTCTTGATATCCTCATATGGTAACTAGTATATATCTCCTCTTGCTAACAAGTCTAGAGTATCCAAAAGGTCTTCCCTTACTCCTCTAAGTAGGACTAGCTTTAGTGACTTAGGGTCAAGGGTGCACCTGGCCCTTTTGTAACTAAGCTGGAAATTTTCTTCATAATACTCTAGGGATTCATCATTACATAAGGTCATCCTAAAAATTTCCTCTTTAGTATATTTAGACTGACAATAGTCTCGATACTTGTTGTTGAAGGCTTGCTGCATCTGAGCCCAAGTTGTGATGCTATCCTTAGGAAACCCATGAACCAACGCAAAGCTGCATCATTGAGGGTGGATGGAAATAGTTTCAACTTCTTATCATCATTTGTGTAGTCGTAGGTTTGGCATATAACGACAAACTCAAATAGGAAAGTGTCGGGATCTTCGATGGTCAGGCCACTAAAATGAGGAAGGGAAGAGGGGATTATATTTTTCATCTTAGTGTCCCCATTGGTTTCCCTGATGGGGAAGGCACCCTCAACTCTCTCTCTATTCCCTTTTTCATTTCTGTTTTCAACCATTGGCTTGGCAGGAATGGGTTCTTCTTCTTCTTCTTCCCCTGTAGGTTATTCAAATATGTCAAGTTACTCACCTAAGGGTTCCTCTAGTTCATGGCCAGAGAAGAAGAGGGAAGGTTGGTTGTTGGATGTAGTGGGGGTATTTGGCAAAAAATTCTGTAAGTTATCCCTATTTCTACGAGGCATGAAAGGAAATGATTTTGGTTTGGTTTTGTGTTTTTTTCAAACTTTGGAAGTGATTTCAGAATTGAAATTGCAGGTTGAATGAAAACTACTGACTGAATGAAAAGATTAACTACTTGATTGAAATCTAACTTGTAGAATGGAAAGGAAAGAAAAGAATGTAGAATGAAAAGGAACAAAAATAAATTACTTTTGCAGAAATGAAACTAATGGTAGAATATTAGAAACAAGAAATAGAAGAAAGAAAGAAGTAATCACATATTATTCAAACACCTCCCCAACAACAGTGCCAAAAAGTGATGAGCACCAATATTGCATCAAGTATGATGCAACTCTTGGGCTACCAGCGTTACTTTATCAACCCGGGGTTCATACAAACTTGGAGGTGACAGTGTTGTATACATAATTAAATGTGATGGTTATGCCTTTTGTCCCTATTCAGCTAGCGAGAGACCACCAGGGTTTTCAACCCAGAATTCTATGGATTCAGAAGAAGTTTCATTCGTTGATGAAAGAAATGGAAATCTACTCTAAGAGAGAGTTGATCTACTGTAATAATGAAAAATACTGAAATTCAATGCTAAGGCACACCTAACTGCTAAGAGCTATGCTTTGCAATAATGCTAAATGAACATGAACAAAATACTATTGTTATAAGCATGGAAGTCAAAGACAACAAACATCACTATTATGCATGTAAAGGACTATAATAAATCTATTTTTTTATTTTTGTGCTTTTCATGAAAAATCAAGTGTCCAAGCTAATCTCTTTTGGTGATGTGGCAGGTGGTTTAAGGAAGCTGGTAGATGGATGGAAGGTTTAGGAGATGGTAGGAAGGTTTGGGATACCGTTGGGTGACCTTGGGAGGCTTTCTAGAGGTTTTCCCTCAATTCAGCCTCAAAACAGGCCACTACAGGAAAACCTATAGGATGTACTAGAAACCTACAGGACTCCCTGTATTTTTACACGATGCAGTCGAGAGAAAAAAGATGGGTGTTTGAGGTGATGGAAGGCTTAGGGAAGGTGGTTGATGGGTGGAATGGAGTGAGAAAAGGCCTGTTATAGATACATTTGGTCACATCAACCCCAACTTATAGATTGATACTATTAGGGCCCATCAACCCCTAGTGCAGTTGTTACATGCCATAAAGAAGTTAGTCATTAGAATGCCTCACTTCCCAAGAAGTTCCATCACTAAAAACATCCAAAAACTACCTCTAAGAAGATCAATGTAGGTAGGCCTTCATTAGGGTGCGCTGCAATGCAAACCATACATTGACAAGGTGCTATGCAGCACACTTGGTCCCTCTTTGGCCTGTGCTGGGTGAATTTGAGCAAACTTCCATGAGGGTTTGAAGATTCCTTATCCATTGGAAGCCTCTATAAGTTTCTCAATGCCACCTACTCCTTTGAGTTAGCATTTGGATGAGGAAGGGAGTTAAGCAACATCAATCCCCTATCCCTTCTTTCGTGGAACTGATTTCTAAAATTAGAAAGGCATTCATTATCACCATTGATGGGATAACCTCCTTCATTCACCTATAAAAAGATCACTCATCTAAGAGATCAGGGGCTGGAAATTGTTGAATTGCAGGAGATGCTGGTGAGATTAGTGTTGATTTCAAGTATTGTAATAGTGTTGAAGTGTCTTGCTTGTCATGAGGTGAAGAGGGATTGAATTGGAATAGTGTCACTGAATCGAGCATATGTGGGTTGTAATTCTTCCTGTTATCAATAAAGTCTTCAAAACTTTTTCCTTATGCTTGTGTTATATGTTAATGCTTTCATATGTATATCATGTTATCGATTCCATGTTATTTATAAGAAATAGATCATTATCATTTGCCTTGATGGGTTTTTGTCTTTGTGTTTGTGTAGGTACTTTTCAAGTGGCTTAAGTATAGAAAGGAGTGGCAAGATTGGTCAAGAGAGACAAGGAGCTAGCGAAAACTACAAGTAGGTTTCTCTTTTCTCTTGTTTTATCTGTTGATTATAGAAAAGGTAGAGATTACTTTTTCTGTTGTTTCTAGAGATGCTACTAAGTCTAAAGGGTTAGGCATTTGTCCAAGAACACTAAATATTCCCAAAACAAATTGGTGACTCCGCTAGGGAAACTCACCTTTCCTAGTGGCTTATCCACCTCCTTAGACACTTTGACATACTATACTTGTTGTAATTCAGACTTTTGCATTGAATTTTGGTCAAAATTTGAGGTTAGATGACTCTTAAGTGGCCTCACAGGAATCAGTGTAGGCTAGCCTTAGAGACAGTGCTTTGCAGCACAGTTAGGCCTTCTTTGACCTGCGTTGATTAAGCTTGGAATATTTTAATCAACACAGTTTGGCCCTCTTTGACCTGCGTTGATTAGTGCAGATTGGCCCTCTTTGACCTCCGCCGATCAGTTTTGAAATCATTGAAATCAACATAGTCTTTAGTGAGAGCTAGTGCTCTATAGCGCAGTTAGCCCCTCTGTGACCTGCACTGATGAACCTTAGGTTAAATTCCCACCTTTGGATTGAGTTTTTGCCAAAATTCTTCTGATTGCTTGCTTGCTAAAAATCAATGATGTCTTATCTCTGAAAGCAGTCTTTTCATGTCCTTAGCCAGCCCTACTTTGATTGGATTGATTAATGTTTCTTTAATGTTTTCTTTGTCATTATCAGTCTATAGTCAAAGTTAGTTTTTGGTCGATTGATCTTTAGAAAAAGAAAGTGTCGTAAAATTGTCTTTTCCTTCGAAAATTGAATTGTCATCAAATCTTCTCATGAAAGATTGATTTATTGATGTGTGCATATGATTAGTATTTTCATTGAAAGTGTCGTATTTCCTCATTTCTTTGAAAACGAAAGTGTCGTAGAGTCTTCCTTAAAAAGTAATTGTCGCAAAATCGTCATTTTTATGAAAAGAGTTTGTTGATCATTTGTGCATTAGTTTTCCTTTTTGAATCATTCACATTAAGGGAAATTGAAAAGAAATACATGCATCTTGCATTGAAAAGAGTTTTTGTGTGCTAAAAGGAATAGTGTATGGAATTGCATCTAGTTTGTGCTCTTTGTTGATTGATCAAAAAGTACTTGTTTGCTCTATCCCTAGTAGCTAGGATTTTCATTGTAAAATTGAATGGAAAGAATGCTTATTGTATTAGTTTCATTTTAGGAATTGCAAACATACATCACGTGGTGAACCTTGAAAGGAAAATTCTAAAGAATATCAACTTAAAATTTATCTTAATTTACCTAATGGAGCATTGTCACTTAACGAAAAACATTTAGAGGTATAGGCTAGAGACATGTTCCAGCATCGTAAAACAAAGCAGCTGTCGCTAACCTGTCTGCAATACATCTCGAGTGTGATACCTCATTCCATGTACGTGAGTATATCGTAGCTCATCCAGTACCTTCGAGTATATAGGGCGGTGTTACAGTACGTAAAGTATATGGGAATGCTCTCACTATGCGGTTTTACATTAGACAATGCTTATATGGACTGGGTCTCCATGTACCTTCAGGTATATATGGGAGGACAGAACTAGGTTGCTATCCATTCTTAGCTAACTGAGTCATCTACCTTGTACACTGTGATACACCAAACACAACATTCGGGGAGATTGCCTACCTATACTTCTTGGTTTTCCAGGAGGTATTCTACAGTTCACAGTTGCTTGGTAAACCTCTTGCCTAGATTATCCCTCTTTTGTTTTGTTATTTTACTCTGATTAAAATAAAATTATTTGAACACAGATAACATCCTCCATGCTCACTCCTTAGTTGATCTTAGGTTGAATCATATGGCGACAAATCCAGAATCCATCGATCAAGGAATTCCTTTTGATGGGAATCCTAGTCCTTTTCCTCCTTTCAGAAATATTGGTGCTCCTTATATGGCTACATTGTCCCTTCTAGGATTTACCATTGGCTTGCCAGTATGCTTGCTTTCAACCTCCTTGGTTCAAAATGTCGTGATTTCTCCGTAATCGAGTACTCCTCTAACTAGACAAAATCAACCTCCAGTTGATCCTAAAGTTTACCCTTCACCTTCTTCCTCGGTTGTTTCTTCCTCCCCTTCTTCCTCTTCACCTGGTGAAAGTATTGGTACTAGTATCCAGGTGGCTAAGAAGAAGAAGAAAGGGAAGAAGAAGAAGAAGAAGAAAATTCAGCAGAGGGGCAACCAAGCAACCATTGATTTGAATGCAACATTTGATGAGAAACCATCCATCAAGCCTCACAAAGTTCAATATCCATGCAAAATTTGTGCGGGAGACCATCTTCTTCGAAATTGTCCTGATATTCCTCAGATCTTAGAAGAATGGTCTTCCCGTTCACATCATCTTGTGTCATCAACTTCTGGAGATCATGTTGGTGACACACCATCAACTAGTGATAGTAAAGTTCATGGAAATAAGGGTAAAGTTAAGTTTCCTTGTAGGTTATGTGAAGGGAATCACCCATTCACCTTTGTCCCTATCTGGATGAAGCCAAAAGACTGTTGGATAATTGTCCTACTTCACCGCAATGACTTCCATCTGGTTACAGGAAACTCTCCCTAAATCCTTCACTAGTTGATGAATTGACTGACCAAAATCAACCATCGGTCGAACCCACTGTCTTTGAAAGTGAATCCTATGAGTCTATACCCGACCCAAATCGATAGGCCAAGGTAACAGTTGACCCAATTTCACCTCTAATAAATTGTATCTTTCCGGAAGAGAGTGAATATGATACCACTCAAGTTCTTTTTATTTCTTTAGATTCAACTGAGCTTGGGGGCAATCCGCCTGTTCCATCAAGATAGGAGGAAAATCCTCCCATTCTCTTAACTCAAGGGGTTGTTAATCCTCCCATTTCTATGGTACCCCCTCCAAGTAGTCTAGTCACTTCCTTTCATTGGAATCGACTGGCAGGATTTCGTCTTCCTTCTTATGTGCCTTTCCAGATCATAGTACAAGTTTTTAATATGATTGTATCTAGCACCATTATAGATGAAGGTCCATCAGTGAGCATCCTTTCCTCAACTACTTGGAAAGCACTCGGTTCATTGCCGCTTGTGCCTATTACCCAGAATCTGTTGGCTTTTAACAGAGGAACCAATCAACCATTAGGGATCCTTCCTTAGTTTCCTATTACTTTGGGAGCAAGAATCATTTATTTGAACGTGATGGTAATCCCAGGCCCTTTAGATTTCAATTTATTTCTTGGGCGCGACTATGTTTACAACATGGGAGCTATTGTTTCCACACTCTTTTGAGTGATGTGTTTCTCGCATGAAGGCAGAATTGTCACCGTTGACCAGCTTTCATTTCTCAGTCCAAATATGGCTCCTATTCAACCATATTCCCTAAGTAGTCCTTTTGTACCAATGGTATCATCCCTGCCACAGGTTAATTATGTGGCAACCTGTTCCATACCTACATCAACTGACAATCAATTCAGTGATGTTGTACAACATGTACTGGGGTCATTGGAACCAGATCTTCCTTTCATGACCACTTATGAGTTGTGATCGAAAGGCCCATGAGGACAGTTCCTTGTCTTGTGTCAACCTCATTAAAAAATGAAACAAGGAATATGAGCATAGTTACTGGTCTTGTGTTAACCTCGTTAAAAAATGAAACAAGGAATATGAGGATAGTTCCTGGTCTTGTGTCAACCTCGTTAAAAAATGAAACAAGGAATTTGAGGATGGTTCTTTTACTGTGTCAACATCGTTAAAAAATGAAACAGGTCCATGAGGATAGTTCCTGGTCTTGTGTCAACCTTGTTAAAAAATGAAACAAGGAATCTGAGGATGGTTCTTTTACTGCGTCAACCTCGTTAAAAAATGAAACAAGTCCATGAGGATAGTTCTTGGTCTTGTGTCAACCTCGTTAAAAAATGAAACAAGGAGTCTGAGGATGGTTCTATTACTGTTTCAACCTCGTTAAAAAATGAAATAGGTCCATGAGGATAGTTCCTGGTCTTATGTCAACCTCATTAAAAATGAAACAAGGAGTCTGAGGACAGTTCCTTGTCTTGTGTCAACCTCGTTAAAAAATGAAACAAGGAATATGAGCATAGTTCCTTGTCTTGTGTCAAGCTCATTAAAAAATGAAACAAGGTCCCTTGGTCCAAAGTTCCAAGTCGAGTCTTTGATTAGATCTCGTAAAATCCTAGTCGAGTCTTTCACTTGATCTTGTAAAAGAACCTTCATTCCATCCACCTGATAGCCATGAGTAGTCTACTTAGGTGAATGTAATGAATCTTGGGGGGCATGCACCTAATGGTAAAGTTAAGTTCCCCTGTAGGTTATGTGAAGGGATCAACCCGTTCACCTTTATCCCTATCTAGACGAAGCCAAAAAGGTGTTGGATAACTGTCCTGCTTCACCATATCGACTTCCATCTGGTTACAGGAGACTCTCCCTTTCATCATGCTAGGGGCATGTAAACAAACCTCAAGCATAGTTTTTTGTTTTAAGCTTGCGTAAAAATGAAACTAAATCCAAGCATAGTTTTTCATTTCAAGCTTGTGTAAACATGAAACTAAATCCAAGCATAGTTCCATATGGTTCAAGCTTGTCTAAAAATGAACCCATTTCCATTTTAACCCTTGTGATTGCCATTCTATTAGCATTTTCTATCAGATGAGCCTTGGTTGTTTCATTCCATCACCACCATCTCTTTGGCCAATAGTACACTTTCACTTGGTTGTTTTATCTTTTTTGAGGAATAGTTGCAAGGAATGGTCTTATTAGCCAGCCTCTTCACATAAATCAACATGTTTTGAGAAGTTCCCACATCATCGAAACTAGTTGCTACCCTTGACACCACTCGTCCCTCAAAACAGAGTCTTATTTAATCTCTTTTCAGATTCTCTAAATATGAAAACATTGTCGAGCGCTTGTCTATTCCAACTCGTTAAAGGATTGGAAACTATTCTTATCTCTCTTGTATTATTTTACACTTTTTCGGACTTGAGAGATTATTTTACGAAAAATAACTTATGGAGTTTCCTTTTCATCCCTTTTAAAACTCTCTAAACATGAAAAGGACTTAGTTGTCTTTGTTCTTTAAACTCGTTAAAAACATCAAATAGTGACAAACTTGTCCATCTAGACAAGGCCAAGTTTCACCTTCTCTAGACTCGTTAAAGCATCAAATAGCAATGGATTCACTCGAAGGGTGAAATTATACAACAAGCATATGTTATCCTCCTCAAGCGTGATAAAAAATAAAGAGGTTCTGGTTAGAAATGACAGGGGAAAATGGGAAAAAGCTGAGAAAAATTTATGGTAGCAAGTCACTCTTGAACATGACACTTTCACCTCATCACCATGATTATGTGAGTTGGGTCATTCAGCTTGATGGTTATCACACTGTTGGTGTATCATACCATCCATTACTTTGTTTTGGGTCAATGTTACCAATTCATCTTAGTGTCGCTGACATGTTCAAGAGAAGTCATTCAGTTAAAACTTCATCCTTTGCAATACCATAAACCTTCATTTTCATGACTGCCATTCCTGAACCTTGTGTCCTTAGTTGTTTTTTCATCTCTAAGATCATTTATCTTGTCTCATGTCATAGATGTGGGATACATCAAGGCCCTCCTCCGACAAGTTGCTTCTTGTTGATATTAGTACATCATCCAAGAAGTTGACTTAGAAACACCCCTTCAGTACCTTGAAGCTTGCATACATCAATAGCAGGTTTCTCACTTCCGACGATATGTTGACATCAATGCCCTTCAACCGAAAGACTTTGTATGGTGTTTGACATCAAATCATTTATTCACACCATGCAAAATGTATTGTACTACCTTGAGGGTCATTATCATTATCAGTGATTCCTCTCGCATTTGTTAACAACTTACATCATTGGCTGGTAATCAGACGATGTCTTTCCATGTTCGACTTTAGAACATCTATTCACATGGTTAGACTTGTACTTGAGCAAAATATTGAACGAGATTGAAGACCTCGGATCTAGTTTCATCCATCCGAGTTGCGATATTTTCAGGAGTACTAAATCAAATGTACAATGGCCTTACATTCATGGTCAACCATTCATGGGTCTATATATGTAGATGACTATATTTGTACATGTAATGAAAGTTTATAAGCTGAGCATGGGTATGCCTTCCCTCAGCTAGTTCATGAGAAAAATCAAATTATCATGATATATGTATTGTAATTGATGCAGGTCACCTTCCATTTCGAAACCTCCTCTCCTCGTGATAAAGCATTTCACTCGACATATATATTTACGACTTCATGCTTTAGGGGGAAACTGTTACAGATCCATTTGGGCACGTCAAACCCAACTTGTAGATCGATACTATTAGGGTCCATCAACCCCTAGTGCAGTTGTTACATGCCCTAAAGAAGTTAGTCATCAGAATGCCTCACTTCCTAAGAAGTTCCATCACTGAAAACATCCAAAAAATACCTCTAAGAAGATCAATGTAGGTAGGCTTTCATTAGGGTGCACTGCAATGCAAACCATACACTGACAGGGTGCTATGCAGTGCACTTGGTCCCTCTTTGGCTTGTGGTGGGTGAATTTGAGAAAACTTCCAAGAGAGTTTGAATATTCCTTATCCATTAGACGCCTCTAGAAGTTTCTCAATGCCACCTACTCCTTTGAGTTTGCATTTGGATGATGAAGGGAGTTAAGGAACATCAATCCCCTATCCCTTCTTCCATGGAACTGATTTATAAAATTATAAAGGCATTCATTATCACCATTGATGGGATAACCTCCTTCATTCACCTATAAAAAGATCACTCATCTAAGAGATCAGGGGCTGGAAATTATTGAATTACAGGGAGATGCTGGTGAGATTAGTGTTGATTGCAAGTATTGTAATAGTGTTGAAGTGTCTTTCTTGTCATGAGGTGAAGAGGGATTGAATTGGAAGAGTGTCACTGAATCGAGCACATATGGGTTGTAATTCTTCCTCTTATCAATAAAGTCTTCAAAACGTTTTCCTTATGCTTGTGTTATATGTTAATGCTTTCATATGTATATCATGTTCTCGATTCCATGTTATTTATAAGAAATAGATCATTATCATTTTCCTTGATGGGTTTTTGTCTCTGTGTTTGTGTAGGTCCTTTTCAAGCGGCTTAAGTATAGAAAGGAGTGGCAAGATTGGTCAAGAGAGACAAGGAGCTAGCGAAAACTACAAGTAGGTTTCTATTCTCTCTTGTTTTATCTGTTGATTATAGAAAAGGTAGAGATTACTTTGTCTATTGCTTCTAGACCTAATACTAAGTCTAGAGGGTTAGGAATTTGTCCAAGAACACTAAATATTCCCAAAACAAGGCCTAGGATCACTCAGAGCCAAAAAACAAGTTTAGGAGATGGTTGGATTTCCTCAACATGCTTGGGTAAATTTCTATGTAAAATGATGAAATTGGTAAAGGTTTTGATGGAAAAGAGGAATGCCTGTGGGTGGATGAAATTGGAAGGTGGTTGCTGGCTATGAGATTTCTTTCTACTTCTGAAGCACCTTCTCTGCATCAAAAATGTGTAATTTCCAAAAAGTCATGTAAACAAGAGGAATTATCATGAGCTAGAAAAGCAGAATTTAATGAACTAACTGTCTATCTTATGCATGAGGAAATTGTTGAATGAAATGGAATCATGGATGAGATCTACTGCAAGAATTAAGATAGAAGAGATGGAAATGAAATCCTACTTTGCAAAAATGATCAAATGCTATTTTAAGTACAACAAACTCTAAATCTTATGAAAGAAATGGAAATCTTTCTTTTTGGGGCTACATAAGAGCTGTTTCATCAAATCATGATCCTAGAAGGAAGAAGTGAGGCCAAGACATCTAATGAAAGATTTGTGGTGCTTATTTTATCCCTCCTAACTTGTTGCTAAAATAAGGCACAAATGGAGGAAAACTAATAAACAATTAATCAAATCTACATGACTTACATTAAAATACTTCTAAAATCAATTTAACCATGAATCTATGAAACTAATCTAAGCATAAAGATACAAGAAGTGGAGCCTTTGCCACTAGGGTAGGGCCCTAACCCAAGAGCTTCAGCCCTCTGAGTTAACTCAGTACTAGATCAAGAAAAAATTCATTCTTATTATCAAAATAGAAAATTACATCAAAGTCTTCCACAAGTCTAGAGCTCGAAAATAACTAGAGTTTTTGCAATAAAAATTCGAATCCTAATGAGGCTCTAGGGCTCTCTACTTATACAACTGAAGTCTGCAATGACTTCCTTAAATTTAATGAGGCTCAGCTCCCCAAGGAATTCCTTAAATTTAAGGAGGCTCAGCTCGCAAACTCGAGATGAACTAACTCTTTATCTATCACTTTCTCGGCTACCTTTTGATCTTCATGACTTTGCTTCTTGTACTCTGAGATGGTGGGATTAATGGAGGAATATTTGAATGGGGGAGGAGTAAATGAGGAGGATTTACCTCCTACAATCTCTCTCTCTTGTTCCATTAGAGTTTCAAACCTTAGTCTTGCCAAAATTCCTTGATTTTCTCTTCCAAACCTGCATTCAATGCATATTAGTTCACTAGGCATAATATCTCACTTTAACTCATCTCATTAAACAAAATATAATCAAAAAATGTCATAAGTTGTGAGAAGAGTTGGTTTGACTAAGCTAGGAGGTGAATTAAGGCCGATATAATTACCTAATGATAAGGCTCATCATCTCCCCCTACTAAAAGTGTTGCTCATCCTCTAAGAAACTTAATCAATATCCATGTCCTTCATAGCTCTAGCGGCCTCCCTGACATCCCATGCCTCTGTTGTGGTTTCCTCTTCTTGTTCATATAAACCTACCTTATTTTCTACCTCCTCCCACTGCCTCCTTTATTATTCTTCCTTTATTCCTTCTAGCATCCCCAAGAGTAGTGGTGGACTGAGTTTCAAGGCAATCCAGCTGACTTTGAGCCTTTGCATAGATTTCTTGTACATCGGTGTCTTGTTTAGTGCTTCTCCCATTCTTTGAGGAGAGTGGCACTCTCTTATCTTTGAACTGTATGGAAAGTTGTTCCATCTCCTCAAGCAAGCTTGCATGATATCATCCCCTAACAACCTAAACATGTCCTCCAAATGTGAAATTGTTTGCTCCTGGGCAGCGAGATACATGGGTGCAAGCTAAGGATCATTTGCAATTAAATTATGTGTACTGATGAGGGCCATTGGATTGGACTGCTCAACTCTGATCATAAGAGGTTGTGTTTGTTTTGTTGCCAATATCTTCTTCATTTCTGTAGCCCTTGCTTCCTCATGGTTCATCCATGATGCCAAAGCCATCAACTATAAATATCCTAGCTTGGGATTAAGGTCCCATACATTCATGTCTATTACAGCCACGTTATGCAAATAAAACTCAGACATCTTGGCCCTATATTCCAATGTACTTTGATCACAAAGATCAATGAACTATCTATAATCCTGAAATGGCATAGTGCCTCTCTGTGCTAGGGTCTTGATTTGGAATTGCAACCACTATTCCTTAAGGTATAGGGAATAGGATTTGGTTGGCATCCTACACTAGATTTGTTCCAAAGAGAGACTGGCCATGGATACCAATTGATTCTCTCTTTCTTGTAGTTGTCCTTTCAACCATGCATTTTCTGTCTCTAATTGATTTCTCATTATGGCCTCTCTGTCCCTCAAGTTACTTAGCTCTATGCTCATCTCTTTGAGCTTCTCCTCCATGTGACCAATGTCCTCCACCCCCTTGGACATGGAAATCTGCATCGATCTATGAGTTCTGTCTCTCTCCTTCTCAAGCTCAAAGAATAATGGAAGAGAAAATTTTTGTGGAATGACCCTGCCCCTTGCAATAAATCTGTAGTAGGAGTCAAGGTTAGGTTGGGGGCTAGGTTCCCTTAGCTCTGGGTCCTCTTATTTAGTTTCTTATTGTAGGCTTCCCTCCTTATCCAATTTCTGAGTCTCTTGTAGGTCTAGCAGAGTCTCTTGTAGGACTGCTTCTTCTTCTTGTAGGTCCTGCTATGTATCCTGTAGGATTTCTTTTCCTTTGGATGAGGTGGATCTAGTTATAGGCATTCTCACAAAGTTGATAGGAGACTTAGGAGGAGGCATTTTATCCTACTGTTTAGGTGAGTCCTCAATTAGAATGGGAATTTTAGTTGGAGTTTGGGGTTTCCCCTACCTTATCCTTGTCCTTTTCCTTATTCTAAAATATAAGGGGGTTTGCCTCTGTCTTTTGCCTTTCTATTTGACAAGGGTACTAAGAGCAGTGAGGGAAGTTGCAGCTTCTCTTTAAGTGGGTTTTGGAGATGCCCTAGGTGACCCCTCCTTCTCTTTTACCCCCTCCTTTCCATTGCCATTTTCCTCTATGTTTTTCCCCTATTCTCCTCCTTCTAGATCCTCATCTTGTTTATCAGTCTCCTCCTTGACATCTTTCTCTATTTTCTCATCACCTTCCTTCTCTTTCTCCTCTTCTTCCTCCTCATCTATCTCATATTCACCCCTATCTGCTTCTTCTCCATCTGTCTTAGTTTCTTCCTCATATTTTTCACTGACAGTAGGACTAACATCATATGTGAGGGCTTTGATATCCTCCTATTTCTACATGTCTTTGAAAATTTACCATTGGACAGGAATTTAGAGGTTGTGGAGGTCATCTTCTATGATGATTCTAATTAACCCATGGTGGGCTAACTGTTGGTGGTTTCCCTTCTGCACCTTTATACTTGTATCTATTAGTGATTGCAGAAGGAAGTATGGTATGTTGAGCCTATGGTGAGGAGGTGTCTTTGCTCCAAACCCCAATTCTTCAAGAATCCTAAAGTGATACCCATAAACCACACTATACCTACCCTCACATGATATATATTTGCTAAGGTGGTAGCTCACCTCATTCCACGGGTATGGTAGGCTTGCTCTCCTTACTCCATTTTTGTCCTCAATGGGCTCTTCTCCCTCTAAAAAGAACTTCTTGTTGGAAATCTGGATATCTCCCTTGTCTTCCTTTCTCCAAGGCACTCTTAGGGGAAGTGTGGTGATCCTGCTTATGAATTCGTGTGTGATCTCTATGGAGAGGCCTCTCACCACAACAGTGGCATTGTCTCTGGTTAGTGGAATGAGGGAGAGAGAAAAATATTGGGCCACTTCATCATCATACCCTCTTTATTTTTTAAAATACCCCATCTAATTATGCCTTGTGAAGATTTCTAACACTTGATGGTGTTGGTGGATTATCACAATGTTAATAGGCTCCCTTCTATTAAACCCCCCTATCATTTTGTTGGTGAATTTTGAGGAGATGAGATGGTTGACACAATTTTTGAATGCAAAAGTAAATAACTGAATGAACTGTGGAGGAAATTTCCTCACACAGCTGCCAAATTCACTCAATACTAGGTGATTTTATGTTCAATTCACTTTGAAAAATGGAAGTAATTATAGAGCCTACCTCCTCATAGCGTTTTTTGTAGTGAACCCTCATGTTTTCCCCTCTCTAACTCCTCTCAGCCAATCCTTTAGAATGTTTATCTGTATCATGTAGGATTCTTGTGCGATCCTGTAGGATTTCTTGTGTAATCCTATAGGAATTCTTGTGCATGAGAAAGGTGTTATTTTCCTCTTTTGTAGGTTGCCTGGGTATGAGAGTGACTTTTCTAGAGTGAGCCTCAAGGAAATGAATGCATGAGCGCATGGGGATCAATGATTATTTCCTGATATGACCGAGTTATGTGAGGTGGTGTGCTGGTAGTGGAGGTACGTTTTCTACTTTTGGACCATTGGTCCCCACTACCACCTCATCATTCCCCTCTCCTCGTAATCAACTCCTAGTTCATGACTTCGTAGAATTAACTACTTTTGTCCTTCTCTTCTCTTTTTTTGATTTGATTACTACCACGTGTGGGAGGACCCACTATTTTGTCTTCGTTGACTGAACGAAGGTGGCCAAGTTACCTGGACACTTTTTGCTTATAAAACAACTTATTCATAACCTTTAGATCTTTTGACTACATTATGCAAATAAGAGAGTGAAGGGAGATACTTGTCTGTGGTGTTAATACCTTGTTGCAGTTGTTGAAGACCGGAGGTGCTTGCTGTGTGTTGGCTACATGCTACTTTTCCTTCCTTTTCTTATTTCTCTTTGATGATTCCTTTGATGTGTAGGTACCTGGTGTTAAAGATGATGGTGTTGATGCTACTCTCGATCTCCTTCTTCCCTTGGATCTTCATCTCGGAAGCTTGCTGCTACTCATGATTTTTATTCGGTGGGATAGGCTGCTATAGGATTTCCTACAGGATGTCCTATAGTTGCTTCTCCCTCAGAACTTTTAATCATTTCTTCTGTTGGGATTTTGAGGATGATGACATGGATTGAGAGGAAGACTAGGAGTGTGGAGAATGAGAAATACTCAGGTGTTGCTCTCTTCTGCTCTCTGTTTCATTTTTTTCTCTGTGTTTTCTCTTGAAGATTGTGAAAAATATATTTTTTTTGAAATTGATTTTTTTTATGGTGAATGCAGGGGTCATGAAAGTGGAGATAGGTATGGTAATGAAGTGGTGATGTCAGGATGTTATTTTTTGACATGGTAGGTCATTTTCTCCCCCTAGGGTCACTTTTTGTAGGATTCTCGAGCCACTATAATTCCAACAAGATCATCCTGTAGGTTTTTAGGGGATCCTGTAGGTTTATAGGAGATCCTGTAGAAAACATGGTTCCCTTGTTAACTAAAGCAAATGATAGAAAAGAATGAAAGAAATGGTGGAGTGATGAATGCTAATGAGTGGAAAAATAAAAATGTGAGTGAAATAGGTCCCTTTTTTATCCTCCTTTGTTCTCTAACCACCCTCCTTGCTGACCTACAAATAGAATTTTTATGATATTTTTTTTTCTTTTCTTTCGGAAACAACTAGTCTGCCTCTAAAAGGTTTTCATCATAGTTGTTTGCCCTGGGCACCCAAGAGAGGTTTTCACCCAGAGATCTTTTCATTTTATCTTTTTTTATTTTTTTCGACACCATTGGGCCACCCCACAAAGTTTTCAACCCAATAGTGGGACTCAAGTGCCTCATGGAGGTTTTCACCTAAGTCCTTATTTTTCTTTTCTCTTTCTCAGTGATTTGATGAGGCAGGAGCTGAAACTTGCTCCACCACCATCACTGTTTTATTTATACCATCAATGAACTCTTGCTTTTACAATGGCCTCTTGTAAACTTTCAGTCCATGTCCATTAACAAGTAAAGGAATGGCCTCTGCATCTATGGTTCTGATTTGCACTGAACCATTATCATGACATTTTTCTATAAAATAAGGCCCTAGCCATCTTGTCCTTAACTTTCCCTTAAATTCTTTATATCTGGAATCAAATAACAAAGCCCAATCACCTTCTTGAAATTTCATATCCTTGATGTTCTTATCATGCTAGATCTTTCTCTGGAGTTGGGTTACCTCTGTGTGTAGGAGGGCCTGCATTCTGAACTCATCTAAACCATTTAACAGCAGCAATCTCTCTTTTTGTGCATTGATGAGATCTAGATCTAGTTTTGCTTCCATCCTTAATTTGTTATACTCAAACTCAATGGACAACAGGGCCTTTTTCCCATATACTAGCTCATAGGGTGTGAAACTAGTGGTGGTCTTCCAGGTGGTATTATAGGCCCAGGTGGCCTCAACTAGTCTATCTACCCAATTTTTCCTATTGTTGCTAAACACATTGATAAAGATGCTCTCCAACGCTCTGTTGGTCACCTCCACTTTCCCATTAGCTTGTGGGTGATAGGGAGTGGAGGTCCTATGATTGATCTTGTGCTAGCTAAGCAAGTATTCAATCATGTTGGAGGTAAACTAGTTGCCTTGATCAATGACCAGCTCTCTAGGGTACCCATATTTGTAAAATACATTCTCCCTTAAGAACTCAACTACCTTTTCCTCTGTTGCTACCTTAATTTCCTTGGTTTCAACCCACTTAGTCATATAGTCAGTGCACGCAATGATGTACTATTTTTTCTTGGAAGGAAGGTCAATATGTCCAATGAAGTCCATGCCCCACTTGTCAAATGGCTCGAAAGTCACTTGAGGCATTTCATCCCTTGGAGTAGGCTTTCCCATCCCTTGGCATCGATCACAATGAATAGTATATATTTTCACATCCTAATGAAGAGTGGGCCAATAATATCATGCTTGTAACACTTTGAATGTTGTCCTCTTTGCTGCAAAGTGACCTCCACAAGGCCCGTCATGACGGGCCAGAAGGATGTCAAAGACTTCCTCCTCCCTAACAGACCTTCTCAATATTTGATCTGGGCTAATTTTGAAGAGGCTACCCCCAATCTAGGTGAAGGGGGTGCTCTTCCTCACAATCTTGCTTTTCTCTTTGGAGGACAAGTTAAGTGGGAATTGTGTAGATACCAAATAGTTTTCTATGTTAGAAAACCATGGAGAGAGAACTGAAATGGTGAAAAAGTGCTCATCCGGTAACTAATAATCAACCATTCCCTCTTCACATTTAGGCAAAGTTAATCTGGACAAAACGTCTGCAACAACATTTTCCCTACCAAGCTTATCAATAATAGTTAGATCAAATTGCTGTAATAAAAGTAACCATCTTATAATACGAGCATTCACATCCGGTTTATTCATTAAATATTTTATTGTAGCATGGTTAGTATGGAAAAATGTTTGATAGCCTATAATATAATGCCTAAATTTGTTCAATGAATGCACAATAGCCAAGAGCTCCTTTTCAGTCACTATGTAGTTTAGTTTGGCCTTTGACAGATTCTTACCAATAAAGTAAATGGCATAAGGAAATTTCTCATCTATTTGACCTAGGGCAGCTCCTATGGCTTTTTGTAAGGCATCAACATGAATGTGAAAAGGAAAAGCCCAATTTGGGCCTCGGAGAATCGGTGTAGTGGTTAACTTGTCTTTATGATGTCCAAGGCCTCTTGATAGTTGTTTGACCATATAAATTCAGAGTCTTTGGCCAACAACCCAAATAAAGGAGAGGCCCACTTTCCGAAGTCCTTTATGAACCTTCGGTAGTATCTAGCTAACCCAAGGAAACTTCTGACATCTCTCTTATTTTGAGGAGGTCATACCCTTTGGATGATAGCCATGTTGTTTGGGTCCACCTGTAGTCCTTACTGAGATATTGAATGACCTAACTCGGTCCCTGTAGTCATCAAGAATTCACATTTCTCGGGACTGAGAGACAAGTTAATCTCAATACATGTGTGTAGTACCTTACCTAAGTTGGACAAAGCCTCCTCGAAATCACCCCCAAAATCACCCCCATAAGGTGTGAAATCATCCATATAGATTTCTACTACATCATGGACTAACTCAACAAAGATACTAAAGACTGCTCTCTCAAAGGTGGCAGGAGCATTACATAGGCCAAAAGGAAGGACCCTATAAGAAAAAGTGCCCCAAGGACGAGTAAAAGTGGTTTTATCCTGGTCTTTCGGGTTAATATGGATTTGATTGTACCCGCTAAATCCATCTAGGAAATAGAAAAACTTTTTCCCTTCCAAACCATCTAGCACTTGGTCGATGAAAGGTAAATGGAAATGGTCCTTCTTTGCGGCTTTGTTAAACTCCCTATAACTGATACAAATCCTCCACTTACCATTTTTCTTGGGAACTAACACCAAAGGAGAGACCAACTCATTGTCGGAGATAAGATAAATGAATCTTGCATCTAGAAATTTTTGCAGTTCTTCTTTGACTATATCTTTAAGAACTAGATTCATCCTCCTTTGGGGTTGACAGGATGGCTTGTGACCTTCCTTGATATAAATATGGTGAGTACACAATGAGGGGTGTACTCCCTTCATTTCTTTGTAACTCCAAGCGAAGGCATCCAGATGTTCCTTTAGCATGTTGCACAACTTCTCCTCTTGGAGAACAAAAAGAGATGGATTGATTTTCAAAGTTCTCTCAAGGCTGAATTCTATGGTTTTGACATGGATAGAATTGGAATCGTCCAAGTACATATCAATTGGATGGTTGTTCTGGGTTTCCTTTACTACTTCTTTTATGGACAATGTACTGGGAGTTTGATGTTGGAGTAGGTTTTCAATCAAATCGTCTTCATCCTGTTGTCCTCCTCCTATGGTTGTTTCTGACGTACACAGTTGGGTAGAATAAACTTCATCTTCTTCCTCCTCTTCTAGCCATAAAGGTAAATCATGCTATAGAGATGGTTGAGAAGGAGGGTATAGGACTAATGGCTTGGAGATATGCCCATTCTTGATGGTCATATTCCTAGCTCTGCAACTTTTGTAAGCATCGACAGTCACCAACCAGGGCCTCCCAAGGATGGTAGGGTGACCAGTAAGCTTAGCCTTAGGCTATTGAACTAGGAAATCTATAGGTTACTCCCAAGAGTCAATGGAGACCATGTCACATCCTCCAAAATCCCCTCAAGGGTCACTGTGGAGCGGTCTGCAAGTTGCAGGACTGTTGTGGTCTTTCTCAATGAACTTTGGAGGTTGAGCTTGAGCATGGTGTCCTTGGTCATCACATTAATGGCAGCCCCAAGATTGATCAAAGTGTGTGGGACAATGGTGCCATTGATGTGCACATCTACTACAGGGCTTCTAGGGTCCAAATACTTTGGACAAATGACCTACCCCAGCATTAAGTCAGACAGTTATCTAATGACATTAATGGTAAGGACATCTCTTTTACGCCTCCCTGTATGCTTGAAACACTTCTCCTTAATCAACTTGTTGTAAATAGCTACGTCCTTGATGGCTTGGAGAATTGGAATCTTGACACGTAGGTTTTTCAATTCTCCCAGAAGTTTAGCCTCTTGTGGGGTATGCTGGAGTGGTTGATTTAATCTCTAAGGAAAGGGTGGATTTAATTTAGAAATGATTTCTTCTCTTTCTTCTTCAACCTCTCTAGGTGGAGGTGGAGGTTGGTTATCTGGGAGAACTCTCCCATATCTCAAGTTAATTTCATGGATCTCCACAACATAAACTGGATAGGATTTCTCTCCATTGTATACTTGTTGTGCCTGTTTGTTGTTCGAGTTCGGATTTGTCTGGGTAGGCATCTTGGGTTGTTTAGGTGGAGTAGAGTGAAACAATTGTGGTTGGGTAGGTGGTGAAGGCAATAAGGCAGGAACATTTTTGTACTAGGGCCTCCACCCTTAGGGAAATGCATTCCACTGAGGTTGCGGCAGATCATATGGTTGAAATGACTGGTTGGCTAGCTGGGATTGATACTAAGATGCAAAGGACCAAGGAGGAGGTGTGGACCAGGAAGGATGAGTAGGGGGTGACCAAGAAGGTATGGATGTGGTATAGTTGGGGTTCTAATATGCATGGGATAACCCTTGCATGCCCTACTAGTATGGCTTAGGTCCTGGAGGTATGCTTTAGTTTATGTAGTAGAGCTGCTCAGTGACACCTTCAGCTCCTTGATATACAACTTTGAGTCTAGGGAAATAAAGGGCACTTATCTGTGGAGTGGTTTTCTTGATAAACTGGGCAAATTTCAATAGAATTCAATGGACATTCATTCCTAGGGTGCCTCCTAGTGCATGTAGGATAGAAAATGGCCAAGGATTTCTTTGCTTCCTCTTGCTTCCTACTACTGTCCATAGTGTCCATTTGTAAGGCAATGGTTTGCAACATCTCACTCTTAAAATCTTCCAGCATGTTTCCAATTTCACTCTTGATGGATGAATTGCAAGAGGGTGTACTAACCATAGGTTGACTTCCCCTACCCTTTTTCTTAGATGCCCTAGAATTGTTTCTAACGACAATCTTGATATCCTCACGGGGTAACTGGTATATATCTCCTTCTGTTAACAAGTGTAGGGTATCCAAAATGTCTCCCCTTACTCCTCTAAGTAGGACTAGCTTCAGCGACTCAGGGTCAAGGGTGCACTTGGCCCTTTTGTAACTAAGCTAGAATCTTTCTTCATAATCCTCTAGGGATTCATCATTACCCAAGGTCATCCTAAAAATTTCCTCTTTAGTATCTTTAGACCTACAATAGTCTCGATACTTGTTGTTCAAGTCTTGCTGCATCTGAGCCCAAGTTGTGATTCTATCCCCACGTAAGCCCATGAACCAGTGCAAAGCTGCATCCTTGAGGGTAGATGGAAATAGTTTCAACTTCTGCTCATCATCTATGTAGTCATAGGTTTAGCATATAACAACGAACTCAAATAGGAAAGTATCGAGATCTTCTGTGGTCATGCCGTGGAAATGAGGAAGGGAGGAGGGGCTTGTATTTTTCATCTTAATGTCCCCATTTGTTTCCTTGACGAGGAAGGAACCCTCAAATCTTTCTCTGTTCCCTCTGTCATTTCTTTTTTTAGCCATTGGTTCGGTAGGAATGGGTTCTTCCTCTTCTTCTTCTTCCCATGGAGGTTCTTCAAATATGTCAAGTTGCTCACCTAGGGGTTCCTCCAGTTCACGACCACCGAAGAAGAGGGAAGGTTGGTTGTTGGATGCAATGGGGGTATTTGGAAAAAAATTCCCTAAGTTATCCCTATTCCTACGAGGCATGAAAGGAAATTCTTTTGGTTTGGTTTTGTGTTTTTTTCAAACTTTGAAAGTGATTGAAGAATTAAAATTGCAGATTGAATGAAAACTACTGACTGAATGAAAAGATTAACTACTTGATTGAAATCTTTTACAAAATGGAAAGGAAAGAAAAAATGAAGAATGAAAAGGAAGCAAACTAAATTACTTTTGCAGAAATGAAACTAATGGCAGAATATTAGAAATAAGAAATAGCGAAAGAAATCTGTAATCACATATTACTCAGACACCTCCCCAGCAACAACACCAAAACATGATGAGCACCAATATTGCAGCAAGAATGTTGCAACTCTTGGGCTACCAACTGGTTCGTACAAACTTGGAGGTGAAAATGCTAAGAGCTAGCGAGAGACCACTAGGGTTTTCAAGCCAGACTTATATGGATTCATAAGAAGCTTGGTTCCTTGATGAAAGAAATAGAAATCTACTCTAAGAGAGAGATGATATACTGTAATAATGAAAAAGACTGAAATTCAATGCTAAGGCACACCATTTCCTAATTAATGGCTAAGAGCTATGCTTTGCAGTAATGCTAAATCAACATGAAGAACTTGTTAATGTTCTAAGCATGGAAGTAAAAGACATCAAACATCATTTGCTATGCATGTAAAGGACTGTAATAAATTTGTTTTGTCTTTTTATGCTTTTCATGAAAAATCAAGTGTGTAAGCTAATCTCTTTTGGTGATGTGGCAGGTGGTTTAAGGATGCTGGTTGATGGATGGAAGGTTTAGGAGATGGTTGGAAGGTTTTGGAGACCCTTGGGTGACCTTGGGAGGATTTCTAGATGTTTTCTCTCAATTCAGCCTCAAAACAAGCCACTACAGGAAAACCTACAAGATGTACTAGAAACCTACGAGATTCCTTGTATTTCTACAAGATGCATCTGAGAGAAAAATGATGGGTGTTTGAGGTGATGGAAGGCTTAGGGAAGGTGGTTGATTGGTGGAATGGAGTGAGAAAAGGCCTAGATCACTTAGAACCCAAAACAAAGTTTAGGAGATGGTTGGATTCGCTGAAGGTTTTAATGGAAATGAAGAATGCTTATGGGTGGATGAAATTGGAATGTGGTCGCTGGCTATGAGATTTATTTCTACTTCTAAAGCACATGCTCTGCATCAAACATGTGTAATTTCCAAAAATTCATGTAAACAAGAAGAATTCTCATGAGCTAGAAAAGAAGAATTTAATGAACTAATTATCTACCTTATGCATGAGAAAATTGCTAAATAAAATGGAATCATGGATGAGATATACTGCAAGAATGAAGATAGAAGAGATGGCAATTAAATCCTACTTTGAAAAACTTATCAAATGCTAGTTTAGGTACAATAATCTCTAAATCTTATGAAAGAAATGGAAATCTATCTTTTTGGGGTTGCATAAAGGTCTTTTCCTCAAATAATGATCCCAGAAGGAAGAAGTGCGTCCAAGATACCTACTGACAACTTTGTAGTGCTTCTTTTATCCCTTATAACCTGATATGAAAGTAAGGCACAAATAGAAGAAAACTAATAAACAATTAATCAAATCTACATTACTCACAATAAAATACTTCTAAAAATAGTTTAACCATGAATCTATGAAACTAAGATAAACATATAGATACAAGAAGAGGAGCCTTTGCTACTAGGGTTGGGCCCTAACCCAAGAGCTTCAACTCTCTAAGTTAACTCAGTACTAGATCAAGAAAAAACCCATTCTTATTATCAAAACAGAAAATTGCATCAAAGTCTTCCACAAGTCTGGAGCTCAAAAATAACTAGAGATTTTGCAATAAAAATTCGAATCCTAATGAGGCTCTAGGCCTCTCTACTAATACAACTGGTGTCCCCAATGATTTCCTTAAATTTAGGGAGTTTCGTCTCCCAAGCTCGAGATGAACTATCTATTTATCTATCACTTTCTCGACTGCCTTCCGATCTTCATGACTTGGCTGCTTTCACTCTGAGCTGGTGGGATTAATGGAGGAATATTTGAATGGGGGAGGAGTAAATGAGGAGTATTTACCTACGACAATCTCTCTCCCTTGTCCCATTCGAGTTTCAAACCTTATTCTTGCCAAAATTCCTTGATTTTCTCTTCCAAACCTGCATTCAATGCATATTAGTTCACTAGGCATAATATCTCACTTTAACTCATCTCATTAAACAAAATATAATCAAAACATGTAATAAGTTGTGAGAAGAGTTGGTTTGACGAAGCTAGGAGGTGAATTAAGGCCCATATAATTGCCCAATGATGAGGCTCATTAGGGATCAAGGGGCGAAAAGGATAGACGCTGGCAACCCAGAAATGGTGCGTTGACATATGCACAATTTGTTTTTTACTTGTCAAGAGGAGGCCCGAGACAGCTGCTAGAAATAGTGGGCGCTATTATCATCAACCATCAAGATATGTGAACCTTTTGGGGTCCCCAATTTTTCTCAGGATTTAAATAGGGTACCTCGGTATATTGCATGCATGAAAATTCATGGGGTCTAATGGATGGGTTTGAGGTTCCAGTTCCCGATTATCTGGTTGCCATCCGATCAGTATACTCTAGTTTATGAGGTAGGCGAGGATTGGTGGAAGGAAGTCCTCTAGACATATGGATATAAGCATCCGGGGACAGAAATGACTACAAATATGATCTCACACAAATTCATGGTGATCATCGCAAATCCAACCCTGATTTGCGCAGGTGACGGGCTGCATGAGAACATGCAGAAAGACTAGTGGGGGGGAGATGTTAGTGCTGAATTTGCATGCTTTTGCCCACATTTTTATCTTGTTTCCTGTATGCATTTCACACCATTTTTGGTCAATTTACATTCTAAACCGCACAGGTATACCTCTTGTCATGTCATTATGAATCATTAAGAAATGAAGCATAGCCGTAGGGGATTGTTGCCTAAGTGGCTTGCTAATTCAATTATTCTTGTAGATTTGGAGGAAGTATGATCAAGAATGTGGTTCTATAATGGTGACGATCCAGCTGGCAGCACTATCTTGAGACATCAACTACAACGGTGGGTCAATATTTTATTCAACACACTGTTATCTTTATATTTTGTTTCACTTAAGAGTCCACTATGTAATTGTAGGTAGATAGCCACTGTAATTCTAGGACTTCTTAGTGTTAACAAATTGTATAAGTAGAGTTATGGAGCTGTGAAAGCTGATAGTTAAGACCACAAGGAATTACGTTAACATTGAGTCTGTAACGACATACATGTATTATCCTTTTGATTAATAAAATTCTGATCTTCTGAGCATTTCATGACTTCTTGATCTCGCCATAATGCTAATCAGCAAGTTGGGTCCACTCTCTTAACTAGGGACTATTGGATAGATGTGTGCATAGATTTATTTCAGTTACTTTATTTATCATTGTGAATGATTATCAATGTGTGATTGTGAGCCTGCTTTGTTGTTACTCTTGTTGTTGTTACATTCATTACACTTTTCTTGTCTTTGAGGTTTCTACGAGTTTCATGATTATGTAGATTATATTTCGGATACATCGCATTAGGTTTCTTTCTGATCAATGTTTCGAACTAGCAACGGTGGTTCATCTTCAGGATGTGAAAGATTTTTGAAAGACTAGTCTCATTTTTCCAAATATATAGAGATGCATGAGATGCTTAGCCGACATATATTAGTATTTATTAATTTTTTCTTAATTTATTCAATTTGTTTTAATTATAATTTTAATCGTTTTATTATATTTTGTTAATTTGATTGTATTTTTGTGAAATTTAGGGTTTAAAATTGTGATAGAATTAATTTAATTATTCTATTATGTTTATTTAATTGTATTTTTGTGATATTTAGTGGTTTTAAAATTATTATAGAATTATTATTTTCATTAGGGTTATGGTTATATTAATTATATTTGTATTAATCATTTCGTATTTTAATTATATTTAGTTTGATTAATCTTATAATTATTTTAATTAATTATTTATTTTAATTATATTTATTTTAATTGATTATTAATTTTAATTGCTATAATTATATTAATTTTAATTTATTTATTAATTATATTTATTCTAATTATTTATTATGGCTAATCCATTTTTCTTATTCTATTTGTTTTCATTAATTATTTTGTTATGTTTCATTTTAATTTTTAATTTTTGTTTCGGATAAGTTGCCCTAGTCTAATTGTGTTAATCATCCCTTATTCTATATGTTTTGATTATGATTTGGTTATTCTGTTGTGCTAATTAATGAATTATTATTATTATTAGGGTCATAGATGAGTTAATAATATCTTCTTATTTATGTTTTATTATAATTGTTTTTACTTTGTATTTATATTAATTTTAATCATGTTCATTTTAATTATATGTCGAGATTATTTGTTAAGGCTTATTACATATTTTCCTAGGTTGTGGAGTTATTATAATTAAGATATTTTCAATTGATGTTTATTTCCTGTGATTTTTGTTAAATTATATTTTATTAAGGTCATAGTGTGTTATTTAATTATAATGGATTAGATCTTTTATGTTTGTTCTAGGTTAAATAGAGGAGGATTATTGTTAGGTAGGGGTAGATTTGGATGATAGGATTGGAATCCATTTTTCACATATGGTCCATCCGTCGTTTCTATTGAGGTTATTAGGGTGTTTACTGATTTATATGGCTTCTCTGAATTTCCTTAAGAAGTAGTGAACACTTCTAGCTAAGATACGGGTATCTTCTATACAGATTTGGTGCTTAGTTTCATCAGAATGTTCAGCTAGAGCTGAGGATTTGGAACGATTGTGTTTAATGTCAGCTGCGTGTTCTTGGATTCTTGTATTAAAGGATCTCCCAGTCTCAACTACATAGGGTTTGCTACATGAGAAAGGAATTAAGTAGACACCTTTATGGCATTTAGGATCAAGTTTGTCTTTTACTAGATTAAGGCAGTTATAGATAGTGCTTAAGGGTTTGAAAATGGTTAGAATTCCATTATTTTTCAGGATGTGGGAGATTTTGTCTATAGTCCCTAGTATGTAAGGGAGGTTGACTTTTCCTATTATATTATCAAAGCTTTTATTTTTGTTAGTTCGAGTGTTTTCCTTATTTATGGCTTTGATGGCTTGATGTTTGTTGTATCCATTTTGTAGGAAAACTTTAATAAGGTGTTCTATTTCTTTTTCTAGGTGTTCCTTGTGAGATATTCTAAGGGATCTGGTTGCAAATGTGTTGAGGACTCCTATTTTGTGGGTAGGGTGATGATGTGAGGAGGCATGTAAATATTGTTTGGTGTGAGTCTTTTTTCTATATACCTGGTGGGATATAGAGCCATCATCATTCCTAGTGATGAGGATATCAAGGAAGGGGAGGCTTTTGTTGACCTCAACTTCCATAGTGAATTTTATGGAATGGGATAAACTATTTAGGTGTTGTTTGAAGGTTTCTAGGGTTTCTCTTCCATGAGGCCATATGACGAATGTGTCATCCACATATCTTTTCCACAATTTTGGTTTTAGGGGTGCAGTCATAAGGGATTCGTTTTCAAAGTCCTCCATAAATAAATTGGCAATAATAGGGGATAGAGGCGACCCCATGGCAACTCCACATGTCTGTTCATAAATATCTTCCATGAAGCTGAAAAAGGTTGATCTTAGGCAAATTTCTATGAGCTTTGATGTGTCTGGATCTGTCAGTTTGTAGATGACCTCCATGGCATCATTAATGGGGATATTGGTATATAGTGAGGTGACATCAAAACTAACCAAAATGTCATTTTGATCAAGTTTGATGTTCTTGATTTCTTCAATGAATTGGGTTGAGTCTTTGACAAAAGAGTCTGTGTTTCCCACTAGCAGTTTTAGTTTCTTGGCTAGGTGTTTTGCTAGATGGTATGTAGGTCCATTAATCGTGTTTACTATTGGTTTGAGAGGGATTTATTCCTTGTGAATCTTTGGGGCTCCATAGATTCTTGATGTGTATGGATTGTTAACTATGAGATTTTTGTTGTCTTGTATATTACTAGTTTTGATTAGGCTGCATACTTTTTTGGAGACCTTGTTTAAAGGGTTTTTGTTGAGTTTTCTATAGTAGCCACTATTATTTAGATGATCTAGCATTTTTTCTTTGTAGTCACTTTTGTTCATGAAAATGGTGGCTCCTCCTTTGTCTGCTTTCAACGCTACAATATTAGGGTTTGAGTTCAAGGTTTTGAGAGCTAGATACTCTTGTTTGCTGACATTGCTTTTGGGGGGTTTTGCTTTCTTAAGGGTGATGGAACAGTCTTGTTTGATTAGTTCTTTTATGTTGTCGGGAACGTTTTGATACCATATTCAATATTGCACAGAATGTCTTCAACGTGGATCTTGCGTGGTGTGATGGAGAAATTTAATCCTTTTCTTAATAAGTTTAGGGTGTGTTTGTTTAGTTGGAGTTTAGATAGATTTATGACCAGATTGTCTTTCTTATTATTCGGTTTATTATTATTATTGGTATGTGACATAGGTTCACTATTGTTGTCTTGTTTCTGGTGTTTGTGTGCATGGTGGAACAACGCAGGTTGGAATGGAGGTGTGGGTTGGAGTGTAATGCTGGAGCCTGACAGCGTTGGTTGGGATTGCGTGGGCTGGGGTAGGGTCATGTTATCATGGGGGGTGTTGTGTTGTGTTATTCTTTGCAGCTGCGTGGTGTTATGGAGGTTGTTGTGTTGAATTTGCGGCTGAGTGAGAGTTGTTGATGACAGCGTAGGTTGTGAGGGGGTTGGGTTACAGAATGTGGGAGCAAACAACATGGGAGAGGGGGTTGGGTTTCAAAATACGGGAGAAGATAGTGTGGGATGGATTGTGGAAACATTACAGAAGGACAACATAGGCTGAGTATCACAGAATCTTTGTTTGGACTGCATGGTATGGGGTGTGTGTTGAGTGGAAACATTGTAGGAGGACCGCGTAGGATCGTTGAAGCATTGTTTGGACTGTGTGGTATGGGGTGTGAGTTGAGTGGACTATGAAGGGGCTGGGTTGTATTTTTTGAGTGGTGTGTTCTGAACGGAGGAAGAGGGCATGTTGCGATGTATTGGGTTTGCTGTTAGGTCTGTTGAGGGTAGGTATCCAGTGTTTTCCAAAGATTGATTATTGTTATTAACAGAAATATTATGACTGATGAGGGATTTTAATGATGAAATTTGTGAAGTGTTGATTTTAGAGTGAGAGCTGAAGTCAGATACATTGTGGAGAGCTACTTTTTTTCTAGGAGTTTGGAGAATTTTTGAGTTTTTTAGTGATTGTAAGTTGTTCCAGTCTAATAGCTTTTAATGCCAAAGACGAGTCAATTAATACCTATAACTCTGGCTTGATTGAATTAGCTAAATTTATATGAAGATTATAAGTTTTTTGGGATAAAGTGCTAAGTTCATACCTGGGTTTTTTATTTTGCTTCAAATAAGAGCAATGCTAGCTTTGATGAATATTTGATTATTGTGTTGGCTTCTCAAAGAATGATTGGTTTTGGAAAAGGTAGGAATAATTGATGAATCTCTGCATCTCTTCAAGAATGTAAGGTCAGTCTTCTTTTTTGTTAAGAGAAATCTGTGTCATTCAAATATGCGAACTTCTTTCATTATCTCCCTTCCGTATTGGGTGAGTATTTTGTCTTTGAGGTTTCTGCGAGTTTCATGATTATGTAGATTATCTTTCGGATACATCGCATTAGGTTTCTTTTTTATCGACGTTTCGAACCAGCAATGGTGGTTCATCTTCAGGATGTGAAAGGTTATTGAAAGGCTGGTCTCATTTTTCCAAATATATAGAGATGTATGAGATGCTTAGCCAACAGATATTAGGATTTATTAATTTTTTTTTAATTTATTCCATTTTTTTAATTATAATTTTAATTGTTTTATTATATTTTGTTAATTTAGTTGTAATTTTGTGAAATTTAGGGTTTAAAATTGTGATAGAATTAATTTAAAGCAATTCACCCTTAGGAAAGCAAAACCCCCCAAAAGAAATGTCAGCAAACAAGAGTATCTAGCTCTCAAAACCTTGAACTCCAACCCTAATATTGTAGTGTTGAAAACAGACAAAGGAGGAACCACCATTATCATGAACAAAGGTGACTACAAAGAAAAAATGATAGATCATCTAAATAACAGTGGTTGCTACATAAAACTCAACAAAAACGCTTTAAAAAAGGTCTCCAAAAAAGTATGCAACCTAATCAAAACCAGTAAGATACAAGGCAATAAAAATCTCATAGTTAACAATCCATACACCGAGAATCTATGGAGCACCAAAGATTCACAAGGAATACATCCCTCTCAGACCAATAGTAAACAAAATTAATGGACCTACATACCATCTAGCAAAACACCTAGCCAAGAAACTAAAACCGCTAGTGGGAAACATAGAATCTTTTGTTAAAGACTCAACCCAATTCGTTGAATAAATCAAGAACATTAAACTTGATCAAAATGACATTTTGGTTAGTTTTGATGTCACCTCACTACATACCAATATCCTCATTAATGATGCCATGGAGGTCATCTGCAAACTGACAGATCCAAACACATCAAATCTCATATAAAGTTGCCTAAGATCAACCTTTTTCAGCTTCATGGAAGATATTTATGAACAAACATGTGGAGTTACGATGGGGTCGCCTCTGTCTCCTATTATTGCCAATTTATTTATGGAGGACTTTGAAAACAAAGCCCTTACGACCGCACCCCTAAAACCTAAATTATGGAAAAGATATGTGGATGACACATTCATCATATGGCCTCATGGAAGAGAAACCCTAGAAACCTTCAAACAACACCTAAATAGTTTATCCCCTTCCATAAAATTCACTATGGAAGTTGAGGTCAACAAAAGTCTCCCCTTCCTTGATATCCTCATCACTAGGAATGATGATGGCTCTATATTCCACCAGGTATATAGAAAAAAGACTCACACCGAACAATATTTACATGCCTCCTCACATCAACACCCTACCCACAAACTAGGAGTACTCAACACATTAGCAACCAAAGCCCTTAGAATCTCTAACAAGGAACACCTAGAAAAAGAAATAGAACACCTTATTAGAGTTTTCCTAAAAAATGGATTCAATAAACATCAAGCCATCAAAGCCATAAATAAGGCAAACACTCGAACTAACAAAAATAAAAACTTTGATAATATAATAGGAAAAGTCAACCTCCCTTACATACTAGGGACTACAGACAAAATCTCCCGCATCCTGAAAAATAATGGAATTCTAACCACTTTCAAACCCTTAAACACTAACCATAATTGCCTTAATACAGTCAAAGACAAAATTGATCCTAAATGCCATAAAGGTGTCTACTTAATTCCTTGCTCATGTGGCAAACCCTATGTAGGTGAGACTGGGAGATCCTTTAACACAAGAATCCAGGAACACGTAGCTGACATTAAACACAATCGTTCCAAATCCTCGGCTCTAGCTAAACATTCTGATAAAACTAAGCACCAAATCTGTATAGAAGATACCCGTATCTTAGCTAGAGGTGATCACTACTTCATAAGGAAATTCAGAGAAGCCATATAAATTAGTAAACACCCTAATAACCTCAATAGAGACGACAAATGGACCATAAGCGAAAACTAGATTCCAACCCTATCATCCAAATCTACCCCTACCTAACTATAATCCTCCTCTATTTAACCTAGAACAAACATAAAAGATCTAATCCGTTATAATTAAATAACACACTATGACCTTAATAAAATATAATTTAACAAAAATCATAAGAAATAAACATCAATTGAAAATATCTTAATTATAATAACTCCACAACCTAGGAAAATATGTAATAAGCCTTAACAAATAATCTCGACATATAATTAAAATGAACGTGATTAAAATTAATATAAATACAAAGTAAAAACAATTACAATAAAACATAAATAAGAAGATATTATTAACTCACCTATGACCCTAATAATAATAATAATTCATTAATTAACACAACAGAATAACCAAATCATAATCAAAACATATAGAATAAGGGATGATTAACACAATTAGAATAGGGCAACTTATCCAAAACAAAAATTAAAAATTAAAATGAAACATAAGAAAATAATTAATGAAAACAAATAGAATAAGAAAATGGATTAGCCATAATAAATAATTAGAATAAATATAATTAATAAATAAATTAAAATAAATATAATTATAACAATTTAAATTAATAATCAATTAAAATAAATATAATTAAAATAATTAATTAATTAAAATAGATATAATTAAAATAATTATAAAATTAATCAAAATGATGATGATGATGATGATGGTGGTTAACGTCCACTGAGACCAAATTGGTCTATCGGACCTACAATTTTCTTAATTTTTACTTGTCTGGCTCCTCGTCTTTCTTGGCGAGATTGGTGTTGTAGCTTTCTTTTTTTTCTCTACGGTCTTCCAACTTCCTTTATCTTGCATTTCCTTCATCTCTTCTGGTTCTTGGAACATTGGTGTCTTAGCTTCGCGATCTATTGTGTTCGTTCTTTTGAAGATAGTCGGAGAAGAAGTTTGGTCTGGGAGATCTGCTTTGCTGTTAAATGAAGATTTATTTTCTGAGTTATTCGAACCCTCATAACTGTTGATTTGCTGGGGTGGGATTTCTCCTTGCTTGTCTTGAGAGTTGTTTATTTCTTCCGTGCTTTCTTGTGACTCAGAGTTTTCTCTAGAATATTCTTCTTTGATGACAGTGTAGTGTTCTTTTTGTGCTCCTTCCCACCATGTAGATCTGTGGTGGTTTTTTCTAGCAAAATTTTTCTTAGAGGCTTTTGGGCAATTTTTGGCTAGATGCCCTGTCTCAAAGCAGGATCGACATCTGAAGAGGACACTTTCATAATCAAGTTTCTGGTTCCACACATAGTCTTTACTTGTTAGGTTTATTTCAGCTGGGAATCCGGCGCTGAAGTCCATTTCCACACAGATGCGTGCATAGGTGGTTCTAGCATATTCCTATGTTTCTGGGCACCTGCAGTAAAATTTCCCAATTGCATTTCTGATGGCTTTTAGTGAGGAGAGATTCCAGAGATGCAAGGGTAGGCTTGGCAATCTCACCCAAACTGGTGCTGAGGTTATCACTGCTGTAGAGGGATCGAATGATGGGTCCCATGGCTTCATGAATAGGCCTGATTTTTCCCAAAACCAAGGGCCGGAATCTAGAATACATTGTCTGCTTTCAAGATTTTCAAAATCTACTATAAAGAAACCCCTAGCACAAGGGTAGATATTAATTTCATCAGAAATGACAGGCTTCCATACCTCTGAAATCCAATTGTGGAGTGCTATCAACCGCGGCCAAAAACCATTGAACCGGCAAATTAGGGCACTTTCGGAAAACTTCAAAGCTTCATCGAGTGAGGCCTGGACTACTTGGATAGTGGGAGCTGGGGCTTCACTGACGATATGGGCAGGAGATTGCCCTCCAGAGGGGGGTGAGCCACCAGTGATTTTTGCGAAGCTCGGAGCCATATTTTACTTGACCGTAGAACCCAGCCTTAGAGAAGATAAGGTTAGATCTAGATCTGGCCGCAGAAAATTAGATTATCTAGATCTAACAGTAAAAAATTAGATCGAAATGCATAAGACCTGGAGAAAGACGCGGAGATCTGATTTAATAAGATCTGATTTAATAAGACGCGGAGATCTGCGGAGATCTGATTTAATAAATATAATTAAAATACAAAATGATTAATACAAATATAATTAATATGACCATAACCCTAATGAAAATAATAATTCTATAATAATTTTAAAACCTCTAAATATCACAAAAATACAATTAAATAAACATTATAGAATAATTAAATTAATTCTGTCACAATTTTAAACCATAAATTTCACAAAAATACAATTAAATTAACAAAATATAATAAAACAATTATAATTATAATTAAAACAAATGGAATAAATTAAAAAAAAATTAATAAATCCTAATATCTGTCAGCTAAGCATCTCATACATCTCTATATATTTGGAAAAATGAGACCAGTCTTTCAATAATCTTTCACATCCTGAAGATGAACCATCGTTGCTGGTTCGAAACGTCGATAAAAAGGAAACCTAATGCGATGTATCTGGAAGATAATCTACATATTCATTACTCTTGTTACTCTTATTTGTTGTTATAGTTATTGCTTGCTATTACACATTGTTAAGTTTATAGTTGAATGTTCAGTACTGGGTAGGGTAACTGTGGAATCCATATACTTTTCATGATAGCCTTGAAATAACTTGTAGAGCCCTAGGTTGACAATTAATGTGGAATTGGGTGAATTAAATGATTCATATTTGAACACCAACAAGGCCAATGGATAAGTAAAAGTTACCAACAGAGCATTGGAAATCACTATCACAAACGTGGTGAGTAGCAATAGGAAGGATTGGGTTGACGGACTAGTGGAGGCCACTTGGGCCTACAATATAACTTGGAAGGAAACCACTAGCTTCACCCCTTATGATTTGGTCTATGGGAAGAAGGCTATACTCTCCATTGAGTTTGAGTACAACACTTTAAGAATGGAAACACAGTTGGATTTGGATGTTACAAGGGCCCAGAAAGAGAGGTTGCTCCAGCTCAATTGGTTAGATGAATTCAGGATGCAGGCCCTCCTGCACACAGAGGTGACTCAACTACAAAGAAAGGTTTGACATGACAAGAATATCGAAGACAAATTGTTTCAAGAAGGTGATTGGTCTCTAATGTATGACTCCAGCTTCAAGGATTTCAAAGGCAAGTTGATGACCAGATGGTTGGGCCCATATGTGATAGCAAAGTGCCATGACAATGGGGTTACTTAGATGAGAACCATTGATTAAGAAGGTATCCCCTTGCTTGTCAATGGGTATAGATTGAAATCCTATAAAAAACCTCTATCAAAGGAATAGTTCATTAGTAGTATCAGTAAGGCAGTAATGGTGATTGAAGTAGTCTTGACTTCCTCATCACCAAATTCTTAAAGTTTGTTGAATTTTTGAAAAGAAAAAAAAGGACAATAAGAGACCTAGGTGAAAACCTCCATGAGGCACCTAAGGCCCACTTTTTGGTTGAAAGCCTCCTTGAGGCATCCTAAGAATGAAAGAAAAGAGCAAAATAAAAGACCCCTAGGTGAAAACATCCCTTGAGGCACCTAGGGCAGCCAAATAGGTTGAAAACCTCCTTTGAGACAACCTAGTTGTCTTTCAAAAATAAAAATAGAAACACAAAAATGTAATGGCAGGGACCTCAAACCTGCCCACTCATAACAATTCCTGGTTTTTGCAGGTTTTCAAGAAAATGATAGACACCAAGTTCAAATGGAAGCAAGCCATGAAAAACCCTATTCTTCCTCCATTCATTTGATATCTTCCATGACTACCATGTTTCATTCATCCATACTCATCTCCAACCATCAAAAATCTAATTTTCAAGCAGTTTTCTGACTTCTACAGGATTTCCTGTAGTTACTACAGGAGTTCCTTGTAGTACTACAGGAAGTCCTGAAAATATTCAATGAAATCCTAGTTGAGAAATCATATTGCAGTCCTTTTTTGGGTGTAAGGAGGAGGCCATTGACCTCACCACATCTAAACCAAATCCATTTCATGACCATGTCACCCTCTGTGTCCATCAAGAAATCCACTTAGAAAAAGAAAAGAGGAAACAAAGAAAATTCAAAGGGACATACCATCAGTAGCCTACCTCACCTACCACTCCATCTCCCCATTTCCACCCCTTCCACACCCACTTCAACACCTATTCCTCTTCCGGGGAAAAGAAAAACAAAAAAATTCAGAAAGAGACAGCTATAGGATTTATTGTAGTAGCTTGGAGATTGTTGTTGTTACAATATAGGCTGCTAGAGGATTTCCTGTAGTACTACAGGAAACCCTATAACAACCTATATTGTAACAACAATAGTTGTTGGCTTAGTGGGGCCTGAACCAGGTTCAGAGGTGATTTAGCTAAGCAAATCTTGGTACTGCTGGCCCTTTTGACAACAGTCCATAGAGCGCGGACTAAGGTCTCACTCGAAGTAGTATGGGAGGGTGCTAGAACCAGGTTTCAACACCCTAGGGATGTCTGATGGGCTTCAGGAGGTCCACGGTCTAACCTGTTGCTACGCACACTGTTACACAAAATATTGTTGCCATGACATTCTGCAGTCAGTGTGAGTCCATCACCACTCATACTTTCCTCCTATGCAAGTCTCAAAAATCAGCTCTTCATGTCAAGCCTTGAAAAATGAGAGAAAGTCCCTGAAAATCTCTAAAACTCTGGTTCTGCACTTTCTCTTAGTATTACCTGCGGTCCCAAACCTACTGGTCATGTCCCCTGCGGACTTGCCTGCTCTATTTCTGTGTAATGGGTGCGAACCCCTGTAAAAGTAAAAAAGGCACAAGTACATTCTTAAAAATTCACTTTGGGTTATTTCTGGAAGCTTCTAGAGGGAATCTTGAGGTGGCAAGTTCACTCCTTTGAGGTTCATGCATCCCATAACTAAAGGAGCTAACCCCTTGATGTGAGGAGCTTATCCCTTTGAAGGAGGACTCTATCCCTTCATAGGTGGACCTGTAACTTACTCCCTCTTCACTATAAAATAAGGCATTGGGCTGGTTACTAAAGAGGTTGAAAGCTGAATATTTTTGAGGGTAAATGATGTTGGAATTTAGACTTCCTAATTGAGCTTGAGAGGAGAGATTACATAACTTTTGATCTCATTGGGAAGAGTGTGAAGCTTGTCAAAGTAGAGGAGATTCTTGCTTGGACCCTGGGAGGAGATTGTACAACATCAAGGCACAAAAGGTTGTAAAGTTCTTCTTTGTTCAAAGTTAATAAAATCAAGTTTATTTTTCTGAATAATCTATCTCTTAGGGTTTATTTCATGGATTCCTTGATCACCATGATGAATATGATTTATTATATTAGCTATGCAAGTGTTATTTGATGTGTGCTTGTTTGTGCTTCCAGGTTCTCAAAAGGAAACTCATTCGGACGGTCTAAGCGTGGCTGCCACAAACTAGCGTTGGACTTAAGGTAGGGTCTAAAACACCTCTTGGTTTTTATTTATAAATCGCAATATTTAGAGAAAGGTAGATTTGCTTGTTCTTCTTGTTGCTAGATATTAGTTGATACTAGGGAGATCGGTCCTGTCCGCAAGAACGATTTATCCAGTTGACAAAATGTCGACCATACTGGGGACTTGAATTTTGGTTTTTTGCCTTTACTTTTACTTTGACTTGAGAAACTTTTTCTTTGTTTCTGGTTTTTTGCTTGATGTGTGTGGGATTGGGTAATTTTTTAGATTTTGAATTGTTTTTTGTTTTTCACGCTTTTGAAAGAGGACCGCACGTTCTGTTTGTAACACAGTGTGGACATCCCCCCACTGTTTCTTTACTACACAGAGCGGTACCGCATCTGGTTATACCGGGAGCCTGCAGACCCTGTCAAATTTTTGAAAAACCTAAAATCTTTTCATCCAGTTAAACTTAGGATTTGTTTATGTTTTTTAGCCTCTACCCAGATCTGCATGTGTCTTGTCAGAAGCTTCTTGTGAGTGAGTTCCATTGGCATTTTGGTTTTAGGTGATTTTCTAGAAGTTTTGCGTGCCTGGTTTGATTTTCGTTTGGTCTTTGTAGTAACTCAGAGATTAGAAGCCTAAGAAACCTCAGATTACCTTGGTCCTTTTGGTCTTCTTAATGAGTCTGACCAATTTTTCAAATCTGCCCTTGGAGAGAAGTAGATCTCATTTTCTCTTTGCAAAGCTTTGAAAGAACTTGTTTGAAAGTTTTGAATTTCATTTTTTAAAAAGAAAACATAGCTGGGTGTTTTTTGATTAATTTGTTATTCATAATGAATTAGTCATTAGTTTGCTGAATAACTAAGTAAAACATCCTCAAAAGGAAATTTTTCAAGCTTTTACTTCAATTAGGTTTTTAGAAGTTGTAGATCTCAAGATTAGATTTTTCATAGTTTTGAGTGTTTTCTAGAAATTTTAGAAGCTCTTTTGAAATAATTTGTTTTTTTAGTTTTTGAGTGTGGAAAAAGTAAAAGGATTTTTTCGTTAGCATAATTAGTAGTCTCGTTTTGAGTTTGTTGGAAAAGACAAAAAAGTTTTTCTTTTCATTTATATGTTAAGGAAAGATTTATTTTTCAAGCAATTGCATTCTCAACTCTTTCTTTAGCTAGAAATTCATTGAAGAAAAGGAATTGTTTATCATCTTAGGTGCATTCTTAGTGTTTTGGAGTCGAGTCTTCACACCATAAAGTTTCATCTGCATACCTTTTGACTTAAGAAACAACCATAAAAATAACGCTTAAAGTAAAATTGATCTAGTAATCTTTTTATTTCTAGGGCTCTTTATCACCAACATAGCTTAGGCTAGTATCTTGGAGTAGGGAGTAATTAACTCTCCAAGATAGTTAAAACAAACAAGTAGCCATATCTTGTGGTAGGAGATAAATTCCAATTGTTACATCTATGCTCTAGGAAGCTCCTCTTAAAGGAATCAAGCACGAGATCATATCTGAATCAGTGGGAATATCAATCCTTCCTCATTGGGAACGATAGAAGATATACACGTATTAAAAACGGTAAACCTCGGATTGACCATTGTCGAGGAGCCTGGGGTCGCTTGTTGGTAAACCTTTGATTATGTCAAGGAGCCTTCAAGGGGATTGAGCTTTGTTACTTTGCCCTTGTGTGTGTATCAGATCACAGATTGTTCCCCCAGGTATATTTGTTTCTGTTGGTAACCATAGTGACCATAATCTATAGGATTCTTTCCTGAGGTGACGGTGGCGGGAAGATACCACTATACCTGGAGCAGACGTCAACTAGACTCACTTGGACTCTCTAGGGGGTTCTCTTCACTCGAGATGGTTTAGTGAAGAAACTTGTGCAAGTTTCCGGTCTATTTCATTAAGCAGGTTGTCGGGGTAACTGTTCCAACTGCCCTTTCTGTATTGAATTCTACAACGCTGGATTTCATCACCAACTAGTGTTTTTTGTACGGAAAGTTATTGTTTGTGTGTGGTTTGAAATCCTAGATTTTTTAGGTGTGTGATTCAAATTGTTTGGTTCTTTAGAGCCTTTAGGTGGTTTTATAGAGATTTTTATTTGTTTGCATGTGAAGTAATTAAAATATTTAATCGTGGCTGAATTACTGAGACAATTCCATAGACTTCAGGAGCAACCTCCCCAGTATTCACCAAGCCAGCTTGAAGGGCTACGAGCTCTTGTAACTCCTAGTGACAGTAGATTTGGGTCACCGGAAGATAGAGAATCTTCTTTAGTTTTTCATCCTGATTATCAAGTTCAAGCAACAGATTATACTTCCGAACCAATTTCATTTTTCGAAGTTACTGGTAGCTTTTCTTCTACTAGTGAATTAGCTGAAGAACCTGAAATTTCTGAGCCTGAAACTAAACCTGCTGCTACTCCATCTTCAGGATTTTCTTCTTCAACTTCTAGTGGTATTGGTTCACCCAAGGTAGGAAGGATCATTACCCAAAATCTTCCTTTTGGACTTATTGCTATTGAAGAACTTGTTAATCCAGAAGAAGGTATAACTATCCCTGAAAATCAACCAACTTTAGAACTTAGGGAGCGTGAATCAATTTTCTACAGTCCACCTAGGAGGGACACATGGTATCTTTCATTGACCAACTTTTTAGAAAATTCGGGTCTCAATTTTTGACCACCTCGAGTTCCTTTTCAGCCAACACCTAGAGGTTATTATCCTCCTTTGAATATGTCGAGACAATCATCCATGTTTTCCCAATCACCAGAAACATTTTTGTATGGCGGTCCTTCTATTCCTTCTGGGTATCAATCACTCTATTGAACATGGGTTATCAACTGGTAATAACGGAACTAAACCATTGAGTGTAGAAGAAATTATTATGATGTCTAGTACTATTCCAAATCCGTAACCTTAAGGTAGTCAGTTACTGCCTGGGGGGCAACCTCAAGGTACTTAATTACTGCTTGGGGGGCAACCTCAAGGTACTCAGTTACCACCTGGGGGCAACCTCAAGGACAGTACATTCCTTCGGGACAGTACATTCCTCAAGGTCAACCCCAGACTCAGTACGTACCTCAAGGTCAACCCCAGTTTCAGTACGTGCCTCAAGGTTATCAACCTCAAGGTCAGTACCCAACCCAAGGTTTCCAACCACCTTCAGGTCAATCATTTGTCCAAGGAGCTGGAAATGTACCTTTGAATTATCAACCCTACCCTCAACCCAGTTATGGTCCTCAATATGCTCAACCTTCTATGGGTCCATACCTCGGAATGAACATGGTGTGGGATCCATCTCAATCTCAACAAATCTTGCAACCTAATGTGCAGTTGTCATCTCAATCTGGACAACCTTTGGTTTCTAGTTTAACCCAACAACCTGTCCAGCCTACTATTCAAACTTCTGCACATGGTGTAGCTCATCAGTCTGGGCCTAGTTCGCCTCGAACTCCGCCTCAAATGACTACTACAACTACTGCAACATCTGTTCAATCTACCCCACCTACTTCTGAAGTATCGGTAGCTCTGGTTTCTACTGTTCCTGCATCAAATCCTCAAGAATATTTACCTCAGTTTGGACCTACAATTCAAACTTTGATTCAGATGCCTGTAGGACAACCTGGTCCAAGTACGGTTGTCACAAGTGAACCTCAATTTACTTATCAATCGTACCAGGGACAGTACCAATTCGGTCTTGCTGTGTAGAACCCAGTTTATCAGTATCAACTGTACCCTTGATATACTTATCAGCAACCTCAACAATCCCAGTACGATCCGATTAATCCTGGTTTTCCGGGAGGATATAATATCCCAAATGTAATTCCAATTCCAAGTTATCCTGGATATCCTCCTCTTGGGGCTGGTATTATGACCCAGGGTTTTTGAGACCCTAACCATTAGTTACCATTCATTGCAACTTTGGACTTGCCTGATTTGTCGTGCCTTACGAACGATCCAATTAATTATCTTCCGTTTTGGCCGCCAATGCCAAATAAGTTGCATAGTGATATCCCAAAGTTTGAAGGTAAACCAGGAGAGGATCCATCAAACCATGTGATGACTTATCACCTCTGGTGTGCATCTAACTCCATTATAGATGATTCAATTCATTTACGTCTTTTTCAATGCACTCTAATTGTTCTTGTGGCCAAGTGGTACATTGAGTTACCGTGAGCCTCTTTTTATAACTTTAGTCAGCTAGTTACTTCGTTCTTAACTCATTTTCAGTTGCCTGTCAGATATGACAATGGCACGGAATTATTAGCTTCATTAAAATAGTCAACGTCCACTTATATTTCAAATCACATTCATGAATGGAGACGTCGACAACGTTTAGTGAAATTTTTTATTCTGGATCAAATCTTAGCAGAGTGGTTTGTTAAATCATTATTATCTAAAATCACTGAGGATGTAGCTAAGGCAGGAGTTGTTACTGAAGAGCAAGTAATTGCTCAAGCTCAGTACCTTGACCTCATTTATATGCATTAAGGTACTTTACACGAAAAAATCCCCGACCTTCCGAAATAAAATCAAATAACTACAGCTCCTTCAGGGTCTCATGCCGCTGACAGTATGATTAGTTCAGTTAACACCAAAGGTAAGAATAAATCTTCAAAGAATTCTTCTCCTATCATAACTTTACCAGATTCCCCGACAGGAGACTCTTTTGTTGAAATTCCTGCCGATATTCATGTCGTAGAATCATCTACGGCCAAATCAAAATCCGGTGGTAAAAAGACGGGGAAGAAGAAAAATAAACAAAATTCGAAAGAGAAATCAGATAAAATTGAATCTACTGATGAGAAATGTAAACCTTGCTATCCTTGTCTCATTTGTGATGAAGAGCATTTTACAAGAGACTGCCCTCATGGCACTGAGGTTGCGAAAATCGTCAAAGGTTCTCAAATGCCTGCTGTCTTGAAGGATCCTTTTCCTAGTTAAGATAGTAAGATGATCGGTTCTTCCTCAAATGCCTCAGAAGAACCCATAATGATGATGTCTCATGTTAGGATTGCGACACAATCACAAGATTATGGAATTAAAAGTCCCGTTGGTGGTAAGGAATTAGAATCTTCTAATTCAAACCCATCAACTTCAACTCCTGGTTCTGATCCGCTACAGATCAAGAAACCTAACCCAGACTTAGTAATCAAACTGCCTGCTAAAGGTATACTTCGGAAGTCAGCTTTCAATCTGCATGCGAGAGCTGCTCAGAACTATAACATTGTTGAAGACTTAGATATTTCCCCTTCATCAATGTTGGCTTTGGAGGTGCTGCAATCATGTCTAGCACAGCGTAAATTGCTATTGTCGGCTATAGGAGTTGTTGATATTCAGGACTTGAACCTTATAATCTTCAATTTAGAAAATAGTACACCTCGCTTACCTCATTAAATGGCTTTCTAGATTCCAGTGTTAGTCAAAAACAGACCTTGCTTTAGGACTGTAATTGATGAGGGAGCTTCTACATTTATTATGTTGATTCAACATTGGAGATCACTTGGTTCTCCTACACTTAATCAATCCTCGACAATTCTAAAGGCTTTTGATGGCCGTGGGTTCCATCCTTTTGGAATTCTGCAGGATTTACCTATAGGGGTTGAAGGCAAAACTATTAACCTAGATGTGGAAGTGGTTGATGCCCCTCTAGCTTACAACCTTCTATTGGGTCGTAGTTGGTCTTATGCTATGACTGTTGTTGTTTCATCGGTCTTTCAGCTTATAAAATTTCCTCATAATGGAAAGATCGTATGACCAGCTAACATACTTTTCATCCAACCCAGCCTCTTCTGAAAGTATCCAACATATCGATAAAACAACTATCCCTTATAAGGATGTTGGGGTAGGATTGGTTAAAGATTCTAGTTTACTAGGAACTTTTTCCTTTCCTCCTCCTAACATATTGCCTTCTACTACAACCATTCATATGATTTCATCAAACACTATTGTTTGGGATGATCCTTGGATCGTACCTTCTGAATCTGAGGTGGATTCATTTGGTGATGTGATGCCTTTGAGTCCCTATGAAATTGCGTATCAAGCTGTATAGTCGTTTTCCAACCCTTGTTCAACTGAAAGTGATCTAATGAATGTGGTCCATGGAGAATCACTTTCAATATCAAACTCAGATTCAACAACTTTTTCCGAGCTTGTTCATACTGATGAGCAGATTCGTGAAATTTTTTCTGTTGATGATTTACCATGGGAAGATCTTCATCATAGATCTTCGTTCTTAGCTGAGATTGATCATTTTGAAAATGATTTTTCATCTATTTTACTACTGATTATGTCAAAGAACCACAAAATCCATTGAAAAACCCTAATTCTAAGTTAAATTTTGGAAATATTTCTCAAACGGTTCCTATTGACATTTGAGTTAAACCTGGAATTGTTGAAAACATTCATATAGGTTCCTCCTGTACGGAAAATGAACTCCAAACTTATAATGCCCTATTTCAATAATTCTGCAACGTGTTTGCTTGGTCATATGAAGAAATGCCAAGAATTGATCCAACAATTGTTGTTCATGAAATCAAAACTTACCCAGATGCTAAACCTGTCCAACAAAGTTTTCATCAGATACATCCGCAAAAATCTGCTGCTATTAAAGCAGAAGTTGAGAAATTACTTAAAGCAGGTTTCATTTATCCAATTCCCTTAACGGATTGGGTATCGAATATTGTTCCTGTTAACAAAAAGAAAGGAACAATAAAAATATGTATCGATTATAGGGATGTTAATCGAGCTTGTCCCAAAGATAATTACCCAACTCCCTATATTGATCAAATCATTGATGATTGTGCTAGCAGTGAAATTTTCTCCTTTATGGATGGTTTTTTCGGTTACAATCAAACCAACATTCTCCCTGCTAATCAACCACGAAACGACTTTCATTTGTCCATGGGGGACATTTTCTTATTCCAAATTACCTTTTAGACTGAAGGATGTCGGAGCAAATTTTCAAAGAGCTATGTCTTACACGTTTCATGACATCAAGCACATTGTGCAACCCTATCTCGATGATTTACCTACCCATTCATTACGTAGAGCCGATCATCTCATTCATTTACGAGAAATATTTATGAGATGTAGGCATTATCAAATTAGGCTGAAACCATACAAAATGTTTTTTCTGTATAGAAACGGGTTGTTTATTGGGGTTCGTTGTTTCAAAAGCTAGCATTTGTGTCGATCCCTCGAAGGTTGAAGCTATTGTCAAATTACCTCCTCCTTCGACTCTTCGCCAACTTCAAAGCTTGCAAGGGAAAAGAAACTTTTTACGTCGATTCATTCCTAACTATGCCGAGATAATGAAGGGTTTTACCAGGTTTTTGAAATAGAATACTCCATTCTTTTGGGATGAGATAGCTGAAAAATCTTTTGATGCACTTAAACACGCATTCACCGATGCACCGTTATTGCATCCTCCCAACTACAACCAAGATTACTTCTTGCACCTCGCCACTTCTCATTCCACCATTGGGATGGTTTTAGTTCAGGAAGATGAATTCAACAGTGAACATGCGATTTACTATCTTAGTCGAACTTTGAATCCGGCTAATTTAAAATGTTCACATGTGGAGAAACTGGCCTTGGCAGCTGTTCAAGTTGTCCAAAGATTTCATCATTACATCTTACTACGCAAAACTACCGTAATTTCTGACTGTAACCCTATGATCTATATTTTGACCAAACAATTGTTAGGGGGCAAGTATTCAAATGGATTATTATCCTACATGAATTTGACTTGGAATTTGAAAAATCCAAGTCAAAGAAATCTTTATTTTTTGTGGAACTGATGTGTGACTTCCCGCGTGCTGATATTGAAACTGTGGCAGAAGAACCCATTGTGGACGAATCCTTTTTTCTTATTAGCACCCTTGATCCATGGTATGGAGATATCATTGTTTATCTCCAAACCAAATCTTTTCAGCCTGAAATTTCACGATCTCAGCGCCGGAAAATATGTTTCCAATCCCAACAATATAAGATTATTGGAGATACATTATATGGTCGTGGGGTGGAATCTGTTTTCTGACGTTGTTTAACTCATGAAGAAGTTGAAAAGGTTTTAAATGACTGTCACTCTGGAGCGTGTGACGGCCATATGTCTGGGTATGCCACAACCCAAAAGATATTGCGCGTTGGCTATTTCTGGCCGTTTTTGTTTAAAGATTGTATTTACGCGGTCCGAAAATGCCACAGTTGTCAAATTTTTTATTGAAAGATGTGTGCTCCACCTGCTCCTCTCCACCGTATAATTTCCGTTAGTCCTTTTACAAAATGGGGTATCAACTTTATTACATGTAACCCTCACTCAGCCAGGGGGCATGCATATATCATCCTTGTGGTAGATTATTTTACCAAGTGGGCCGAGGCGATGCCTACATTTTCGGCAGACGTCAAAACTTCTACAATTTTTGTTTTCAATCATATAATTACTAGATTCGGTGTTCCACAAGTGATTATCACTGATCATGGGCGTCATTTTCGAAACATCATGATGACTGAACTAATAGATCAACTTGGCCTGCATCACGATAGTTCTACTCCATATTACCCACAAGCTAATGGTCTGGTTGAAGCCATCACAAATTTCTAGTCATTACAATCCGATGAATCATTGGTATTCATAGGTCGAATTGGCATAACATGTTATTTTCAGCGCTTTGGGTGTATCGAACCTCAGTAAAAACATCAACTAGTTTCACTCCTTTCCAACTGGTTTACGGTTTGGAAGCTATGTTACCCATTGAATGTGAAATTTCGTCATTACAAATAGCCATAGAGTTACTCCCAGCCACTTCCGAAGAGGAGAAACGTTTGTTGTACTTAGCTAAGCTAGATGAGAATCGACGTGATGCTGCACTAGCAATCGAAACTCATGCCAAATGAATTAAAGCTCAGTACGATCAAAATGTTACACCTTGCAATTTTTCGAAAGGAGACCTAGTCTTACTATACGATCAAGCAAATGATAAGCTAGGGGCTGGAAAATTTGTACCTATGTGGCATGGTCCTTTTATTGTTAAGCTAAAACTAGTGAAAGGGGCCTATGAATTGATAGATTTTGACGGTGTCTCTTTAGGTAAGCCCAGAAATGGTCTTTATCTGAAGAGATATTATGCTTAAATTTGGGTGTGGAGATTTTAGTTAGATTAGTTTTCTTTCTAGCTGGTGTGTTTTAGATTAGAAAAGTGTGCTTAGTTTAGAGAGTGATTTTTCCTGCTTATCTTGATTTTACTCTTGATATTGCAGATGTCGACGTCTCTTCAAACATACATTGGTTTTGCTGATGGTGCTTGTCGTAATACATGGAACATTTTTTTCGCAGCTTGGGTAATATATTAACCCTCTAATGATTTGGTATCTATGCATGGGGTAAGCCTCGGTCAAACAACGAACAACATTGCAGAGTATAGTGCAGTGATTGAGTTATTATCTGAATCCATCTCATTTGGGATTCGAAGTTTGATTGTGAGGTTAGATTCTGAACTCGTTGTATTGCAGCTTAATAGAGTGTATGCCATTAGAAATCCAATGTTGTTAAGATTATTTTTGAGAGTTCGTCTCTTGGAATGTGAATTTGACTATATTGAATATCAACATATTCCAAGATATTTAAATACATTAGCAGATGCAATTGCTTCTCGAATGTTAAGTAGACATTTGCAATAATAAAACAGTAAATTTAAAAACATTCCATAACATGTTTTACAAGATAGAAAATAATAGTGATATAGCATAGCATAGAAGTGTATCAAATATACATCGTCTTTGGTTGAAAAACACCTTATGATCGACAAAAATGATAGTACAAAAAGCAAAAATGTCATATGAGTCTACAAAAGGCAATCATTCTATCACTGGTGATGATCATGATAAGAAACCACTGCTTAGGCCACCCTACAAAGGAACCTCCTGAAAGGTCCCAGGACCCCAATCACATAGCGCTGTAACCTAAGAGGAATGTCATCTATGCTAGTCTCTGGAATGTCTGCTGTCAAACGCTCTAGATGATTTTCCAATTCGGCCAAGGTCTTTGCAGATTCGTCCCACGGGGCCGGTACTGCTACAGCTGTGTGTCTCCTCTCATAGGGCCGGAGAGTGGTTGGTCACCGTGGACCTACGTCTGCATTTGAAACTTTTTACTATCAGCTTTGGATGATTTAAAAACAAAAAAAATTAAAACTTAGAAAATGTTGAGAATGATTTTACCTGATTCATCCCACTGCTCTCTTGGTGGAAGAGTCATGTCTGGGTCACCATGATAATCCATCCCAGCATAAGGAAAATCCTGAATCATGAAAATTTGGTTCTCCAACCAACGAAAATACTCAGGAGGAAATCGAACAACCTCTGAACCCTCCTTAGGATGACGGGCCATAATGCAACCCAATGCATTAGCTTGGGCTCTCAGGGAAGTCCAGCTCCAACGGAAAGATACTGTGGGACCAACATCGAGACCCTCTCTAGACCAAAGCTCACAACTAAGAAACCATATCCAAAGTTTTTTAGTTGTCCATTCTTTGCTCTAGTTAGTTGGCCTTTTACATTAGCCAACACAGCTTTGCACCAGTTGAAGATGGTGCCTCAGTAACAGTCTACTGCCCTTCGCATTCAGGAACCGGTGGCTACATGCAGTGTTGTGCTTCTGTAGAGTCTAGTGACAGTAAATGCAAACACTTTGAGTTCAGGGCGGGAGATGGTTTTGATATCAATCCCTTTGTCCTTTGTTTGGTCATTACAAAATGCTAGTCGAAGACTATCGATAGACTGGCCACCTGGCCTAGTCCTGAATAGAGTCATTGTTCACCTCCCTTGGGCAAACCAGTCGAGAAGTAAATTTCCTCTAGCTCCATTTCCAGCTGGTGGCCACCAATAATGAAACACTGGTCCTGTATATTCCATCTGTCCACCAGCCACTGCAAAAAGTCTACTTGGGACCTCATGCTAGGTATGGCCCATAATTTAAATAGCCCGCATGCCTTCAATGCATCTATTGAAGGATGATGATTAATTTCAGCAAGGTCCACATCTTCGTGCTCTCGTTCCCGCCAACTGAGCTTTGTGTATATCCTACATTGAAAGAAAAGGTGGATTAGAACATTTTAATTCAAATTTTTTGGGCGGAAATTGAAAAAATTGAAGTTGTAAAACCTATGTCACGGGGTCCACACTCTCCAGTTAGGGACAATGCGTAGGTCCACACTCTACCCAAGCAGCAGGTGCGGGCCCCTGGCTCTTTCCTCTGTAGGAAAGATTCAGGGTCTGCATGTTTCGCATATTGCACTTATGGACCCCTGAAAGCGGTCTTTTAAACTAATTTTTCTCTAAAAGATAAAAATGAAATCCTAAAAACAAAATTCAAACGGTTTAAATGCAAGATTAAAGTGATGTGGATTACCTGGAGGTGACGGTTTTCATTTCCGATGGACGGATTTTTTGCAATCTTCATAGGAAGTTTCTTACTGAAAAGCTCTCTTTCCTCACTTTGAAGTCAAATTGTAAAGATGAATTTACAAAAGCCCTTCTTATAAGCTTTTCTGAATAAATGAATTTTTAATTTGTTTATTTTTCACTTTAAAAAAGATAACTTTTTGATGCATTTTTATTTATTTTAAACAGGTATGAGTAATGTTTTAGTTTTTGTGCAGAATATCGAATTTTTAGGCAAAATTGATCATTTTCAACAAAAAACATTAGAGTCCTCTTTAAGCTCTTTTCTGACTCGTAAAATATGAAAAGATTGCCGAGTTTTTCTTTTTAAGCTCATTAAAACATAATTAAAAGGACGGTCCACTTACAACTCTTTTCTGACCATATAAACATGAAAATATTGCCGGGCTTTTGTCATTTCAAGTTTGATATTGGTTATAAAATGACGTGTCCTTGATCGCTTTTTTACTCTTTCAGATCAGAGACACTAATTATGAAAAGTACTCCTTGATCGCAATGGTCAAGTGGTTCTCTCGAGTATTATTTTATACTTTTTCGGGCTTGGGAGACACAAATTTACGAAAAAGGACAACCATGGAGTTTTCTTAAGTTTTTCTTCTGACTCCCTAAAATTGAAAAACGCTGAGTTTCTCCTATACTGGACTTGTTAAAATTTAACAGTAAAGGACCCGTTCAATTACAAACAGGAATGAACCACTCCTTCTTAGGGTTTGAATTCTAAACTAAGTTGGAATCATCTGAATGATGAGCTTATAACCAAACAAATGTTATCCTCCTCAAGCTTGTCAAAAATAAAGAGGTACTTGCCAGAAATGGTGGGGGAAAAGAGAGAAAAATGAAATTGTTTGTTATACTGTGTGTCTTAGAAAATAATTTAACCACTCTTGAACACGACACTTTTTGTTCACCTAGGTTGGGAAATCCTTTTCCTAACAGTTAATCAAACCATATTGAAAGTCTTCAGTCGGTTTCTGGGTATTATCTTTGGGTCAATTGTCACCAAACCATCTGCGGTGTCATTATGTGTTCAAGAGGTCAGTGAAAATAAAACATTCATCTGCAAAATATCTGTCATCCATCTTGACCATCCCTGAGTCAATCCTTGCAAATTTATTTCTTCAAACTTGATCTATGATTTCGTGTTGTGGGCTTGCCTACGACGGATCGCTTTCTATCGACTTCAGCTCATTATCTAGAAAGATGATCTATAAATTGTCAATACCTTGGAATCTTCATGCCTCAATGGCAGGTTTCTCGCCTTCGATGATGTGTTGCATCATTGACCTTCGATCAAAGGATTCAGTGACATGTTCGACATCAACTCATCTATTCACATTTCATGTATTGTACTGAGTACTTTGAGAGCCATTAACATTACTGGTGGTTTCTCTCACACTTGTTCACAGTTTACATCATTGATTGGTAATCAAGTGGTTTCTACCATGTTCGACTTCGACACATTTATTCACATGGATAGAATCGTACTAGTTCGGGAAGTAGAAATCAAGACCCTAGATCTAGTTTCCACCATCCAGGCTGCAAGGAATTTTGTTATTCATTATAAAATGGACAATTCATAAACAGATGGTTGCGTCCATACTGTGTCTACATATGTCTATACTTGTGGTGTATTACAAGATCATTCCTATATCAGAGCAGTTTAGTTAGTTTTCTAGTTAGTTTTGATTTGAGTATGGGAATGCCTACCTCAGCGATGATATGATCACATATATATATTTTGTATTGAATGCTTTTACAGGTTCCAACCAGGCTCTCCACAAGATGATCCTTGAAATGATAAAGTACTTCACTCTTCTTAGATGACAAATACTATCCCCATCTATTATAGACTTCACACTTTAGGGGGCAATCTGTTACACAAAATATTGTCACCATGACATTCTGCAGTTAGTGTGAGTATATCACCACTCATACTTTCCTCCTATGCAAGTCTTAAAACTCATCTCTTCATGTCAAGCTTTGAAAAATGAGAGAAAGTCCCTGAAAATATCTAAAACTCTGGTTCCGCACTGTAAAAGTAAAAAAGGTGCAAGTACATTCTTAAAAATTCACTTTGGGTTATTTCTAGAAGCTTTTAGAGGGAATCTTGAGGTGGCAAGTTTTCTCCTTTGAGGTTCATGCATCCCATAACTAAAGGAGCTAACCCCTTGATGTGAGGAGCTTATCCCTTTGAAGGAGAACTCTATCCCTTCATAGGTGGACTTGTAACTTCCTCCCTCTGCGCTACAAAATGAGGCATTGGGTTGGTTACTAAAGAGGTTGAAAGCTGAATATTTTTGAGGGTCAACGATGTTGGAATTTAGACTTCCTAATTGAGCTTGAGAGGAGAGATTACATACCTTTTGATCTCATTGGGAAGAGTGTGAAGCTTTTCAAAGTAGAGGATATTCTTGCTTGGACCCTGGGAGGAGCTTGTACAACATCAAGGCACCAAAGGTTGTAAAGTTCTGCTTTGTTCAAAGTTAATACAATCAAGTTTATTTTTCTCAATAAGCTATCTCTTATGTTTTATTTCATGGATTCCTTGATCACCATGATGAATATGATTTATTATATTGGCTATGCAGGTGTTATTTGATGTGTGCTTGTTTGTGCTTGCAGGTTCTCAAAAGGAAACTCATTCGGACGGTCGAAGCATGGCTGCCACAAACTAGCATTGGACTTAAGGTAGGGTCTAAAACACCTCTTGGTTTTTATTTATAAATCGCAATATTTAGAGAAAGGTAGATTTGCTTGTTCTGCTTGTCACTAGATATCAGTTGATACTAGGGAGATCACTCTTGTCCATAAGAACGATTTATCTGGCCGACACACACTTGTGATCCCTTTGTGACTTGCAGCACGGCTTTCGTGCAGCCCTACTTGGGGCGTGACCTGTATAATACCCAAGATCCTTGTTAATTAACCGATTACTTAACTTGTGTGTGTAAGATTTATGGTGATTATAGCATATTCATCAATCATAACAGTGCGCGCAATACATAAATGAATACAACCATAAAGAAGATAATGCACAACAAATACACAGGAATATGAATCAACTTCTCTTTTGTTAATCTTCAGTCTTGCTTACAAAATCAACATCGCCCTACGCACTTAGCTACAGGGGTCCGTGCACTCTGCTATGGACTCCACTAGGCCTCTGCGCACTCAACTGTAGAGCCTCTTCCTAGTACTACAACCCAAGACACTTAGAACTCTACTCTAAGCTCGGACCATTCCTTCGCTTTTCATATATTCCTCACTCCTTAACTAACTTTACAACTTAGAGCCGTGCTCTATTTATACAATCCCATGGTCCACAGACCATGGGTATGCCGAATTTAAATTATTTTACAATACACTGTTTAGAGTGGACAACCCTATGACTCAATTGTACACTTCATGCTCTGCGCCCTGAATTCTTGGAGTTTTACAACATCTTTGACCAGAACTTGGGCTTTGAGCCCCAAAAACTTGTTGTGGGGGGATTCCATACCCAACAACCCCACAACACAATCATCATGACTCGTCCTGAGTCACTCTGCTAGTGCGGTGATCTTGGCATGAAGCCCCTCCAACCGTTCCTTCACTTCCCAAAGTTTCGTGGCGCGTTGCTCTACAGTCTGCTAGATCTGCTCTACCCTCTCGGCCAAAGTCTCGCTATTAAGGGCAACTCCCTGTCTTAAGGCATGCATCGCCTTCATCTGTGTGGTATTTCCTTGGATGTCTGCAGTGATGAGGAAGGCCTCATCAATCCAAGGCTGGATGCGCGCTTTAAGGACCACCTCTTTTTGTTGCGCGACATCTACCTGTTCCTTCAACGCCTTTGCTTGTTGTAGCTTCGCAAGCCGCTGGGTCAGGACAACTATCTGTGCAATTCTGTGCATACTATCATACTGCACTTGAAGCTCCTGCACCTCCATTTCCAGGTGCTGTATGTTGGGGTCTTCCTATAATGAATTGAGGACCATGAAGGATTCTTCCAACATAGCGGTGCAGTTCTGTACTGCCTTTCCTATTTCTTCCAACCCTTTTTGAATAGTGCCAATGCAATGTTCCCTAACTTCTGGGGGTGTAGAGGATTGTGCCTTTAATTGCAGCTTGAAAATCTGAAGGTTGAGGTCCAGTTGTACCTTCATTGCTTCCTCCTTTACCTCGCAGAATCCAGTTGCCAATCGGTGGATCCGCTCTGCTATTGGTAGATCTACCGAGACAACCAATTCTGGGACGTTTCTACAAGAATTGTCTACCACTTGCTCTAGTCCTTCAGTCTGTGCAACCAGTTCATCATGCTGCTAGCTGAGTTGTTCCATATTGATCTTCTGTTCATTCAATACCTATATCGCACAGCTTTCTCTGGCACAGAGCTCGGCTGTGATCCCATCCTGTAACTAGTATAGGGTTTCTTGCAGAAGGGTAGCCAAGTTTAAGCCCAGTCCCTTAATCCTGCCCACCACAGCTTGATCAACTTCGTTCGCTACTGCTAATGTGCCCTTGGGGAACACGAAAGTGTTGGTCATTAGGGCGTGCGACATTTGTTTGGCCTTTGCTCTACCTTCTATGACATATGGGGCCATTGTTCCTGTTTGTGGGGTTTGCACTTTAGTTCTTATAATTGTGCGCTTAGCACCCCCAACACAATGTTCTGCTCCGTCATCACCTCTTGGAGCACTTCCTTAGTGACATTGCAAATCGTTTCACCAATGTCAAAAATATCACCTTCTGTAAGCATGATTGGGTCGATAGATGTCTTTGATGCCTTAGCCTTCTTTCTGGGGATCATTTTCTTAGGGACGCGTAGCCGTTTCAACTGTTGCAAGGTGGTTTCTAGGTCCATGCACACTGCGCCCAGGTCTATGTCCTCAGCTCACTGCCCTGTGGAAATTTCATGGCCCTCCTTGGCCTCTTATGTTGGCATTGTTGTTGTTCCTACTGTCTACACTGCTACTGCTTCATCGGCCAGCTTCTGCTGTGTGGCTGCCTCTAATACTACTTTTTCCTGGCACCTCTTTTTGGCCAATTGCATGATGCGAAGCTTGGTGTCTTTCTTCCTTTGTTGAGTTGCAGCCCTTTCCATTCCTGCCATGTCTGGGGTGTGCCACTGCGGAGGCCATGTTTCCAACGCCGTGAAGATGGCATCCTCAGTAGCAATGAATGGGAGCTTCATCCATGACTTTGTCAGGTCTTTCCGTGCCCGGACATAAATGTTGTGCATGTCCACTTTAAACTCTGTAAATTTCTACAGAGTGGCATACATTGTGGGAGACAGCCGTGGTCTTCTATTGATCCACATCCAGATGCTTGCTTTCATCAGCACCCAAAAAACCTTGATAGTGTGAATCCGCTTTGCATCCTTAGTGGCCCAGAGCGAAGCGTACTTCGCGGCCTCAGGTATGTCCTAGTCGATATCCAGGAACTGGCTATCTTTCGCTAGTTCGCCCACCATCAACAAGATGGATAAGAGAAACCACGCATAATGGAAGGTCTTACCCTTCTCTTGGGCCTCCTTATAGTTTGTCAAAAATTCCCCATAGAGGAACTTCGCCCAGTTGAACTGGACCCCCTCCGTGCACTGTTTGACCAACGCAACCATAGGCGCTGGTACTTCATCGGTGTAGCACTTCCACATTAATTTGCCAGCCAGGAGATGGGTGGCTACGCACATGCCTTTGTCCTTGATACTCACAATTACATAGCGTCACTTCTTTTTTTCCAGCTTGTATTTAGTTTTCATGGCTTCTACGAGAACCAAATCGTTGCTTTTTCCCACCATCATCGCGGGGTCCTTTCCCTTATAGGGAAGTCAAGAAATCTAGTGAATAAGCTCCACCATGATGGGAATAGGCTCCTCTAGCCATAGATACCCATCATGCATCAGGCACAGTAGCTGCCTGATGACGAAAATGGTGATAGGCATGCGGTGAAAGTGGGGTATCCATCGTAGATGAAGTAACCTGGCCTTCTCCACACCGTGCATCCATTTTTACAGCTCCAGCGTGATTACTGGCCCCTCTGAATTTTGCTTCATCAATCTCTTCATCGCTATGTGCGAGAACTTCTTGCTATACACGAGGTCCCAATCTTTGAATTTCATGGTAGGCACTCGGCCTAGGAACTGACCTTCAAAAGTAATTATGTTGGGGAGGAGCAGTGTTGGGTCCCTATAATACTAGTGATTACCCCATTACTATTATAGTTATACCCCTTATTTATATTTTTGTGCCCCTATTACCCCCTTATTTTTATTTCTGTGCCCCATAGAATCCCTCTATTGTTATTTTTGTGGCTTTATATTATTATTGTTAGGTCGGCTGGATTATATTGTGACTCCTTAGACTCCTATATATAGAAAGGAGGTTTTGTCATTTGAATCATCCAAGAATTGTTCATTTATGTAATTTAAAGGAGGTTTCCCCCTCGAAGAGGCTGAATTCTAAGGCGTTGATCTATCTTTTCTATTTTTTCTTGAGCTGGTTTCATAACATTTGGTATCAGAGCTTTGGATTCTAGGGTTTCGCTGCTCCAAACAGGTCATCGTGGCATTTTCGCTATAACTTTTTTTTTGTAACGTTTTAGAAGTCGCAAAAAAACCCATTTGAGAAGAAATCGTGCTAAACCTTGGGTCTGAATTTCAGAGCTTTTCGCGCGATATTTTCGGAGATATGATCTGAGGAAGTTGGTCTTTTTGCAGACTCCTGAATTACATTCAAAACAGGTGACCTAGGGAAAATTGTCATAACTTTCCCTCTGGGAATCAGATTGAAATTTCGTAAGAAGTTACAGAAAGAGGACGGACTGTAGCTTCTTGTATATCATTTTTAGAACCAAATATCGAAAATTGTACACGTGGCACTTCATACAACTTTTCTCTTATGGAAAGGTCTATAATCAGGTCATCTTGGGAGATTGTGCATAACTCTTTCTTGGAGAATCCAATTTGGATCAGACTGGTGGCATTGGAAAGAGGACACAGAGAGCTACTACAGATCACAAATTCAGAACTAGATGATTGGAAATTACAGAGATACATCAGAGGCAATATCGAGCTCCTACAACGTGAAAAAAGGTGTGTAGATTTTTTTAAATTTTTGCTTAAGCTTGGTTTGAAAATTTATTTTGAAGGAATTAAAAGGGCATAGTAGAGCATTATTATCGGTAACTGATGCCCCGAGGAAAGAAAATGCAAACACCTAGTAAGGAACCTGAAAGCTCTAGCATGACTCATGAAGAAGAGGAAGAAATGCTACATGATATATCAAAATTACAAGAACAAGTGCAACAAATGTCACGCTCACAAAAGTTAACAGATGCTAAGATAAATGGCGTGGAAGCTAAGATAAATGGCATGGAAGCTAAGATGGACAATTTGAAGATAGATTTGAACACAAATTTGAAGACAGGCATGGCAGATTTGAAGACAAATTTGACAAATTTTCTACAAGAAATACTTACTAATGGTGAAAAGGTAGTAAAGGAAACTCATGATGAGAACAAAATAAATGTTAATCATGATTCCATAGACGCTAATGTTGGATCGAAGAATCACCATATTCCAAAAATCGATATGAGGAAGTTTGATGGCAAGGATCCCGCCACATGGATATTACAGATGGAGCAATTCTTCGATCTCAATAATGTGCAAAACGCACAAAAGGTACGTATGGCAACTGTATATTTGGAACCAAATCAGTTTGTATGGTATCAATGGCTTTGTTCTCGTAAACAATTTATCATTTGGACAATTTTTACGGAAGAATTGATAGCACATTATGAGGATACAAAAAGCAACACTTTTTTTAGCCAATTGATAAGTCTCAAACAAAAGGGTTCAATAATGGAGCACATTGAGGAGTTCCAAAAATTGAACATAAGGGTAAAAGATATTCCAGAGGAGCATAGGATTGATGTGTTCATAGGGTCTTTAAAGGATAATATCCAACATGATGTTCGCCTTTGGGAACCTGATTCATTAGAGAAGGCATTCAGGTTAGCAAGAAAAATGGAAAGCAAAATTATGGCAACTAGGAAGCATACCACTCACAACTATAAAGACAGAAGTGTTGTTGCCCCTAGTCTTCCACAACCTACAAGGTTGACACCACAACAATTGGAAGAAAAAAGAGCAAAAGGGCTTTGTTACAATTGTGATAGCAAATACACGAAAGGTCATAAGTGTGCTGAGAAGAAATTATTCTACATAGATTGTGAAGAGGAAGAAGAAAAGGAGCAAGAAAGGTCAAAAGAAGAGGATATATTCCAGGAACAAAGCCTAGATGAAGAACAAATAAATCCGACCATATCTTGTAATGCATTGGCGGGAATTACCACTCCTCAAACCATCAAGATAGAAGGACAAATCAAGAAGAAAAAGGTAATAGTGTTGATTGATTCAGGAAGCACCCACAATTTTATTCATTGTAGGGTAGCAAAAGAATTGAATTGCTTCCTATATCCAGCACCAGAGTGTCAAGTGATGATTGCAAATGGAGGAACAATAAATTGCTCTGGAAAGTGCCATAATATCAAGCTATCCATGGGAGAATATGTATTGACTAGCCCAATGCTTTCCATTCCAATGGGAGGTGCTGATGTTGTACTAGGAGTCCAATGGCTACAATCCTTGGGTACAATAGCTTTTAATTTTCAAGAACTTTTCATGAAATTTTCTGTGGAAGGAAAGGAAGTTGAATTAAGGGGTATTGCAGGGAAACCAGGAAAGATAATCAGCTCTAATGGCATGACAAAGCTTCTAAAAAAGGAGCAAAGAGGTGTAATTGCACAATTATGTTCGCTAGATGTTTCCACATTGGAATCATCTATTTCTCCAGATCTCCAAAAAGTCCTGGACAATCATTCCAAGGTATTTGAGACTCCCAAAGGTCTCCCACCTATGCGTGATCATGATCATGCTATTCATCTGATTCCAGGAAGTGTTCCTCCAAACATCAGGCCGTACAGATATCCCTATGTCCAAAAAAGTGAAATTGAACGTATGGTTGCAGAAATGCTAGAGGCTGGTATAATTCAACCGAGTCAAAGTTCTTTCTCAGCTCCAGTAGTATTGGTGCACAAGAAGGATGGATCATGGCGCATGTGTCCGGATTATAGGGAGCTCAACAAGCTCACTATTAAAGATAAGTTCCCCATTCCTGTCATTGATGAATTACTGGATGAATTGCATGGATCAATTTACTTCACCAAGTTGGATCTTCGTTCGGGATATCATCAAATCAGAATGAAGATTGAAGACATTCCGAAAACGGCATTTAGAACTCATGAGGGTCATTATGAATTTTTGGTCATGCCTTTTGGCCTTACCAATGCACCTTCAACATTTCAAGGTTTGATGAATTCAATTTTCAAACCATTCCTTAGAAAATTTGTGTTAGTATTTTTTGATGATATACTAATCTACAGCAAGTCTTGGAAGGATCATGTTGAACATGTTGACAGGGTGCTACAACTATTGGAGGAGAAACAATTATATGCAAAAAGATCCAAATGTTTCTTTGGAGTCCAGGAGGTGGAATATTTGGGTCATATTGTATCTCATGAAGGAGTTAAGGTAGACCCTAGCAAAATTAAAGCCATTAAGGAATGGAAAATCCCCACATCCATAAAGCATCTGCGAGGATTTCTTGGGTTGACAGGGTATTATCGCAAGTTTGTTAAGAATTATGGGAGAATAGCAGCACCTCTAACAACATTATTGAAGAAAGATTCATTTTCATGGACTCCGGAAGCAACAAAGGCCTTTGAACATCTTAAAGAGGCAATGTGCCAAGCACCGGTCTTAGCTACACCGGACTTCACAAAAACCTTTATTGTGGAATGTGATGCTTCAGGAAATGGAATTGGTGCTGTTCTAATGCAAGATGAAAGACCCATTGCTTTTGAAAGTCGTCCAATCAAGGGAAATTTTTTAAGCAAAGCTATTTATGAGAAGGAAATGTTGGCAATACTCCATGCACTTAAGAAATGGCGACCCTACCTAATGGGAAGACACTTCAAGGTAAAAATGGATCATGATAGCCTTAAATACTTTTTAGAACAAAGATTATCCTCTAAAGAGCAACAAAAGTGGGTCACAAAGATGTTGGGTTATGACTTTGAAATCATCTACAAAAAAGGGAAGCAAAATGTGGTGGCAGATGCACTCTCAAGAAAGGATGAGGATGTGGAAGCATTGTTGTGTGCCATTTCTATTATCCAACCAGATTGGATAAACGAAGCAAGGGAGGAATGGAAGAATGACGAAGAAGTGTGGGCACTTATTCGAAAGCTACAACAAGATTCCAGTACTTCTGATACATTTAGCTGGAAAAATGATTCGTTATGGTACAAAGATCGCTTATACCTCTGTAAGAATTCCCAGCTAAAACAAAAGATTCTTATGGAATTGCACACTTCTCCCTTAGGAGGGCACTCAGGATTTTTAAAAACTTACCACAGGGTTAAGAAGGAATTTTTTTGGGATGGCCTTAAATCAGATATTCAAAAGTTTGTGGCGGAATGTTTGGTTTGCCAACAAAATAAAGTTGAAACAATTAAGACACCGGGTCTATTACAACCTTTATCCATTCCAAGCCAATGTTGGGAGGAGGTTTCAATGGATTTTATCACAGGTTTACCCAAGTCTGAGGGAAAGAGTGTCATCATGGTGGTAGTTGACAGACTTACCAAGTATGCACACTTTTGTGCATTATCACATCCATTTAAAGCCAGTACAGTTTCTACTGCATTTATGGAAACAATTCAAAAGCTACATGGAAACCCAAAGATTATTGTAAGTGACAGAGATCCCATTTTCACTGGAAATTTTTGGACAGAATTATTTTCTTGTCTTGGTACTCAGTTAGCTCATAGCTCATCTTATCATCCTCAATCTGATGGGAAAACTGAGATAGTAAACAAATGTTTGGAAGGATATCTTCGTTGCTTTGTATCTGATAAACAGACACAATGGGTCAAATGGTTGCCTCTGGCTGAATGGTGGTATAACACTTCCTTCCATACAGCAACAAAAATGACCCCATTTATGGCACTTTATGGGTATCAACCACCATCCATCACATCATATTTAAGAGAAAATTCTAAGGTTCAGGCAGTGGAACATCACATCAAACATCAACAACAAGTCCTCCAACTCTTAAAGGATAACCTCGTGTTGGCACAAAATAGAATGAAACAACAGGCAGATCAACATCGCAGTGAAAGAAGTTTTGATGTAGGTGATTGGGTATTCCTACGGCTACAACCATATAAGCAAATGTCCCTAAAGCAAGCTAAGAAGGATAATAAACTATCACAAAAGTATTATGGTCCGTACAAGGTGTTGCAAAAGATTGGTACTATGGCATACAAATTGGAGCTTCCTGCAGCTTCTCGATTGCACCCAGTTTTCCATGTTTCATGTTTAAAGAAGGTTATAGGTGACAAGCTCCCAATTCAAACAATATTGCCAGAACTTGATGAGGAAGGAAAAATTATATTGGAACCGGAAGCAGTCACAGAAACAAGAACTCGACAGCTACGAAATCGATCAATTTCAGAGTATCTTATCAAGTGGAAGAACTTATCCGCTGAAGATTCCACATGGGAGGATGAGAATTTTATGCAGAAGTATCCATAATTACTCAAGCGTTGAGGACAACACTTTTTTGAAGGAGAGGGGCATGTTGGGTCCCTATAATACTAGTGATTACCCCATTACTATTATAGTTATACCCCTTATTTATATTGTTGTGCCCCTATTACCCCCTTATTGTTATTTCTGTGCCCCATAGAATCCCTCTATTGTTATTTTTGTGGCTTTATATTATTATTGTTAGGTCGGATGGATTATATTGTGACTCCTTAGACTCCTATATATAGAAAGGAGGTTTTGTCATTTGAATCATCCAAGAATTGTTCATTTATGTAATGTAAAGGAGGTTGCCCCCTCGAAGAGGCTGAATTCTAAGGCGTTGATCTATCTTTTCTATTTTTTCTTGAGCTGGTTTCATAACAAGCAGGGTCTGGAGCGCACTCTTCGTGGCCTCCAGATATTTGGGCACCCTAACTTTCCCTTTCCAGAGAGGGACATATGTGGGTAACTTCGCTGCGGAAGGAATTGGTGGGATGCCCTCCTCCACATCATCTTGCACCTCAATTTGATCAATTAGAGCCTGTAAATCCTCCTCCTCTTCGTCTAATTCAATGGTGATGGCCTTGCCTTTTTCTTCCATTGATATCTTGCTGAATCGTAGGTTTCTTGGGGACATGCAGACTGGTCCCATAGTTTGTTTATCTTTCTTCGGACACGGTGTCTGTGATGATTTTGGAACTTCCGGCACAGCTGCCGCATCTCCAGGCTCCTCAATGGTATCTTTGGCAAATTTCGCACTTGGCTTGGTAGAAATCATCATGGTTTCACGAGATATGTTCTATTGCATACTCAAATATGGTAAGATTGCTTGGCACTCAATACGCTGCAACTACTCAAATCCCACACAATCAAGTGTTGTCTCGTGGTTAGTCCTTGGAGTTTTATAGCATCTTTTGAATTTGAATTCAACTGTTCTCCCCACTTCTGAGTCATTAATGCATTCTTGGCGACAGATTGTCCCAAATCTAGCCCTTAATTCGTGTCTTAATTGTCCGCCACCCGCTCCCTTTTGCCTTAATTTTGACATCTCATCATGAATAGTGACATCAATGGTTACTTCCCAGTTGACCTGCGTCATAGCAGAGCCCCCCGTGCATGGGCGCAAACCTTGTACCATGAAGATTCTGCATGCACCTCCCTCACCGTGCAGTTCCCAAATAGACTCATTTAGAGTCACACACTCTCTTTCAACTGTCTGGAGCACTGAGACTGTGCTCCCTACGACTAGTCAGGTGGTCGCACCATCTATGTGAGACTCGAATTTGCCTTCCAATCTAGTTCATGGAAAGTCCTCGATTGCCCTCGCGATGGCCAGCACAACGCATTCTACCTCATGTGGTGCACTCCCCTTGTTACTGTGTTTGGTAAGGTGCCATCTCAGCCATGGTAACAAAGTCATAAATTCTCGGTGACAATAATCTAACATAGTGGTATGATCATTCGTATCTCGAATTATCATCCTTGGTTTATGAATGAGACATGCTTGCATGACCTCATTTTCCAGTCTTCTGATCTTGGTGTCCATCCACATTCTTTTCTTCCTCAATCGTACCCGATCTTCTTCAAGTTCGAAAACTCTATGGTTCCCTCGTTGAATGGCTCCCCAAATCCTTATATGGTCATCCTCGCGTAGCTGTATGATTCCTTCATCTTGGTCTTCATGTATTGCCCCAAATGTGGGAGCTATTACATGAGGATTCCTTTCTTTTGAAATTACAGTTTCGACTCTATTTCGTACCTTTGGGATCATTTCCACGCTCAGGTTTTTTCACATGGTCCTATAGGCCCATCGAACTGCTGGCATGCGCAGGTTCCAATTAGCTCGTTTTGTCTGGTAAACCTTGTTCAGTACTCCACGAACCCTATGGGATGCTTCATCATTGAGAATTGGTAATGTGCATTTCCTTTCTTGCTGCTATGGTTCGTTCCGATTCTCTAGGTTGGGGTTGGTGTGCACTTGTGCGGATTGTACAACATATGTTTGTACCCATTAGGAAAGGTGGGTGCACAAGTCGTTCCACCCCATCTGATTGGTTTTCATTTGAAGCTGGGGTTTTCCAAAATGTAGGCACATCATCCTTCTGCATCCACACCAGTCTTCAAAATTTCCTTGATGTACACCCCACGATCGTGTGGGTGTTGTGCATAGTGCCCACTTCACCGCATCGAATCGTTACTGCTCTGGTACTGCACTTTCGAATTTGCTCAGAAGTTCATCCACTGTTGACAATCCATCATATGTCGGAATCTCCCTTGCCTATGTTGTTACGCAATGTAATGACCTATTCATCCTGTTACAGTTTAGTGTTGTGACTTTGTGCAACGGATTTTGCCATCACTCTATCTCTTCATCTGAATCCAAAGTGTAGGAGCTTTTGCACTCCCATGAAATCCTTCCATCTGCAGTCGGATTAACCCAATCCTCTCCTTGTGCAGTTCTCTTGTAGATATAGTCAAGATCGTCATCACTATCATCGTCGCACACCAGTTTAGTGTATCGTGCTCCTTCTGCTAGATCTAACGGTACTACTATGCGTAGTGACTTTTTCTCAAATATCATTTTATGCTTCTTCAGATTTATGACTCCATTCATATCGGTGACCCACTCTGTCCCTTGTAGTGTGGAATAGGGATTGATGTCATTGAAAATCTCTATCACTTCAAAATCTGCCTACGTGCTCATGCCTTCAATATCGACTATCACCCCTTGCGATCTTCCCATGGGCAAAATCTTCTGTTGTTTCGCCATTCGTAACTAAATAGGGGACCACTGTAACATGGGTCTTCCCATGCATTCCCATGTTTTCTTTGGTAGTACATTCGTGTTGGAACCGAGGTCCAAGATTACCTGATCCATTTTGTACTCACCTATTTGCGTAGTCAACCTCTTCTCCCTTCTTGTGCCCAATGCACGCTTTCCCAGTTTTCAGACCACACACGGTTCTCTTGACCCCGCGCACCTAGTGATAAGTTCCTATAGCCCTTTGATTGCCTTGTTTTCGCTCAATAGTTTCATGCATGTCTTTAGAAAGGTAGTGAGCATGGAAGGATCCATCCCTAGTTCTAGTTGATCCTTACTACCTGAAGTGGAGGCCTCCATGAAGCTCTTCTTAACTTCCATGAATGTCTCCTTCACACGTTCTAAATCAAACTTGGGTTCCTTTGTAGGAGCCTTGCAAATCCACACGCTTTCTTTTGGCTGCTTCCCTTTATCATCTCCCATCGTCACACTGCTCCTAAGCATCATGTTTACATTTGGGTATTCTTTGCACAGTTCAAACCTCATCATTTGTAAATTCTGGGTCGAAGGGGGCTGGAGTACCCCCTTTTTGTGGATCTTCACTATCAGCGAAGGGCAACCTTCTACCTCATCATCAAACTGAGTATAGTACCAACATGATATCCTAGTCGGGTTCATACAATCATGGGCATAATGCCCTGGCCCTCTGCAATTGTAACAGATTATTTGTCCGTGACCCCTTCTTGGCCCCATTCCACCTTGACCCCAACTACACCCCTAAAACCCAGCGCATGCCATCCCTACATTTGGGTCGAGGGCTCATGTTTCAGCCTACACCTTGTAGGTAGGAGTTTGATCGATCATTAGTTCATAGCTTCAGCAAGTGCATTCATCATGGCCTACCGACCTGCAGAAATTACAAAACAACTACTGGGACATCTGCGTATACTTCTACAACAGATGACAATTATCCATGGTATGTTTTCTTCCTATCTAGCAAATTGCACACCATAATGCAGATGCCGCGCTTGGCCCCGCCTATTCCTCCAGTCTTAATGGCATTGTCCCTCCTCCTGCCAAGTAGTTCGCAAACACTGGACAATGATCTTTGTCATGGCCCTAGCCTTTGCATTTTGTGCACCATACTTCCTCGCGTGCCTTTGGCCGAGGTGCCCTATCTTGTTTCAAACTCTACATTTCTAGACACAAATTTTGTAGTTGCGAGTGGATCTATTGTATTCCCAATCCAGGGTCTTGTATAGGGATCTCATGCAACCTCATTTCCATCTCCAATGCTTCGGCCTGGGTGGAAAGTTTTTGTTGTGACAGCGCTGTACTTAACTGTGGCGTAAGTGAGGCCACAAACCATGCGCGTTGTTGTGCATCTGTTAACATCATATTGGCTTCACAGATCATACTCTTCAGCCTTTGGTCTAGATCCCAGGGGGTATCACCCAAGAGCATTGTGATCTCTTTAAACCCGATGATTGATTGCGTCTCTGACTTTGGCCTACTAAGATCTGGATCTCTACAATTCCTATGTCCGGGTGGTCATTAGAATGCTTGATATACCACGCTAATGTGCGATCTTGCAGCATGGTCACCAGTGTAGCCTTTTTAATATTATCATCCACGACACCCTATGCTTCCCATACTGCTCTTACCATGAACCAAAATTGGTCTGGGTCTTCATTTCCTACTCCTCTGAACACCGACAATTTTATCGTACTTGCCATACTAAACTATGGAGGTGGCAGAGGTGGAGTAGGCGGAGATGGAGGTGAGGGGGCTGAAGCAGGTGGCGGTGTGAGTGGAGGTGGTAAATGAAGAATTTGCTGCCTTATCAAACTAACCACGCTTCTCAGAGAAACCTTCACGAGTTCATCCTCGCTCCTCACGAGGGTGAAATCAAGGGACTATTTTCTAATTCTTCACTGCTTCTGCTTCTGTAGATCTTTCCGCTCCGCGTAGTCCCAAACATTAATTTATTCGTATAACCCTCTTTTCACACAATAGCATCTTAATTCAAGTGTTCAAATATTTAACATACTTACCTCATGGTCCCTTGAGAAAATGTCACTCTTCTTCACTATAGATGACGGTCGTTTCTACTGCGAACTCAGTGATAAATCCTCCCATTATCCGGTCGAGCCAGTGGTCCACAACTCATGCTATCTTATCTTCTGAGGCTTCTAGTCTGTGCACTAGTTTTAGAGTCCACACTATTGGTTTGTCAAGCCTACACCTTCCCTGGATGTCTGCTAACTTTGTGATCCACTCATACAGCTCAGATGGAAAAGATGCAAAGAAAATTTCATGGATTTCAGTGTACAAGTAGTGATCCAACCACTGCCCCTTGGATACTCGCAAATTTCTGTTTTCTTGTGCTGTGAACTTGTGAATCTTCTTGTCCAACCACTCTTCAATTTCTTTCTTTGTAGGGTTTCAGTGGCATGACATCTGACATCCTTTATGCAGATCCTGGTCCCGGCAACGAAACCATTTGTTGGCTTAGTGGGGCTTGACCCAGGTTCAGAGGTGATTTAGCTAAGAAAATCCCGGTACTACTGGCCCTTTCGGAAATAGTCCATGGAGCGCGGGCTGAGTTCTCACCCGAAATAGTATGGGAGGGTGCTAGAACTAGGTTTCCACACCCTAGGGATGTTTGATGGGCTTCTAGAGGTTCGCAGTCTGACCTGTCACTACGCGCACTTGTGATCCCTTTATGACCTGTGGTGTGGCTTCTACACAACCCTACTCAAGGCGCGACCTGTATAATACCCAAGATCCTTGTTAATTAACTGATTACTTAACTTGTGTGTGTAAGATTTATGGTGATTACAGCATATTCATCAATCATAACAATGCGCACAATACATAAACGAATACAACCATAAATAAGATAATGCACAACAAATACACAGGAATATGAATCAACTTCTCTTTTATTAATCTTCAATCTTGCTTACAAAATCGACACTGCCTTGTGCACTCAGCTACAGGGGTCTGTGCACTCAGCTACAGACTCTACTAGGCCTCTCCGCACTCAGTTGTAGAGCCTCTTCCTACTACTACAACCCAAGACACTTAGAACTCTACTCTAAGATCGGACCATTCCTTCACTTTTCATATATTCCTCACTCCTTATATAACTTTACAACTTACAGCCTCGCTCTATTTGTACAATCCCATGGTCTGCGAACCATGGGTAGGTGAAATTTACATTATTTTACAATACAATGTTTAGGACAGACAACCTTATGACTCAATTGTACACTTCGCACTTCACGCCCACAATTCGTAGAGTTTTACAACATCTTCAACCAAAACTTGGGCTTTGAGCCCCAAAAACCTGTTGTGGGGGGATTCCATGCCCAACAACAGTCTCCAGGCGTACTACAGGAAACCCTGTAGCAGCCTATATTGTAACAACAACAGTCTCCAGGCATACTACAAGAAACCCTGTAGCAGCCTATATTGTAACAACAATAATCTCCGGTCTCCTTTAGAATCCTTGCATAGGAAGAGTATTAGCACCCCTCCAGGCACTATGGTACCTATCCAAAGCTCATCATCAACAAAAGAGGCCAGCACCTGCACATCACAATAAAGAATACAACCTATCAACAAGATAAAATAAACAAAACAAGAGTAAAAGAGAAGATGTACTTGAACTAGAAGTAGCATAGCAGAGCCACCCTCTAGCATGCATCAACAAAGAAAAGGAAGCCACAGGTATGGCACCTCATCCACACTCTCTCCTAAGTATGAATATGATAAAAATTGTAGGAATATGAAAAAGTTGGTTTTATAAGCTGAAGGTGGCCAGTTAACTTGGCCACCCTCAGCCTGAAAACAAAAAGTTAAGTTCTAGTCAGCTGGACACGTGGCAAGGTCACATCAAAGGAAATAAATTAGAAAGGTGGTCAAGTTAAGTTGTACAGGAGTGGGTGATGATTATGAGAAAGGGTTGCATGATAACTAATAGTGGGCCAACGGTCCAAAAGGAGAAATTATGTACCTAACCAGCCAGCACATCGCTCAAAGGAATCGACCATAAATAGAAACATTCCCTAACTTTCATGCAATACATCGTTCATTTCAAGATTCTGAGAGCTGGGACCACCCGAAGCAGCCATCAAAGAATAAATCAAGTCTCCACCATCCCACAGTGAGCACCTAAAGGAAACAATGGAAAGCTATAGGAGACAGTGGGAATTTTAAAAAATTCTACGAGGGGGTGCCTAGGGCTCAGCTATTCAAGAGTTCTCCTAAAGCAAGGCATTACAGTGAAAGGTAGGTAGCCCATATCCTCTATGCTTTCATTTGTAAAGAGGAAAGGAAAAGAAATTGTAATTTTTTCTAGTAATTACAGTGTTCATAGAGATAGACAGAATTGTGTGGAGGAATTGTGTGGATATAAAGGGAGAATTGTAGTCATAACCCTCCTTAAATCTAAACCCTCAGTCACCTGGTAAATCTATTAATATAAAGCCACAAAAATACATACAATTAGATTGATAGAGAGAGAAGATGACAGAAGGTTTCAACAGAAGGGATCCCACAAGAACATCTAGAATACATCTCTATCCCCCTATGGTAGAGATATTTAGAAGGCATCAGTGGTTGGGATTCTTCAAGCTACTTAGAGGATATGATGATGATGTAGTTCAAGAATTTTCAATGTCACTTACACCTCAAGCTAGAGTAGTGCCACTGCTATAGTGAGAGGTTTGTCAGTAACAATTACCCCTAAAAGCATTAGCAAAATCACTACACTTCCTCTAGGTTTACAATGGAGAAAAGATGATAAATCTAGTAGCACTTATGCCAAGAATAACTTTTTCTTGGAAGATGAGGAACCAATTGAGGACAAAAATAGGATTAGAAGGGAGATAATTCCATATCTATGGGATGAAGTAAGCTATCACATTCTCAAGTATATTTCTTGTGAGGGAAGTGTCTGTATAGTCTATGGTTACCAATTTAGACTCCTCCATGAGTTGAGATTTGGAGAAGAGTTACCTCCTAATAGAATAATTAGTGTGCCCTACTTCTTGTTGTAATCAATAATAGACATGAGAATCAAGGTACAGGAAGGAAAGCATTAGTAGCTGGCACATCATGGACTAATCAAGCTCATACTAGAAGATTCTCTAAGCCAATTAAGAGTCCCTATTATGTGGTCCACATTTGCAGACATGGATAGAGAAGATGTAATTGAAGCAATTGAGTATGAAAGAGACCCAACCTCTAGTGGTGAGGAAGAGGAAGAAGAACCAGAAGAAGAAAAGGAAGAAGAAGGAAGAAGATCCTGAAGAAGAGGACGAAGAACCTGAAGAAGGAGAAGAGGAACATGAAGAAGAAGAGGATGAGCCAGAGGAATAAGAGGGGGTAGAGATAAATGAAACAAAGGAGATAATAATAGTGGAAAAGAAGGAAGGAAAGATGAGACAATCCTTGAAATACATAGCAAGGAAGGTGTTGGGAACGGGTCCCTTGGGGGTCAATTTTGGGATTAAAAATCCAAGTTTTGGGGTAGATGGCCTGAAGTTTGTATAAAGATATGTAAATTCTACACATTTTGTGGTCACGCAGTGCATAGATATCAAGAGTCAAAAATGGTTTTCTACCCTTAGTCTAGATAGGCTTTGTTAGTTTTAGAGATCTGCCCTTGGCCTGTGGACCATGGGATTGTATAAAAAGGAGGTCTTAGAGGAGTCCAAGAAGGAAGTTAGTGAAGTAGAAGTACTTGATGAGTCTGTAAAGTGCTAAGAGCAAGAGTCTTAGCATAGGAATAGGCTCTGAAGCTGAGTGCACAGAGGCCTAGGGTAGAAGTCCGCAGCTGAGTGCGCAAACCCCTGCAGCTATGTGCGCAGGGTAGATAGAGTCTGTATTGAGAGTCTAAATCATCAATAAAGAGAAGTATTCTATAATTACTGTGTATTTTTCCTCTGTGGATCGCATGTGATTATGTTATGTTAAGTTCTAGGTTTATGTTATAATGCTAATTTGATGTGCGAATGTATATGTTTATATATGTTAGTTGAATGCAAATAATGATATATGTCTATGCGAAGATAATCTTAACTGCATAGTAAATTTGGTGAACACTTGAGATAATTCAGTAAATTATACAATAACACAGTAGGAAAGGCGTGTGAGTACCTAATCCACTGGGTAGAGTTATGCGAAGGATATTCGTACACCTTCGTGAGGGTTCTAAGAGATGGAAGAGAAAATACATTGATAAACCCTAAAGTCTTATTGATCTGTGTGAAGGAAGGTTTTTAAGGTATAAAACCGACATCATGACCCTCTTAGGGTGTGAAACTTGGTTCTTGCATCCCCCATACTACTTCGGGTGAGACTTACATCCGCGCTCCATGGACTGATCCTGAAAGGGCCAGTAGTGTATTGATTTTCTTGACTAATTAACGCTGAACCTGGTTCAGGGCCCATCAAGCCAACAAATGGTTCTAGTGCTAGGACTGGGATCTACATAACGAGATGTGTGATGTCTCATCATTGGAATCCAACTAAAAAAGAGATCGAAGACTGGTTGGATAGAAAGATCCACAAATTCATGGTGCAAGATCCACGAATTCATGCCTCCATCCTCATCCCATCCATCCACACCACCTCCATCCTCACCTCTACCACTCACTCCATTGCCCACACCACCGCCATCTCCACCATTGTTAAATATGGCAAACTCCGTAAAGCTACCTGTATTCAAGGGAGTAGGAAATGAAGATCCGAACTAGTTTTGGTTTGTCGTGAAGGCTTTATGGGAAGCTGAGGGTATCACGGATGACCAAATAAAGAAAGCCACACTAGTTAGTGCTTTTCTAGACCGTGCACTAACGTGGTACATTAAGTACAATACTGATAACCCAACGTCCACGTTGGCAGATATCCAGACTATGTTGAATAGAGAATTTAGTAGACCTAATTCACAAGTGCAATCAATTGTGGGATTCAAGGAGATCACGATGAAGCCTCGGGAGACACCTTGGGATTTGGATCAAAGATTGAAGTGTACAATCCATGAAGCCAACATGAACCTAACTGATGGGCCGCACCATGAATGGTTCATGGCCTTGCTCCTACCCCACCTAAGGGTTGCGCTATCACAACAGAAGATTGGGACCGAGGTAGAAGCTTTGGAAATTAGGATGAGATTGCATGAGACACCAATGCAAGATGCTAATCTAGGGGTTTAGCAGATTCACGCGCAGTTTTAGAACCTTTGCCTCGAAACATAGAGTCTGAAGAAATACATAACAACTCAGCCGGAGGCACGCGAAGAAGTCTGGTGTCTAAAATGAAAATGTCAGGGGCATGACAAGGATCATTGTCCCGTCTTTGCGAACTATGTTGCAATAGGGGGACCAATGCCTCTAAGGCTGAAGGCTATGGAAAGGCCAAGTACAGGGCCTGCACTATGGTGTGCCATATGCCAAGTAGCTGGGAAACATGTGACCAACAACTTCCATTTGCTATTGAAATCCATATAGACACCACAACAACTCTTCTACGATTTTTGTCAATAAATAGGTCATCATGATCACAATTGTTGCAGTTACGAATTAATGATGGACAAGACACCTGAATATAGGGTGTAGGCAAAAACACAACTTCCAGACCAAGGCGTTGGGGGAGCGCGAGGTGAGTATCAGGGGCGCAACTAAGGCTGAGGTGGAGGGGGCCTAGTAGAGGCCAAGGGAAACTGATTTGTTATAATTGTGGAGGACCATGACACTACATGTGAGATTGCCCAAATTTGATGTGACTGTCACGCCGCTACGATACATAGTTTGACCATGCAACTGAGGATTTCCCTATATTGTTTGCTAATATTCGCAAAAAGGGTGCGCAGCCTCTGTAGCCGATGCATAACCTCCAGATGATGAGGGATGAGACTCATGAGGAAGACCCTAAGATAAACATTATGCTACAGCGTAGAATGATGACTAGGGAGGATAAAGGGAAGAAGCCTGCAGAGGGTGAATGGGTCTGCAAAGCACCAAAAAAGGAAACTTGGTTTGATTTGGAGCACGCAAAAGAAACATTTATGCAAGCAAAGAAAAGCTTTGTTGAGGCCTCTACATCAGGGATTCAGGAGAAATGAGTTGAATAAATGGACCCATCCATGATTACCACGTTCTTAGAAACCTGCATGAAATTTCTTTGCAATAGTAAGGCTATGAAGGGACTACAAGAACTAATCAATCGGTACACTAGCAAGGAAAACGCTACTCGTGAACCATGCATAGTCAGAAAGCTTGGTAAGCATAAGGGAAGGACTGGATGTGAGATGAGACTCACCGTGCAGATAGGGGAATACGAAATGGACCAAGTTATCTTAGATATGGGGTCCAACACGAATGTTTTTCCAAAATAAACATGGGAAAGAATGGGGAGACCTCCATTTCAGTGGTCTTCGATCTAGTTAAGGATGGAAAATCAACAGAAAATCATCCAAATAGGGAGGATGCATGCTAACAATTGACATCGAAGGCACGAGTGCACTGACAGATTTTGAAGTAATAGAGATTTTGGATGATAACAATCCCTACCCTGTGCTCCTTGGGATTGATTGGGCCACTGACATGAACAGGGTAATCAACCTGAAGAACCAAAAGATGATATTTGAAAAGAAATCGCTTTGCGTAGTGGTACCACTAGATCCTGCAGAAGGACCGCACTATATAGAACCGGTCTGCGATTATAAAAGTGATGACAATTTAGACCAGATTTATGAGATAACGACGTGAGACCAGGATTGGGTAAATCCAAAAGTAGATGGACATATTTCATGGGACTATGAGAGCTCCTACACATTAGATTTGGATGAAGAACTAGAGCACTGGCAGAACTGGCTGCATGAAGTATCTATGTTGCGTTGTAATATGATGACCAAGTCATTACGGTGTGTATCATCATAGGTAAGGAATCTACCTCACTATGATGGGATAACTGACGTTATCGCTTTTTAGATGAATTTGAAAGAGAAGTGTCAGAGAAGCATCACTTCCAGGCCTTGGATTGGGCACTGCGTGTTACGCTCGCAAGAAGGTGGGTTATGCACAAGGATAATTTCGGTGATTGGCGCAAATATAGGAGGATGATGAGAATAAATTTTGGACAACCGAAAGTACGGATGACAAACAAGTATGACAAAAGGGATGATCCACGTGATCAATTGTCCAAATGAACTAAGGCTTATAGAGCGAAGCCCCAACCTGAATGGGTGCATCTATTTTGTCATACCGTGGATGTCATACTAATGAATTGGTACATGGAAATAGAGCTATGCCATGGCACTAAAGAATGGGACATCTTTCACTAGGGGTTTATAATGATGTTCAACTTTGAGGATTGGTTTGATTGTATTGATGCGGTGCTACAAGAGGTTAAAGTAGTGATCTTTAGGATATCGCAAGATCCTTTGGACTTGATTCAACCTGATTGGATTACCCAGCTGAGCGACATGCTAGAATGCTATAACGCGGCCATTGAAGAAGAAGATAAGGATCCTAGAAAGATTATTATTCTAGAAACCGAGGGTCAATGCCAGGTTGAAGGATTGCAGACAGAGGATCCAGACATAACCACGCCACTGAAAACTAGACAGGTCAACATTGGCACAGAGGCAGAGCTGAAATTTGTGAAGATTGGGGACTATTGGGATGACATGATAGTAGATAAGGTCGCTGAGCTCCTCCACGAATATCAGGATTTGTTCCCTAGGAAATTTTCTGATCTGAAGGGAATAATAAGAGACCTGGGTGTCATGAATAACACCCTAAAACTAGACATGAAACCTATGAAGCAAAGACTTTACCACCTTAATTCGAAGTATAAGGAAAGGGCCCGCACTGAGTTAGATAAGGTGCTCACAACATGTATTATTGAACCAGTGGAAGAATCTAATTGGGTAAGCCCAACAGTGGTTCAGGAAAAGAAAGAGAAAGAAGAAATAAGTAAATGCATAAATCTCCAGAAATTGAATGACTCTTGTGTGCATGAACCTTTCCCTACCCCATTCACTCACGAGGTCCCAGATAATGTAGGTGGCCAAGGAGAATACTCTTTCATTGATGGGTTCTCTAGGTACCATTGTTGGCTTGAGGGGGCCTTACCCAGGTTCAGAGTTAATTAACCAAACAAATCATTACACTACTGGCCCTTTCAGTATCAACCCATGGAGTACTGACTGAAGTCTCAGCTGAAGCAGTATGGGGGGATGCTAGAACCAAGTTTCCACACCCTTGAGATGTCTGAGGTGTTGATTTAGTCCAACTGTGCCTACCTTCACGCAGGTCACTTCACGCAATGTCCTGACCTTCAATACCTTTGCAATCTATTATAATTACCTTTGGCACAACCTTAACCAAGGGCTGAGATACTTTCGTGCTGCTAAGGCATCATCCTGCACTATTTCCCCAAATTACACCATGTATCTTACTTATCCTCTTAAATATCTTAGTTAACTATGCATAAATAGATATTCTATCTTGCATTCACTTATTCAACACATTCATACATATTCACACATAATATAACCATTAAAAGTTCAATGTATATTCAATGTAACAGATGCATAAAACATGAAATAAATACATAGAATGGATATCGAACTTCTCTCTATTAATGCTCCAACTATTACAGATTGGACTCGCCCTGCGCACTTAGCTATAGGGGTCTGTGCATTGTGACATAGGCAAGTTCCCTCTGTGGACGGAGACAACCCCTCTAGCCCTAGAGTGGGTCTAGTCACTGCAAAGACAATACCAAAGAAAATTTCCTTAGAAAGATGGTGTTATGAAGGCCTACCTTTAGTTCATCGCTCGATGAAGCCCTCGTTGTGTTGCTCCAGCTCTTGTTCTTCTAGTCACTTATACTTGAAAATAACATGTAGAGAAACACCACAAATGCAATAGAAAACGACCAAAAAGTCTACTTGAAGAGTCAAGGAACCTCAAGTTATCGACATACAATTAAACATAAGATATAGGAAACAAGCTATTTCTTTGTATTAATATAAATCAAAGTAAAAATTACAACCAAGCCTTGACATTGTAAGTCTCCTTGAAGGGTCCCCTCGGCATGTCTCTGTAAGCATTCACTTGTGAACTGTCTCCCAAGGGAACAAATGACTCTCTCTTTAGTTCAAAAGATTGATGCTAGAAAGTTCTCAAACCAACTCTACTCAAACATCTCTCAAGCCAAAATGCATGTGAGGCTACTTCCACACCCCAATAACACTCTCTACCTCTACTTCTTTCTTAGAAACCTAAAGCTACCAAATTACATCTAGCTATCATCAAGTTACATCCAATCTAGCTGATCTCATTCATGGAGGAGACATTTATAGAAGGGATAGGTTCCATAAAAGATGGGAGGAAGATTTTATCTCTTAGGGAGGTTTCAAAAAAGGTGGAACAACTATCCCAAACGAGAGAGGCAAGCTCATCTGACCCAATAACCAGCCCTAGGACCACCCATGAAGAAGTTTCATCTTGAAGCTTCGACGAGTTGTTAAAAAACTTGCCAAAAGTAGATCATTGTGTGTGAAACAAAGGAACAGAGCAATGACTTCACTAGGGCTAGTGAAAACTTGACCATCATCATGGGTGGGGCAACTACTGATTCGCAATGATCTAGAAGCCTAGGTAAAAAAGGGTCTACTTCAGGGGTAATGAACTGAGACATTCTTCCTGAGATTACAAGGAAGGTATTGACACATAATTGGAAACATGACACATAATATATGTCAGTAATATGGACCGGAAGTATCTTGTATCAGGGAATGTGGGGTTGGTGACAAAATACTGTGTAATACACACTCAGCTGCAGACTACTAGGCAACTGCGCACTTAGCTGCCGAGCCTTCTCCTACTCTACGACCCAAAACTAGACTTTACACTTCAGATATGACTCAACTCTTCATCCTTATCATTATTCTTCCTCGATCTTCTTATTTATTAGCTACTTAGAGCCTCGCTCTATTTATACAATCCCATGATCCATGGACCATAGGTAGATCTCTATAGTTGACATTACATTAGAAGATTGAGGGTAGACAACCCTATGAATCTTTTACAAACTACGTGCTCCGCCCCCACAAAATGCAGAGTCTTTACATCGGGGTTACAACTTTTGACTAAAATCTGGGCTCTAAGACCCAAAACTTCCATTGGGGTATCCTATGCCCAATAGACCCCCAACACAAACATCGTGACCCGCCCTCAAGTCACTTTGTCGGTGCGGAGATCTTTGCATGAAGACCTCCCAACTCTACTTGGATCGTTGCAAGATCGGCAGCGCAACGGAACCATTTGTTGGCTTGAGGGGGCCTGACCTAGGTTCAAAGTTAATTATCCAAACAAATCCCTACACTATTGGACCTTTTGGCATCAGCCCATGAAGTGCAGACTGAAGTCTCACTCAAAGCAGTATAGGGGGATGCTACAACCATTTTTCGGCACCCCTTGCTATGTCTGAGGTGCCAATTTAGTCCAACTGTGCGTACCTTTGTGCAGGTCACTTCACACACTATCCTGACATTCAATACCTTCGTGATCCATTATAATCACCTTTCGCGTAGCCCTAACCAGGGGTTGAGATGCTTTCGCGCTACTAAGGTAGCGTCTTGCGCTATTTCCCCAAATTACACCGTGTATTTTACTTATCCTCTTAAAGATCTTAGTTAACTTTGTGTAAATAGATATTTTATTTTTCATTCACTTATTCAACACATTCATACATTTCGCGCATCACATAAGCATTAAAAGTGTAATGTATATTCAATGTAATAGATGCATAAAACAGGAAATAAATACTTAGAATGGATATAAAACTTCTCTTTATTAATGCTGCAACTATTACAGACTTGACTCGCCCTGTGCACTTAGTTGCAGCGGTCCGCGCACTCAGCTGCAGACTACTAGTCCTCTGTGCACTCAGCTACAAAGCCTTCTCCTACTCTACGACCCAAAAATAGACTTTACACTTCAGATATGACTCAACTCTTCATGCTTATCATTATTCTTCCTTGATATTCTTATTTATTAGCTACTTAGAGCCTCACTCTATTTATACAATCCCATGGTCTGCAAACAATAGGCAGATCTCTATAGCCGACATTACATTACAAGATTGAGGGTGAACAACCCTATGACTCTTTTAAAAACTATGTGCTCTGCACCCACAAAATGTGGAGTCTTTACATCGGGGTTACAACTTTTGACAAAAATCTGGGCTCTAAGCCCCAAAACTTCCCTTGGGGGATCCCGCGCCCAACAGGCCCCCAACACAAACATTGTGACCTGCCCTCAAGTCACTCTATCGGTGCGGAGATCTTTGCATGAAGACCTTCCAACTCTGCATGGATTGCTGCAAGATCAACAACGCACTAAGCGACTGCCTACTGTACTTCCTGGATGCGTTGTTCAGAGATCGTTGTAGCTGAACTACTTCCCTGATCTTGTTCCAGTGTTCCTTGCATCTGCACGAGATTTCCTTCAATAGAGGCAGTAATGACGTACGCTCATCAATCCATGGTTGTAACCGTGCCTTCAAAACCATTTCCTTATGTCGAGCAGCATCCACCTGCTCCTTGAGTGCTTTCGTTTGCTGCATCCGCGTGAGCCTCTATGTAAGGGAAAACATCTGCATGGTCCCTTTTACTTCATCATATTTCTCTTGTAGCTCGTGCACCTCGGTTTCTAGGCACTATATGTTTGATTCCTCTTGTAGAGTGGTGAGAACCTCGAACGACTCCTCAAACATCTTTGTGCAGTGTTTCGCTCCAATATTGACCTCCGTTATTGCCACTGTAATCATGCTGGTGTGGTGTTCCTTAACCTCAGGCAGAGTTGAAGGTTGCACCTTCAATTTTAGTTTAGCGATTTGAAGGTTTAGCTCCAACTGAACCTTAGCCATCTCTTCCTTTTCCTCGCACACCCGTGCTGCTAGTTTCAGGATGCATGCCTCCACTAGTTCCTCTGCTTGGATGGCTAGCTATGGGACCATCTGGTAGGCTTCCTTGACCACCTACATTAGTTGTTGGTTCTGTGCCACTACCTCATCGCGCTGCAAGATCAACTATTCAATATTGATGTGCTGCTCGCTCATGACCTGGAGCATGTGACCCTCCTTGTCTCGCAGTTTTGTAGTAACTCTATCCTGCAAAATGTAGGGCGTCTCCTGAGGGAGTGAAACCACATTTATCCCAATCCCCTTCAGTCCACTTACCATAGGCATGTCGGCCTCATTTTCTATAACGAGTGCTCCCTCTGGCAACACTATAGTGTTGGTCATTCTGGTGTGCAACATTTACTCAGCCACGGACGTGCCTACTCTGAGGCTGATTGACACAGTGCTAGCCTGTGGAGTGTGCACCTGCATGTCCTGTATTTGTGCCCAGAGGTCCCCCACCGTCTCCCCAATTTCATGTAGATCCCCCTCAGTGAGGGTGATCGGGTCGAAAGAAGTTTTCAAAGCCTTCGACTTCTTCCATAGCCCTACCTACTCTCTTGGTCATTGTCGTTTCAACTATGTGGATGCTATCTATGGGTCCATGCTACCTTGTTCTATATCTGTTTCTTGTTCATGCGAAGGTGACTTCTGGCCTTCGCACTCCTCCTCTTTTTCCTTCTACTGCTCTTCTGCTACCTTCACAACATCATGCACCTCTTGGGCCTTGGCTTTCACTTCTTCCTTCCTTCGCTTCTCTGCCAACTGCGCCATATGTAGTTTTACCTAATCCTTTTTCCTCTACGCAGTGGACTTCTCTGCTTCCACTGTGGAGCTGGCAGGAGCATGCCACTTCGGTGACCATGACTCAAGGATGATGAATATGACATCGTCCATTGCTAGACAAGGGAGCTCGTGCCAAGTCTTTGCGGGGTCCTTCCTCGCCCTGATGTACATGTGGTGGAAATCTTCCTTGAACTTTGTGAAGCTCTGCAGACTGTTATAGACCATGGGCAATAACCGTGGCTTGCGATTAATCCCCATTCTGATGTTCATCTCCATGAACACCCAAAATATCTTACTGTCCCTAATTCTCTGTGCATCTCTAGTTTCACATAGCGAAGCGTACTTCGCTGCATCTAGAAGGTCCTTCGTAATTGTCAGGAACCAACTATCCTCAGGAAATTCACATGCCACCAGCATGATGGAAAATAACAACTAGGCATAATTAAAAGTCTTCCCCTGCTCTTGTGCCTCTTGGCAGTTCTCAAGGAACTCTCTGCACAAGTAATCCACCCAATTAAACAGGACCCTTTCTATGCATTGCACGACAATTACAATCACCAGTGTAAGCACCTGATTCATGTGGCACTTCCTCATAACGTTTCTAGCCAATATCTGTGTCACAAATTTGACAGCAACGTTGTTTATGGTGGAAATCACGTATCCTCTCTTCTTCTTCTCCAACTTGAACTTCTTCTTCATGGCCTCCGTGATGGACAAATCATCACTTTTACCCTCCAAGATGTTCGTTGGGTCCCCCTTTTGCAAGAGAGCTAGATAACTCTTTGAATTAAGTGGTTCGTGATGGGGATCGGCTCCTCTAGCCACAAGCACCCATCATGCACCAGGTAGAGCAGCTTCCTAATGAAGAAAAATAGTCACTGAGGCGTGATGGTAATGCAGCACCTAGAGCAGGTTTAACAGTCTTGCCTTTTCTACACCTCTTAGCCACTTACACAGTGCCAACTCTATAACTCCCATCGTCGCATCTTTCTTCTGGCAAATCAGCTGTGCAGTTGCCAAATGTGGGAACTTCTCATGGTCGCCGAGATCCTAGTCTTCAAATGTAAGCACATGCACTCGCCCCAAGTGTGCTCCATTGAAAATGATGTTGTCGGGGAGAAGCGAAGTCTATAGAGAGATTTTGCTCTCGTCTAGATCTTTTGGCACCCTTGCTTTTCCCTTCCATGGAGGAACATATGTGGGCAGCTTGATGAGAGGGTCCACACCTTGGGTTTCTACCTCCATCTCTACATCCTCCTCCTCCTCTACCAGGATTTATTCAAATTCTTCCTCCTCATCGACTTCCAAATTGATCGCTTTCCCATTTTCTGCCATGGTAAGCCTAGTCCTTAACGGATTCGTAGGGGACACGCACACCGGTACCATAGGCTACTTGTCTTTCTTGGGTCTTGGTATGTGCAGCGATTTAGGGATTTTTGCTACTATCCCGACACTTTTTGTGGTTTCTCCTACAATCATGGCCTGCGTAGCCTCCTCAATGGTCATTGCTCTGGTATCCATGGCTTCCTCAGGTGTGGGCATAGTGCTATTCCACAATTATTTTAATAGTTCAGGTAAGTTCTCAAACAACGAATTTGCCTTCAACATATTGAACAAATCTAGGTTCATGAATGTTTGGGTGTGCAACAACTCAGTTCTCAAATTTCCAAGTTTTGTTTGTTAGGAAACCCCTTGTAATTTATAGCGCCTTTTGAATTTGAATTTGACCGTTCCCCCCACATTCGGTCCATTAATGCTCACTTAGCAGCAGATTTTCAAGAATCTAGCCCATAAAGTTTTCCTTAAATGCCTGCCACCCACTCCATTTGATCTCAAACTAAGCATCAGATCATGAATAGTGACTGTAACGGTAATTTTCTAGCCAACTCGCGCAGCAGCGTAGCTACCCTTGTGTTGTCGCAGACCTTGCGACACTTCACTACTGCGCACAGTCCTAACATTGCACAGCTCCTGGGCATAATAGTTTATAGTCTCGTGCCTCCTTTCGACTACCTGGAGTATTACTAATGTGCTTTTGTCGGTTAGTCAGATGGTCAGACCACCTATGTATGCTTCCAAATGACTGCCATTGACTTTTCCTAGGAAGAGTTCTCCATTTAACTTTACCAATTGTACCGCGCCACCATCTGTGATCTCCTTAATAACATAAGGTCCCAACCAATGCATTCTGAGTTTCCATAGGAATTTATCGAACTTACTATCATACAACAACACCAAGTCATTTGCCTTGAAGGTGTGCAACTTAATATGTCAATCGTGCCAAGCCTTTTCGCATTTCTTTTGAACCTGCTAGTGAAATCCAATAAAAAATCATTCTTCTTCGAGCTCCTCCAACTACGCGAGCCTCTTCTCCAGGGCTTTGCGGTTCATCATACCTATGAACGCCACTATGCGCAGACTAGGGATGATGTATTCCATAGGAATTACAACTTCCACTCCATAGACAAGCCTAAAAGGTGTTTTTCCTGTTAGTTTTTTGCATGTTGTCCTGTAAGCCCATAATACTGTGGGTACGGGTAAGTCCCAATCACTTCATTGCACGTTGCATACCTTGTTCAGCGCGTTTGATGCCTTGTTGAATGCTTCCACATGGATAACATTTTGCGTGATTATTCTTCCTACGTAATGTCTCCCCAACATAAGAGCCATTTGCACATTTGTCCCCCCAACACATGTTTATTGATCATACCTTTCAGTGCAGAGTTCATGTGCATCCGCGTAGGTTGTTTTCAATATCCCTATGTCCACATGGATAGACTCACACGCAGATCAACCCATCCATTGTATTGGACTATCAACCATACCCTAGGCTTCCCAAATCGTGTGCACAACATTCTCCTACATTCACACTAGACGTCAAATCTCCCTTTGTATCTAACCCACCACCTCGCGGGCGTAGCGTGCAATACCCAATCCAAGGCCTGGAAGCATTGATTTTACGGCACCTCCCTTCCAAATTTATTCAAGAAGGTATCTACCTCACTTAGACAATCATAAGTAGGTCTCTTACTTCTGTCGATACACAGCGCAATGACCTTGTCATCATATTACAATTTAGTGTAGTTACCTCATGTAACTGATTCTTCCATCGCTCTATCTCCTCATCCAAATCTGAAGTACAACAGCTTTCGCGCTCCCATGCAATCTGTCCATCCACAATGGGATTCACCCAGTCCTAGTTTCACATTGTTATCTTATAAATGTAGTCCAAATCATCATCACTTTCATAGTCGAGCACTACCTTCGTATAGGGTGATCCTTCAACAGGGTCCAGGGGTATAATTAGACATAGCGACTTCTTTTCAAAAATCATTTTCCGCTTTTTCAGATTAATCACCCTGTTCATGTTAATGGCCTAATCAATTCCAAAAAGTGTAGGGTAGGGACTGCTGTCATCAACAATCTCTATCACTTCAAAGTCTGGTAGCGCCCTCGCTCCCTCAATGTACACAGTTATTCCCTGCAATTTCCCCATGGGTATTATTTTATGTTGGTTCGACATTCACAGTTGAATAGGAGATCATGCAGCGTAGGTCTCCCCATTCACTCCCATGTCTGCTTCGGTAAAACATTTGCATCCGATCCTAAATCCAAGGTAACTTTATCCATCTCATATTGTCCGATCTGCGCATTAAGTCTCATCTCTCTTCCCGTTCTTGTCTTATGTTTTCCGATCTTCTAGACTACATGTGGTTCTCCTGGCACGGTCCTAGTGCATCTGTTAATGAGTTCCTGTAACCCTTTTACTGCCTTACTATCACATAGTAACTTCATACATGTTTCCAAGAATGTTGTCAGCAAGGATGGGTCCATCTCCAACTCCACTCTACCTTTTCTTCCTGAAGTGGAGGCATCAGCGAAGCTCTTCTTAGCTTCCATGAAGGTTTCCTGAGTGTGCTCCAAATCAATCTCCACTTCTTTCACTGGAGCTTTGTGAACCCAAGTACTATCTTCCAGTTGTTTTCCTTTGTCATCTCCCATCAGGATTCCACTTCGGAGCACAATGTTTACATTCAGATCTTCCTCGCACGGCTCAGACCTCATCATCTACAGGTCCTGAGTTGGGGGAGGCAGTAGCGCTCCTTTGTCATGTATCCTAGCTATTAGTGTAGGAAAATCCTCTATCTAATGATCAAACAAGTTGCAATACAAACATGACAGGTGCATTAGATTTGTGCAATCGTGGGCATAATGTCTTGGCCCTTTGCAATTGTAGCATATCAACTGTTCGTGACCTCTTCCAGGTCATCCTCCATCTCAGCCTCATTTGCACCCCTGAAATCCTGTTGGCACCATTCCTATATTCTGGTCAAGGGGCTGTGTTTTGGCCTGAGTTCTGTAGGTGGGAGTTTTATCCATCATTAGCTCATAACTCCTATAAGTGCGCTCATCGTGTCCCACAGACCTACAAAAGTAGTAGAACAACTATTACAAATTTTGTGTGTACTTATATAAGAAGTGACATGTTTTCCAACTATTTGACAAATCACACACCACAAAGCAGGCTCCGCTCTAGGTCCTGCTTGTGCTTCTAGCCTTAATGGCATTAGCCCTCCTCCTGCGAGGTAATTTGCAAAAACTGGACAATGGTCCTTATCATGACCCTAACCTTTGAATTTTACGCACCATACCTCTTCCTGCACTTTTGGTCGAGTTTTCCTGTCCTGTTTCAGACTCTGCATCTCAAGGCATAAATTATTCGGCTGCGCGTGGATCTATTGAACTCCCAATTTAGGATCCTACATCCGGGTCTCATGTAGCCTCATCACAATCTCGAAGGCCTCTTCCTGAGTCATTAATTTCTTCTTTGATAGCACACTTCTTAGATGTGGCATTAGCGATGCTACAAACCATTCAGGATGTTGTCCATTTGTCAGATTCATATTAGCTTCACGAATTGTACATTTTAGCCTCTGATCCAGCCCCTAAGGACTCTCACCTAGTAGCATTGTGATCTCTTTAAATCCAATGATTGATAGTGCTTTAGACTTCGGTCTAATAAATTCTATGTTTGGCGTTGCTTAGATATCCGTGATTCCCGCATTTGGATTATCATTGGAATGCTTAATATACCAGGTCAGTGCGTGATCTTGCAGGGCGCTAACTAGTGTCACTTTCTTTATATTGTGATATATAACTCCTTGCGCTTCCCATACAGCCCTTACCATGAACTAGAATTGGTCCAGATCCTCATTTCCCAAACCCTTAAGCACAGGAAACTTCATTGTGCTTTCCATATTGAATTGCGGTGGTGGTGGAGGTGGTACAGATGAAGATGGAGGTGATGGCAGTGAATGTTGGGTCCCTATAATACCAGTGATTACCCCATTACTATTGTAGTTATACCCCTTATTTATATTGTTGTGCCCCTATTACCCCCATATTGTTATTTCTGTGCCCCATAGAATCCCTCTATTATTATTTTTGTGGCTTTATATTATTATTGTTAGGTCGGCTGGATTATATTGTGACTCCCTAGACTCCTATATATAGAAAGGAGGTTTTGTCATTTGTATCATCCAAGAATTGTTCATTTATGTAATGTAAAGGAGGCTTCCCCCTCGAAGAGGCTGAATTCTAAGGCGTTGATCTATCTTTTCTATCTTTTCTTGAGCTAGTTTCATAACATTTGGTATCAGAGCTTTGGATTCTAGGGTTTCGCTGCTCCAAACAGGTCATTGTGGAATTTTCGCTATAAATTTTTTTTCTGTGACGTTTCAGAAGTTGCAAAAAAACCCATTTGAGAAGAAATCGCGCTGAACCTTGGGTCCGAATTTCAGAGCTTTTCGCGCGACATTTGCGGAGATATGATCTGAGGAAGTTGGTCTTTTTGCAGACTCCTGAATTACATTCAAAACAGGTGACCTGGGGAAAATCGTCATAACTTTCTCTCTGGGGATCGGATTGAAATTTCGTTAGAAGGTACAGAAAGAGGATGGATTGTAGTTTCGTGTATGTGTGTTTCGGATTCAAAGGTTGAAACAGTGACTCATGGAACGTCGTACAAGTTTGCTCTACTGAACCAGTCTAAAAACAGGTCACTGTGGGAGATTTCACATAACTCTTCCTTGGAGAATCCAATTTGGCTCAGACTTGTGGCATTGGAAAGAGGACGTAGAAGGCTACTACAGGTAGCAATTTCAGAATTGGATGATCCGAAATTACAGAGATACATCAGATTCAATATCAGGCTTCTATAAAGTGAAAAAAGGTGTGTAGTTTTTTTTTTTAATTTTTGTGTAAGCTTGGTTTAACGGAATTCAAAGGGCATAGTAAAGCATTATTATCGGTAACTGATGCCCCGAGGAAAGAAAATGCAAACACCTAGTAAGGAACCTGAAAGCTCTAGCATGACTCATGAAGAAGAGGAAGAAATGCTACATGATATATCAAAATTACAAGAACAAGTGCAACAAATGTCACGCTCACAAAAGCTAACAGAAGCTAAAATAAGTGGCGTGGATTCTAAGATAAATGACGTGGAATCTAAGATAAAGGGAATGGAAGCTAAGATGGATGATTCGAAGATAGATTTGAAGAGAGACATGGCAGATTTGAAGATAGATATGAACACAGACATGGAAGAATTGAAGAAGTTGCTACAAGAAAGGGTCACTAATGGTGAAAAGGTAGTAAAGGAAACTCATGATGAGAACAAAAGAAATGTTAATCATGATTCCATAGACGCTAATGTTGGATCGAAGAATCACCATATTCCAAAAATCGATATGAGGAAGTTGATGGCAAGGATCCCGCCACATGGATATTACAGATGGAGCAATTCTTCGATCTCAATAATGTGCAAAACGCACAAAAGGTACGTATGGCAACTGTATATTTGGAACCAAATCAGTTTGTATGGTATCAATGGCTTTGCTCTCGTAAACAATTTATCACTTGGGCAATTTTTACGGAAGAATTGATAGCACATTATGAAGATACAAAAAGCAACACTTTTTTTAGCCAATTGATAAGTCTCAAACAAAAGGGTTCAGTAATGGAGCACATTGAGGAGTTCCAAAAATTGAACATAAGGGTAAAAGATATTCCAGAGGAGCATAGGATTGATGTGTTCATAGGGTCTTTAAAGGATAATATCCAACATGATGTTCGCCTTTGGGAACCTGATTCATTAGAGAAGGCATTCAGGTTAGCAAGAAAAATGGAAAGCAAAATTATGGCAACCAGGAAGCATACCACTCACAACTATAAAGACGGAAGTGTTGTTGCCCCTAGTCTTCCACAACCTATAAGGTTGACACCACAACAATTGGAAGAAAAAAGAGCAAAAGGGCTTTGTTACAGTTGTGATAGCAAATACACTAAAGGTCATAAGTGTGCTGAGAAGAAATTATTCTACATAGATTGTGAAGAGGAAGAAGAAAAGGAGCAAGAAAGGTCAAAAGAAGAAGATATACTTCAGGAACAAAGCCTAGATGAAGAACAAATAAATCCGACCATATCTTGTAATGCATTGGCGGGAATTACCACTCCTCAAACCATCAAGATAGAAGGACAAATCAAGAAGAAAAAGGTAATAGTGTTGATTGATTCAGGAAGCACCCACAATTTTATTCATTGTAGGGTAGCAAAAGAATTGAATTGCTTCCTATATCCAGCACCAGAGTGTCAAGTGATGATTGCAAATGGAGGAACAATAAATTGCTCTGGAAAGTGCCATAATATCAAGCTATCCATGGGAGAATATGTATTGACTAGCCCAATGCTTTCCATTCCAATGGGAGGTGCTGATGTTGTACTAGGAGTCCAATGGCTACAATCCTTGGGTACAATAGCTTTTAATTTTCAAGAACTTTTCATCAAATTTTCTACGGAAGGAAAGGAAGTTGAATTAAGGGGTATTGCAGGGAAACCAGGAAAGATAATCAGCTCTAATGGTATGACAAAGCTTCTAAAAAAGGAGCAAAGAGGTGTAATTGCACAATTATGTTCGCTAGATGTTTCCACATTGGAATCATCTATTTCTCCAGATCTCCAAAAAGTCTTGGACAATCATTCCAAGGTATTTGAGACTCCCAAAGGTCTCCCACCTATGCGTGATCATGATCATGCTATTCATCTGATTCCAGGAAGTGTTCCTCCAAACATCAGGCCGTACAGATATCCCTATGTCCAAAAAAGTGAAATTGAACGTATGGTTGCAGAAATGCTAGAGGCTGGTATAATTCAACCGAGTCAAAGTTCTTTCTCAGCTCCAGTAGTATTGGTGCACAAGAAGGATGGATCATGGCGCATGTGTCCGGATTATAGGGAGCTCAACAAGCTCACTATTAAAGATAAGTTCCCCATTCCTGTTATTGATGAATTACTGGATGAATTGCATGGATCAATTTACTTCACCAAGTTGGATCTTCGTTCGGGATATCATCAAATCAGAATGAAGATTGAAGACATTCCAAAAACGGCATTTAGAACTCATGAGGGTCATTATGAATTTTTGGTCATGCCTTTTGGCCTTACCAATGCACCTTCAACATTTCAAGGTTTGATGAATTCAATTTTCAAACCATTCCTTAGAAAATTTGTGTTAGTATTTTTTGATGATATACTAATCTACAGCAAGTCTTGGAAGGATCATGTTGAACATGTTGACAGGGTGCTACAACTATTAACAATTATATGCAAAAAGATCCAAATGTTTCTTTGGAGTCCAGGAGGTGGAATATTTGGGTCATATTGTATCTCATGAAGGAGTTAAGGTAGACCCTAGCAAAATTAAAGCCATTAAGGAATGGAAAATCCCCACATCCATAAAGCATCTGCGAGGATTTCTTGGGTTGACAGGGTATTATCGCAAGTTTGTTAAGAATTATGGGAGAATAGCAGCACCTCTAACAACATTATTGAAGAAAGATTCATTTTCATGGACTCCGGAAGCAACAAAGGCCTTTGAACATCTTAAAGAGGCAATGTGCCAAGCACCGGTCTTAGCTACACCGGACTTCACAAAAACCTTTATTGTGGAATGTGATGCTTCAGGAAATGGAATTGGTGCTGTTCTAATGCAAGATGAAAGACCCATTGCTTTTGAAAGTCGTCCAATCAAGGGAAAGTTTTTAAGCAAAGCTATTTATGAGAAGGAAATGTTGGCAATACTCCATGCACTTAAGAAATGGCGACCCTACCTAATGGGAAGACACTTCAAGGTAAAAACGGATCATGATAGCCTTAAATACTTTTTAGAACAAAGATTATCCTCTGAAGAGCAACAAAAGTGGGTCACAAAGATGTTGGGTTATGACTTTGAAATCATCTACAAAAAAGGGAAGCAAAATGTGGTGGCAGATGCACTCTCAAGAAAGGATGAGGATGTGGAAGCATTGTTGTGTGCCATTTCTATTATCCAACCAGATTGGATAAACGAAGCAAGGGAGGAATGGAAGAATGACGAAGAAGTGTGGGCACTTATTCGAAAGCTACAACAAGATTCCAGTACTTCTGATACATTTAGCTGGAAAAATGATTCGTTATGGTACAAAGATCGCTTATACCTCTGTAAGAATTCCCAGCTAAAACAAAAGATTCTTATGGAATTGCACACTTCTCCCTTAGGAGGGCACTCAGGATTTTTAAAAACTTACCACAGGGTTAAGAAGGAATTTTTTTGGGATGGCCTTAAATCAGATATTCAAAAGTTTGTGGCGGAATGTTTGGTTTGCCAACAAAATAAAGTTGAAACAATTAAGACAACGGGTCTATTACAACCTTTATCCATTCCAAGCCAACGTTGGGAGGAGGTTTCAATGGATTTTATCACAGGTTTACCCAAGTCTGAGGGAAAGAGTGTCATCATGGTGGTAGTTGACAGACTTACCAAGTATGCACACTTTTGTGCATTATCACATCCATTTAAAGCCAGTACAGTTTCTACTGCATTTATGGAAACAGTTCAAAAGCTACATGGAAACCCAAAGATTATTGTAAGTGACAGAGATCCCATTTTCACTGGAAATTTTTGGACAAAATTATTTTCTTGTCTTGGTACTCAGTTAGCTCATAGCTCATCTTATCATCCTCAATCTGATGGGCAAACTGAGATAGTAAACAAATGTTTGGAAGGATATCTTCGTTGCTTTGTATCTGATAAACAGACACAATGGGTCAAATGGTTGCCTCTGGCTGAATGGTGGTATAACACTTCCTTCCATACAGCAACAAAAATGACCCCATTTATGGCACTTTATGGGTATCAACCACCAGGGAAAATTTTAAGAACCCCCCTAAATTTATAAATATAATAAATGGGCGAATCTCCATGGTATATAGGAAAAATGGAAGGCGATTTTATCAATAATATAATATGTATATATAATTTTTTGGTGAATCTCTCACCAGGCATGGCGAATATTTTACTCAATTATAAAATCTTGTAAGATCTTGGCGAGTCTTTCACTAAATAATAAAACTTTGTAAAGTCCTTGTGAATCTTAGCATAGGCTACATGCTGGTTTAATTCCCCCATTTAAATAGGCTACATTCCATGTGAATACCATGGGTCAATACCATGTGCCATTTTGGTGAATACCATGGGTCAATACCATGTGCCATTTTTATTTTTATTAATTCTAATATTAGGGTTAATAATGGTTTTTTGCATGGTATTAATAACAATCTAGTCCATGGTATTTGTCCCATAGTATTTTGGCCATAGGTTTCACCTAAATATAACCCATTTTTTGAGTGTTCGTAAATATAAGGTGACATATGGAGTAAATATAAAAAAATGTTTTATTTGTTTACCATACCTCTCGTTTATTTACATTTTTATTAATTTACCATACCTCTTTTACAAATATGGTATTTGGCCCATAGGATTCACTTAAATAAAACCTCTTTCTTGAACCTTCATAAATAGAACAAGGGTTATGGACTAAATATAAAAAGAGGTTTTATTTATTTACGATACGTCTAGTTTATTTATATTTTTATTTATTTACCATACCTTTTGAGTAAGTATAAAAAGACATTTTATTTATTTACCATACCTCCACTTATATTTTTATTTGTTTACACCCTTACATGTATATAAGGTGACTTATGGAGTAAATATAAAAAATGTTTTATTTATTCACCATACCTCTCATTTATTTATATTTTTATTAATTTACCATACCTCTTTTATAAATATGGTATTTGGCCCATAGGATTCACTTAAGTAAAACCTATTCTTGAAAATGGGCGAATAGATTCACTTAAATAAAACCTATTCTTGAAAATGGGCGAATGGAAGGTTGTAAGTCCTAATTTCAAGGGCTAAATTTACCTTTTTTACCCTCTCCCTTAAAATAAGGTGGGCTATTTGAGGTGATTTGTAAAAATGTACTATGATACAAAATATTCGCCCACTAAAAATTTAAAACCCCTTAATTTCGCCAAAGGGCGAACATTCGCCCCTAAAATTATCCTTGTCAACCACCATCCATCACATCATATTTAAGAGAAAATTCTAAGGTTCAGGTAGTGGAACATCACATCGAACATCAACAACAAGTCCTCCAACTCTTAAAGGATAACCTCGTGTTGGCACAAAATAGAATGAAACAACAGGCAGATCAACATCGCAGTGAAAGAAGTTTTGATGTAGGTGATTGGGTATTCCTACGGCTACAACCATATAAGCAAATGTCCCTAAAGCAAGCTAAGAAGGATAATAAATTATCACCAAAGTATTATGGTTCGTACAAGGTGTTGCAAAAGATTGGTACTATGGCATACAAATTGGAGCTTCCTGCAACTTCTCGATTGCACCCAGTTTTCCATGTTTCATGTTTAAAGAAGGTTATAGGTGACAAGCTCCCAATTCAAACAATATTGCCAGAACTTGAGGAGGAAGGAAAAATTATATTGGAACCGGAAGAAGTCACAGAAACAAGAACTCGACAGCTACGAAATCGATCAATTTCAGAGTATCTTATCAAGTGGAAGAACTTATCCGCTGAAGATTCCACATGGGAGGATGATAATTTTATGCAGAAGTATCCAGAACAACTCAAGCGTTGAGGACAACACCTTTTTGAAGGAGAGGGGCATGTTGGGTCCCTATAATACTAGTGATTACCCCATTACTATTGTAGTTATACCCCTTATTTATATTGTTGTGCCCCTATTACCCCCATATTGTTATTTCTGTGCCCCATAGAATCCCTCTATTATTATTTTTGTGGCTTTATATTATTATTGTTAGGTCAGCTGGATTATATTGTGACTCCCTAAACTTCTATATATAGAAAGAAGGTTTTGTCATTTGTATCATCCAAGAATTGTTCATTTATGTAATGTAAAGGAGGTTGCCCCCTCAAAGAGGCTGAATTCTAAGGCGTTGATCTATCTTTTCTATCTTTTCTTGAGCTGGTTTCATAACAGTGAAGCTGGTGGCAGTGTGGGCAGGGGTGGTATTTGTGGAATTCTTTGCCTTGTTAGATGGATCACACTTCCTGGCGAGACCTTCGTGAGCTCTTCCTTGTCCCCTCATAGAGGTGAAATAAAGGGGCTAGTTTCGAGTCCCTTACTTCCTTTGTTCCTGTAAGCTTTTCCACTTCGCGTAGCCCCAAACATCAAGGTAACTGCATAACCCTCTTTTCGCACAACAGAATTTTAATCCAAGTATTCAAAGACTTTACGTACTTACCTCGGTCCCTTGAGAAAGCATCGCTTTGCCTCGCTATAGCTGATTGAGGTGTCGACCGCGAACTCAGTAATGAATCCTCCTATAATTCGATCAAGCCAATGATCAATGGCATGCGTGATCTTATCCTCTATTGCTTCCCACCTTCGCACTAACTCTGGGGTCAACACAATAGGATTGTCGAGTTTGCACCTTCCTTGGCTATCTGCTAGCTTCGCTATCCACTCATACAGCTCAGTAGGGAAAGACGCAAAGAATATTTCATTGAACTCTATGTATACTGTTACACTAAAATTTGTCACCATGACTATTTACAGTCAGTATGGCTCCATCAATAACCATACTGCCCTCCTTGGCAAGTCTTATACCTCTGCTCCTCATGTCAAACTCCAAAAAAGAGAGAAAGTCTTTAAAAGTCAATATAACTCTGGTTACGCAGTTTCTCCTACCCTTACCTACGTGTACGCACCTCAAATACATAATACCTGCGTACTTGTACGCTCTGTCTATAAAGGGGTGGGTGCGTACTCCTGTAAAGGTCAAAAGGCGCAAGTTTTACTTCAAAAAACTTACTTGTGGTCGATTCTAGAGCATTCTAGAAGATGGTTTGACGTGGATTGAGCGCCTCCAGATGGTTCAAGCATCCCAATGAAAGAGGAACTTATCCCATGAAGAGGGGAGCTATCCCTTTGAAAGAGGGGCTTATCCCATTGATGGTGGACCTGTTTAACTTCCTCCAAAGCATTATAAATACAGGCATTGGGCCAGAGGCAAGAGAGGTTGAAAGCTGAACATTCCTAAGGGTAGATGCTGCTGAAATTAGGACTCCCTTTTAGAGCTTGAGAGGAGAGATTCCAATCCTTTCTTAGCTTCATTTGGAAGTGGGTGAGCTTATCATTGAAGTAAAGGAGAAATCTTGCTGGACCCTGGGAGGGACCTGCACAACACCAAGGCACTGGTTGTAATGGTTTCTTTTGTTTCCAATTAATACAATTAAGTTCATTTTTCTCAACAAGTTGTTGTATATAATTTGTTTCATAAACTCCTTGGTCTTTATGATGAATATGTTTTATTATATGAGTTATTCAGGTGCTATGTAATCGTTTGCTTGTTAGTGAATGTAGGTTTCAAGGAGAAGGAACTCATCTGGATCGAAGAGGCTTGGCTGCTACAAACAAGCGTTGGACTAGAGGTAAGCCTTAAACACCTGGTTGCTTTTATTTTAAATGCATATTTAGGGAAAGATAGTGCTTGATTGTTTTGTTTGTCGCTAGAAAAGCCGTGTTTTCTAGGGAGGTTAGTTTTGTCCGCAAAATTGACTCTTTCCGCATGACAAAATGGCGACTCCACTGGGGAATCCATGGATTTGATTGATTTCTCTTTTGATTGATACTTTGACTAGAGAAACTATATTTTCTGTTTCTGTTTTTGACTTGATGATTGTGGGATTGGGTGAATTTAGTTAATTTTGAGTTAGTTTTTATTTTTCATAGTTTTGGGAGAGGTACGCACCCTCTGAGTTAAGCATAATGCGTACCTGTATGCACTTTTGCTTTGTGCACAGAGCGTGGATGCACCTGTGTAAACAGGTTGCCTGCGTACCCTGTCAAAAATTTGAAAATTTTAAATTTTTCTCTTTTTTATCAGTTTAGAATTTGTTTATAGGTTTTAGCCATTGCCCAGACCTGCTTGTTCCCTGTCAAAAAACTTTCCTTGGTTAATTTCATTGGCATTCCTACTTTAAGCTTTTATCAATTTGGTGTTTTCAGTCTCTTTTTTGAGAAATTCTTAATTTGATTTCCTTTGGTCATTACTTGGAGGTTTGTCTCAGTATTTTCACAATTTTGTATTTTTTTTTGTTTTTGTTTTTGCAAAAAAATTTCCCCCTCATTCGCCCGGGGGGGGCTAAATTGTGTATGAGTGTTAATCGCCTTTGAGTGTTTTTATTTTTGATCTTCGGAACTCTCGCCCAATTTTCTCGACTTGCACTTGATTGGTTCTTAGATTACATTAGAATCATCTTGTGTTTGAGAATTCTCATTTTCAGAATATGAATGAAAAATGTGCATAGATTACATTTGCATACTTTTCAAGTGAATTGTGCATAGATTACAATTGCATAGTTTACATTCTGAAAGATCAATCATAGATTTAGATCAGCTTTCTTTGATTTGAATTTACATATTTTTGTTCTTGTTTTTAACACACAAAAAAAAAAAAAAAAAAAAAAACTTTTTGGAATTGATTTGCATTAGTTTTTCTTGATGAAATTAGTGCATTAGAGAATTTGTTATATTTTCTCTTAGTGATCAATTTCCTGCATTGTTGGAAGTGAGTGGAAACTCTCTCCTTACCTTAGTTAGGATTCATCGAATTGAAAGGATTACATTATCATATTCGATTGCATTCAGTTTTGAGTCGGGTCATAACACCATTGGTTTCGTATCCATTTACCCCTTTGAGTAATAACAGCCTAAATAACACAGCACTTAATTAAAATTCATCTAGTAATTTTTACATTTCTAGGGCTCTGATACACCAACATAGATCAGGCTAGTGTCTTGGAGTAGGAGAGTAATTAACTCTCCAAGACAGTAAAAACAAACAAGTAGCTTATCTTGCGGTAGGATAAATCCAATTGTTACATTTATGCTCTGGGAAAGCTCCTCTTAAAGGAGAAGCACGAGATCGTGTCCGAACCAGTGAGGGGATCAATCCTCCTTCATTGGGAATGACGCCAGATATGCACGTACTACAAACGGTAAACCTCGGATTAACCATTGTCGAGGAGCCTGGGGTCACTTGTCGGTAAACCTTGGATTATTGTCAAGGAGCCGGCAAGGGGATTGAGCTTGTTACTTTGCCCTTGCGTGCATATCGGATCGTAGACTGTTCCCCCAGGTATATTTGCTGTTGTTGGTGACCTTAGTGACTATTATCTTTAGGATTCTTCCTAAGGTGACGGTGGAGGGAAGATCCCACTGTACCTGGAGCAGACGTCGGCTAGAATCACTTGGATTTTCTAGGGGGTTCACTTCACTCGAGACGGTTATTAGTGGAGGAACTTGTGCGAGTCTATTCATTAAGCAGGTTGCCGGGGTAACTGTTCCAACCGCTATTTCTGTATTGAATTCTGCGACGTTGGATTTCATCACCAACTAGTGTTTTCGGTACGGAAAGTTACTGTTTGTGTGTGGTTTGACCCCTAGATTTGATAGTGCGTGTTAATTTGTTTGTTTTTACTTTTAGAGACCATAGGTGTGAATTGTGAATTGTTAATTTTAGTTTTAAATTGTTAATAAAATTCACTGAAGTTGAATATAATGGCAACTGTTCCGGAATTTACCAACCTAGGAACCCCTCTTAACGAGGATCCTAGTACTTTTCCTTTCTTTGGAAATGTTGGTCCTCCTTATATGGCTACTTTGTCATTACCTGGATTTACAATAGGATTACCGATATGGTTATTTTCAACTTCGTTGGCCCAAAATACTCCAATTGTTCCACCTCAACCGAATGCTTCACCTCAACAGAGTTCACCATCTCAACATCACCAACCTTCTGTTGACCCTTTACCTTCTTCGCCTAATTTTTCTTCCTCCATTTCTTCCTCTTCGCTTGGTAAAAGCCTCGATGCTAGTAACCAGGTGGAGAAGAAGAAGAAAGGGAAGAAGAAGAAGAAGAAGAAGAAGCAAGATAAGAAAGAAGTCAACCAACCAACCATGGCTGTAAGTGTTAGTTGTGTTGAGGAAACCTCCAACATGCATCGTAAACCCAAATACCCTTGTAGGCTTTGTAAGGGTGACCACTTCCTTGTCAATTGTCCTGGTATTCCAAAGGTCTTGGAAGTATGGTCAGAAAAATCTCATCAACTTTCCGTTGATCCATCAACCAGTGATAGTCAGGTTCCTGGGAAAAAGGGTAAAGTTAGGTTTCCTTGTAAGTTATGCAAAGGGAGTCATCAAACTCACATTTTCCCTCACATGGATGAAGCCTCAAAATTGTTGGAAAACCTTACTATTCCATAGCAAGAATTTCCAACTGGTTACCGTAAACTTTCTCCCAACCTACTGTCAACTGACGGAGTGATTGATATAATTTCAAGTACAGTCAATCACTCTCTTCCATTGGAGAGTGAAACTCATGTCACTCAGGTTGATGATCCATTAGTTGATCAAGTGGTCGATTCAATTTCACATTCGATTGATCCCACTTTCCCTTTAGAGAGTGAATTTCATACCGCTCATGTTCTTCTTGTTACATCAGATTCTTCTATGCCGGGGGGCATTTCACCTGTTTCTACAGAACCCCCTCCAAGTACTGAGGTCTTTTCCTTTGATTGGAATAGACTGACAGAACCTCGTCTTCCTTCCTCCATCCCTTTCGAAATCATTGTCAAGGCTGGTGGTAGGGACATGCATCGTACACAGGTAGATGAAGGTGCTTCTGTTAGTATATTATCCTCAACTGCTTGGAAAGCTTTGGGTTCCCCTCATCTTGTGCCTATTACGCAGAATCTGAAAGCTTTTAACAGAACCATTAGTGAACCTTTAGGGATCCTTCCTAAGTTTTCTATTACCTTGGAAGGTAAAACTGTCTGTATTGATCTTATGGTAGTTCGAGGTCCCTTGGATTTCAATTTACTCCTTGGGCGAGACTATGTTTATGCAATGAAAGCTGTCATATCGACACTCTTTCGCGTGATGTCTTTCCCTCACAATGGAAATATTGTGACAATAGACCAGCTTTCGTTCCCTAGTCTTGTTTCAACTACCAATAATATGACACCCCTAAATGTTCCTGATTCTAAAGTGGTATCTACCCCGCCACGAGTTAATTATGTGGCAACTGGTCCCATGTTTTCAGTTACCGATGTAAGTGAGCCTCTCACTGTTTGCTCATCTTCCTTTGATTTAGATCCGGTAATTGACATGGAAAACTCTATGGGATTACTTAAACGCGATGTTCTTATCCCTTTTGAGTCCCTTGACATGTGTTCCTTCCAGAGAACTATTCTTCCTTCTGATGAAGATCTCTTGGAAGCCATGATCAAGGTGTGTCCATTGACATGTCTTTCTTCTAGTTAGAAGCCATGATCAGTGAGTACAGGCTGATGAGGATAGTTCTTTTACTATGTCAACCTCGTTAAAAAATGAATCAGTGAGTATGAGGACAGTTCCTTTTACTAAGTCAACCTCATTAAAAAATGAATCAGGTAGGTTTTAGGTTATATAGGTAGATTGTAGAAAGTAGGATTGCGAGGATAGTTCCTTGTCTTGTGTCGAGCTTGTTAAAAAATGAAACAAGGAATCTTGAGCATAGTTCCTTGTCTTGTGTCAAGCTCGTTAAAAAATGAAACAAAGGGTCATAGGTTATGTAGGTAGATTGTAGAGAGTAGTTATGAGCATAGTTCCTTATCTTGTGTCAAGCTCGTTTAAAAAATGAAACAAGGGTTTTGAGGATAGTTCTTTTCCTGTGTCAACCTCACTAAAAAATGAAACAACTCCCACGTGTCTTTCCAAGATTTCGAAAGTAAACCTTCATTTCATCCACCTGGTTGAATGCAATGAAGCTTGGGGGGCATGTACCTTGATTTGTGTCATTATGCTGGGGACATGCGAACTTATAACAAGCATAGTTTTTCGTTTCAAGCTTGCGTAAACATGAAACCGAATCCGAGCATAGTTCTTTTCCTGTGTCAAGCTCGTTAAAAAATGAAACAAATCCTCCTCTAATTGAGTCGAGAGTTTGACTAGATCTCATAAATGTTAAGTTGTATATTTAGGTTAGTTATTTCAATTTTTGCATAATTTTCTTACAGTTTTAGGTCGGGTTTTTCAAATGATCTCGTACATGAACCTTCATTCCATCCAGCTTGTACTTAGTTGAATAAAATGAAGCTAGGGGGGCATGAACTCTAGCAGTTATGCTTAGGGGGCATCAAGCATAGTTTTATCTCTGTTTCAAGCTTGTGTAAAAATGAAACTATTTTGAAGCATAGTTTTTCTCTGTTTCAAGCTTTTGTAAAAATGAAACCTATCTCGAGTCAATTTCAGTTATTTTCAAGACTCGTTAAACTCATGAAAATCCCGAGATTATTTTGATATATTTCATTCTCGTAAAACAAATGAAAATGCAGAGTTCTTTCCGTCTTTTCTTGCTCGTAAATTAAATTGAAAGTTGGCCAGATGAGTACATTTTTATCATTTTTTCAAACTCATTAAAACTTACGAAAAAGTGAAACATTTGAGTCATCTTTAAGCCCTTTTCTGACTCCTAAAACATGAAAAGATTGCCGAGCGTTTCTTTTACACTCGTTAAAACGAAATTAAAAGACGGTCCTCTTACAGCCCTTTTCTGACCGTAAAAACATGAAAAGATTGCCGAGCGTTTCTTTTACACTCGTTAAAACGGAATTAAAAGACGGTCCTCTTATAGCCCTTTTCTGACCGTAAAAACATGAAAAGATTGCCGGATTTTTGTCGTTTCAAATTCGATATTGGAAATAAAACGATGTGTCCTTGGTCGCTTTTTACTTTTCAGATCAGAGACACTAATCATGAAAGTACTCCTTGGTCGTAAAGATCAAGCGGTTCTCTCAAGTATTATTTTATACTTTTTCGGGCTTGAGAGACACAAATTTATGAAAAAGGTCAACCCTAGAGTCTTCTTCAGTTTTTCAGACTCTCTAAAATTGAAAAACACCGAGTTTCTCCTATACTGGACTCGTTAAAATTTTACAGTAAAGGACCTGTTCGATTACAAACAGGAACGAACCACTCATTCTTAGGGTTCGAATCTAAACTAAGTTGGACTCATCCGAAGGATGAGCTTATAATCAAGCAAATGTTATCCTCCTCAAGCTTGTAAAAAATAAAGAGGTACTTGCCAGAAATGGTGGGGGAAAAGAGAGAAAAATGAGCCTATTTGTTATCCTTTGTCTCAGAAAAAACCTTATCACCACTCTTGAACAAGAAACTTCTCATTCACCTGGGTTGGGAAATCCTTTGCCTAATAGTTGATCAAACCACATTGAAAATCTTCAGCCGGTATCTGGGTATTAACTTTGGGTCAATTGTTACCAAGCCATTTGTTGTGTCGTTATGTGTTCAAGAGGTCACTGCAAATAACACATTCATCTGCAAAATATCTGTCATCCATCTTGACCATCCCTGAGTCAGTCCTTACAACTACATTTCTTCAACTTGATCTATGATTTCGTGTTGTGAGCTTGCCTGCAACGGATCGCTTTCTATCGACATCAGCACATTATCTAGAAAGATGATCTAGAAATCGTCAGTACCTTGAAATCTGCATGCATCAATGGCAGGTTTCTCGCCTTTGACGACAGTTTACATCATTGACTTTCGATCAAAGGTTTCCGTGACATGTTCGACATCAACACATTCATTCACATCTCATGGATTGTACTGGGTACGTTGAGAACCATTGACATCACTAGTGGTCTCTCTCACACTTGTTAACAGTTTACATCATTGACTGGTAATCAAGTGGTTTCTACCATGTTCGACATCAACTCATTTATTCGCATGGATAGAATCGTACTATTTCGGGAAGTAGAAATGAAGACCCTGGATCTAGTTTCCGCCATCCAGGCTGCGAGGAGTTTTGTATTCATTATATAGTAGACTAATTATAAACAGATGGCTGCATCCATACTGTGTCTACATGAGTCTATGATTATGATGTACTGCGAAATCATTCCTATATCAGAGCAGTAGTTAGTTTGTTAGTTAAAGTTTTTTGATCTGAGTATGGGAATGCCTACCTCAGCGATGATATGATCTCATATATGTATTTTGTGTTGAATATTTTCAGGTTCCAACTGGGCTCTCCACAAGATAATCCTTGAAATGATAAAGTGCTTCACCCTTCCTAGATGATATAAAACCCTAATCTACTACAGGCTTCGCACTTTAGGGGGCAATCTGTTACACTAAAATTTGTCACCATGACTATTTACAGTCATTATGGCTCCATCAATAACCATACTACCCTCCTTGGCAAGTCTTATACCTCTGCTCCTCATGTCAAACTCCAAAAAAGAGAGAAAGTCTTTAAAAGTCAATATAACTCTGGTTACGCAGTTTCTCCTACCCTTACCTACATGTACGCACCTCAAATACATAATACCTGCGTACTTGTACGCTCTGTCTGTAAAGGGGTGGGTGTGTACTCCTATAAAGGTCAAAAGGCGCAAGTTTTAATGATGTTGACTCAGTAAAAGGAACGGTCCTCATACTCACTGCTTCATTTTTTAACGAGGTTGACACAGTAAAATAACTATCCTCATCAGCCTGTACTCACTGATCATGGCTTCTATCCCATTGAAAGAGGGGGTTCTCTCAAGTATTATTTTATACTTTTTCGGGCTTGAGAAACACAAATTTATGAAAAAGGTCAACCCTGGAGTCTTCTTAAGTTTTTCAGACTCTCTAAAATTGAAAAACATCGAGTTTCTCCTATACTGGACTCGTTAAAATTTCACAGTAAAGGACCTGTTCGATTACAAACAAGAACGGACCACTCCTTCTTAGGGTTCAAATCTAAACTAAGTTGGACTCATCCGAAGGATGAGCTTATAATCAAGCAAATGTTATCCTCCTCAAGCTTGTAAAAAATAAAGAGGTACTTGCCAGAAATGGTGGGGGAAAAGAGAGAAAAATGAGCCTATTTGTTATCCTTTGTCTCAGAAAAAACCTTATCACCACTCTTGAACAAGACACTTTTCATTCACCTGGGTTGAGAAATCCTTTGCCTAATAGTTGATCAAACCACATTGAAAATCTTCAGCCGGTTTCTGGGTATTAACTTTGGGTCAATTGTTACCAAGCCATCTGTTGTGTCGTTATGTGTTCAAGAGGTCACTGCAAATAAAACATTCATCTGCAAAATATCTGTCATCCATCTTGACCATCCCTGAGTCAGTCCTTACAGCTACATTTCTTCAACTTGATCTATGATTTCGTGTTGTGAGCTTGCCTGCAATGGATTGCTTTCTATCGACATCAGCACATTATCTAGAAAGATGATCTAGAAATCGTCAATAACTTGAAATCTGCATGCATCAATGGCAGGTTTCTCGCCTTTGACAACAGTTTACATCATTGACTTTCGATCAAAGGCTTCCGTGACATGTTCGACATCAACACATTCATTCACATCTCATGGATTGTACTAGGTACTTTGAGAACCATTGACATCACTGGTGGTCTCTCTCACACTTGTTAACAATTTACATCATTGACTGGTAATCAAGTGGTTTCTACCATGTTCGACATCAACTCATTTATTCGCATGGATAGAATCGTACTATTTCGGGAAGTAGAAATGAAGACCCTGGATCTAGTTTCTGCCATCCAGGCTGCGAGGAGTTTTGTATTCATTATATAGTAGACTAATTATAAACAGATGACTGCATCCATACTGTGTCTACATGAGTCTATGATTATGATTTACTACGAAATCATTCCTATATCAGAGCTGTAGTTAGTTTGTTAGTTAAAGTTTTTTTATTTGAGTATGGGAATGCCTACCTCAGCGATGATATGATCTCATATATGTATTTTGTGTTGAATATTTGCAGGTTCCAACTGGGCTCTCCACAAGATAATCCTTGAAATGATAAAGTGCTTCACCCTTCCTAGATGATATAAAACCCTAATCTACTACAGGCTTCGCACTTTAGGGGGCAATCTGTTACACTAAAATTTGTCACCATGACTATTTACAGTCAGTATGGCTCCATCAATAACCATACTGCCCTCCTTGGCAAGTCTTATACCTCCGCTCCTCATGTCAAACTCCAAAAAAGAGAGAAAGTCTTTAAAAGTCAATATAACTCTGGTTACGCAGTTTCTCCTACCCTTACCTACGTGTACGCACCTCAAATACATAATACCTGCGTACTTGTACGCTCTGTCTGTAAAGGGGTGGGTGCGTACTCTTGTAAAGGTCAAAAGGCGCAAGTTTTACTTCAAAAAACTTACTTGTGGTCGATTCTAGAGCATTCTAGAAGATGGTTTGATGTGGACTGAGCGCCTCCAGATGGTTCATGCATCCCAATGAAAGAGGTACTTATCCCATGAAGAGGGGAGCTATCCCTTTGAAAGAGGGACTTATCCCATTGATGGTGGGCCTGTTTAACTTCCTCCAAAGCATTATAAATACAGGCATTGGGCCAGAGGCAAGAGAGGTTGAAAGCTGAACATTCCTAAGGGTAGATGCTGCTGAAATTAGGACTCCCTTTTAGAGCTTGAGAGGAGAGATTCCAATCCTTTCTTAGCTTCATTTGGAAGTGGGTGAGCTGATCAAAGTAAAGGAGAACTCTTGCTGGACCCTGGGAGGGACCTGCACAACACCAAGGCACTGGTTGTAATGGTTTCTTTTGTTTCCAATTAATACAATTAAGTTCATTTTTCTCAGCAAGTTGTTATATATAATTTGTTTCATAAACTCCTTGGTCTTTATGATGAATATGTTTTATTATATGAGTTATTCAGGTGCTATGTAATCGTTTGCTTGTTAGTGAATGTAGGTTTCAAGGAGAAGGAACTCATCTGGATCGAAGAGGCTTGGCTGCTACAAACAAGCGTTGGACTAGAGGTAAGCCTTAAACACCTGGTTGCTTTTATTCTAAATGCATATTTAGGGAAAGATAGTGCTTGATTGTTTTGTTTGTCACTAGAAAAGCCGTGTTTTCTAGGGAGGTCGGTTTTGTCCGCAAAATTGACTCTTTCCGCATGATGTAGCCCCAAACATCAAGGTAACTGCATAACCCTCTTTTCGTACAACAGAATTTTAATCCAAGTATTCAAAGACTTTACGTACTTACCTCACGGTCCCTTGAGAAAGCATCGCTTTGCCTCGCTATAGCTGATTGAGGTGTCGACCGTGAACTCAGTAATGAATCCTCCTATAATTCGATCAAGCCAATGATCAATGGCATGCGTGATCTTATCCTCTATTGCTTCCCACCTTCGCACTAACTCTGGGGTCCACACAATAGGATTGTCGAGTTTGCACCTTCCTTGGCTATTTGCTAGCTTCGCTATCCACTCATACAGCTCAGTAGGGAAAGACGCAAAGAATATTTCATTGAACTCTATGTATACGTAGCAGTCTAACCACTCTTCTTTTGTCAGTCACGGATTCCTGTTCTCATGTGCTACGAACTCGTGAATTATTTTGTCCAAACAGCCTTGAATTTCCTTCTTAGTTGGATTCCAATGATACGACATTAGACATCTTTATGCAGATTCTAGTCCCAGCAATGGAAACATTTGTTGGCTTGAGGGGGCCTGACCCAGGTTCGGAGTTAATTAGCTAAAAAATTCCCTACACTACTAGCCCTTTCAGCATCAGCCCGTGGAGCACTCACTGAAGTCTCACTTGAAGCAGTATGGGGGGATGCTAGAACCAAGTTTCCACACCATTGAGATGTCTGAGGTGTTGATTTAGTCCAATTGTGCCTACCTTCGCGCAAGTCACTTCGCACACTATCCTGACCTTCAATACCTTCGTGATCTGTTATAATCACCTTTCGCATAGCCCTAACCAGGGGCTAAGATGCTTTCGCACTACTAAGGCATCGTCCTATGCTATTTCCCCAAATTACATCACGTATCTTACTTATCTTCTTAAATATATTAGTTAACTTCGCGTAAACAAATATTCTATCTTGTATTCACTTATTCAACACATTCGTACATATTCACACATCATATAATCATTAAAATTGAAATGTATATTCAATGTAACAGATACATAAAACAGGAAATAAATAAGCATAATGGATATAAGACTTCTCTTTATTAATGCTCTGTTGATGCCTCTAAAATCCTAGCACCAACATTGGGGATAACCACCCGATCCGAACCTTAGTACAACTCCTTTTCCATTTGGTGTGGTGGATATTACGGGACCAATTTCCCATATAATGAATGGTTTGATGGATGATTGTTTTATAATGTATAATAAGGATGATAAGTGCTTTAACCTATAACTAAAAAATATACAAATATAATTATCTAACCTGGGTAATGTATCAACAATGCGATTTCTAATTATTTCTGACAGAAAAGTAATCATATAAATGAATTACTTATCGATAGAAAGATGCATTCATAGATAATGACTACTTTGTTTAAGAAATTGAACAAAGTAATTATAAATAAAACATATCGCATTCATAACAATGTATATCACTGACATATATATTTGAAGTATAACAATTATAAATCTTCAGAAATGACATGATAAAGAATTATTTTGAAGAGCATACATACATCAACAATAGCAACTTTTAAAAGGAATGCTTCATCACATAAGGAAACAAGACAAAAGAATAGTGATAGAAATATTGCATGCATTGGAGTCTTTCCAATGCAAATAACACTCAGATTCCACTTTCTTATTTGAGATAACTTCCAGGAGATACAAAAGTGCAGGCCTTGAAAAAGATTCTTCACAAAAATGTAGAACCTTGATCCACTACTGATAAAAAATATATTCATAAGTACAAAAGTGTAACTTCTCAAGTCAAATTTTTATGCAAATTGAGGACCTTTCCTTAAAAGACATGAAAGGGTTTAAATAATAAAATAAAAACTAACTGCCAATGAAAATCGCTTTGAGCTTTTGAAACTACAAACATGAAAATCTAGGATTTGGTTTATGAAAATAATAGTGCGATAGCATTTTAACTAATTCATTGTATTTACTTCTTCTCTTTTACTTGCAGCTGACAAATTGAGAGCATTTGTTGAATTTCCGGAGGATGACTCAGCCTGCAATGTAGTTGAGCTATGTATGTAGCATCTGAAAGTTTGGGAACCATGAGATTGAAAGCGTCGGCAAGGCATTTGGTGGCCATTTTTTGGCTGTGCGGCTTGACTAGGAAAAACCAAAATGCATCCCAAGTCAAGTTTTGCACTTTACTGATTTATTCTTCTCTGCTGCCCAGATCATGTCTCCATTGATCTTCTATCATTTTTGCATTCGGGAGATTTCCTGGAGAAAATCGGAGATCAAGTTAGTTCAATATAAGTCATCATTTACCAACGCAATCACACAGTTCATTGTAGCCCTAGCTCTGGAAGTAGCTCTTTTGGGTTTTATTAACTGTGACTCCCACTCAAGAAACAAGATTTCTTTGTGTGATTCTTGGATTTTTGGTAGATTAGCAGCCATGCCTTCTTCTGAACATTGCCAAGAGAGAAATTTTGTTACCTTGTCATCTGCGTTTTCAAATTCTAGCCTGGTGTCAACTACCTGTTCAATGAGTGATGTAGTGATAGTGCATAATGGGTCAACCAATGATATTTTATGGCAAAGGATAATTAGTTGCCAAGATAAGGCTTTGGTCACTTCCAAGGCTTCTTTCTTGAATTCACCAATCTTCAGATAACCTTTGAATTTCTCTACCTATAATTGCAGTTGTGTAACTTGTTCTTCTTTAGCCTTCTTTTCCTGCTGAATTGCCACTTGAAGCTTGCTGAGTTCTTGAGACAACTTTTGTTGTTTCTAGAGAGCCTGTTGATCAATCTTTTTTTTCTCCAGATTTAACTGTTCTTTTAGTTGCTCATTCTGATGTTTTTGCTCTGCTAGCTATTGCTTAAGCTGTCTGATCTTCTACTGTTCCACTGTTGTTTTCTCTTCAAGTTGGGTGATCCTTAGATCCTTTTCATTGATCAGTTGGATAGCTTCAGAATCCTTGTCCATTGTAGCATTTGTATAAGCACCTGCATATTGAGATAACTTGGTTAAATCCTAAAAAGGATTGACTTCTAAGTCTTTCCATACCACATTCATCAATTCAGCTCAAGGAGTTGAGAATGGCCGCTGGTCAATTTTTCTCTTTTTCCTCTGTCTTTTGACCATAGCCCTATGCTTTGGACTGTAAAATACATCCACTGGCGGTATTTCGTCTACCTTCGATAAAATCTCTTCAGAAGGGTTTTCTGGAATTATTTCAATATCATGTTGAGCGTTAACTATGCCAACTACCCCTCCAATTGGAATATTAGTAACAATAGGCTCCTATGTTGTGGGTGATTTTGGCATAATGATGTTTTGGGAGTCATTCTGGTTCTTGATCATTTGATTAAACTGCTCCCATTCCTTGCTTAAGTTGGAATTAATATGCACATCGGTATCTAGGAGCTCGTTGGTCTTTTCATTTGTCTACTCCTTTTGAGACTTTTCTCCTTTTTAAGACTCTTCTTAGTAGTTTTTTCTTCACTGTGGCCTTCTTGCTGCACCATAGGGGTAGTGTTGAATAAATCCAGAGGTAGTTTTTGTAACCTCTGTGTCTTTAACTGCATAAACTTATCTATCCCCCCTACTCCTAATTTGATCTTTCCTAGGTGAAAATGACTCATCTGAAGAGAACAAGTCATCATAGTCATCTTTCTCATGTTCAAATTTGGCAAGTTTCACCTGAGTGTTAAAGTTGTAAGCCACTACTTTTGGATCATACTGTCTCTTAGGAATGACTGCTAACTTTAGAATTTTTATCTTCTCTGCTTCTTTCTCTGCATGTTTGAAATCATGCAGTGAGTACGCACCACATCGGAGGGGAAATCAAGGCCACATTTGTTTCTTGGACTCTTTGAGGTTCCTGGACATTCTTGTTTATGTTATCTGGTAAGCTATTTCTCTGGCCAATAGCTTATTAGGAATGTACAAGGGGAGAACATGTGGATCTGTAGTGTTGCCAGAAAGTGTCACATAGGTGAACTTTTCTTCGCCAAACCAACTGCTGACTGATGTTAGGTCAATGTTGGCCTCATCGGATAACCGAGGAGCAGGTTTGTTGAATATGGCTTGATGGACAGGTAAAACAAAACCATGGAAAATTATATATATATATGATCTTTATAATGGGCCTTCCACAAATACTTATGATAAATGTGAATAGGAGTTTGGTCTTGAGGAGTCCATTTCCAACCTAGAATGGGGTAGTCAGAATTGAAACAGATGGTATCCATGATGTGGGTGCTCATATAGAATAGGGCTATTATCGGGGTAGTTACAAACCTATTTCTTCTATAATCAAGGATTTGGTTGGCCATTTTATTGGATAAAATGGTTGCTCAATCCATGATAAAAGAGTTAATCGCTTCTTCCATTAAAGGCACCATTTCTATGGAAAACCTAGCTAAATCAAAGACTCCAAAGAGTCTACATATCATAGCACCAACATAGAAATAGGGAGATGCTAAGGAGTCTACGAAGTACATACCAGAGGATTCATGCTTATGCTTGTTTGGGAAATGTCTCCATTTCTTGATAGGGTTTGACTCTACATAGTTCTCCTTGGCGAAAGCTTCCAAAAACGCTTTGTTGTAATGTTTCTGGGGGTCCAACAAATGGTACATCTTCTTGATATCTTCCGCCCTGAATGACCTGAACATCCTTCCATCGGTAATAAAGAATGATCTATCGGTTATGTTGATACTCTCTATTACCAATCTCACTAGGTCATTGTATGGTAACACTTTCGCATGGGCTGCTATTTTGTGGGGGAAGGAGCTGGCTAAATCGTTAAGAGTATTTTTTGATTTATCAATTGAACTAGCTATTACTCCTTCTTCTTCAATTTCAGTTGGATCCTCAGCTTCGAGTATATTATATATGCCCTCCCATGAAGTCTTGCCGAGGCCTGAACAGGTAGTATCAGCCATTAGTACCAACTTTGTTGGTTCATCTTTCGCTATGATGGGGAATTTTGCTTTCCGAGATTTCTTAGACATTTTTGTTGGACTGATGATTTCAGATTCACTCTGCAAAATGAAACAGAAGGATGTAATAGTGGAAAAACTTGTTCAAAGATAATACACAGCGCATAGGACTAACAACAATTAAGCATAATAGATGCTATGGCTCTATGATATGTTAAGCCACCACAGATGAATTTCTTTAAGGATTCAACCATAACTGCTTATTAATGATTTCCTCGTAACTTCCAACATGAAACTTTAATGCCGTGATGATATGTCACATCACAAATTTACAACGGTCCTTTTTAGAATGGGTATCGTGACTTCCTGATCGGCGATTAGTGATAATCGCATATCGCAGATCGAGAGTTAAAAGTGACATGCTTAAATGGTTCCTTTGCATGCTTGCGATTGTGATTAGTGGTGAGCTGGCATGGGGAGTGTTTAGTCAATTTAGTATGTCCTAAATTGCTACATAAGTTATCAATCCAGGAGTCATAAACTGATGAAGTGTAGTGCACTATATGTGCTAGACAACCCTTTTCTTACCTCACTATTTTCAGTTTTATCTTCTTTTGGGGTTTTGTTCTGTTGGTCTCCTAAAGTGGTTTAATTCAATGGAAATCCTAATCTACTGTTAAAGCAAAAGTTTAAGAATACTTTTTAAAGATCAAGTGTGGATGTAGAGTTGACGACAAGACTTATCCTATTGCTTCTTGTGTTAATTTCCAATCTTTGAATGTAGGAGATCTTAAACATGTTGTCTACAAAATCAGAACTTGAATGAGAGTGTGAATATGCAGCTATATAAACCAAACTAAAAATGAAGTAGTGAAAACAAGATTACTATCTCTGCTGTTCATCCTAGTTGCAAAATTGAAATCTAATAAACTACTGCAACTTAAACCAAAAGGTAAAGAAACTAGAAACTAATGATTAGTCAATGATTTCATCCATAATCACAACATTTCGCCAATTAACTTCTAAAATGGGGTTAAGCTAAAGGCTCCGGAAATATCATCATATGGCATGAAAGAAATGACATCTAAATTATCTAATTGCACACTAATGAAAGCAAAGCCAATTACTTCATCTATAATCAAAATATTTTGCCAATTAACTTCTAAAACAGGGTTAAGCTAAAGGCTCTAGAAGTATCATCATATAGCATCAAAGAAATGACATCTAAATTATCTAATTGCACACTAATGAAAGCAAAGCCAATTACTTCATCTATAATCACAATATTTTGCCAATTAACTTCTAAAACGAGGTTAAGCTAAAGGCTCCAGAAATATCATCATATAGTATTAAAGAACTGACATCTAAATTATCTAATTGCACACTAATGAAAGAAAAGCCAATTGCTTCATCTGTAATCACAATATTTAACCAATTAACTTCTAAAACGGGGTTAAGCTAAAGGCTCTGGAAATATCATCATATAGCATGAAAGAACTAACATCTAAACTATCTTGAATAGTAAACAAATCTCACAAAGTAAAAGCATAAACAACTGAGTTTCAACAGAGGAAGTAACTCTCAATAACACCACTTGATGCAAAAATTACACTAAGAAGCTCGAGCATAACCATACTTAAAGACCTATTCTGAAGTGCACCCATCAGTGTTAGTAAGAAATGTGAAAAGCTGCAAAGACATGTACAAGGTTAGAATGATTACGATCGTAAGAAAAACATGAGAAATATATAATTCGAATGAGAGAAAATATACATGAAAACTATACAAAAACAAAAGAAGGACCTCAGCTACATAGGGGCCCTCTGCACAACTTTGGACTAGCACGTTGTTACTTCAAAATACGCTCAAACAGACATGTGAAAACAGAGTTTGTATTATGAAAAACACAATAATGTGTCTCTCGGTTATAGAAGAGAAAAATAACACTATAACACAATATTAAGAATGTCCTATCTGCATTGCAAATGCTTATATTTATAGAGAAAATGGATAACTATATCTCAGAGGAATTTCTTCAATGATAGACACGTGAATAGGTCAAAATTTGAGGATTCAGCCTCTCATTTTCCATGAGCAGTAAATCTATACGAGGTGGATGTTGGATTGCGTTATGTAGATGGCATGCAAGTGGAAAAAATGGATCCACAAGTTCAGGAATGGCTTCAGGCTTGTTTTACATATAGGAACAATGTTCTAGTTGGCATAGAACTCTCCGTTGACTTCCCTTTGATCGGGAACTTTCCTTCTGAATCTGGCTAAGTAAATAGGACCTCATCCACATGTCAACAATTCCTGAGCTTCCCATGTGCCTCATTCCTCCTTCTGACACCTGTAACCTATAAAATAATCGAAATGGTTGCGGAATTGCTAGTTAGCTGCAGAAAGTGGCTACATTCTCTAGCTGATAAGAAAAACCTAGATCAAATAGCACACACAATGATAATTTGAAAATCACTCAAATACACTCCTGAAATCAACATGTAACAACTTTTGATAGCTTAGGATGCACTGACATGGGAAAATAGAAGAGAAAGGGTTTAAAAAAATGCTTGGAAGAGAGGTAGTTTTGGGGTTCAACATACCCCCACTGTGAAGGTGTTGCATGTCCTCATTCAACCAAAATTGTAACAACCCTCCCTTCAATGCATCTGCTCTGAAACTTCTACTAAGACATCCAACCTCTTTTTTTCTTTCTTGCTGTCACTGTCATTTTAGGCTTCATCATAAGACATCTGTACTTGATATTGATTAGGGCTCTACTCAACCTCCTATTATTCTTCTTCATTTTTCTATTTTTCTTATTCCATAATCATAAATGCAGCATGGTATTGTCATGGATAACTTTGTGCAATTTGTTTTGCTCTTTTAAGGTTTCATTCTCCCTTTGAATATGCCTATTTAAGACTTCCAGCTCATAAATTTCTTGCTTCAATGACTGAATCAAAGTTTCCTGAGTTGTACCTAGTTGATTGGATGAAGTTCCTTGTTCTGCTATAGTTTTCTGTTGTTCCAATGATTTAATGAAATCATACATCTGTTGCTGGGATTGATCAATTTCTGGAGTTGCTTTCCTTGTACTAGTTTCAAAGTCTAACTGAGGAGAAGGAGAATACTATGGACTTTGATCAAGTGGAGCATTTTCTAGTGACTGATATGGAGTTTCACCTCCCAGATCTATGAATTGAGCTCGTTTGATTTGCGTTTTCTTCAACTTTCCCTTTAATCTAGAGCTTCTTCTTAGACCTTGTGAGCTTATGTCTCCCTTTTCTATGATCTGTTTCTCCTTTCCTTTTTGTTTTGATTTAGTTGACTGTTCTTTAAGATGAACCAATCTTTCAAAAAGCACTTTCTCTTCCTCTGAAGAAGGCTCAAGAGTTTGGTAAATGTCTTCAGTTTTCCTCTTTCCTTTCTGTCTTTCTTATTTTCTAATTTCAGCCATTGTTTCAGAAGGTAATTCTTCTTCACTGCTTTCCTTGGTCACACTAGTAGGAGTATCTTGGATTGTTAAAGTTGTTCTCTTCCTCCTACTTCTCTTTGCTGAACTCCCCTTAGGCACTTCAGGAGGGTCTTGGAAGAAGTTCCTAACTAGGAACTTTTCCCATGTATCTTCCCTCTCTTTAAAATGATTTTCAACCAAGATCTTGATGGTTTCATTCTCCAAGAAATTCATTAATAATCTGATATGATATGTATACATGGAGCCATACCTGCCCTCGCATGTAACGAATTTTTGAATGATTAACAACAGACTACTCCACTTATCTTTTAAGGATGAGATAAGAATTCCTTGTTTAAAAATTGATATGTCCATACCGGATTACGAAGAATGACCCTCCAGACCTTTTCATCGAAGTCCTTGTTCTTAAACCATCTCTATCCTTCTTGTGGAAGCTTTGTGGCTGCTACAATTGATGATTCTATCACTGGAAATTTGATGTCTCCAATTTCAACTTCTGCACCATTGAAAGATATTGCAAATGTTTTTGTAACCTCCTTGTGATGACCCATGAAATTCTTAATGAACTGCAACCATCCTGCCTTCTTCAATGTGCTCTTAAGCTGAGGGTATCCTAAATCCTTCGGGCTCTATTCTCACTATAAGACCCATTCTTCCTTCTCACTGTGAAGAAACCTCTGTAAATGACAGTTTTATGGAAGCAAAATGGTTATGTGAGCAGAAAATAGAGGAGGGCCGTGAAGAAAATCGGTGGTTATGAAATGGGGAAAATATTGAGTATGAGTCGAAAGAGGATTTATGGAGTAGAAACTGGTGTAAACGAAAAATGAACCGAGGATTGTAAAACCCTATGTGCAAGTGTGGAGGCAGAGTGTCACTCATGAAAATTTGGAGACTAAATAGAGTTTATGATTTTGATTTCATAAAAAGGCTACAGAGTGGAACGTCGGTGGAGGAGAGCCACATTCAATCAGCTCACATCTTCATGATTAGCCATTTTAACAAATGTAATGAGGTTGTATGACTAAGTACGAGTTAAAATCAGAAATAGATTATGAGATCGTTAGAATTATGCGGAGGATATGGTGGAGTTAAGGCAGCCATCAAGTCAAATCATTACACGTTAAGGAGCTATGATTTACAAACTATACAATTTATGCTTTTGAAATCCTATTTGAAATGGTTTTGTCCATACCTTGGAATCATACCTCTTTCGTTTTGCTAACTTTTAATTGCCTCCCTTTGTAAGTGCTTTTCATGTGTTGATGTCTTCAAAGATCTTCTCCTTCCATACCTGCATCTTGCTTTTATTATTAGTTTTTTTGGCTAATCACTTGACTGTCACTGCAGAGTAATAGGATTAACTGCAGAATTGGAATTCAGTTGCGGAATTGAAAAATAGTTGTGGAAAATGACATTGTGAATAACATATGACTTGGTGAATGAATGGAAATGAAAAATGATTGTATGGATGATACATGGAAAAGTGAATATGAAGAAAACTGAAAGAAATTTTATTGATGGTATGTGGTGGCAAGATGGAGCGAAATGAAATGAAATGGAATGAAACAAACTATGAGTGAAATGAGAGATTTTTTTTTGGAAAATATAGGGCATTAGAATCTTCTGATTTTCGCCCTGTATTTTCTGTATAAGAATGCCAATCAGTGATTCATTTTCATATATATATATATATATATATATATATATATATATATATATATATATATATATATATATATATATATATATATATATATATATATATATATATATATATATATATATATATATATATGATGATGATGATGAAAGAAACAAAGACTAGGCTGGTGGAGAAGAATGATTCTTCTTCACCAGCCTCATTGCAGAGTTATCTTGAAATGTTTTGATAAACTCCTCCTTTGACATTGGCTTCTGATAGATCTTCAATATATGACCATTCATAAGGAGAGGAGTTTGGTGCTCATCAATTGTTCTGATTCTTACTGCTACATTGCTAAAAACTTTTTCAAACTCAGATGGCCCAAGCCAATGAGTTTGAAATTTCCCTTGAAAATCTTTGAACTTTGAATCAAATAGCAATGCCCAATCTCCTTCTTGAAACCTTTTGTCCTTGATGTATTTGTCATGCCACTTAGCTCTCTGCTGCTGAACTAGATCAATTCTTTGAACTGCTTCTTGTCTGATCTCAACTAGTTCATTCAACTACTCCAGTCTATGATTTTGAGCTTCTGATAGATCCATTCCCAACTGAACTGCCATCTTGAAGGTTTTAACTTGGAAGTCAATAGGGAGTAGAACTTCCTTCTCATAAACAATTTCATATGGAGTGTGTCCCATTGTGTTCCTCCATGTAGTTTTGTAGGCCCATAAGGCTTCAGGAAGCCTTTCTACCCAATCTCTTCTATGTAGATGCACAATCTTGGTAATTATTCATTCAATTAATTTATTTGTGGACTCCACTTGACCATTTGCTTGCAGATGATAAGGAGTGGATTTCCTATGCTTGACCGTGTACTCTTCCATAAGCTTCTCCATTATTTTGGATGTGAATTGAGTTCCTTGATCTATCACAATTTCCCTTCGAACACTAAAGCGAGTAAAAATATCCTCATAAAGAAAATTGACTATTGTATAATTTTCATTAGCAGAAAATAATGCTTTTGCTTCTACCGATTTAGTGATATAATCAATACATACCAATATATACTTTTTCTGCTTGGATGGAGGATTAATACATCTAATAAAGTCTAAAGCCCATTTTTCAAAGGGTTCGATCAGTATCTGAGGTTGTAATGGCATCTCATTTGAGGGGTTAGGTTTCCCTACCCTTTGGCAGCTGTCACACCTTTTGACATATTGTTTTGCATCTTTGAAGAGGGACAAACAAAAATATCCTAAAGAAAGGATTTTATAAGCTATCCTCTTGTCAGCAAAGTGTCCACTACATGGTTCATCATGACATGCTTTGAGAATATCAGGCATTTCATCTTCCCTGACACATCTTCTAATCACAAAGTCTGGCCCTGTTTTATACAACTCGTTAGAAATCCATCAATATCTTTAACTATCCTGAATAATCTTTCTTCTTTCTCTAGGAAATAAATGTGGAGTTAGATTCCCTGTAACCAAATAGTTAGCCATATTTGCAAACCAAGGAGTTTTAGTAGTTACTGCAAATAAGTATTCATCAGGAAACCTATCTTCTACATGAGAGTCTTCTTTGATATTCTGAATCCTAGACAAGAAATCAACAACTGTGTTTTGTTTCCTAGGTCTATCTAACAGAGTAATATTGAAGTCCTATAAAAGTAAGAGCCATCTTATAATTCTACCATTAGTAATAGTTTGTTCATCAAATATCTAATTGCAGAATGATCAGTATGAATAAAAGTTTCATAACCTATTATATAATGTCTAAACTTATTAATTGCATGAACAACAACTAGGAACTCTTTTTCAGTCATAGTATAATTTAACTTAGTGGGAGTCAAATTTTTACTTGTATAGTAAATGGCATAAGGAATCAAGCCTTTTTGTCCCAGTACAGCTCCTAGAGTTGTATATAAAGCATCTGTAGAAATATGGAAAGGAAGTTTCCAATTCAGTCCTATTAAGATAGGTGCTTCAGATATTCTTGTTTTCAAGGCTTCAAATAATGATTAGCAATCAGGATTCCACTTGAATTCACAGTCTTTTGTAAGGAGTTTGAAGAGTGGAGATGCTATTTTGGTAAAGTTTTCTATAAATCTTCTATAATATCTAGTAAATCCTAGAAAACTTCTAACATCTTTTTGACAATTTGGAATAGGTAACTTGGAGATGACTTCAACTTTGGATTTGTCTACTTTAATCCCATCCCCTGAAATGTGATGTCCCAAAACAATACCTTCAGTAAACATCATAAAGCATTTTTCATGGCTTAATGAAAGGTTTGTTTCTTTACATCTTTTGAGGACTTTTTCCAAATTTTCCAAGGCTTCTTCAAATGTATTACCATAGACTGTAAAATTATCCATATATACCTCTACACAATCATGGATTAGATCAGAAAAAATTCCTAGTACTACTCTTTGGAATGTTGCAGGTGCATTACATAATCCAAAAGGAAGCACTCGGTAGGCAAAAGTTCCCCATGGACAAGTAAATGTGGTTTTATCCTGATCTTCAAGTGCTACCTGAATTTGATTATAATGACTAAAACCATCCAAAAATGAAAATTACTTTTTGCTTGTTAATGTATCTAATACTTGATCTATAAAGGGCAAAGGAAAGTAATCCTTCAAGTTTTCTTTATTCAATTCCCTATAATCAATGCACACCCTCCATTTACCATTCTTTTTGGGCACTATCACCAAGGGAGAAACCCATTGGCTATCTGTGATTGGGTAAATGATGTTTACATTAAGTAATTTTTGGAGCTCTTCTTTCACAATCTCCCTAAGATTTGGATTCATCCTTCTCTGAAGTTGTCTGATTGGTCTACTATTTTCCTCAATATAGATATGATGGATGCAAGTCTTAGGGTCAATACCTTTCATATCAGTATACTCCCATGCAAATGAAATAGAATGTTTTTATAGGATTTTGGTTAGCTCTTCTTGTTGTAAATTTCCCAAGTTTTTTTTGATATTCAATGTTCTACTTCGAAAAATTTCAATTGCAGAATTGCCAAACTCTTCCATAGAGTAGAGAGACATTTGTTTGGATGAAAAATATTCAATATCAGAATCCAACTGAAATTGTGTGTGATTATATTCTGAATATGTTTCAAAATTTTCTAATGTGTTCAGGATTTTACTATCCTCACTAACTTTAGAAAGAGTAAAGATAGGTTGTATAGCATCTTCATCATCGACCCATTCATTGTCTCCTACTTCTGTAATTGCTTTTGCTGGAGGATACAAAGTAAATTTCTTTGTTGAACTACCATAAAAAATGTACATGTCACCAGATCTACAACTAATAAAAGCATCAGCTGTGGCTAGCCAAGGTCTTCCTAAGATGAGTGGGTGTCCTCCTAGATTATTCTTGGGAGTCAAAATCATGAAATCCATCGGATATTCCCAAGAATCCAAGGAGACTGAGATGTCTTCTAGTACACCATCTGGTTTGATTACTGATCTATATGCAAGTTTTAGTAAGGTAAGTGTGAAGAGAAGATTAAGAAGTTTATGATGTTCCATAGTCTGTCTACTCATAATGTTTATAACAACCCCTAAGTCAATCAATGTATTTGGAATTTCCATTCCATTTATGTGTGTCTTGACAATTGGACTTCATGGATCCACATATTTCTACATGGTAATCTTTCCCATCATGATATCTGCTATTTTTCCTACCAAGTGGATTCTTTTTGTGTCTCTTGGTTTTCTACCTTGTCTTTTGATACTCAACTCCTTTATTGTTTTTGCTAGGATAGGAATTTCTCTAATGGCTTGTAGCAAGGGAATCTTGATACAGACATTCTTTAATTTATCTAGGAAATCATAGTCAGGCAACAAGATTTGTTTTTCCACCCCCTGTCAATTTGTAATATCTCAGGAAAAGGAGGTGTGGATGTAGATATAGGTTGCTCAACTATAGGAGTTGTGTGGATTCACTCTTTTTATTTTTATTTTTGAATGGTTGGGTTTTAAAGGGATGCTTCTTCAAAACTTTTATTGACTTTCAGAGAATCCTCCTTAGAAGCATCTTTCTCTTGAATATCTATAGAAGATTTTTCCTTTTCTAAAACCCTACCAGATCTAAAGGAACAATCATGTAGGTAGGAAATGGTTGTCCTTCTACCATGTAAGCATTCTGAGGGTTTTTGTTGTTGGGATTTGGTAATGGTTGGGCTGATAGTTGATTTGGCTTATGTTGAAATGGAAGCAAGAGTTGAGGATTTTGATTTTGTTGAGGGGTTGTTGTTGTGGAAATGGAAATGAAAGGTGAGGGCTATGATTTGGAAGTTGTGGTTGAGGATTTTTTTGTTGGTTTTGTGGGGGAGGATAGCTCTGATAAGATGGAGGATATTGATAATATTGAGAAAATCTCCCATAAGGATTTTGTACCCCTTGTGCCCATGATTGAGATTTATACTGACTTTGAGGCCAAGGTTGTTGCCAAGAATTCCAATTTGGTGAGGGCTGAAAATACATTGGATTGTTAAATCCTTGATTTTGTTGCCCTTGCCAAGGTATTCTTAAAGCAAAGCAAAGAGGTTCTATAGAATTTGGAACTACTTCCTTCTGAAAGACAACTTTAAAACCTGGGATTGAAGAACAATCCTTGGTCTCATGATTTTCCGAGAAAATCATACATGTTTCTACAAAATTTGCATCTAAGGAAAATTCTCTTAGAGCATGTTTCTTTCTACATTTTAGGCAAAAGATGGCTAAGGCATCAACGTCTGTTTTCTGATTGTTTTGAATTTTGAGGGTGTCTAGTTGTTCACTAAGGCTCCCTAGAATGTCTATTTTGAACTCATCAAGCATATTGCCAATTTCTGCCCTACTTACTGTCTCAGTTGCAGATTTGTTTGCTCTAATAAGAGAAGGATCTAGGCCCTTTTCTAGTTTTAAATTTTCCTCTTTAGATATGGACACATAGTTCTACCATGTCACTTAATGGAAGTTGAGAGATGTCTCCTTTTCCCATCATGTTTAAAATATCTATCCATTCATCTCTAATGGCTTTCAATAAAAGGGCTTTCAAGGTTTCCTCATCTAAATTGCTCATTTTTTCTCTCTTTAAGCTGTATTGAAACCTCTCAAGAAAATCCTCTAAGTTCTCATCTTATTTTTTCATCATTTTGAATACATCATCCTTATGATTGGTAGGCATACAATAATCCAAGTATCTATCCAAAAATGCCTGCCTCATATCATTCCAAGTCCTAATAGATTGAGTGACTAATCCCATAAACCATTTCAGAGCAGCCCCTTTCAATGTTGAAGGGAACAATTTGAGTTTTTGAGAGTCTTCTAGATAGTCATAGGTTCGGCATAAGACTTCAAACTCAAATAGAAATGTTTCAGGATCCTCACTTTGCAATCCATAAAAGTTTGGGAGGACGGATGGTGAAATGTTTTTCATTGTTGTATGGGTTTCCTCATCTACTATAGGGAATCCAAATGAGTTATCTGCTTCCCTATTTCCTTTACCTTCACCATTGTTACCCCTACCTCCCCATTCTTTCCTCTACCTCTGCCTCTACCCCTTCCTCCAAATAGTGAAAATTCTCCATCTTGCTCTTGTTTTGCCATGATATTTTCCTCAAAATCTTCTGCCTCTTCTATTAATGGGTGATGAGAGAGATTTTCTACCTCCTCTTCTTCTCTAGGTAATTCTACTTCTTCAACTGCAATAGGCTCCCCTATGGAGGTGAAGAAGGGTTCTTCTCCTAGGTCAAATTTAGTAGATGGAGTGGGAGAATCTTCTAATTCAGTTGTTGCCCCTTGAATTCCAGGAATCCTAAGGCTGGGAGTATGAGTCTGGGATGGAGGTATATCTTGTCTATTCCTTGAAGTAGTTGGAGTTGTAAAAATCGAACTTTTTCCCCTAGCTATAAACCTTCCCCTAGAATCTCTTTCTCTATGCATGTCATTTTTTTGTTTTTGGTGATTTTAATTGGGCTAATAATTCTTTTTCTGATCCTCCAGATCACACTAGGTGCAAGAGGAGAGCATACTCAAGAAATTATTGGACTAATAATTCCTTTTTATGATCCTCCAGATCACACTAGGTGCAAGAGGAGAGCATACTCAAGAAATTATTAATTTTCCCTTTTTTTTTTTTGAATGTAAGAGATAGGCTACCTAGTTACACTTCCCCAACAATGGCACCAAAATGTTTAGTCAATTTAGTATGTCCGCAATTACTACATCAGTTATCAATCCGAGAGTTGTAAATTGATGAAGTGTAGTGCACTCTATGTGCTAGACAACCCTTTTCTTACCTCACTGTTTTTAGTTTTATTTTGTTTTGAGGTTTGTTCTGTTGGTCTCCTAAAGTGGTCTAATGCAATGGAAATCCTAATCCGTTGTTAAAACAAAAGTTTAAGAATACTTTTTAAAGATCAAGTGTGTATGTAGAGTTGAAGATAACGCTTATCCTATTGCTTCTTGTGATAATTTCCAATCTTTGAACTTAGGAGATCTTAAACATGTTGTCTACAAAATTAGAACCTGAATGAGAGTGTGAATATGTAGCTATATAAACCAAACTAAAAATGAAGTACTGAAAATGAGATTATTATCTCTGTTGTTCATCCTAATTGCAAAATTGAAATCTAATAAACTGCTGCAATTTAAACCAAAAAGTAAAGAAACTGGAAACTAATGATTAGTCAATGATTTCATCCATAATCACAACATTTCACCAATTAACTTCTAAAACAGGGTGAAGCTAAAGGCTCTAGAAATATCACCATATGGCATGAAAGAAATGACATCTATATTATCTAATTGCACACTAATGAAAGAAAAGCCAATTACTTCATCTATAATCACAATATTTCGCCAATTAACTTCTAAAATGGGGTTAAGCTAAAGGCTCCGGAAATATCATCATATAGCATGAAAAAACTGAGATCTAAATTATCTAATTGCACACTAATGAAAGCAAATCCAATTACTTCATCTATCATCACAATATTTCGCCAATTAGCTTCTAAAACAGGGTTAAGCTAAAGGCTCTGGAAATATCATCATATAGCATGAAAGAACTAACATCTAAATTATCTAATTGCACACTAATGGAATAAAAGCCAATTACTTCATCTATAATCACAATATTTCACCAATTAACTTCTAAAATGGGGTTAAGCTAAAGGCTTCGGAAATATCATCATATAACATGAAAGAACTGACAGCTAAACTATCTTAAACAGTAAACAAATCTCACAAAGTAAAAGCATAAAAAACTGAAATTGAAAACTAAGTTTCAGTAGAGGAAGTAACTCTCAATAACACCACTTGATGCAAAAATTACACTAAGAAGCTCGAGCATAACCAGACTTAAAGAACTATTCTGAAGTGCACCTATCAGTGTTAGTAAGAAATGTGACAAGCTGCAAAGACATGTACAAGGTTAGAATGATTAAGATCATAAGAAAAACATGAGAAATATACAATTCCAATGAGAGAAAATATACATGAAAACTATAAAAAAACAAAAGAAGGACCTCAGCTACACAGGGTCCCTGTGGACAGCTTTGGACTAGCATGTTGTTACTTCAAAATACACTCAATTAGACATGTGAAAACATAGTTTGTATTATGAAAAATAGAGTAATGCGTCTCTCGGTTATAGAAGAGCAAAATAACACTATAACAACCATATTAATAACTTCCTATCTACGTTGTAAACACTTATATTTATAGAGAAAATAGATAAATTTATCTCAGAGGAATTTATTCAATGATAAACACGTGAACAGGTGAAAATTCAAGGATTCAGCCTCTCGGTTTCCATGAGCAGTAAATCTATACGAGGTGGATGTTGGATTGCATTACGTAAATGGGATGCAGGTGGCGAAAATGGATCCACGAGTTCAAGAATGGCTTCGAGCTTCTTTTACGTGCAGGAACAGTGTTCTAGTTGGCATAGAACTCTTCGTTGACCTCCCTTTGACCGGGACTTTTCCTTCTGAATTTGGCTAAGTAAATAGGACCTCATCCACGTGTGGACAATTCTTGAGTTTCCCATGTGCCTCATTCTCCTCCTAACACCTGTAACCTATAAAACAATGGAAATGGCTGCAGAATTGCCAGTTAGCTACAGAAAGTGGCTACATTTCGTAGCTAATAAACAAAACCTAGATCAAATAGCACACACAATGATATAATTTGAAAATCACTCAAATACACTCCTGAAATCAACATGTAACAAATTTTGATAGCTTAGGATGCACTGACATGGAAAAATATAAGAGAAAGGGTTTAAGAAAATGCTTGGAAGAGAGGTAGTTTTTGGGCTCAACAGGGAGGTGGCATGATTTAAAATTGATAAATCGTTTAAATTTGTGTTTATAATTGACTTATAACTTTAAACCGCACATGTTCGTAATACGTCATGTTTTTTCTTTATCGAAAGTGCGCTACACGATAATGAAATTGCATCAGAAGATTTCAAAGGGGCTTTTGGGACACGTTTTATTATTTTAGCGATGCGCGATTGCGATCGACTTATCACATTAGAGGTTTTCTATGGAACACTTGGGACGACTTCTAGATGAGATAAAGGATGTGCGCGATGCAACATATTCATTTTATAATTGTTTTCCTTTGATAAAGCTTTATGATAGGGTTTTATTATAATTCAAATTGGACCGATCCTTATCAAGAGGACTTTCATGGGTTTGATAGATTTGCAAATTGCAATTGCGATTTAACCCATCCTAAAAGAAAATTTTATATAACCTATTATAAAAATTTATTTTCAAATGTTTTACTGATTTTATCTATATTCCAAAAGGGGATCCAGTTCTTATTAAAGTTTATATGAAAATTTTTGAAATGGGGAGAGTTGTTGTATAGCACATCATGCTCCAACTATTACAAACTCGACTCACCCTGCGCACTCAACTATAGGGGTCAACGCACTCAACTACGGACTACTAGGCCTCTGCACACTCAACTACAGAGCTTTCTCCTACTCTACGACCCAAAACTACACTTTACACTTCAAATATGACTCAACTCTTCATCCTTATCATTATTCTTCCTTGATCTTCTTATCTATTAGTTACTTATAGCCTCGCTCTATTTATACAATCCCATGGTCAGTGGACCATAGGTAGATCTCTACAGCCGACATTACATTACAAGATTGAGGGCGGACAACCTTATGACTCTTTTACAAACTACATGCTCTGCACTCACAAAATGCAGAATCTTTACATCGGGGTTACAACTTTTGACCAAAATCTGGGCTCTAAGCCCCAAAACTTCCCTTGGGGGATCTCGCACCCAACAACCATCAGATCAATATCATGCCTGAGGATAGAAGCAAGATGACCTTCGTGACTGAATGGGGATGTTTTTAGTACATTATGATGCCTTTTGGGCTAAAGAATGCACCAACGATATTTTTGCGTGTAGTCATTGCAGCATTCAAAAACTTCATTCATAAATTTTTGGAGGTATACTTTGACGATTGGACAATGTTTGGATTGGTCAAGCACCATGTGGCGAGTCTTTGCTTGATGCTAAATACATGTAGGAGATACCAAATCACGCTCAATCTAAAGAAGTGTCTGTTTTGTGTCCCTTTTGGGATCCTACTAGGTCATGTGGTATGCAGACAAGGATTGATAGTAGACCCCGCGAAGATCGAGGTGATAATCAACTTGGAGGCACTGAGAAATGTGAAACAGTTGCGCACAACTCTAGGGAATACTAGATACTATAGGAAGTTCATCAAGAGCTATGCCCAGATCACAGTGCCTATGGAGAAATTGTTGGAAAAGGATGCTATGTTCTGTTGGAATGATAAATGTCAAAAGAGCTTGGATGTGTTGAAAGAGAAAATGGCCATTGCACCGATCCTAGTCTTCTTGGACTAGAAGAAGGAATTTCATGTGCATGTGGACACATCATGTATTATGTTGGGGGCCATGCTGACATAGGCTAGTGAGGGAGAACTAGATCATCCCATAGTGTTCACAAGTAGGAAGCTGTCTAAAGCAGAGAAAAATTATTCCATGACAGAGCGCGAAGGATTAGCTATGGTGTACATGCTCCAGAAGTTCAAGCACTATTTGTTGGGCGTGTTATCACTCAGGTTGTTCCCAAAAGTTGTAAGAAAGTGTTGATGCCACGAAAATCATTGCATCAACATTGAAGGATAACCACCCGGTCCGGACCTTAGTACAGCTCCTTTTCCGTTTAGAATGGTGGCTCCGACTGGGGATAATGGGACCAGTTTCCCAGTAATGGATAAATGGGATGAATGAATGATTGGTTGATTAATCTAATGATAGGCGAATAACTTAATCTATCGGTGAAATAAAAGAAATACTACTAATCCCGGGAACTATTGTATTTTTAAAGTGTAGCGCTTGATGATCTATGTTTATAAAAAGGCACGTAGATGAATCTATTCAATAAACATGGACTTTTATTCATTCAAGAATTACTCTGCTTAAATTGTTAAACAAAGGGATTAGCGCAATATTGCTACACTTTATATATCATCGATACATATATGATCAAAGGAAAAGCATCCCATAAACATCCAATAGTGGAGGGAATAAAGAAATGCTGTTAAAACACATACATATATTTGATAATAGCAAAGGTAATCAAATAACAATTCATATGAAAGGAATGAATTCAGACATAGATAATAGTACCATATGAGCTACTAGACACTTCCAATATCAATCGCTATTTGAGATTCTTCTTCCAACGCAGAAATGCTTTCAAACAAAGACAGTAGTGCACATTTGCATAAAAGCTTCCTTGTCAAAATTAGAATAATTGGTCCAGTTTTATAAAAGAATATGGCTGAAGCACAATAGTGCAACTTCAGTCTTTAAGTCAAGTACAAAACTTTTTGACCCTTTCCAAAAAAATGAAAGGGTCTATAAATACTTAATTAATCTAACTATTTATGAAACTGAAATCCTATTTAATTGGTATCAATTAATTTTGATCATAATTTCCTCAGCAATTTGGCAGTCGGAGGCATGACTCATCAAGTAGGTTGTTTGCCTTTGAATCTGAGCTGACTTATCGCAAGTATCGGCTCCACTTCGGGTGGTCTATTGAGGCAAGAGCTAAGCTGGGCAGCATAGGTGGCATCCTGAATATCGGGGATAATATACCCGATTGCATCTGTAAGGCACTTGAGGGCGGCTCTTTGAGTGTGTGGTTTTACCAAGAAGAACCAATAGGTGTCCCATGTTAAACTGTTAATTCCAGCAATTAATCTCCCCTTTTCCTCTAGATCTGGATAACATGACTGCTCCACTGTTTTCATCGCTGTCAATTTTCCTGGTGTGCATTGGGAAATCATGTTTGACAAGTAGAGAGTGTTATTAACTAGTTCAACCAAATTGCTTGAAGTTGATTTGCAGCTTGAAACTGCCCTCTCTTCTTTCATTAACTGGGACTGCCATTCTGTAAATAATATATCTTTATGTGACTCTAAAATTCTTGGTAAATTCGTCGCTTTTCCCTGGTCAGTATCTTTCCAGTCAAGAAATGCAGCTATTGTTTCTTCAGCTTGATCCAATTCCGTCCTAGCCTTTTCTACTTTCTCACTTATTGATGCCGTTAACTCACATAGTGGCTCTGCCTAGGCGATTTGTTGACATAGAAGTTTGATTTGTGCTATTAATGACGTATTTATCTGTAGTGCTTCTACTCAGAATTCAGTTATTTGTGGAACGCCCTTTGTCTTCTCAAGCTTTGCTGATAGTTGAGCAATCTGCTCATCTTTTGTTTTCAACATTTTCTCATTTGCTGCCTTCAGTTGTGCCAAGGCCTCTGACAATTCTTTCTACTTTTGGATTGCGTTGTGGTTAATCCTTTGTTTCTCTACCTGCAATTGTTGAGTTAGTTGATTGTTCACTTGCTGTTGTGTCAACAATTGTTGTTCTGACTGCTCCGCTTTCTGCTTTGCTTCAGTTAGCTGTGCCTGTAATAAGAAGATTTCCTGGTCTTTTCTTTTCAATAAAAGACTCACCTCTGATGCCTTGTCTATTGTTGTTGCTGAATAGGCTCCAGAATATTGTGACAGTTTTGTCAAGTCATCAGAGGGGTCAAATTCCTCCTTCCAAACCACATTGCCCGTGACCGTCTGTTCTGGGAAAAGGGAAGGTTGATCAATCCTTCTTCTCTTCCTCTGTCGTTTTACTACAACTTTATGCCTTGGGTTGTAGAAGACATCCAAGGGAGGAATCTCTTCTACCTGCAAAATGATTTGATTGGAGGGGTCCTTTGGTATTATTTCTACTTCCTTTGAAATGGGTGGGCCACTGGTTCCACTTGGAGCCTGTTGTGAAGTGGTTTCCTGTGTGTCTGCTGCTTTCGAAGTTTCAGTGTTCTTTGAACATTCCAAACTACTGATAATAGAATCAAATTTCTGCCATTCCTGGAGCAATTTTGGATCAATATGAGTATCCACATTTACTTCAATGTTGGTCTGTTTCTGCTCTTTAGTCTGGGTCTCCTCCCACACTTTTTCCTACTCTTTAGTCTGAGTTTCCTCCTGTCGTTTTTCTTGTTCTTTTGTTGTAACCGGAGGTTCCTTTGACTGTTCCCATTCAGGCTCGCTTGATGATGTTGTTGGGGTTGTTGCTAACAGATCTAGAGGCAGAGTTTGCAACCTCTGTTCTCTAAGTCTGTTGAATTCAACCAACCCTTCATCTTGATATTTCATTCTGGCAAATGCCTTAACCTGCATTATTGACTCGGTTGAGGAGAACAGGTCATCGAACATATCTTCTTTATGATAAAATTTTGCCAATTTGGCCTGTTCAAGTGCATTATAGGTGACTTTGTTGGGATCAAATTGCCTATTAGGGAGAGTTGCTAGAGTTAATGATTTTATCTTTGTAGCTTCTTTCTCTGCATGTTTGAAATCATGCAACATGTAGACACCGCATCTAAAAGGAAAAGAGGGCCAACCCTGCTTCTTATTTTTCTTGAGGGTCTGTGTGACTCCCTCGGCAATGATCTGATAAGCTATTTCCCTCGCCAACAGTTTATCAGGTATCTACAAAGGAAGGACGTGAGGTTTGGCTTGGCTATCGAAAACTCTTATATAAGTAAACGTTTCCTCCCCGAACCATCTTCCTACTGATGTTAAGTCAATCCCGGCTTTGTAGGAAATCTTGGGAGTAGGTTTATCAAAAATAGAGTAATGAATGGGTAACATAAAGCCATTGCAGACTTGGTATAAATTGTGCTTATAAGAGGATTTCCATAATTTCTGATGGTATATGTGAATAGGCATGGGGTCTTGTGATGTCCACCTCCAGCCAAGCACAGGAAATTCAGAATTAAAACACAAGGTATCTAAAATATAGGCACTGTAGTAGAATGGGGGAATTAACCTTTCAGTAACGCGGGTCTTATTTCTAAACTCAAGAACATCTGTTGCTAGTTTATCTGAGAGTATAGTTGCCCAGTCCATTATTTCACTGTTACACGCCGCTTCCATCAAGGGAACCATTTCTATAGTGAAATTAGCGGAATCGTGTAACCCCCACAATCTACACATCATTATTCCAGCATAACAATAAGGAGAACATAGGGAATCAACCAAGTACTTACCGGAAGATTCATGTTTTTGTTTTGCCAGATTTTGTCTCCAATCCCGGATGGGTTCGGATTCAATCTCATTCTCTTTTTGGAATTTCTCCAAGAATGCCTTGTTGTACTTCTTCTCTGGCTCAGGTAAATGATACATTTGCCTTAAATCATTAGCCTTGAATGACCCGAAAATTCTCCCGTCTCTGGTGCAGAAGGTTCTGTCCATGATTGGGATTTCCTCAATTGCCCACCGCACTACATTCGTATATGGGAGAATTTGTTCCCAAGATGCTATCCGATGAAGGAAGGAGTCAGCTAAGTCCTTTAAAGTACCATCAGATTTCCGAGTTGAATCTGCAGAGGCTTGTACTGTTGTCACTTCAGGTTCTTCGGCTTCAATCAAATTGTAGGTACTTTTCCAAGTAGTTTTGCCGAGACCAGAACATGTAGTATTATATATCAATCCTTTCTTTTTATTTGTTGGGTCAGCGACGGCTTGTCCTGTGGCTGGCGCAGCGGACTGTGGTTTTCTTAGACTTCTTCCACATTCTGCTGGAGTTTTCTGCTTTGGAAGAATTCTGCACAGGAGTGAAAATAAACGTAACACAGAGAATTGGTAATGAAAATCCAATATGAGAAAGATATATTGATCAATGCGCGATGAGGGAATAAAATTTTAAAGTGGCCGCAGATACAATCTATGGGAAGATTTTAGGACTTACTATTACATTAAATGGTCGTTTAAAACCTGCCAATCCTTTAAATGCCCATCATATCATTAATCGACCGAATGATTCGTTTAAGTGTGCCTTGAATGTTTTGGCGGTTGAGCGCAGGTAAATCATTGTTCGACAGATCAAGCTTTTAATATGAATTGATCGTAATATCCCTCTGTTTTAATGACTTTTTTGAAATTTGTGCTTTATCGCAATCGGGCATCGGGGAAAACTTAACTCCTTATATTGACACCTTTTGAAATCCCCGATCACCGATAGTGATATCGCATCGCATCGGGAGTATGGGCACTCTATGAAAACATGGATAACATATCGTCAATCGCCGATAGCGATATCGCATCACATCGAGGTGAATTACCTGGGGTGCTTTAAGAATATGCATAGTATATTGCTGATAGCCCATAGCGATATTGCATCGGGGAAAACCAATGGGCCATTAAAGTATGCCTCCTATGTCATTGCGATATGTGATCATGCGATCGCTTTATCGCAATGATAAAAGATTGATTATTTGTATTATTAAGATCAAAATGGGTTTATCAGAAAGGTTTTCATAATGTTTTTCATTTTGTTTTCGGACCTTTTCTGAATAATACAATGTTGATACCAATCAAAACTAAAGGGACCCATTTCATATGATAGTTTTCCTAAATAAATAATGATATGAAATGGGGGGTTGTTGTAGAGCACAACAATTGGCGATTCGCTGGAAGAAACAGTTATCTTTGAAAAGTATGGAAATACTTTAAACTTTTTCAAAATAGAGTTCTCATTAAAGGGGAAAATTCTAATATAACTAGGTATATATGCATTCTAAATAAAATGAACCTATCTTTGTTATTTTCCTCTCTTGTTTAAAATTAGATACATTCTAAGTTTTAAATTGGCGTTTATTGGTTTATAATGATAAAACAGAGAACCTTTCCAAATCAACTTTTAGAATTGACTCCTTTGTCATAGGTAGAGCCTCTGCGGCCAACAAACGTTCATAGTTTCGATAGGGATACCTTTAAACCATATTATTGTCCATTGTCCCATCCATTTAAGAGTGTGATTAATAGAATGAATTCAAAACATGTTTTCACATTTTGTACTTCCTTTCTTTTTCTGTTATTGCTAAGATAAAAGGCCATTGTCCTGGTTTGGTGGCCAGCTATTGACAATGCCATTCACTGGTAGTAATCTAACCGAACAAGCTGGCTCTTGATGAGACCCCTTGTCTTATAATTCTAAGCCATTACCCTATTTTGGTATGCAGTATTGGTAATGTCGGTTAAACTATTTCCCTATGAACATGGTAAGCAGGCTTGTAATAACACCTCTTATCTTTAATATCAGATATTTTAGAATTACACTCTGAGTAACCATAAACTTTGGTGAATGGGATGGACAATTTTCTCCTTAAGAGTAAATGGATGACAAGGTAAGAGTTAAAGATTCTGAAATTGGATTAGTTTCTGTTTTGATATTGATAACCCTTTTGTGGCCAACCTGAAAACATAAAATGATTTACAATACTTCTAAACTTTGAGAAGGGTTCACAAAAATTGAATTGTGATTTTGGAATGCAATTATACCTAGTTTCCTAGAAATTATCCCTCTTATGTAAGACTTCTATTATTTAAAAGTAAATATCCACACTACTTCTGTTGAGCAACTTTCAAATACAGCAAAGGTCAATGGAAGATACCTTACAACTTTATTTTCTAATGTTCCTACAAACTACAAAACTCTATTAAACTAAAAAGGAGAAGGGGTTACCTCCTCAATTAAATAATTTCTTTAAGATAAGGCCATTAACAGGGAGAGAATCTCTCAAACCTGATAAATCTTGTAATATGAAAGTCGAATAGCCTATCTTCTCACAGATCTGAAATGGCCCAAGCCACATCTTCTGGAACTTGGTGTGTTTTCCCTTGTCCTCATGGGCTTTGTCCCATTTCAGAACTAAATCATCGACTTGAAATTGTTTTGAACCGGATGAGACTGAATCAAAGGATGACTTGATGATTTGCTGATGTTTTGCATGAATAACCCTGGCTTTTTCCCTTTCCTCTTATAATTTTAAAATTTGGTCATGCCTAAGTTGAATAGAAGAAGAAGGGCTTTCCTCAATAAACTGAACTAAGGCTAGAGAAGGAAGAACAAGATTTGTTGGTAACACTGCTTCTTTTCCATACACAAGGTTAAACGGAGAAGATCCTATGGAAGCCTTCTGTGTTATCCTATCAGCCCATAGTGTGAATATTAAGGATTTGTGCCATTTTTTATGGTTCTGTTTGATAGTTCGCTTAATAATTTTAATCAGATTTTTATTTGTAGACTCTGCTAAACCATTACCCTGAGGATAGTAATTAGCAGAATATTTTAATTTAAATCCTCTTTTAATAGCGAAATCAAACATAGAATTGCCTGAAAAGTAAGATTCATTATCAAAAACAAGAGCATTTGGGACACCAAACCTGGTAATGATGAATTGATCTATAAACTCAATGATTGCCTCAGAATTTGTTGTCTTCAAAGGAATTGCTTCAACCCACTTAGTAAAATAATCAGTAGCAGTAAGGATATACTTATGTTTTTTGGAAGAATGCGGAGTAATTTGCCCAATGATATCCAATCCCCATTGCTCAAATGGTTGTTCAATGTTGATCGGCTGCAAAGGAAAAGCTGATTTTCTTTGTCTTCCACTAGAAGTTTGACAATTTTGGCATTTCCTTACATATTCATGAGCATCTCTAAATAGAGTGGGCCAATAATAGCCAGCATGAATGATTTTATGGGTTGTTGTGTCAGCTCCAAAATGTCCTCCTGCTGGTCCATCATGTAATTCCTGCAAAACCTTTTGTGCTTCAGGTTTTTCTAGGCATCTTAATAAGATTGAATCATAATTTTGCCTAAAAAGCACATCATCAATAATTGTGAAATTTTTTGCTTTCAATCTAATGGCCCTTTTGTTTTTGTAGGACAGGTTAGGAGGTGCATATCCATTTTTCAAATAAAAGATTAAGTCAGCATATTGTGACTCAGAATCAGTAATACTTATCTGGTTGATTTCTTCGGTTTGATCTGTATCACCTGATTTTGGAATGTTGGATGCTCCTGCCGATAACTTGCAAAAACCTTAGCCTCTAACAATCTTTGCTGGTTTAATTTATAAGTCATATTCTTGAAGTGCTGTAACCCAATTTGCCCTTTTTTCACCTAGTTCCTTTTGGATCAATAGTTCCCTTACTGCAGGAAAAGGAACTATAACTTTTGTGTGGGATTTTAAAAGGAAGGGTCTGTAATGTTTGACAGCTTTATATACAACAAAGGCTTGTTTTTCTACTTTGGAGTAATTCAATTAAGCACCCTGAAGATTTGAACTATAAAATGAAATGGGTGCTTTCAAATTGTGATCATTGAGCTGCGTGAGTACTGCTGCATAAGACAAGTGGGATGCGATAGTATACAATGTAAAATGATTAGAAAAATTAGGAGTATTTAAGGCTGGGGCATTGATTATTGATTGCTTGATTAAATCAAACGCTTCCTTTTCTGCTGATCCCCACTTAAATACTGAATTTTTCTTAATCATAGTTTGAAGTGGCAAAATAATTTGAGAAAAATATGGAACAAATCTTTTGACAAAATTGATTTGGCCTAAAAATGACTTCATGGATTTTTTATTATGAGGGAAAGGGATTTCAGAGATTTCTTTGATCCGATCAGGATCAATATAAATGCCATCTTTAGACACAATAAAGCCTAAGAGCTTTCCTTGGTCAAGAGCGAAGAAAGATTTTTTAGGGTTAAGAGAAATACCATATCTTTTGTAGTGTTGAAAGATTTGATTTAAATCATGCAAATGATGGGACTTCTCCTTAGAAAATACAATAATATCGTCTAGATAGACGACTACTGTTCTATTAATCAACCCTTTAAAAGCTATATCCATCGCTCTTTGGAACGTCGCTCCTGCATTAATAAGTCCGAAAGGCATTTTCTGATACGCATATGTTCCCCATTTTGTTTTGAATGTGGTTTTAAGCTGGTCATCAGGATGGACCAGAACTTGGTTATATCCTGAGAAACCGTCTAGAAAGGACATTAACTCAGAGCCTGCTACTGATTGGAGTATCTGCTCCATAGTAGGTAATGGGAAATTATCTTTTAAGCTCGCCTTGTTCAAATTTCTGAAATCAATACAAATCCTAATGTCGCCATTTTTATTTCTGACTGGCACCATATTGGAGACCCAGTTGGAGTGCCGAACGGGAAAAATAGTGTTCATATTTTATTTGACTCTCTAAGTTCGGATGTATTTTCCTTAATTTCTGCTGAATTGGTTTCTGATCGGGAAGCATTGGAATGGTATGCTGGATGATGAATGTATCATATGTCTTTAAATCATCATACTTCCAAGAAAAAACCTATTTATTTTTCCTTAACAGTCTAATGAATGCCTCCTTCTCTTCCAAGGAAAGTCCTAATCCTAAATTAATGTTTTGAGGAGTTTGCTCAGTGCCAAGATTTATCAACTCAAACCTTAGGGTAGAACTTTGGAGCTTTGCATTAGTCACAGGTTTAAACCTGTCTTTAATATCATAAAGATCCTCAAGCTTTACCATAGGCTTAGGGATTGAATTTTCCTCAGGTTTACCTCTTATTTGAAGGTCATGCTCGTTTTCCTCGATGATTTGATCATCATAGGACTTTTCGGAAGTTAAGAACTGTAAAATGTCTTCATCATGGTTAAACACTCTCCAATTCGTGACATTGTCAGGAATTGATGGCCTAAAAAGCAACTCTACTGAAAATCTATCTGGGCTGTAGTCATTGGAAGGTAGGAGCTTGGAGGCAACAATGGCTAGTAGGTCAGCTGCAGAATTTTGAGACCTGGGAATAGAAGAAATATTGAATGCCAAAAAGTGGGAGGTAAGTTCCTGTGTCAACGATTGATAATGCTTGAGATGGGTGGAAAGACAATGAATTGTATTCCTTACATGTTTGATAATAATTTCAGAATCTTCGAACACTTTCAAATATTGGACCTTGAGGCCAATGGCTTTATATAGTCCTTGGACTAAGGCTTCATATTCTGCTGTGTTATTTGTGCATTCAAATTCTAACCTACAGGACAACATTGTTTTTTCCCCTTGTGGGCTAATCAAAATACATCCTGCTCCTGAGCCCTCACTAGATTTGGACCCATCGAAATATAACGACCAAAATAAAGAAGTATTAACAATTTTATTTACAGTTTTCTCAGTACCATTGAAACATCTTGACCGATCTGTTTGTGAAAAAATTTCAATATGAGATGTAAAATGGTTTACTGAGAAAGGGGATGGCTGGGCGACGAAGTTGCCAAAGAATGACTCTGATGAATAATTCCCCAAAATGTTGTTATTAAATGCTATTGGTAGGTTTTCTTGCTCAAACTCAGTGACTGTATGGGTCATATGCTTTTCTCGATCGATCCTTATTTGATTTGGCTTACCCTTATAGGGAAGCCACATATGTGACCAATCAGTAGAAATGTACCCATGTAGTTTCTCGGACCAATCCCTACTCAAGATTAAACCATAAAATTCAGGTATAACGGCTATTAGGATATCAATCCTTGGTACTATTCTGGGATCAACAGATAACCTGATAGTTACGGAATTAATTTCTCCCAAAACCTGTACTTTAGTCCTGTCCAATTGTACAATATGAATAGCAGACTTTTGGGGTTCAGTGTTCAGTTTGGAACAAACTGAAGCTGGCATTATGTTAGAAGATGCCCCTGAGTCAATCAAATAGTTGTGCAGGTTTCTATTGTAGATCTCATAGGTTAGAAGGAAAGGTGGAGTATGAGAGTTTGATCTATCTCCTATTAGGACTGCATCAGTAGCTTCAACTATACCAGAAGGTGGTTGATCTGTATCGTTAGCGGCTTTAGCACTAGGAAGAGGTGAAGTGGGAACAACATTTAATTCTTTGAGAAGCAATTTCTGCTGATGTTTTAATTTTCTAAGTTCAAATATGGTAATGTTTTCCTTAGTTTTCTTCATATCATCAAGAATATTGTAATCCATTGAATCTGATACTACCAAAGTTTTAGATGTTAAAGGAGTATTTGAAGTTGAAGGTTGGTTTTGAGGAACTGCTGCAGGTGGCTTCTTTGTAGATAGTTTTTCCTTTGTTGTAGCAGTACCTGCACTCCTTTTCTTTGAAGTTGCCTTAACAGGTTCGGAGGTACTTTTACTCCTAGTAGTGACAGGAAACACTTCTTCTTCATTATCTGTATCGGAGTTAGGCAGTATGAAATCCCACATTCCATGACATTCAACAATCTCCTCTTCTTCATCAGTAGGTGTAACTGTTTCTTATTCTCCTTCTTCAAGATCTGAATCTGCATTTGATATAACATTTGGTGGTTTTGATTCAGTTTTCTTATAATTTCTAAAGGGTCTTTTGGTTGAGGTTTCTGCTACCTATTTTTTTATTTCAACCATTTCGTTTGACAAAGTCTTGAGGACCTTTTGCAGACCCTCCATGTCATATGGATCTTTTGGGGTTTTCTTTCTTGAATCATCTTTAAAAGAAACTTTTTTGGCTTTTCTGTCTTCCAGAGCAGCTTTCTTTTCTAGAGCATTAATGCATTACTCCACAGCAAGTGCTTCTTTCATGTTTTCAGCTAAAGTAGCTTTCCCAGCCATGTCTACAAAAATAGCTATATTGGCAGGTAGGGCGGTTATATACCATTCGCTTCAGATTTTCTCACTTGGTTTGGAGGCCGTTGGGATTTTATTCCAGAGTTTATTGAATCGGGCGTTAAATTCTTTAATCGGTTCCCTATGCTCTATCCTAAGATTGGAGAGATCGTTTATTAGTGTAGCCAAAGACCTATCATCTCCATACTTAGTAAGAAACTCTTCCTGGCAAGTGTTCCAACTGGTAATGGAACCAGAGGGTAAAGAAAAATACCAGGATCCTGTTGATCCTTGCAAGGTATAAGGGAAAAGTCTAACAACAACATCTTGTTCTGTGACTCCTTTCAAGTTGACTGCCAACATGAAGTTATTAATATGTTCCTCAGCTTGGGTCCCATCATCTAGGTTAAACTTGGGTAGCCATTTTTCAGGAGCATCAGGTAATGCATGCAATGGTGCAGGCATGTTGACTGCACCAGGCCTGGTCCATGGATCTGCCATTATAACAGCAGTAGCAGATGATGCTACTGTTGAAATTCCAAATGTCTGGGAAGGAAATAATGTTGCAGAGTAAGCAGATTGGGATGTTAAAGTTCCTAATCCCTGATGAACGACAATATGTAATGGGGGAGTGGATGGTTGACTTCGCACAGGGGAAAGTGAGATGGAGGATGTGGATGAAAGCTCTTCACTGTCAGATCCTTCAGTATATTTCTTCGCCTTTTTCCTTTTGGGTAAAGGGAACTCAGTGGGTTAAATACCGAGCTTTTCGCTCTGAAGTCTCGTGAGAGGGTGAGATAAATTGAACTGCGAAGTCGCACTGCTTTGTGATACCTCAGATTTCTGTGGTGAAATCGAGAAGCTTTGAAGTTTGTGGATAATAGACTGGACTTTAGGGGATTCAAGACTTAATTGTTCTGGAGTATGATGGGTTTGAGCAGTGGTAGTTGATTCCTCTTCTTCTTGTTTGGATACTAGAGAACTGGCATGCAATTGGGAAGTACGAGGTGATATGGAGGGAGAATTACTCTTAGAATGGCCTGCAGATTTGGGTTTGCTTGCCATTCACAGTTGAGGCCCTCCTTCTAGCGCCAAAAATGTTGATGCCCCAAAAATTGTTGTATCAACATTGGGGGATAACCACCCAGTCCGGACCTTAGTACAGCTCCTTTTCCGTTTAGAATGGTGGCTCCGACTGGGGATAATGGGACCAGTTTCCCAGTAATGGATAAATGGGATGAATGAATGATTGGTTGATTAATCTAATGATAGGCGAATAACTTAATCTATCGACGAAATAAAATAAATACTACTAATCCTGGGAACTATTGTATTTTTTAAAGTGTAGCGCTTGATGATCTATGTTTATAAATAGGCATGTAGATGACTCTATTCAATAAACATGGATTTTTATTCATTCAAGAATTACTCTGCTTAAATCATTAAACAAATGGATTAGCGCGATATTGCTACACTTTATATATCATCGATACATATATGATCAAAGGAAAAGCATCCCATAAACATCCAATAGTGGAGGGAATAAAGAAATGTTGTTAAAACACATACATATATTCGATAATAGCAAAGGTAATCAAATAACAATTCATATGAAAAGAATGAATTTAGACATAGATAATAGTACCATATGAGCTGCTAGACACTCCCAATATCAATCGTTATTTGAGATTCTTCTTCCAACGCAGAAATGCTTTCAAACAAAGACAGTAGTGCACATTTGCATAAATGCTTCCTTGTCAAAATTAGAATAACTGGTCCAGTTTTATAAAAGAATATGGCTGAAGCACAATAGTGCAACTTCAGTCTTTAAGTCAAGTACAAAACTTTTCGACCCTTTCCAAAACAATGAAAGGGTCTATAAATACTTAATTAATCTAACTATTTACGAAACTGAAATCCTATTTAATTCGTATCAATTAATTTTGATCATAATTTCCTCAGCAATCTGGCAATCGGCGGCATGACTCATCAAGTAGGCTATTTGCCTTTGAATCTAAGCTGACTTATCGGAAGCATCGGCTCCACTTCGGGTGGTCTGTTGAGGCGAGAGCTAAGCTGGGCAGCATAGGTGGCATCCTGAATATTGGGGGTAATATACCCGATTGCATCTGTAAGGCACTTGAGGGCGGCTCTTTGAGTGTGTGGTTTTACCAAGAAGAACCAATAGGTGTCCCATGTTAAACTGTTAATTCCAGCAATTAATCTCCCCTTTTCCTCTAGATCTGGATAACATGACTACTCCAATGTTTTCATCGCTGTCAATTTTCCTGGTGTGCATTGGGAAATCATGTTTGACAAGTAGAGAGTGTTATTAACTAGTTCAACCAAATTGCTTGAAGTTGATTTGCACCTTGAAACTGCCCTCTCTGTTTTCATTAACTGGGACTGCCATTCTGTAAATAATATATCTTTATGTGACTCTAAAATTCTTGGTAAATTTGCCGCTTGTCCCTGGTCAGTATCTTGCCAGTCAAGAAATGCAGCTATTGTTTCTTCAGCTTGATCCAATTCCGTCCTAGCCTTTTCTACTTTCTCACTTATTGATGTCGTTAACTCGCATAGTGGCTCTGCCTAGGCGATTTGTTGACATAGAAGTTTGATTTGTGCTATTAATGTCGTATTTATCTGTAGTGCTTCTATTGTGAATTCAGTTATTTTTGGAACGCCCTTTGTCTTCTCAAGCTTTGCTGATAGTTGAGCAATCTGCTCATCTTTTGTTTTCAGCATTTTCTCATTTGCTGCCTTTAGTTGTGCCAAGGCCTCTGACAATTATTTCTGCTTTTGGATTGCACTGTGGTCAATCCTTTGTTTCTCTGCCTGCAATTGTTGAGTTAGTTGATTGTTCACTTGCTGTTGTGTCAACAATTGCTGTTTTTCCTGCTCCGCTTTCTGCTTTGCTTCAGTTAGCTGTGCCTGTAATAAGAAGATTTCCTGGTATTTTATTTTCAATAAAAGACTCACCTCTGATGCCTTGTCTATTGTTGTTGCTGAATAGGCTCCAGCATATTGTGACAGTTTTGTCAGGTCATCAGAGGGGTCAAATTCCTCCTTCCAAACCACATTGCCCATGACCTTCTATTCTGGGAAAAGGGAAGGTTGATCAATCCTTCTTCTCTTCCTTTGTCGTTTTACTACAACTTTATGCCTTGGGATGTAGAAGACATCCAAGGGAGGAATCTCTTCTACCTACAAAATGATTTGATCGAAGGGGTCCTTTGGTATTATTTCTACTTCCTTTGAAATGGGTGGGCCGCTGGTTCCACTTGGAACCTGTTGTGAAGTGGTTTCCTGTGTGTCTGCTGCTTTCGAAGTTTCAGTGTTCTTTGAACATTCGAAACTGCTGATAATAGAATCAAATTGTTGCCATTCCTGGAGAAATTTTGGATCAATATGAGTATCCACATTTACTTCAATGTTGGTTTGTTTCTGCTCTTTAGTCTGGGTCTCCTCCCGCACTTTTTCCTGCTCTTTAGTCTGAGTTTCCTCATGTGGTTTTTCTTGTTCTTTTGTTGTAACCGGAGGTTCCTTTGACTGTTCCTGTTCAGGCTCGCTTGATGATGTTGTTGGGGTTGTTGCTAATAGATCTAGAGGCAGAGTTTGCAACCTCTATTCTCTAAGTCTGTTGAATTCAACCAGCCCTTCATCTTGATATTTCATTCTGGAAAATGCCTTAACTTGCATTATTGACTCGGCTGAGGAGAACAGGTCATCGAACATATCTTCTTTATGATCAAATTTTGCCAATTTGGCCTGTTCAAGTGCATTATAGGCGACTTTTGTTGGGATCAAATTGCCTATTAGGGAGAGTTGCTAGAGTTAATGATTTTATCTTTGTAGCTTCTTTCTCTGCATGTTTGAAATCATGCAATGTGTAGACACCACATCTAAAAGGAAAAGAGGGCCAGCCGTGCTTCTTGTTTTTCTTGAGGGTCTGTGTGACTCCCTCGGCAATGATCTGATAAGCTATTTCCCTCGGCAGTAGTTTATCAGGTATGTAAAAAGGAAGGACGTGAGGTTCGGCTTGGCTACCGAAAACTCTTATATATGTGAACTTTTCCTCCCCGAACCATATTCCTACTGATGTTAAGTCAATCCCGGCTTGGTAGGAAATCTTGGGAGCAGGTTTATCAAAAATAGAGTAATGAATGGGTAACATAAAGCCATTGCAGACTTGGTATAAATGGTGCTTATAAGAGGATTTCCATAATTTCTGATGGTATATGTGAATAGGCATGGGGTGTTGTGATGTCCACCTCCAGCCGAGCACAGGAAATTCAGAATTAAAACACAAGGTATCTAAAATACAGGCACTGTAGTAGAATGGGGGAATTAACCTTTCAGTAACGTGGGTCTTATTTCTAAACTCAAGAATAGTTGTTGCTAGTTTATCTGAGAGTATAGTTTCCCAATCCATTATTTCACTGTTACACGCTGCTTCCATCAAGGGAACCATTTCTATAGTGAAATTAGCAGAATCGTGTAACCCCCACAATCTACACATCATAATTCCAGCATAACAATAAGGAGAACATAGGGAATCAACGGAGTACTTACCGGAAGATTCATGTTTTTGTTTTGCCGGATTTTGTCTCCAATCTCAGATGGGTTCAGATTCAATTTCATTCTCTTTTCGGAATTTCTCCAAGAACGCCTTGTTGTACTTCTTCTCTGGCTCAGGAAAATGATACATTTTCCTTAAACCATCAGCCTTGAATGACCCGAAAATTCTCCCGTCTCTGGTGCAGAAGGTTCTGTCCATGATTGGGATTTCCTCAATTACCCACCGCACTACATCTGTATATGGGAGAATTTGTTCCCGAGCTACTATCCAATGAAGGAAGGAGTCAGCTAAGTCCTTTAAAGTACCATCAGATTTCCGAGTTGAATCTGCAGAGGCTTGTACTGTTGTCACTTCAGGTTCTTCGGCTTCAATCAAATTGTAGGTACTTTTCCAAGTAGTTTTTCTGAGACCAGAACATGTAGTATGAGATATCAATCCTTTCTTTTTATTTGTTGGGTCAGCGACGGCTTGTCCTGTGGCTGGCGCAGCGAAAGCGACTGTGGTTTTCTTAGACTTCTTCCCCATTCTGCTGGAGATTTCTGCTTTGGAAGAATTCTGCACATGAGTGAAAATAAACGTAACACAAAGAATGGTAATGAAAATCCAATATGATAAAGATATATTGATCAATGCGCGATGAGGGATTAACTTTTAAAGTGGCCGCAGATACAATCTATGGGAAGATTTTAGGACTTACTATTACATTAAATGGCCGTTTAAAACCTGCCAATCCTTTAAATGCCCATCATATCATTAATCTGCCGAATGATTCGTTTAAGCGTGCCTTGGATGTTTTGGCGGTTGAGCGCAGGTAAATCATTGTTCGATAGATCAAGCTTTTAATATGAATTGATCGTAATATCCCTCTATTTTAACAGCTTTTTGTAAATTTTCGCTTTATCGAAATCGGGCATCGGGGAAAACTTAACTCCTTATATTGACACCTTTTGAAATCCCCGATCGCCGATAGCGATATCGCATCGCATCGGGAGTATGGGCACTCTACGAAAACATGGATAGCATATTGCCGATCGCCGATAGTGATATCGCATCGCATCGGGGTGAATTACCTAGGGTGCTTTAAGAATATGCATAGTATATTGCCAATCGCCGATAGTGATATCGCATCGGGGAAAACCAATGGGCCATTAAAGTATGCCTCCTATGTCACTGCGATACTCGATCTTGCGATCGCTTTATCGCAATGATAAAAGATTGATTATTTGTATTATTAAGATCAAAATGGGTTTATCGGAAAGGTTTTCATAATGTTTTTCATTTTGTTTTCGCACCTTTTATGAATAATACAATGTTGATACCAATCAAAACTAAAGGGACCCATTTCATATGATAGTTTTCCTGAATAAATAATGATATGAAATGGGGGGTTGTTGTAGAGCACAACAGAAAGGGAATACGGCCGAGGTAACCATAGACCAATATTCTAGATACAAATTCTAGCCAATCGGCATCCACAGAGGGCTCTCTCTTTAAGATTTAGCTTTATTTTTCAAAGGTTTTAGGCTAGTTATGAAGCACAAGAGTCTTGTTTTGAGTTTGGGTGGTGAGATGCAATAGAACGGTGAGGTAAAATTAAAGAGTTCAGTCCATTGGGCATGATGGAGTCAAATAAGGGTGGCTTTCTGGATTTGGTTTCTAACAGAAAATGGCATCACAGAGCAAGGTAGTCAAATATGGAACAACTAAAGGCTGGAATCAGATGGAATGGACTCAAATGGGTGAAGGGCAGTTAAGAATCCTTCATCATATTGAAAATAGGGAAAGTGAAAGCTTACCGCAAAGAGAAATTAAGAATTCTTTATCAAATAATCAACATGAGAGAATCAGGAGAAACAGGAGCAATTAAGAATTCACTGTTTATACTAATCCTAAAGAAAACACAGAGAATAATAAAGACTAAAAGCAGAGTGCAGCTAAGAAAATTCTAAACTAATCATTTTCTATACCATTCAGATCATGAAACACATATGATATAGTAAATGTGAAAACTGTAAAACACAAGATACAAGGATACTTATTCATCCATAGGTTGATTCAAGAATTCCGTGATAGGTCTTCTACATGAATTCTTCATCTAGTAGGCCAGACAAAAGTTTTCTTCCAACAACTTTGTATTCCAAAGTTCAATATTACAGAAAAGTCTAAGAAATCTACACACACCCAACCTCCTCAAAAGTCTGATGAAGGGGCTATTTATACAACAAAAATATGTACAACAGGTATCTCATAAAAGCTCTGAGATAATATCTAAGTTTAACCTAAAGTAATTTACAAGCAAAGTTGTGTTGGAAGTTGGCTCATTAGGGTTCGGCCTGCAACTGTCTGAAGTAGCTGTGCACCGACTCTCTGACTTAACTGATGCATTAATTATGATCTGCTTTCCTTAGTCGGCTCGGATACTCTTTAATGTTGATTTGATTTGTCTTTAATTCTGCACTGATACTCTTTATGGCCCCTCTGAGACAGTGGCTCCCAACGTGTCTTCTTTTCTCAGGTAAATCATGTCTCGGAATGTTCGCACTGACTGCAGCATGTATCCTTGTTTATCTCTATTTCCCTCTTCTGCGAGCTTTGGGAATCGCTTTGTTTGCTTTAAATTTTTCTAAGAGGAAGAAAAACTGCAAAATGGCTGGTTGGGGGAGGCTGCGAGCTCATTGATGGAGCTTTTTCCTGGTCAGAGGTGGTCGAAAACTGGAAATATGAACATTAGTCGCTTGGAGCACGCAGGCGCTATATGCAGAAAACATAACAAAAATGACCTTTTTTACCCTTTATTGACAAAAATGATTTTTTGTGGGAAAATTTGATCCAAAGGATGGATGACATCAGCATGATGTCAATGGGGGGTATGGGATAGTGACGTGGCGGTGACGTTGTTTGGCCATTCATTAATTGTGGCAAAAAAGTTTCAACAAGCTATACATGATGCTCTATTTACAGAAAATGAAATAGTAGTGGCATTTGGACTTGCACACTTTCCTAGTCTTTTTTTGGGGGGTTCATTTCTTTTCATTTTTTCTTTTGACCATTATTTTTTCACCCTCTAATTTTTCTTTTAGGGTATACCCGCTTTACATTTTTTTTATTTTTTGTTTTTTTCATAATATGGAAACCTTTACAACAAGGAAAGGTATGAACATATTACAGACCTCAACCAGTCAATCATGAAATATGACACCTATAACTATAGGAGTATAACACTGGCTCCACTTGGGGATGGCTTGCCCTGGTGGAAATTCAAGAATAGTAGGTTAGATGGCCTTATGAATACCTTTTGTTGTGCTCTGAAATCTTCCTTTGCTGAATGTAGAAACTATACAAAAATATGTTGTAAAATATATACACTATCCTAGAGCTGATTCCAACAACTGTACATCTGTTTTGGGTAGTCTTTACTTGGATTATTTATTTCTGCTCCCAAGTCTTCTTCTGCAATCTGTGATAAACTGAAATGAAGCAAAACAGAATGGTAAAGTTCCTTCATTGATTTCTAAATATTCTGCACTTTCCTCCTCATTCTTCGCTGATATGAACAAACTGATTACTTCTTTCAAGCTGTTGATCCTGAATTTTCTTTATGTACATGTTAGAGTCAGAATATATCAAAAAACTATATCAAAGTAATGTTTCAGCATTCGACCATTGACTAGTCCTTTTTCTGTTTCTGTACCATCTAGTCTCTTTAGAAAGTAAGTATTGTTTCCTTGCAATGCATGGATGATAAATGGCCCTTTCCATAGGAAGTCAAACTTCCCATGTTTTCCTTTGTCTTCTTTTCTAGAGTCCCACTTTAGAACTTTGTCACTCGGGTAGGAACTTTTAGCCTTGGTCCTTTTGATCAAAATCTTTTTAATTTTCTCCTGCACAACTATGAGATCTGGCCTGAAACAAAAAAGTGTTGCAACTTTCAAACCAAATTAGTAAATCATCAAAATCTTTAGGCCTTTGGATTGGAATTTTTTTATTTTTTTTTAAGGATTTATTTCCTAATCTACTAAAATCTGAATTAAATCAAACTAAAATCCTACCTACTCTATTTTATTGAAAATCAGGTTGAATTAAATAATACAAAAGTGCCAATGAAGCCAATCAATCAACTGTAGAAACAAATGAACTGCTTGACTGATAGTCAGTGAAATCAGAAGCATAATTCGATCATGTACCCACATAATCGAAATTGTGACATATAAAGGCCACTGCTGATGTATTTGGTCCTTATAGAGAAAACATGTTAAAGAATTTGAGTTAAGAAGAACCTCCATATAATCTGCTATATGATCAACAAAAGTATAAAGTGTGATAGTTTCTTCTGGACCTTCATTGTCTAATTGATTAGCTGTATCCTCAATACTAAACCCTGCAACTAATTCTTCGGCCTTTCTCTTGAAAGCATAATCATCCTCAATCTGCAAGTCGAAAGGTAGTAGAATTTCTTCATGATTTGGGGAAGGAAGATTTTGTAAGAATTCTTTAGGATCACGGAAATTATATGACTGAATTTGAGAATGCAAAAGCTTAATTTCATTTTCATATTTTTCAACAACTAAATTAAGAGAACACATTTTAATTTTATGAGGGTATTCTCTTGATTTGACCGTTATAAACACCACTCTTAAAAAATCTTCATCAAGCTGAAATTTTGATAACACCTCCCTGAATTCATTTAAAGCCTCATCAAATGAAAGATTTTCCACAAACCCGGTCATCCTATCTCACTATTAATGCTTTTGAATATGTATTATTTGGTTGTGGAATTTCTCTGAAACTTGAAGCTCTGGATCTTTGAACAACAATGTTTTGACTGGAAAATGATTATCACAAGAGTCAAAAGGATGATACTTAAAAAGCCTGATCTTTATCTTTTTGTATTGTTCTTTCAGGTTAGTCCCTCCAGTGGAGTCTTGATTGTGAAAATGATGTGGAGTTTCCAGGTGGATGATTTTAACCTTTGTGTGTCTGATCCTTGTCCACCATCATAGATCAGATCTAAACCTGTAAAATAGTTCTGAAGAAAAGGTTCAGTTTTTCCAGGAAACAAAATTTTGAGATTTTTATGATTATTTCAATTTTTTTTTATTTTTCAAAGCAAATTTTATGATTTCTTTAAGAGGCTTTAGATATGAGATTTAAACTTTGTTAAAGACTTTATTTGACAAGAGGAAATGATCAAGTATTTGAAACAACTGTTAAAAACATAAGCTAGACCGGAGATAGACTGAAGCAACATTTATTTACCTCTGCAATTGCAAAGAAAAAGTAGTTTCAAAGGCTACCTGGCTCACTTTAGGCTCCATCTATAGTTTATACCGTAAACAATAGTAACAAAAAATTGTTTAGTTCCCCAGTTGAGTCGCCAATGATGTTATCACTCAGGTCGTTCCCAAAAGTTGTAAGAAAGGGAATACAACTGAGGTAACCACAGACCAATCTTTTAGATACAGATTCTAGCCAATCTGCATCCAGAGAGGGCTCTCCCTTTATGATTTAGCTTTGTTTTTCAAAAGTTTTAGGCTAGTTATGAAGTACAAGGGTTTTGTTTTGAGTTTGGGTGTTGAGATTCAATAGAAGAGTGAGGTAAAACTAAAGAGTTCAGTCCATTGGGCATGATGGAGTCAAAGAAGGGCGACTTTCTGGATTTGGTTTCTAATAAAAGATGGCATCACAAAGCAAGGTAGTCAAATATGGAACAATTAAAAGAATGGAATTAGATGGAATGGACTCAAATGGGTGAAGGGCAGTTAAGAATCCTTCATCATATTGAAAAGAGGGAAAGTGAAAGCTTACCGACAAAGAGAAATTAAGAATTCTTTATCAAATAATCAACATGAGAGAATCAGGGGAAACATGAGCAACTAAGAATTCACTATTTATACTAATTCTGAAGAAAAAAAAGAGAATAATAAAGACTGAAAACAAAGTGCAGCTAAGAAAATTTGAATTAATCATTTTCTTTACCATTCAGATCATGAAACACAGATGATATAGTAAACGTGAAAACTGTAAAACACAAGATACAAGGATACTTATTGATCCATAGGTTGATTCAAGAATTATGTGATAGGTCTTCTGCATCAATTCTTCATCCAGTAGGTTAGACAACAGTTTGTTTCCAACAACTTTATATTCCAAAGTTCAATATTACAACAAAGTCTAAGAAATCTACACACACCCAACATCCTCAAAACTCTGATGAAGGGGTTATTTATACAACAAAAATGTGTACAACAGGTATCTCATAAAAGCTCTAAGATAATATCTAAGTTTAACCTAAAGTAATTTAAAAGCAAAGCTGTGCTGGAAGCTGGCTCATTAGGGTTTGGCCTGCAGCTGTCTGAAGTAGTTGTGCGTCGACTCTTTGACTTACTTGATGCATTAATTCTGATCTGCTTTCCTTAGTCGGCTTGGATACTCTTTAATGTTGATTTGATTTGTCTTTAATTCTACACTGATACTCTTTATGGCTCCTCTGATACTCTTTGACTTGTTTTGTACCCTGTTAAATGCTGAACCGACCCTGCTCACTGTTGCTTGGCAAGAAATAAGACTGTAACATGTCTTCTTTTCTCAGGTAAATCATGTCTCGAAAGGTTCGCACTGACTGTAGCATGTACCCCTGTTTATCTCTGTTTCCCTCTTCTGTGAGCTTTGGGAATTGGTTTGTTTGCTTTAAACTATTCTAAGAGGAAGAAAAACTGCAAAATGGCCGGTTGGGGGAGGCCGCGAGCTCATTGATGGAGCTTTTTCCTAGTCAGAGGCAGTCAAAAAATGGAACTATGAACATTAGTTGTTTGGAGCGCGCGGGCACTATATGCACAAAACATAACAAAAATGAAATTTTTTACCCTTTATTGACAAAAATGATTTTTGGCGGGAAAATTTGATCCAAAGGACGGATGACGTGAGTATGATGTCAGTGGGGGGTATGGGACGGTGACATGGCAGTGACATGGCGGTGACGTTAGCGGAGGGTCAGCGGGAGGGCAGTAAGCTGTTTTGCCCACATCACTTATGGGCTTGGACGGTTTCAGGTGGAGGGGCAGCGAACAAGGTAGGCGGTTGACACGTGGCAGCAATACGAGAGCAATACCACCATCTCCCCGGAAGGTAAAAGTCAGCAGCAAGGGGGCTAGCGAAATGATCGTGGACTATCCGATGTGGAGCCGTTGATCAGATGGAGGGAACTGCGTGGAAATGGAGGAGTTTTAATGCGCAGGGGCCCGATCATATTAATGTTAAATTAATGATATCGGGCGTAGTTTGATTGGTTTAGGAGGGTTTGCTTTTAATTAACCCGGGTGGTTAATTATTCCATGAGTGCGCAGAAAGGGTTAGGTTATTTAAAGGTTCCAAATGAACCATTAATCCCTACTTTATCAATGTTATGGTTATAGTTAACCAGGGGTGAGAAATATGTATTTTTTTGGGGTTTTTACAATATAAATTTAATACGGGAAATGGTGATAATTACAAGGGAGTTATATTAATAAAATTCAATGGTTAATATTATTTTGAAATAAAACTAAAAGAGCTAAGTCATAGTGTTTGAAAACTTAGGCAAAAGGAAAAAATAGGTGTTTTGGGGTGACAACATAATTTTTTTCTAAGTAAAATGGGAGTTCACTTAGGCCAACGATGAAATGGAATGAGTGGCTTCAAGAGGGATATTAAGCAGATATTAATATCTCTGGGGGAAATTAGTAAATGATTTGGGGAAAGGATGAAGGGGAGTTAGACATGCCTCGCTTGAGCTATTCCAAGAGAAATATCTGCCAGAGTACTTATGATAGAGGTAAAATTAACACTTTGAGAGACAAAATCAATCATAAGTTTCATTCTGCAACACCAAAACTTCCTACCCAGCCTACTTTATCTCAAAAAAACTTCTTCTTTTATTGGGTGCATTTAGACTAGAAAACCCTCATCAATCTTTTCTTTTCTTTGAATGGTAAGCCTATCTAGGTCTGCAATTATTTCTACCAATCTACTTATCTGCCAAGATTAAACAGTTTGGACATATTTTATTCTCTATCTAAAACATGAAAATGAAACATGAAATGGCCAAGATTAAGCTATTTGGCCATTCATCAATTGTGGCAAAAAAGTTTCAACAAGATTTACATGGTGCTCTATTTACAGAAAATGAAATAGTAGTGGCATTTGGACTTGCACACTTTCTTGGTCTTTTTGTTTGGGGATCATTTCTTTTCATTTTTTCTTTTGACCATTATTTTTTCACCCTCTGTTTTTTCTTTTAAGGTATACCCTCTTTACATTTTTTAATTTTTTGATTTTTTCATAATATGGAAACCTTTACAGCAAGGAAAGGTATGAACATACTACAGACCTCAATCAGTCAATCATGAAATATGACACCTATAACTATAGGAGTATAACAGGGTGGACACTTTAATATGTATATAGATCATTCTGCGTTGAAGTACCTAGTCAACAAGGCTGTGTTGGCAGGAAAAATATGTAGGTGGTTGCTACTGTTTCAGAAGTACGACTTCGAAGTTATGTGAAGCCTAGAAGACTGAATGCGGGACCTGATCATTTGTCATGCATTAAAACTAGAGAGGAACCTACTAATTTGGAGGAATGACTACCTAACACACAACTCTTTGCAGTGCACATCGTGTATAGTCACTTTGAAGATATTATCCACTTCTTGACGACATGATCGGCTATAGAGGGTTATACAAGCCAACAGAAGAAGGAACTAGTAGTGCACGCAACAAACTCTTCTATCATTGCAGGGAACTTGTATAGAATGGGGTCAGATGAAATATTGTGATGTTATGTGCCTGAATTTGAATGAAGAATCATCCTCACTGAGGCTCATGGAGGAGCTGCAGGAGGACATTATGTAGGAAAAGCAATAGCGCAGAAGATTCTACGCACTTGGTTGTGGTGGCCAACCATGCATAAGGATTCGAAAGCATATTGTAGGGCATGCGACACATGTCAAAGAACTGGAAGGCCATCATGGAGGGATGAACTACCTTTGATGTTGCAGGTGATGTTGCAACCATTTGAGAAATGGGTGATTGACTTTGTGGATCCAATTTAAACTCAAGGAAAGAAGACGGGTGCATAGTACATCATCACCATGACTGAATACTTGACTAGGTGGGAGGAGACGTAGCCTGTGAAGGATTGTATAGGCGTGACAAAAGCACAATTTATTTTTTAATATGTGTTGACAATATTTGGCTATCCAAAGATCTTGATAAGTGATTGTGGTACACACTTTCTTACCGAAACAATCAGCGCGTTGACAGAAGAATTTCAAGTGTATCATTAGAAAAGTACACCTTATCATCCATAGGCTAATGGGATGATGGAAGAATTCAATAAGATACTAGAGCTTGTGCTAACGAAGGTCTGCAATGCTCAAAGAAATGACTGGGATGTGCACGTACCCATGGTGCTATGGGCCTACAGAACGGCTTGCAAGAAGGTGACTCGGAAAATGCCTTTTAGACTTGTGTGTGGTGTAGAAGCTATGATGCCAATGGAATACATTGTACCTAGTCTACACATTGTGCCACTCACAGTAATGGTAGATCACAGAGCCTTGGAAGAGAGGCTCACTCAGCTAGAAGAGGTTGAGGAAGACCGATTTCTAGCTGGATTTCATCAACAAGTTCAAAAGGAGTGCAAAAAGGCATGGCATGATCGGCAAATCAAACTGTGCACCTTCAAGGTAAATGATCTGGTCTTGTTATATGATAGTAAATTTGATAAATTACCAAGGAAATTTAGGAGCCCACAGAACTGCGCAGGGAGTTGTGCTACAAAATGGAAAACCGCACAGGATAGTTGGAAAGTCACTGTTAAAGTCACAGTTCATGATTTTACGATGAAGAAAAGGTGAAAGGGAGCGGGTGGGGGGGGGGGGGGACATTTAAGTCGGAATTTATGGACAAGGTCTTTGAGAATCTGCTGCCAATCTAGCATTAATGAGCTAATTTTGGGCGAAACATTCAGATTTGAACTTGAAGGTGCCTATAAATTATAGGTGGCTGCCCAACGAAAACATGGAATTTTGAGAATTGAGTTGTTGAGCTCTCAGGGGCATGTGAACTGAGAAAACTTTGAAGTGTTGATATCAAGTTCAGTATTTGAGACATTGCCAAAGGAGACACAGGAGTTGTTTCATAGCATCATGTCGATGCCCATAGAATCTATGAGCGCTAAAACAATGATAGCTGAGGGAGTTGTTCCAGAGGTAGTTATGGTAGTAGAGGGAGCTGGCCCCGAAGTTGTGCCTACGAAAGTACCGACAAAAGTGCCTAAATCCCCCAGGACACCCCAGCGAAGGCCTACGCTGACCCAGGAGGGTCCAAAACCGAAGAAGGACAATCAAAAAATGCATCCATCGGTGCGTGCATCACCTAGGAAGCACCCACAGCCCAGGAAACCCACTGCGCAAGAAAAGGCCTGTTACACAGTAATTTGTCACTGCCTTCCTGTCAGTCACCCTGCTGTGCTAATCACTAAGCTTCATGTCTTCTGAACTGGCCCAAAAACCCATTTTCCTAAAGTTTTATTCATCAGCGCGTCTGTTTGCAAAATACCCGCGATGACTGGCGCTCCATAGTGTATTCCGCGCGCTGCCAGCTCGGAAAGACATCATTTTTCCGCGCTGGTCGCCAGCACGCCTTTCCCGTGTTCTTCCGCGCTGACATGACTGTCCTAGTTATGTAGACGCGGCGACATCGCGTCAGTTACCTCATAATCCGCGCTGATCCAGTTTGGGCGATTTTGTTCGAACAACCAGCCTTCCAGATAACTCCAGGCTTGGTTGTTAGCTTTGTGAATGTCGACTCCCTTCTATGGCATGTCTGTTCGACCCTTTGCAACCACTTCCCTTGAGGATAAGCTCATCCTTCCACCCTTTTAGGAGGCTCCTTCTCGTATATATACTTCCACCATTACCATTAGCAGCTAGTTTTTGGATAGTTAGACATAGCTTGGATTGTATAGAGCTTATAGTGCTCAGATTGCTGCTACTATAGGTATTTGGTGTGCTAGGTGTGGAAGTGATTGATTGCTTAGGGAAGGTTGTTTTGTGTTGCTTGTGTGAGAGAGAGAGTTTTTTGTCTTGGGAGAATCATCCTCAAAGGTGAATGCTTGAGATACATGCTGACTGGCCCCTCCTGAGAAGGTTACCGACGTCAGAACATTTGGTTGTACTCTTCTCTATTCTGATTAATAATAGATGACTGTTATTATTGTTCCATTCTCATTTGTACTTGCAATGGTTAAATGTGAATTACATCTTTTCTGACCAATGTATGGTTGCTTTTACTAGATTTCACGCTTGCGTTTGTTTCCTCTTCGTGTGTGCAGGTATCCATTCGCGGAGATCGCGGAGGATCGTGATCAGCCAAAACGAAGGAGCGAAGGCAACATCTCTTCGTCAAACGACAGCACTGGAATCCAAGTAGGTGCTCTTTACCTCTTGTTTAATTGTAATTAGGAACATGCATAACAGCATTGTTTGATTGTTGCTAGACCCTTGCTGGGCTAGTAGGGATCACCTCTATCCGTAGAGGGGATTTACCTCTCCAACAATTTGGTGACTCCACTGGGGAATCAGCCTTTTTGTCTCTTGAGTCCACTTTTGTACTTGGCTTTGATTGATTTCTTTTCGAGTTTTTGGGATTGTCTCTTTGCTTATGAACTTTCTGGGTATATCTGGGAAGCATTTTTATTGTTAAGAGGCTCTTGCTTTTGGTTTGGGAAGTTTTTATTTTGGCCTTGCTCGTTTTTGCTCTCAGCGCGTTTTAATTCCGAACAGTCGCGCTGACATCGCGACCCTGTTCTTTGGTTTTCTTTCCATCGCGCCTGTACGTCTAACAGTCGCGCTGACCTCGTTTTCAGAGACAGCGCGCTTCATACGTGTCCTTCCGCGCTGACATCGCGCCCCCGCTTCTTTGTATTTCCTGTCATCGCGTCTGTGTGTTTTATTTCCGCGCTGACCTCGTTTTTCCGAGACAGCGCGCTTTATTCCTGTTCTTCCGCGCTGACGTCGCAAAGTTGCTACAGGGATCCCCTTGTCAGCGCCGAGTTGCTGAAGGCTACCCGCGCTGATCCTGTAAAATTCATTTTTGACCAAAGTGGCCTCCTAAACCTCTTGCTGTGACTTTCCCTTCTTCTCTCCGCCTGTCTGTGACTTGCTTTTCACTGTCTGAACTCTGGACTCCTTGACTGCGAAGTCTGGATCCATAGGGTTCCGTTTTTGCTTAGTTTTTGGTTTTGCGAACACCTTCCCTTTTGCTTTCGCTGCTTGGTTTGTGTTTACACCGTCACTTTTTCGATTGCTGAATGGTTTCGAGTCTCTAATTGACTGGTTATAACTCTCTTCCTTCGGGTGTTTGCCCTTTTCTGTTGATTTTGCACTCTAGCCCTAGGGTATCTAGTGGCCGTGTGTGTGTCAAGCCTTCCGTAGGGATCTTGCTTTCTTGTTTGATCAGCCAACTTCAGATTCGTTTGTGTACTCGTTCAGTGATTGTTGAAGTGCTTTGGGTTGTGTTTCCGAGTATTTCTCGCTTTCCCCCTCGTTTCAATCCTTGCTTGTCTTGCCGAGCTTAGATCACGTAGCTCGTGCGGAACTTGATCTTCTCATTGATTTGGAAATCTTTGTTGGGTGTTTTGGGAACTTTGTGTGCTTTCATTAGGCAATTACATTTTGCTTGGTGTTCTAGTTCCTCCAAATTATTTTAGATGCTTTGTGTCACTGAAATAAAATCAAACTAGTGGCTTTGCTTTTAAAAATTGAAAAGGAAAAGAATGTTTCATTGATTTGCATTTTCAAAAGAAAAAGTTTCCTTTCCTCGCTTTTAGTTGCATTTAGGCCATTTGATTGATTGTGTTCGTTTTGTTTGATTGAAATCTCTTTACCCTTCTATAGCTAGAATTCATCGAACAAAATGATTCTCTTTGACATGTAGTTTGCATCTAGGTAATTGTGAGAGAACATACGATAGGACCTGAAATCGAAACTTAATCTCAAGATCAACTATAAAATGAACCGAATAAATCTAAAAACGCATTGGAACTAAACGCAAATATCTAGAGGTCTAGGTTAGAGACGTGTTCCGGCGTCTTTAAACATAGTCACTGTTGTTTCACATTACGGTTGGGTGATTCCTCCTTCTGTGTCTCGATAGTGGTCTAACACGGACTATGCTCCCATGTACTGTCACGTATATAGGGAGACCCCACTAGGCTTTTATCCTTTATCCATAGGAAGCCGAGTCTGCCGCCTTGTGAACCGTAACGCACCGAACACAGCATTCGGGAAGATTGACTGCAGTACGGAAAGTCCTTGGCTCTCATACGATTGCTGAGGTGTATAAGCAGTTTTACGAGTCGCTTGGTAAACCTTATACCTAGAGTCTCCAGAGCAGTCACTTTTGATCCTTTTCGGACTCCCTAAATGAAAAGGTGCCTGTGAGCGTCTTGTCACTTCGTGCTCATTAAACATTCGAAGGCGACTGGAGTCATCTTTTCGTCCTTTTCTCGACTCCTGAAACATGAAAAGGTCAAGTTTGGTTCTTGTGTCTTAAAATTAATTCGGCCACGATAACATCACCTGGTTAGATCTTGTGTGCGTTAGCTTGAGTAGGTTTCGTTTTCGTTTGCTATGGCAACTTTTCCAGGATTCACTAACCCAGGTTCCCCCTCTGATGGGAACCGAGGACAATTCCCTCCTCTTGGGAATGTTGGTGCTCCGTATATGGTGACGCTGTCCTTACCAGGGTTAACTGTCGGGTTGCCTGTGTGGTTGTTTTCAACCTCTTTGGTCCCTACCGTATCGGCTGTTAGTCCATCAGTCCCTCCACCTGAACAACGTCATGTTGATCCTAAGGTGGCTCTCTCCCCTTCGACGCCTACTTCTATGTCTTCCTCTTGTACTTCGCCTGGTGAAACTCTCGATGTGGGTAACCAGGTGGCTAAGAAGAAGAAGAAGAAGACCAAGAGGAAGAAGTCTCATAAGGGAGAGCTTACACACACAGTCCCCCTCTCAAGTCCAGCTTTCCACTCCAGTACACCCGAAGTCGGGTCACCTTCTACTCCTCCGCGGAAGGTTAAGTTTCCTTGTCGATTATGCAGGGAGGACCATCTGCTTCGTGATTGTCCTGGCATTCCCAGGGTATTAGAAGTTTGGTCTCACGATCCGGCCTGCCCTTCATCGTCCACTGATGATCATGGCGATGCTACCTCATCAGATGGGAATGGTAAGGAGAAAGGGAAGCTTCGAATCCCCTGTCGACTTTGTGAAGGAAAACATCCCCTTCACCTTTGTCCACTCATGGATAAAGCCTCTGCTGTGTTGGAAAGTCTTGCTGCTCCTCCGAATCCATTTCCCGCTGGTTATCAACGTCTTTCTGCGACTGCGGATCGCGTCCCTGCTGACAAAGAGATTGCTTCAGATTCCTCTCTTGTCCGGGCCCCTCTTCCTGAACCTGGCTATCCTCAGCCTGTTCCAGACCCGCCGTTGGTCGGAAAGGGTGTTGACTCGAGTTCACCTCCTCTCGAGCACTCTGTTTCTGAAGAGAAAAATTCTCATGTTCTTCTCGTCTCCTCAGATTCTCCTGAGATTGATAAAGGTTCTCCTGAAACCTCTCCGGAGAATTTAGATTCGGTTCTTTCCGAGCAGGGGGGCAACCATATGGTTCCCCCACCAAGTAGTTCGGTCATTTCCTTTGATTGGAGTCGTTTGACTACCCCTCCCCTTCCATCCCACATGCCTTTCTGGGTCACCGCCTATGCTTGCAATAAGGCGCTGCCTGGCACTGTGTTAGACGAAGGCGCATCGGTTAGTCTTATGCCCGTTACTACTTGGCAGGCTTTGGGTTCCCCATCGCTTGTACCTGTCGCACCGAATCTCACCGCCTTTGACGGAGGAACGAGTCAACCATTAGGGATCCTTCCACAGATTCCTATTACTTTGGGAGGCAAGACCGTCTATATAGACGTCTCAGTTACCCAAGGTTCTTTAGACTTCAGTCTTCTCCTTGGTCGTGACTATGTGTATGCCATGGGAGCCATTGTTTCTTCACTTTTCCGTGTGGTTTGTTTTCCACACGATGGAAGAATCGTGACATTCGATCAATTATCGTTCGTTCGTCCACAAGCCCCTCCGGCGCACTCATCCTTCCCTCCTGGCTTTCATCCACAAGTTGCATCTGCCTCGCCGCAAATCAACTACGTGGCCACCTACCCCGTGCCCGTACCCAGTGATGACACCATCGTGCATAGTGTCCTAGGGGCATTGGGTCCTGACTTCCGAGACATTGACCTCCCACTGGGAGCGCCACTCTTGGAAGCCCTGACTTCCTGTTCATTATGATGAAGTTCGGTCAGAGCATAGTTCGCTTTCCTATGTCAAGCTCCCTAAAAAATGAAATTAGGTCGGAGCATAGTTCACTTTCCTATGTCAAGCTCCTTAAAAAATGAAACTGGGTTTGGTCGGAGCATAGTTCGCTTTCCTATGTCAAGCTCCCTAAAAAATGAAATTAGGTCGGAGCATAGTTCACTTTCCTATGTCAAGCTCCTTAAAAAATGAAACTGGGTTTGGTCGGAGCATAGTTCCTTTCCGGTGTCAAGCTCCTTAAAAAATGAAACTAGGCTTGGTCGAGCATAGTTCCTGATCTTGTGTCAAGCTCGTTAAAACATGAAACAAGGGTTATGAGGATAGTTCTTTTACTGTGTCAACCTCATTAAAAAATGAAACAACCCCCTTTCCAAATCGAGTCGTTTGATTAAGATCTCGTAAAATACAAGTCGAGTCTTTTCTAGATCTCGAAAGTGAACCTTCATTCCATCCACTTTGTTGAATGCAATGAAGCTTGGGGGGCATGTACCTTGATTTGCATCATTATGCTGGGGGCATGCGAACTTATAACAAGCATAGTTTTTCGTTTCAAGCTTGTGTAAACATGAAACCAAATCCAAGCAAAGTTCTCCATGGTTCAAGCTTGTGTAAAAATGAACCCATACCCGATTTACATCTCGTGATTGCCATTTTTATCCGCTGAATTCTGCTAGATGAGCCTTGGTTGTTTCATTCCATTGCTACCATCTCTTTGGCCGATCATATGCTCTCACTTGGTTGTTTATCCTTTCCTGAGGAACCACAGCGATGAGTGGTTTTGATTAGCCAGCCTCTTGACCATTACATGTTTTGAGCAGTTCCAACATTACCGGAACCAGTTGCTACCCTTTATACCACTCGTTCCTCTAGGACGAGTCGCCTTTAAGCTCTTTTCTGACTCGTAAAATATGAAAAGATTGCCGAGTATTTTTCCTTTTTTTTTTTTGACTCGTTAAAGAGAATAAAAATGGAGGTCTGCTTTCAACTCTTTTCTGACCGTTTAAATAAGAAAAGATTGCCGAGTTCCCCTCTCGACTCGTTAAAAGGAACGAGAGGCAGTCGCCTTTAAAGCTCTTTTTTCGACCGTTTAAACTAAAAAAGATTGCCGGGTTTTTGTCATTTCGCACTCGTTATTGGCTCTAAAACGACGTACTTCTTACCGCTTTTTTACTTTTTCGGGTCGAAGTCACTATTTACGAAAAGTACTCCTCGATCGTAATGGTCGGGCGGTTCTTTCGAGCATTGTTTTATACTTTTTCAGGCTCGAGAGACACAACTGTACGAAAAAGGACCCCCCTGGAGTTTTCTTTTCTGCTGTCTTTTCAGGCTCTCTAAACAAGAAAAGACGCCGAGTTTTTCCTTTGTCAGGCTCGTTAAACACTTGATGACATCGGACATTGTCAAAATGACACTCTTCAAGCATATGCTATCCCCGTCAAGCTTGTCATCCAAAAATAACCGGGGTACCTGCCAGAAATGGTGGGGAAAATGGAACTGTAATCATAGTCGTGTCGGCAGTATGTCGCTCTTGAACATGGCACTCTTCTGCTTCGTGTCTGGGTGGGACCATCTCATCTTATTTCACACTGGCCTCCGTGGGTTTGGGTTATCTTATTCGACCTCTCATCTGCCCATTGCCATCATCACTATACCCTTTGCTCATTTGATGTCAAATACTGCCAAACCCGCTACAGTGCCGCCGATATGTTCAAGGGAAGTTGACCTCTGCAATAATACAACCTCATTTGCTATCTCACACAAATCCTTTTTCCTCTGTCTCGTGTCGATGATGTGGGAAACATTATGGCCCACCTTCGATCAAAGTCACTTCCTGTCGACTTCAGCTCATTATCCGGGAAGGTGGCTTAGAGACTCCCTTCAGGTGCCTTAGAGCCTGCATGCCTCAATGGCAGGTTCTTCGTGTTCGACGCGAGGTTTACATCATTGACCTCCGATCGAATGATTCCGTGGGTGTTCGACACCAGCTCGTTGATTCACATGCCGCGGATTGTACCTATAGTACCTTGAGGGCCATTGTCATTATTGGTGGTGCCTCTCGCGTCTGTTAACAGTTTTCATCATTGACTGGTAATCAGACGATGTTCATGCATGTTCGACTTCAACCCATATATCCACATGCTTGAACTTGTACTTTGTTCGGATCGGGACGGAGCGCAAGACCCTGGATCCCTGTCTGTTATGGTCTGGGTTGCGATTTTGTGGATGATCATTACATGACTCATTGATGGATGGCTGCGCCCATACCTGAGTCTTCATGGATGGCTGCGACCATACCTTATCATTATTATGGTCTTTTTAGCTGGGTGGCTGCGTCCATTCCACGGACCTTTTCGCATGTCTTTTTGGATGGCTGCGCCCATGCCTAGACTGCATGTACTTGATTATCAGAGATATTTCGGTCCTTCCTGGTGGTGTTCCAGTTCGGCGTGTCTTGTAAAGCATTTCACCCCTCCCACTCTCTTGGTCTTCATGCTTTAGGGGGCATCTGTTACACAGTAATTTGTCACTGCCTTCCTGTCAGTCACCCTGCTGTGCCAATCACTAAGCTTCATGTCTTCTGAACTGGCCCAAAAACCCATTTTCCTAAAGTTTTATTCATCAGCGCGTCTGTTTGCAAAATACCCGCGATGACTGGCGCTCCATAGTGTATTCCGCGCGCTGCCAGCTCGGAAAGACATCATTTTTCCGCGCTGGTTGCCAGCGCGCCTTTCCCGTGTTCTTCCGCGCTGACATGACTGTCCTAGTTATGTAGACGCGGCGACATCGCATCAGTTACCTCATAATCTGCGCTGATCCAGTTTGGGCGATTTTGTTCGAACAACCAGCCTTCCAGATAACTCCAGGCTTGGTTGTTAGCTTTGTGAATGTCGACTCCCTTCTATGGCATGTCTGTTCGACCCTTTGCAACCACTTCCCTTGAGGATAAGCTCATCCTTCCACCCTTTTAGGAGGCTCCTTCTCCTATATATACTTCCACCATTACCATGAGCAGCTAGTTTTTGGATAGTTAGACATAGCTTGGATTGTATAGAGCTTATAGTGCTCAGATTGCTGCTACTATAGGTATTTGGTGTGCTAGGTGTGGAAGTGATTGATTGCTTAGGGAAGGTTGTTTTGTGTTGCTTGTGTGAGAGAGAGAGTTGTTTGTCTTGGGAGAATCATCCTCAAAGGTGAATGCTTGAGATACATGCTGACTGGCCCCTCCTTAGAAGGTTACCGACGTCAGAACATTTGGTTGTACTCTTCTCTATTCTGATTAATAATAGATGACTGTTATTATTGTTCCATTCTCATTTGTACTTGCAATGGTTAAATGTGAATTACATCTTTTCTGACCGATGTATGGTTGCTTTTACTAGATTTCACGCTTGCGTTTGTTTCCTCTTCGTGTGTGCAGGTATCCATTCGCGGAGATCGCGGAGGATCGTGATCAGCCAAAACGAAGGAGCGAAGGCAACATCTCTTCGTCAAACGACAGCGCTGGAATCCAAGTAGGTTCTCTTTACCTCTTGTTTAATTGTAATTAGGAACATGCATAGCAGCATTGTTTGATTGTTGCTAGACCCTTGCTGGGCTAGTAGGGTGTTGTAGGGAAAAGTATCCGACTCGGATGACCCTATCCCACTCTAAGGGTGACAGTTCCTTAGCAACAACTGTAAAACAAACTACTTAAGATTTACTTCTTTATGAAAGCAAAAGAGAATGGAGAAATGCACTAACCGTTGCCTTGCGCTTAATGTCGAATCCAAACTCTTCTCTTTGGCCGCTTGCTCCTAGCTCCTTGTTCTTTTGCTCTCCCAGCTACAATGAGATCCTGCAAAATAACAAAGAAGGAAACTACAAGAGGCATGCAATCATAACTGGTTCATGGATTAGTGTAAACCAAACATGCAATCATCACAATATATCATTGAAACAAGAGCACATAGAAGAACCTCAATAGCTTTTATTAATGAAGAAATAAAGGTTCTAAGAGTATTACAACCATTGAAGGCTCCAACCCAGCAACACCTCCCAGCAGAAAGAATTGCTCTTCTTCACCTCTCTCAAACAATAACCCAATAGTTCTATAGTGAAACCAACAGCATATCATTAATTTGCAAAAAATTCCAGCCTCCTGAGCTCATAGGAGAGAGCTCAATATATAGATGAATTGAGAAAGGATGAGTCAGCTTGCAACTGATGTGTAGCTGCCTTGTGTCCTCTCTCTCTTCAGTTAATCTTTAGTTGATCTTCAGTTCTTGAGTCCACTTGGTGAACCTTGCTTCCACTTGGAGAAACAAAGCCTCTGACTCATCACAAGGCGAAATCCCTGATCCAAGTGTCATTTTTGGAAGATTCCAGAGCAATGACTCAGTGTGCCACTTGTCCCAACTCGCTCAGCGCAGGTGGCCTTTGTTCAACTTGCTTTGCAATGCAGGTACACCATGGAGGAGTTGAGTTTCAGCGCAGAAGCCTAGTGGAGCACCTGCTTTGATTTCAGGATTGCTTGTTTTTGAGTGTTTTCAGGTGGAGAACTGATCTGAGAGCTGTTGGTTTGCTGACCTTGTTCCTCTAGGGGTAGGAACATCATGTTTAGGGAACTTTGGATCCCTTGGATTATTGACAATTCATGCTTGTTGCTGTAAGGCACAAAATTGTCTATAACATAGGGATCGCCTCTATCCGTAGAGGGGATTTACCTCTCCAACAATTTGGCGACTCCACTGGGGAATCAGACTTTTTGTCTCTTGAGTCCACTGTTGTACTTGGCTTTGATTGATTTCTTTTCGAGTTTTTGGGATTGTCTCTTTGCTTATGAACTTTCTGGGTATATCTGGGAAGCATTTTTATTGTTAAGAGGCTCTTGCTTTTGGTTTGGGAAGTTTTTATTTTGGCCTTGCTCGTTTTTGCTCTCAGCGCGTTTTAATTCCGAACAGTCGCACTGACATCGCGACCCTGTTCTTTGGTTTTCTTTCCATCGCGCCTGTATGTCTAACAGTCGCGCTGACCTCGTTTTCAGAGACAGCGCGCTTCATACGTGTCCTTCCGCGCTGACATCGCGCCCCCGCTTCTTTGTATTTCCTGTCATCACGTCTGTGTGTTTTATTTCCGCGCTGACCTCATTTTTCCGAGACAGCGCGCTTTATTCCTGTTCTTCTGTGCTGACATCGCAAAGTTGCTACAGGGATCCCCTTGTCAGCGCCGAGTTGCTGAAGGCTACCCGCGCTGATCCTGTAAAATTCATTTTTGACCAAATTGGCCTCCTGAACCTCTTGCTGTGACCTTCCCTTCTTCTCTCCGCCTGTCTGTGACTTGCTTTTCACTGTCTGAACTCTGGACTCCTTGATTGCGAAGTCTGGATCCATAGGGTTCCGTTTTTGCTTAGTTTTTGGTTTTGCGAACACCTTCCCTTTTGCTTTCGCTGCTTGGTTTGTGTTTACACCGTCACTTTTTCGATTGCTGAATGGTTTCGAGTCTCTAATTGACTGGTTATAACTCTCTTCCTTCGGGTGTTTGCCCTTTTCTGTTGATTTTGCACTCTAGCCCTAGGGTATCTAGTGGCCGTGTGTGTGTCAAGCCTTCCGTAGGGATCTTGCTTTCTTGTTTGATCAGCCAACTTCAGATTTGTTTGTGTACTCGTTCAGTGATTGTTGAAGTGCTTTGGGTTGTGTTTCCGAGTATTTCTCGCTTTCCCCCTCGTTTCAATCCTTGCTTGTCTTGCCGAGCTTAGATCACATAGCTCGTGCGGAACTTGATCTTCTCATTGATTTGGAAATCTTTGTTGGGTGTTTTGGGAACTTTGTGTGCTTTCATTAGGCAATTACATTTTGCTTGGTGTTCTAGTTCCTCCAAATTATTTTAGATGCTTTGTGTCACTGAAAGAAAATCAAACTAGTGGCTTTGCTTTTAAAAATTGAAAAGGAAAAGAATGTTTCATTGATTTGCATTTTCAAAAGAAAAAGTTTCCTTTCCTCGCTTTTAGTTGCATTAGGCTGTTTGATTGATTGTGTTCGTTTTGTTTGATTGAAATCTCTTTACCCTTCTATAGCTAGAATTCATTGAACAAAATGATTCTCTTTGACATGTAGTTTGCATCTAGGTAATTGTGAGAGAACATACGATAGGACCTGAAATCGAAACTTAATCTCAAGATCAACTACAAAATGAACCGAATGAATCTAAAAACACATTGGAACTAAACGCAAATATCTAGAGGTCTAGGTTAGAGACGTGTTCCGGCGTCTTTAAACATAGTCACTGTTGTTTCACATTACGGTTGGGTGATTCCTCCTTCTGTGACTCGATAGTGGTCTAACACAGACTATGCTCCCACGTACCGTCGCGTATATAGGGAGACCCCACTAGGCTTTTATCCTTTATCCATAGGAAGCCGAGTCTGCCGCCTTGTGAACCGTAACACACCGAACACAGCATTCGGGAAGATTGACTGCAGTACGGAAAGTCCTTGGCTCTCATACGATTGCTGAGGTGTATAAGCAGTTCTACGGGTCGCTTGGTAAACCTTATACCTAGAGTCTCCAGAGCAGTCACTTTTGATCCTTTTCGGACTCCCTAAATGAAAAGGTGCCTGTGAGCGTCTTGTCACTTCGTGCTCATTAAACATTCGAAGGCGACTAGAGTCATCTTTTCGTCCTTTTCTCGACTCCTGAAACATGAAAAGGTCAAGTTTGGTTCTTGTGTCTTAAAATTAATTCGGCCACGATAACATCACCTGGTTAGATCTTGTGTGCGTTAGCTTGAGTAGGTTTTGTTTTCGTTTGCTATGGCAACTTTTCCAGGATTCACTAACCCAGGTTCCCCCTCTGATGGGAACCCAGGACAATTCCCTCCTCTTGGGAATGTTGGTGCTCCGTATATGGCGATGCTGTCCCTACCAGGGTTAACTGTCGGGTTGCCTGTGTGGTTGTTTTCAACCTCTTTGGTCCCTACCGTATCGGCTGTTAGTCCATCAGTCCCTCCACCTGAACAACGTCATGTTGATCCTAAGGTGGCTCTCTCCCCTTCGACGCCTACTTCTATGTCTTCCTCTTGTACTTCGCCTGGTGAAACTCTCGATGTGGGTAACCAGGTGGCTAAGAAGAAGAAGAAGAAGACCAAGAGGAAGAAGTCTCATAAGGGAGAGCTTACACACACAGTCCCCCTCTCAAGTCCAGCTATCCACTCCAGTACACCCGAAGTCGGGTCACCTTCTACTCCTCCGCGGAAGGTTAAGTTTCCTTGTCGATTATGCAGGGAGGACCATCCGCTTCATGATTGTCCTGGCATTCCCAGGGTATTAGAAGTTTGGTCTCACGATCCGGCCCGCCCTTCATCGTCCACTGATGATCATGGCGATGCTACCTCATCAGTTGGGAATGGTAAGGAGAAAGGGAAGCTTCGAATCCCCTGTCGACTTTGTGAAGGAAAACATCCCCTTCACCTTTGTCCACTCATGGATAAAGCCTCTGCTGTGTTGGAAAGTCTTGCTGCTCCTCCGAATCCATTTCCCGCTGGTTATCAACATCTTTCTGCGACTGTGGATCGCGTCCCTGCTGACAAAGAGATTGCTTCAGATTCCTCTCTTGTCCGGGCCCCTCTTCCTGAACCTGGCTGTCCTCAGCCTGTTCCAGACCCGCCGTTGGTCGGAAAGGGTTTTGACTCGAGTTCACCTCCTCTCGAGCACTCTGTTTCTGAAGAGCAAAATTCTCATGTTCTTCTCGTCTCCTTAGATTCTCCTGAGCTTGATAAAGGTTCTCCTGAAACCTCTCCGGAGAATTTAGATTCGGTTCTTTCCGAGCAGGGGGGCAACCATATGGTTCCCCCACCAAGTAGTTCGGTCATTTCCTTTGATTGGAGTCGTTTGACTACCCCTCCCCTTCCATCCCACGTGCCTTTCTGGGTCACCGCCTATGCTTGCAATAAGGCGTTGCCTGGCACTGTGTTAGACGAAGGCGCATCGGTTAGTCTTATGCCCGTTACTACTTGGCAGGCTTTGGGTTCCCCATCGCTTGTACCTGTCGCACCGAATCTCACCGCCTTTGATGGAGGAACGAGTCAACCATTAGGGATCCTTCCACAGATTCCTATTACTTTGGGAGGCAAGACCGTCTATATAGACGTCTCAGTTACCCAAGGTTCCTTAGACTTCAGTCTTCTCCTTGGTCGTGACTATGTGTATGCCATGGGAGCCCTTGTTTCTTCACTTTTCCATGTGGTTTGTTTTCCACACGATGGAAGAATCGTGACATTCGATCAATTATCGTTCGTTCGTCCACAAGCCCCTCCGGCGCACTCATCCTTCCCTCCTGGCTTTCATCCACAAGTTGCATCTGCCTCGCCGCAAATCAACTACGTGGCCACCTACCTCGTGCCCGTACCCAGTGATGACACCATCGTGCATAGTGTCCTAGGGGCATTAGGTCCTGACTTCCGAGACATTGACCTCCCACTGGGAGCGCCACTCTTGGAAGCCCCGACTTCCTGTTCATTATGATGAAGTTCGGTCAGAGCATAGTTCGCTTTCCTATGTCAAGCTCCCTAAAAAATAAAATTAGGTCGGAGCATAGTTCACTTTCTTATGTCAAGCTCCTTAAAAAATGAAACTGGGTTTGGTCGGAGCATAGTTCGCTTTCCTATGTCAAGCTCCCTAAAAAATGAAATTAGGTCGGAGCATAGTTCACTTTCCTATGTCAAGCTCCTTAAAAAATGAAACTGGGTTTGGTCGGAGCATAGTTCCTTTCCGGTGTCAAGCTCCTTAAAAAATGAAACTAGGCTTGGTCGAGCATAGTTCCTGATCTTGTGTTAAGCTCGTTAAAACATGAAACAAGGGTTATGAGGATAGTTCTTTTACTGTGTCAACCTCATTAAAAAATGAAACAACCCCCTTTCCAAATCGAGTCGTTTGATTAAGATCTCGTAAAATACAAGTCGAGTCTTTTCTAGATCTCGAAAGTGAACCTTCATTCCATCCACTTTGTTGAATGCAATGAAGCTTGGGGGGCATGTACCTTGATTTGCATCATTATGCTGGGGGCATGCGAACTTATAACAAGCATAGTTTTTTGTTTCAAGCTTGTGTAAACATGAAACCGAATCCAAGCAAAGTTCTCCACGGTTCAAGCTTGTGTAAAAATGAACCCATACCCGATTTACATCTCGTGATTGCCATTTTTATCCGCTGAATTCTGCTAGATGAGCCTTGGTTGTTTCATTCCATTGCTACCATCTCTTTGGCCGATCATATGCTCTCACTTGGTTGTTTATCCTTTCCTGAGGAACCGCAGTGATGAGTGGTTTTGATTAGCCATCCTCTTGACCATTACATGTTTTGAGCAGTTCCACCATTACCGGAACCAGTTGCTACCCTTTATACCACTCGTTCCTCTAGGACGAGTCGCCTTTAAGCTCTTTTTTGACTCGTAAAATATGAAAAGATTGTCGAGTATTTTTCCTTCTTTTTTTTTTGACTCGTTAAAGAGAATAAAAATGGAGGTCTGCTTTCAACTCTTTTCCGACCGTTTAAATAAGAAAAGATTGCCGAGTTCCCCTCTCGACTCGTTAAAAGGAACGAGAGGCGGTCGCCTTTAAAGCTCTTTTTTCGACCGTTTAAACTAAAAAAGATTGCCGGGTTTTTGTCGTTTCGCACTCGTTATTGGCTCTAAAACGACGTACTTCTGACCGCTTTTTTACTTTTTCGGGTCGAAGTCACTATTTACGAAAAGTACTCCTTGATCGTAATGGTCGGGCGGTTCTTTCGAGCATTGTTTTATACTTTTTCGGGCTCGAGAGACACAACTGTACGAAAAAGGACCCCCCTGGAGTTTTCTTTTCTGCTGTCTTTTCAGGCTCTCTAAACAAGAAAAGACGCCGAGTTTTTCCTTTGTCAGGCTCGTTAAACACTTGATGACATCGGACATTGTCAAAATGACACTCTTCAAGCATATGCTATCCCTGTCAAGCTTGTCATCCAAAAATAACCGGGGTACCTGCCAGAAATGGTGGGGAAAATGGAACTGTAATCATAGTCGTGTCGACAGTATGTTGCTCTTGAACATGGCACTCTTCTGCTTCGTGTCTGGGTGGGACCATCTCATCTTATTTCACACTGGCCTCCGTGGGTTTGGGTTATCTTATTCGACCTCTCATCTGCCCATTGCCATCATCACTATACCCTTTGCTCATTTGATGTCAAATACTGCCAAACCCGCTACAGTGCCGCTGATATGTTCAAGGGAAGTTGACCTCTGCAATAATACAACCTCATCTGCTATCTCACACAAATCCTTTTTCCTCTGTCTCGTGTCGATGATGTGGGAAACATTATGGCCCACCTTCGATCAAAGTCACTTCCTGTCGACTTCAGCTCATTATCCAGGAAGGTGGCTTAGAGACTCCCTTCAGGTGCCTTAGAGCCTGCATGCCTCAATGGCAGGTTCTTCGTGTTCGAAGCGAGGTTTACATCATTGACCTCCGATCGAATGATTCCGTGGGTGTTCGACACCAGATCGTTGATTCACATGCCGCGGATTGTACCTATAGTACCTTGAGGGCCATTGTCATTATTGGTGGTGCCTCTCGCGTCTATTAACAGTTTTCATCATTGACTGGTAATCAGACGATGTTCATGCATGTTCGACTTCAACCCATATATTCACATGCTTGAACTTGTACTTTGTTCGGATCGGGATGGAGCGCAAGACCCTGGATCCCTATCTGTTATGGTCCAGGTTGCGATTTTGTGGATGATCATTACATGACTCATTGATGGATGGCTGCGCCCATACCTGAGTCTTCATGGATGGCTGCGACCATACCTTATCATTATTATGGTCTTTTTAGCTGGGTGGCTGCGTCCATTCCACGGACCTTTTCGCATGTCTTTTTGGATGGCTGCGCCCATGCCTAGACTACATGTACTTGATTATCAGAGATATTTCGGTCCTTCCTGGTGGTGTTCCAGTTCGGCGTGTCTTGTAAAGCATTTCACCCCTCCCACTCTCTCGGTCTTCATGCTTTAGGGGGCATCTGTTACACAGTAATTTGTCACTGCCTTCCTGTCAGTCACCCTGCTGTGCCAATCACTAAGCTTCATGTCTTCTGAACTGGCCCAAAAACCCATTTTCCTAAAGTTTTATTCATCAGCGCGTCTGTTTGCAAAATACCCGCGATGACTGGCGCTCCATAGTGTATGCCGCGCGCTGCCAGCTCGAAAAGACATCATTTTTCCGCGCTGGTCGCCAGCGCGCCTTTCTCGTGTTCTTCTGCGCTGACATGACTATCCTAGTTATGTAGATGCGGCGACATCGCGTCAGTTACCTCATAATCCGCGCTGATCCAGTTTGGGCGATTTTGTTCGAACAACCAGCCTTCCAGATAACTCCAGGCTTGGTTGTTAGCTTTGTGAATGTCGACTCCCTTCTATGGCATGTCTGTTCGACCCTTTGCAACCACTTCCCTTGAGGATAAGCTCATCCTTCCACCCTTTTAGGAGGCTCCTTCTCCTATATATACTTCCACCATTACCATGAGCAGCTAGTTTTTGGATAGTTAGACATAGCTTGGATTGTATAGAGCTTATAGTGCTCAGATTGTTGCTACTATAGGTATTTGGTGTGCTAGGTGTGGAAGTGATTGATTGCTTAGGGAAGGTTGTTTTGTGTTGCTTGTGTGAGAGAGAGAGTTGTTTGTCTTGGGAGAATCATCCTCAAAGGTGAATGCTTGAGATACATGCTGACTGGCCCCTCCTGAGAAGGTTACCGACGTCAGAACATTTGGTTGTACTCTTCTCTATTCTGATTAATAATAGATGACTGTTATTATTGTTCCATTCTCATTTGTACTTGCAATGGTTAAATGTGAATTACATCTTTTCTGACCGATGTATGGTTGCTTTTACTAGATTTCACGCTTGCGTTTGTTTCCTCTTCGTGTGTGCAGGTATCCATTCGCGGAGATCGCGGAGGATCGTGATCAGCCAAAACGAAGGAGCGAAGGCAACATCTCTTCGTCAAACGACAGCGCTGGAATCCAAGTAGGTGCTCTTTACCTCTTTTTTAATTGTAATTAGGAACATGCATAGCAGCATTGTTTGATTGTTGCTAGACCCTTGCTGGGCTAGTAGGGATCGCCTCTATCCGTAGAGGGGATTTACCTCTCCAACAAGGCCAAAATGATTGACCTAGAGCCAGAAGAAGAGGCCAAAGAAGTCCCCATGGATGATGAGGATATTACAGTGGGAATGGAGGACATTGAAATTTAGCGGTCAGACCCCATCTCTAAGCTGCTTGAATGCATTCCTCCACATAGGGGCAAGACGAAGGTGCCCAAAAATATTGATGAGAGTAAGGTCACCCTGTACACACCCTCCTATCAGACCAAATTTTCTTTGAGGGACCACACTTGGGGCATGTTCCCTTTTGAAGTTGGAGGACTAGGACTTCGCTGACATGGAGTGCTTCCCCCATTTAGAGACAGACCAATTGATGCACTGTGTCTTCCACAAAAATACTGGCGTGACTGCATTGGAGCTGAGGAAGTGGTTGAAAGGCATGGACAAGGTAGGCCTGCTAAACTTGCTATGGGTGTCACATTACAACCGTGCACCTATCATGATGGTAGTGATCAAGCAACTGATGTGGTTGGTGCATGACGGGTGTCTGTGGTTGGAGGAGCCAATACCCAACATGGACATGTTGATCCATAGGATCATGCGGCTGCCATACACAAGAGAAAATCTGGCCCATGGCATTTGGTGGAAAGGCTGGTGAGCATGCGTTTGCAGAGGAGATGAAGGAAAAATTCAAGCTCGTAAATAAGTCACGCAACTATGCTATTTTGAGTGTCTCTGACCCCACAGTCAAAGTGGTGACACAAATCTTGGCTGGGAAGGTCATGTAGAAGTGTCGTGCAGATGAAGTGATGGCACCAATGATAGCTTTGGCGGCCCAGTGTGCGGAGGGAGTTGAATTTAAGTAGGTGCACTACCTCTGCAGTGAGTTCCTCGTGAACTACTGTGAGGCACAAGATCACAGTAAGACTTTCCACTATGCATGGCTATTGCTGTCCATAGTGCTGGTTGCATGGGAACTACCTGAAGATAACCAGTTTCCTTTGGTTATGTTGGACCTAGAGAGGCAACAAAGTTCGCTTCGATGTGGGCAACAAAATATCTTCAGTGGATAAAAGACGAAAAGATCTTTTGGATATTGATGGAAATGAGCATCCATATGTCCATCAACCGCAAGCTGCGGCTGACACTTAAAAATTTTGAGAAGTTGCAGGAATATGTGGAATTCAAGGCCAACTTCCACCATGTCTTAATATGAGCATGGAAGGACCCTGAGCATAAATGAAATGACCTGCCATACTTGGCCACAGATGATGCAATTGAAACAATCCTCGATTGTTGGTCGACAGATTGGCGCAATGCCACAGACTTGATAGTGGGATCTAATGAGCCTGCCACGTAGCAGAAGAAGGAAGAAGCCAAGCTAAAGATGGAACAGCTGACCCTGAAGAGGAAAAAGGAGGCCAATTCTAAGGTCCAGGTAGAGCGCAATGCTGCGTAGCAGTCATGTGGATAGGTAGGTGAAGAGGAGCGTGGCTCTGACCAGAGTCAGAAGTTGCCTTCCCCAGAGACCGAGGAAGAAGATGATTAGACGGAGCAGGGAGGAGCGGACCTGGAGATGACTCCATTCCGCACCAAGAACACCAAAGATCCAGAGAAAGTAGGGTTGCGAAAGAAGTCCAAGGCTAGCAAGACGTCTCTAGACCTGATCACCCTAACAGAGGGGGAATTAAATGACATAGGTAATACGGTGCAGGATGTCACCACAGAAATGCTACAACAATTAGAGCAACAGCAATAGGAGGCATTGGGTGCTATACAGATGGGTTTGTGCAAGCTTCAGATCCACGCATCACAGATACATACTAGCGCTACATCAACCAGCTTGGTGGTTGATGCCTCAGAAGCCGCAGGGATGATGCATGCAAGGGATCCCTCAGCAATAGTGCTGCCAAATGGAGCACTGACAATAGAGACTGAAGTTGACAGACCCACTGTCAGTGCCCTCAAAAGATTTTGACTCAGCCTGGTCACGCTTCCCAATGAGGCACTTCACATTTTGTAGGACGGTGTGATCGCGGAACTTCGAGCCTGTGAATAGTGTGTATTACATGTGTTCAATGAACAGAAAGTCAACAACGTCCAGCTAACTGTGTAGAGAGACTTCTCCCTTAACCTTGTCAAAGACATTACAGAAAATAACCAATGCATTGCCACAGTCATGGCTGAGGCGTTTAGGACTGTCTTGGAGTTGGGCATTCTTGAGGCTGAGCCGATAGACGTGAGGGTTCAGAAGATCACTGCTAGAGTGCGCGATGCATGAACTGAATTGGCAAAGGTTCAACTGGAGCTGAACTTCAAAATTGCAGAGTTGCAGTTGAAGGCCTAGCCTTCAGCTCTTCCAGAGATCAGAGAGCAGCGTAAGACCGCTGTGAAAGACATGGTAGCAGCAATAGAGAGTGTATTGGAGGACTATACCATGCTCTTTGAGCAGTCACTCGAGGTAGTCACCTGCTTGTAAAAAGATCCCACTGTACAATAGCTGGAAATAGAAGCAAGGGAGCTACAACAATGCTACACTGAAGTCAAAGCGACAACATGCACTGTCGCCATTAGGTAGAGGTTAGCTAAGTTGCAGGAGGCCAAGGCATTGAATGAGAAGGTAGATGCAACTCAACACAAGGAAGCCATGCTGAAGGCTCACTTGAGGCCTTGGTTGGACAGGCCTACCTGATCATGGCCACTATTGAAGGGAAGCTAGCTAGTTTGCAGGAGACTCAGCAGAAGATTAAGTCAGATAGCACAGAGCTAGCGATAGAGAAGTTGGTCGAGGAGATGAAGCAGGTGGCAACACAGTGCACCACTGTGGTAGCAGTTGTCCGTCGAGCTCGGAGGTCTTCGCGAAAATATCTCCACACCAATAGAGTGACTTGAGGGCGATTCACCATGTTTTTGTTGGGGGCCTGTTGGGAACGAGTCCCCTAGGGGTCATTTTTGGGGTTAAAAACCTAAATTTTGGGGCAGAAGGCCCGAAGTTTGTATAAAGAAATGTAAAGTCTCCACATTTTGTGGTTGCGGAGCATGAAGATGTCAAGAGTCAAAAAGAGTTTTCCACCCTTATTCTAGATAGGTTGTGTCGGTTTTAGAGATCCACCCTTGGTTCATGGACCATGGGATTGTATAAAAAGGAGGTCTTAGAGGAGTCTAAGAAGGAAGTCAGTGAAGTAGAAGAACTTGATGAGTCTGTAAAGAGCTAAGAGAGAGAGTCTTAGCATAGGAAGAGGATCTATAGCTAAGTGTGCAGAGACCTAGTGTAGAAGTTCGTAGCTGAGTGTGAGGACCCTTGCAGTTGTGTGCATAGGTGTTGGCTTGTTGGGGCCTGACCCAGGTTCGAAGTTAATTCGCCAAACAAATCTGTGTACTACTAGCCCTTTTGGTAACAGTTTGTGGAGTGTGGACTGAGGTGTCACCTGAAGTAGTATGGGAGGGTGTCGGAACCAGGTTTCTGCACCCTTGTGATGTCTGAGAGGTTTGACTAGTCCAACTGTTTGTCCCTGTGCGCAGGTCATTTCGTGCACTTCCCTGTTTCTCACACCCTGATATACTGCCTTCACGCAGCCCTAACCAAGGGTTATGGAGCTTCTGCACTGATACAGAAGTGCTCTATTCTATTACCCGATATCTTACTTATCTTCTTATACTAGTTAATTACCTTCACGTACTTGGATGTCTTACGTTATATTTATTTACATAAAACATTCATATGAGTTCGCGCAACAAATAAATAGTATACTTGCAAATTATACCCAATCATACATTAAAATAGGAAAATATACATAGAAATATGGTAAACTTCTCTTTATTGATTCTTCCAATGGTTACATACTCGACTTGCCCTATGCACTCAGCTGCGAACTACTAGGTCTCTGTGTACTTAGCTGCAGAGCCTTCTCCTACTCTATGACCCAAAGACACACTTTACAATTTGACTCTATCACTTTAGACTTTTCATGCTTTCCTTCTATTAGTTATGTTATGCTATCCTCTACACTTAGAGCCTCTCTTTATTTATACAATCCCATGGTTTGCGTACCATGGGCATGTTTATTAAGCTGACATTACTTTACAAAAATGAGGGCAGACAACCCTATGACTCTATTATGATTTTTCACTACACACCACAATTCGCAGAGCTTTTACAAAAAGATTTGGTCAAAACTTTGGCTTTAATCCCCAAAACATGCCTTGGTGGGATTCCATGCCCAACAGGCCCCCAAAACAAACATCGTGACTCGCCCTCGAGTCACTCTGTCATTATGGAGATCTTCGCATGGAGTCCTTCCAACTTTGGTCGAACTGCTGCAACGTCAGCAGTGCACTAAGCCACTGCCTATTGGATATGTTGTACGTGTTGTTCTAAGACCACAGTGTTGGAACTGCTTCTCTGCATCTATGCCTATATCTCCTGCATTTGTGCGAGCTTGCATTCAATTTCTGCTGTGATGCTGAAGGCCTTGTCGATCCAAGGCTGAACGCGCACCTTCAAGACTGCTTCCTTTTGTCATGCCACGTTCACCTGTTCTTTTAGCACTTTGGCCTATTGCATCTTTGCAAGCCTCTGATTGAGGGCCACCATCTGCATAGTCCCTTGATGGTGTCATACTTCTGTTGGAGTTCTCGCGCCTCTGTCTCTAAGCACTGGATGTTTGGGTCCTCCTGTAGATTCATGAGGACCTCAAATGACTCTTCCAACATGCTGGTGTAGTCTCACACTTGGTGGGCTCCAGTATTGTAGCAATAATGCTTCAAATCCTGGAGCTTCCTTCTTTAATTTTATCAACCTGGTAGTTCGTAACAAACTTGGAAGCGATGGTGCTGTATGCACAAGTACTAGCTCTTGTCGCAGCTATCACTTGGTCAGCTCGCACAAGTCCGCTAGGGGCTCAAGCCAACTTATATGAGCTCTTAGAAGAAGCTTTTGAACTGATGGGCGAAAGCTAATATCAAAAGAAGCTAATGTATTTGCAAAAAGGAACTGAAAGCCAACAAGAAATGCAAACCCTAGCAAACCCTAATTCTACCAGCTAGTCTTACTTTTGCAAAGATGGGGATGCAAACTACTGAAAGTGATGCCATTACTTCTATGAAGGTGAAATGCAGGTGTTTAGACTACCTCTATATGAAGAAAACACTTTTTGTATTTTTGTTCCACTTATTAGAATTATCATGCATGTGCTTTTAACTAGCTTTTTACTGTGCGGAGGTGGATCAAGGAGGCGGAAGGTTTGAAAAAGGTTTGGAGAGTTCAGAGAGGGTCTAAGGGGTCCCTAACACCCTTCCAGAGAGTCTCACAAAGTTTGGGTCCAAGAAACCATGCTTATGAGCTTCTACAAGAAGTCTGCAGGGGTTCTACAGGATGTTTCAGAACTTCTACAGGATGTTCAGTAACTCCTACAGGATGTTCTACAATCGGAATTTTGGGTGATGGGTGAGTGGAGGAGGCTGCATGGGTGGATAGGGAGGTAGGAGAGGGGTTTGTAATGACTTAGGGACAGAGAGATGAGATGAAGAGGGGGTGTGCAAAGCTAGGTTGTCTTGAAGAGGGCAGAGGGAGTGGAAGGCAGAAGAAGGTAGAATAACGAGGGTAATAGAATAGTTGAGAGACAAGGGGTCTAATTGGGAGATGAGTAGTTGGCCTGGGCATGACTTAGAAGGACAAGAGAGTGAGGGAGTAGCGCTGCACAGTGTAAACGAAACAAATCATCCACGTCCTGCACATAACCGAAATATTATTAACCTATTCTAACTTTTTAATAAAACCAATGAACAACAACGTTATTTCTAAGGAGAATCATGCATGGTACTGAAAAAAAGAAACATTCCAAGAGATCTGAATGCATGGACACTTCTACAAACAAAAATATTGCATCAAAGATTGCATGGACACGTAAACCAATGTTTTTGGGTGGGCAGCACTGTCTGCAATTCCAGCCCCTAGAAAGAGGTGAAAATGAGTGTGCAGGGAACCCCTTTTTTAGAACTTTTATCAACTCCAATCTCTTCACTCTACTCTAAATAGCTGAAGAAATTTTGACTTATGAAAATGACCTACTTAACCATACCAAGAAATCTAACTCAGCAAACTGCGTTTCAATTGCATGTAAAGGAAAAAAACATAATGTTGAAAGAAAAATAACAATACAAAGGAAGGAGGCCTTAGGATCTCAGGTTGGGCCCAACCCCGAGAGCTATGGCTCCTTTAAGAACTCAGAACTGAACTCAAATCTGCATGCTTTCCATTAACAGATAATAATCATAAGTCAAATAACATGCCAATAATGGCTACAAAAGAGCAAAACAGAGCTAGCAGCTCGTAGTCCAGAATGTGCAACAAGGTTTCAAAAAGTCCTTTTCGAAGGCTAAAGCCCTATCATTTATACATCTCGAGGCCCCAAGCTAGCCTCCTAAATCAGTGGGACTTGGCTGACCAAACTAGGAGTGAACTGCTGCTTCCTCAAAATCTGTTTGGCTGCCTTCTAGATCCGGTTGTGGTGGCTGTCAGAGCTCGGAATTGCGGGTGAAAATCCCGAGGAAGGCCATTTAATGCTGTGGACAACCCTCCTACGAATCCTCAACCCCATCTTGGCTGTCTCCTAGCCCTCATCTGCGTGGTTTTGCTCCATTAAATGTCAAAAAACTTGAAATAAGCACGTGTTAGCCACCTAGGAATAGTGACTGCCCTTATTCGTACAAATGACATAAATATACTAAAAAATGATGCATAAGTTATGAAAAATGAATGGTTGGGCAAGGGTAGTTAGGCCAAATGAGCCCAAAATGTTACCAAATTTGGGGCTCATCATCACCCCCCAGCTAAAATGATTGCTCATCCTTGAGCAACTTATCCAGCTCCTCGTCCTTCATTGCTTTCACTGCCACCCTCACATCCCAGGCCTCTGAAGTGGTCTCCTCCTCACTGGCATGGAACCCAGCCTTCCTTTCCACCTCTTCCCACTGCTTTTTCTCTTCTTTTTCTATGCTGCCTTCCATCAATCCTAATAGTAGAGGTGGGCTTAGCTTGAGGCCAATCCAACTGGCTTGAAGGTTCTGTATGGACTTTTTGTAGAGGGGCACCCGTGCTAGAGCTTCCCTCATTTGAGTTGGAGTATGATATTCTCTGATTTTAAGGCTGTGGGACAATGTGTTCCATTGGCGGGTTGTTGAGGCCCCGAAATTCGTTGCAACAACATCGGGGAAACCACCCGGTCCGGAACTTAGTGCAGCTCCTTTTCCGTTTGGAATAGTGGCTCCGACTGGGGATAACGGGACCAGTTTCCCAAAGATTATAAGTGAACGGGATGGATGGATGATTTAAGATATGAAATGATAATAAACAAATAACTAAACTATAAAAGAAATACAAAAACTATAAGCTAATCCCGTGACTTATCAATTCAGACAGTACAGCGTTTGATAAACTATGCTTAATGACAGGCATATAGATGACACTAACAACAAGCATAGATGTTTAATCATTTGAGATTGCTCTGCGTAAGTAGTTACGCAGAGCTATAATAGCGAATTACTGCACTCAGTCATTTATATCATTGATACATACATGAGTGAAAGATAACAAATCACAAAACATTCAATAGTGATATGAAATGCAGACTTGTTGTTGTATTACATACATGTATTCAATAATAGCAAAGTAATAACACAGCAATTCATATAACTGAAAAGAGAACAGATACAGATAATAGTACCATGCAAGCTGTTTGATCAATCCAATATATTAATCGCTATGTCGCAGTCCTTCCTTCCAACCAGAAAGCATTCCAAGCAAACGACAATAGTGCACAATTTACTTAAACAGCATTCCAAGTAAAATTAAGGACCAGTAGTCGAGTTTCAAAAAAGAATATAGACTGAAGCACAATAGTGCAAACTTCAGCCTTTTAGTCTTTTACAAAATTTTACGACCCTTTCCAAAACAATGAAAGGGTCTATAAATACTATGCTAATCTAACTACTAAATATCTAAAAACTGAAAACTAAGAAATCGGCATCAACAAATATCATTTTGCATTTGGGTGATTCGGCAGTCGGCGGCGATGCTTCAGTCAGCTGTCTCTTTGCCTTTACTCTTTCGCTGACATATCACCAGCATTGGCTCTACTTCTGGTGGAGTATTGAGGCGAGAAGTCAGCTGTGCATCATATGTGGCATCTTGGAAATCGGCGATCAGGTATCGGAGAGCGTCGGTTAGGCAGTTAAGAGCCGACCTTTGAGAATGCGGTTTAATCAGGAAAAGCCAGTATGCATCGGAGGTCAAGGTATTCACTCCAGCGATTAACCGCCCTTGTTCTTCCAGCTTAAGATAATTCTTGTGCTCCAGAATATTCGCGGTTGTTATGTTTCCAGGTGTGCATTGTGAAATCATGTTAGCCAGATACAATGTATCATTGACTATATTGATCATGTTTTTGGAAATTGTTTTGCACCTGGATGCTGCCCTCTCTGCCTTCATTACCTGTGTTTCCCATTCCATGAAAAGTATGTTCTTGTATGTTTCACTGATTCGAGCTAAATTAGCAGCTTGCCCTTCTGGAGTATCTTGCCATTCAATATATTCTATTATTTCATCTTCGGCCTGATCCAAGTTAGTCCTGGCTTTCTCGATTTGCCCACATACTGCTGTAGATATATCACAAAGTGACTCAGCTTCAACTAGCTGTTGGCACAAAAGTCTGATCTGGGATATCAAAGCGCCATTTATCAGAGTTGCCTCTGCTCTGAAATCTTCAATACTCTTGGCACCTTTGATACCTTCAAGCTGTGCTGAGAGCTGAACTATTTGATCCTCTTTAGATTTCATTAACAGCTCATTTGATGCCTCCAACTGTGATAATGCCTCTGCCAATTCTCGTGCTTTAATGTCACTTTGGTCTATCCTTAGTTTTTCAATTTGCTGGGTTAACAAATGATTCTCTTGTTGTTGAGCCAGCAATTGTTCTTCTGCTTGTGTCGCCTTATTCTTTGCCTCTATCACTTCTGCTTGCAATGCATATACCTCATGCTCTTTAGTCTTCAAAAGAAGACTCACTTCGGATGCTTTGTCAATGGTTGCTGCTGAATAAGCTCCCGCAAATTGCGACAGCTTTGTTAAATCTTCAGAGGGACTTAATTCTCCCTTCCAGACGACATTGCCCGTGACTGTTTGCTCATTTGAAATAGAAGGTTGATCAAGCCTTCGCCTCTTCCTTGAGCGTCTTACAACGGCTTTATGCTTAGGGCTGTAGAAAATGTCTAGAGGAGGAATTTCCTCTACCTGAAGATCAACTTGATCAGATGGATTCTGAGTAACTTCTTCTACGTTCTGTAATGTGGGTGGGCCGCTGGTTCCTTCAAGAACCGGAGAAACAATAGTATCGGGAGTCTTTAAGGCATCTGAGTCTTTGGAGGCTTCTTTACCACTTATAATGGAATCAAATTGATTCCATTCCTTAATTAATTCAGTATCAACAGAGATTTGCTTACTCTGTTCTTTTTCTTTTTCAATTCTCCGCTGTTCTTCAAATGCCTTCCGCTGTTGCTCCTCTTGTACTCTCTGTTGCTGTTCTTCCAATTCCTTTTTCTGCCTATCTTCCAGTTCTTTCCTTATTTTTTCTTCTTCCTCTCGTTTCCTCTGTTCTTCTATTTCTCTTTGTCTCTGTTCTTCTATCTCCCTTTGTCTTCTTTGCTCTTCTTGCTCAATTTGTGCTTTTTGCTGCCTTTCTATTTGTTCTCTTCTATGACTTTCTGCCTGCAGCTTTCTTTGACTTTCCTCCTGTTCTCTAATTGTAACGGGAGGTGAATTTATTGCTGGCTGATCAGGCTCACTTGAGGATGAAGTTGGGGTTGTAGATAATAACTTTAGAGGCAAAGTTTGCAACCTTTGCTTTCTAAGTTTATTAAATTCAGTTAATTCCATATCTTCATATCTCATCGCAGCAAGTTGTTTGACTTGGCTTATTGAATCAGCACCCATGAACAGGTCGTCAAACTGGTCTTCTTGGTGAACAACCTTTGTCAGCTTAGCCTGTTCCAAGGCAATGAAAGCAGTCTTTTTCGGATCATAGAGTCTGTTGGGAATAGAAACTAGAGATAGCGTTTGGAGTTTTGCTGCTTCCTTTTCTGCATGCTTATAATTTAGCAGCGTATAAACTCCAATTCTTAAAGGAAACGATGGCCATCCTCTCTTCTTCTCCTCTTTGAGAGTTTGGGTGACACCTTCAGACATTATCTGATAAGAGATTTCTCGGGCTAACAGTTTGTCTGGCATGTATAAGGGAAGAACATGCGGCCTGGCCTTGCTTCCAAAAACTCTGATATAAGAAAAACATTCTTCGCCGAACCAATGGGCTACGGCTGGTAGGTCAAAAGAGGCTTCATAGGAAATCCTAGGGATAGGTCTGTCAAAAATAGAATAGTGAACGGGAACCATAAAACCGTTGCAAATTTGGTACAAATGGTCTTTGTGAGAAGGTTTCCACAATTTACGATGATACAAATGAATAGGTGTTGGGTCATGGGTTGTCCATCTCCAATCAAGGACAGGAAACTCAGATTTAAAACAAAGGGCATCCATAATGTATGCAGAGTAATAAAAAGGTGGGATTTTTCTCTCAGTGACTCTGGTTTTGGCCCTAAACTCACGAATAGCTAAGACCAACTTATCAGACAGGATAGTGGCCCAATCCATGATTATACTATTAACGGCCGCTTCCATTAAGGGAACCATATCAACATGGATATTTGTTGAATCATGAAATCCCCACAATCTACACATCATAATTCCAGCATAGCAGTAAGGTGAAGCCAGAGAGGCATTGGAGTACTTACCCGACATATCCTGCTTGTGTTTTGCTGGATTTTGCCTCCAATCTCGGAGAGGTTCGGCTGGTGATTCATTCTCTCTGGCGAATTTCTCCACAAATGCTCTGTTATAAACTTGCTCGGGATTGGGCAAATGATACATTCGTCTCAAGTCGTCAGGCTTGAAGGAGCCGAAAATCCTTCCATCCTTAGAAACGAAGGTTCTATTAGTGAGAGGAATTTCTTCAATTGCCCAACGTACCACATCAGTATAAGGCAAGACTTGTTCCCTGGCTGCTATTCTGTGCAGAAAAGAATCAGCCAAATCTTTAAGAGTTACCTCAGACTTTCTTAGTTCATCTGCACTTGCCTCCATTACTGTCGCTTCTGGTTGTTCTCCTTCTAGCAAATTGTATGTCCCTTGCCATGTAGTACCAGTAAGACCAGTGCATGTAGTATCTGAGATTAAGCCTTTCCTTGAAGCTGTAGCAGCTTGGCCTGAGGCAGGTGTCGCAGTAGAACCTGCCACCTTCTTGAGCTTCTTTCCCATCATATTCAGACTTCTCTCAGTAGTCGAATTCTACACAAGTGCAAGAGAAATTGTAACAAAGAAATAACAATGACAATCCATAATGGGATAAATATATGATTTGAAGCGTGGCGAGATTATTCCTAAAAGAGGCTGCGGATCTAATGATTTGAGAAGGCACCGTAGATGCAATGATGGTGATTTTATGGCCTGCAGCTTCATAAATGACCATTACTTAAGTTATTAAACCGAATGACCCCTTAAAGCGTGTAATAGATTTTTTCAAAGGTCTAATCGTAATTGCTCGTTAATTCGAAGGGGCAAAGCTTTAAATACGCATGCATTACCTTATCCCTTTACTTAACGGCATTTTGAAATCTGTGATTTTGTCAAATCGATTTTAAATATAACTTTAATGCTTTGAAATAATCACCTTTTGGAACTGAGGTCATCATTAAGCGTCATCATATCGCATCGGAAGTGTGTGTGTGGCGTTATCACTTGGGAAAGTTCTTTAGCGAACGCCGATTGCGATATCGCATTCGGCGCGTGAACATAACCCCTGAATGTGTATCAATTGCTTTTAGCGAATGCCGATAGCGATATCGCATCGGGGAAAGGATATAAACGTCTTATGAAAATGCGTAGAATTGTACCGATTGCCGATATGCGATATCGCATCGGGCCGGAGTGTTAAAACATTTTTCACAAGACATAGTGCCGTGCCGATAGCCGATTGCCGATATCGCGTCGCATCGGGGAAAAGGTATGTACCCTTTTGTGTGTGCATTGGCTATTGCCGATGGCCGATAGCGATATCGCATCGGGAAAAACCAAGATGGCAACCGAACTTGCGATTACTTTTTTGGACTTAACCAAAAATTGCTTATCATTTGTTCAACAAGGGTTTTTTGCATGAATTCATTTAATTATCATACCTTATTTGAACAAGTTTATTGATGCCAATTAAAATTTTTAAAAGGGACCCATTTCATATGTAAATTGTTTATGATAAAAATGTTATGAAATGGGGGGTTGTTGTAGGGCACAACAATTGGCGATTCGCTGGCAGAACCAGTTATCTCTGACCTAACAATTATACTTACACTTTCTCAAATAGAATCTTTATAAAAGAAAGGAAATTTCTAATATAACTAGATATCTATTGATTCTAAATAAAACAGGTTTCTTCATTTAACTTCCTCTTTTTATAAATGCACTTCGAGTATTAAAATAAGTCCTTATTGGTTTGTAAAAGTAAAAATAGAAAACTTTTCCATATCAGCTTTTAAAATAAACTCCTCTGTCATAGGTAGGGCCTCTGCTGCCAGCAAACATTCATAGTCTCGGCAGGGTTACCTTTTAACCATGTTGTTGTCCATTGTTCCATTCACCTTAGAGTGTGACTAAACAGAATGAATTCAAAAGATATTCTCGTATTTTTTGAATTTCAATTTCTTTTTTCTTAAGATAAAAGCCATTGTCCTGGTTTGGTGGCCAGATGGATGACAATGCCATTCACGGGTAGTAATTTAAACTGAACAAGCTGGCTCGTGATGAGACCCCTTGTCTTGAAATTTCAAGCCATTACCCTGTTTGGTATGCAGTTTTGGTAATGTCAGTTAAATTATTTTCCTATGAACATGGTAAGCAGGCTTGTGATAAGACCTCTTATCTTTAATCTTTTATATTTTAGAATTACACTCTGAGTAATCAAAAACTGTTGGTGAATGGAATGAACAATTATCTTATTAAGAATAAATGGATGTCAGGTTTAAGAGTTGAAGATGCTGAAGATGAATTAGCTCCTATTTTCGTATAGATAACCTTTGGGGACTAATTTCAACCACTCAAGATGATTCAAAGAACTTCGTTCAGAGTGAAGTTTACAAAGGTGAGTCTGTAATGCTCAGAATAAAAAGATATCTAATTTCCTAGAAATGATCTCTCTCGGTTCAGGATGCTATTTTTAAAAAGTAAATATTAATATTATTATGGCGAGACAGCTTTTGTTTACAGCGAAAGGTCAATGGGAATGTCCCACATTCTTATTCCTACAAATCCTACAAACTATGAAAAACTAATAAGCTACGAAGAGAAGGGGTTACCTCCTCAGTTAAAGAATTTCTTCAGAATTAGGCCATTGACAGGGAGAGAATCTTTCACCCCTGATAGATTTTGAAGTATGAATGTGGAATGGCCTACTTTTTCACAGATCTGAAATGGTCCTAGCCACAGTTTTTGGAATTTGGAATGTTTACCTTTATCTTCATGGGCTTTGTCCCATTTCAGGACTAGATCTCCGACTTCAAATTGTCTAGGGCTGGATGAGGCGAGATCGAAGGCTGCTTTAATGACTTGCTGATGTCTTGCATGTGTAACCTTGGCTTTATCCCTTTCTTCTTCAAGTTTGAGTATTTGATCATGTCTAAACTGTATAGAAGAAGAGGGAGTTTCGTCTATAAATTGCACTAGGGCTAAAGATGGGAGAAGAAGATTGGTTGGTACGACTGCTTCTTTTCCATAAACAAGATTAAACGGAGAGGTCCCTATGGAAGCTTTCTGTGTAATTCTATCGGCCCATAATGCAAATACCAAGGATTTATGCCAGTTCTTATGATTCTCTTCAATTGTTCGCTTAATGATTTTGATTAGATTTTTATTAGTTGATTCTGCTAGGCCGTTACCCTGGGGGTAATAGTTGGCAGAATACTTTAATTTGAATCCTCTTTTGATAGCGAAATCAATCATTGCATTGCCTGAGAAGTAAGAAGCATTATCAAAGACAAGAGCGTTTGGGACACCAAACCTGGTTACGATGAACTGATCTATAAATTCGATGATTGCTTCCGAGTTTGTTGTCTTTAATGGAACTGCTTCTACCCACTTTGTAAAGTAATCAGTTGCTGTAAGGATATACTTGTGTTGCTTGGAAGATGAAGGATTTATTTCTCCAATGATGTCCAATCCCCATTGTTCAAAAGGTTGTTCAATGTTGATTGGTTGTAAAGGGAAAGCTGGCTTTTGTTGTCTTCCACTGACAGTTTGGCACTTAATGCATTTCCTTACATATTCATGAGCATCCTTAAACAAGGTAGGCCAGTAATATCCGGCATGAATTACTTTATGAGCTGTAGTATCAGCTCCAAAATGTCCTCCTGCCGGTCCATCGTGTAGCTCCTGCAAAACCTTTTGAGCTTCAGGTTTCTCAAGGCATCTTAGTAATACGGAATCATAGTTTCTCCTGAAGAGCACATCATTAATAAGAGAAAAACTCTTAGCTTTCAATCTAATGGCTCTTTTATTCTTGTAGGACAAATTGGTAGGTGCATAACCATTCTTTAAATAAAAGATTAAATCTGAATATTGAGATTCGGAATCCGGTATACTTAGCTGATTGACTTCTTGGTTTTGCTCTGTATCACCTGATTCAGGAATGTTTGATGCTCCTGCTAAGATCCTGCAAAAACCTTGACCTTTAACAAATTTTGCTGGCTTTATTTCTAGATCATATTCTTGGAGGGCTGCGACCCAATTTGCCCTCTTTTCTCCCAATTCCTTTTGAATTAATAGTTGCCTAACTGCGGAGAAAGGAACTATTACTTTAGTATGGGTTTTAAGAAGAAAGGGTCGATAATGTTTGACTGCTTTAAAGACAGCAAAAGCTTGTTTCTCAATTTCGGAATAATTCAATTCGGCGCCTTGAAAGTTAGAACTGAAGAACGAAATGGGCGCTTCCAAATTGTCATCATTCAACTGAGTTAGTACTGCTGCGTAAGATAAGTCGGAAGCTATAGTATATAATGTAAAATGATTAGCAAGATTTGGAGTATTCAGGGCTGGGACATTGATTATGGATTGCTTAATATCATGAAAAGCTTGCTTTTCTTCTAGTCCCCATCTGAAGGTTGAATTCTTTTTAATCATCTTTTGCAGTGGTAGTACAATCTGTGAAAAATCTGGAACAAATCGCTTAACGAAATTAATTTGTCCTAAAAACAACTGCATCGATTTTTTATTGTGTGGAAAAGGAATTTCAGAAATTTCTTTAATTCGCTCAGGATCTACATAAATGCCATCCTTAGATACAATAAACCCTAAGAGCTTGCCTTGGTTGAGAGCGAAGAAAGACTTTTTCGGATTAAGAGAAATACCATATGTTTTGCATCGTTGAAAAATCTGATTTAAATCATGCAAGTGATTATATCTCTTTTTAGAATATACAGTAATGTCATCGAGGTAGACAACTACTGTTCGGTTAATTAACCCTCTAAAGGCTGTATCCATAGCTCTTTGAAATGTCGCTCCTGCATTTATGAGTCCGAAAGGCATCTTTTGGTATGCGTAAGTTCCCCATTTTGTTCTGAATGTAGTTTTTAATTGGTCATCAGGGTGGACCAGCACTTGATTGTATCCTGAGAAACCATCAAGAAAAGACATCAATTCAGAACCTGCTACCGATTGAAGGATTTGCTCCATGGTAGGCAGAGGGAAGTTATCTTTTAAGCTTGCCTTATTTAAATTTCTGAAATCAATACAGATTCTGATGTCGCCGTTTTTCTTCCTGACGGGTACCATATTGGAGACCCAGTTTGAGTGTCGGACAGGGAAGATAATCTTAGCTTTTAAAAGCTTATTAAGTTCCGACTTTATCTGGCTCTCCAAATTTGGATGGATTTTTCTTAACTTCTGCTGGATTGGTTTTTGACCGGGAAGCATAGGAATAGTGTGTTGTATGATAGATGTATCATATGTCTTAAGGTCATCATACTTCCAAGCAAAAACTTGTTTGTTTTTTCTTAAAAGTTTGATAAATGCTTCCTTTTCTATTGTAGAAAGTCCTAATCCTAAATTTATATTTTGAGGAGTTTGAGCCGTTCCTAAATTAATCAATTCAAACCTAAGAGTAGAGCTCTGGAGTTTAGCATTAATTACAGGTTTAAACCTATCTTTGATGTCATAAAGGTCTTCAAGCTTTACCACAGGTTTAGGAATAACGTTATCTTGAAATGTTTGCTTCATTTGAGAATCATGCTCATCCTCTTCAATGACTTGATTGTCATAGGACTTTTCAGAGGTCAAAAATTGCAAAATATCCTCGTCATGGTTGAAAACCCTCCAGTTAGTGATGTTATCAGGAACTGAAGGTCTAAAAATTAACTCTATAGAAAATCTATCGAGACTATAGTCTTCGGAAGGGAGGAGTTTGGAAGCTACGTTGGCTAGCAAATCAGCTGCTGAATTTTGCGATCTTGGGATTGAAAAAATATTGAATGCTGAGAAATGCGAAGTGAGATCTTGCACTAGCGTTTGATAATGTTTAAGGTGGCTTGAGAGGCAATGAATTGTATTCCTTACCTGTTTAACAATGATCTCACTATCGCCGAATACTTTTAAATATTGGACTTTAAGGTCAATTGCCTTATATAATCCCTGCAGTAGTGCTTCGTATTCAGCTGTATTGTTGGTGCATTCAAATTCTAATCTACAAGAAAGCATCGTCTTTTCGCCTTTTGGACTAACCAAAATGCAACCTGCTCCTGAGCCCTCGCTGGACTTAGAGCCATCAAAATACAAAGACCAAAATAAAGGAGAATCAGAAATATTTACATCCTTTTGATCTACATTAAAGCATTTGGATAAATTTGATTGTGAAAAATTTTCTACTTGAGATGTACAATGATTAACTTGAAAAGGGGAAGATTGGGCAACAAAATTGCCAAAGAATGACTGTGAAGAATAATTTCCCAAAATGTTATTGTTGAAAGCCACCGGCTGGTTTTCTTGTTCGAAATCGGTTACTGCATGAGTCATATGCTTTTCACGGTCGATCCTTATTTGATTTGGCTTACCCTTGTAGGGGAGCCACATATGTGACCAATCCGTGGAAATGTATCCATGCAGTTTCTCAGACCAGTCTCTGCTCAAAATTAAACCGTAGAATTCAGGTATGTCGGCGATCAAAATGTCTATTCTTTGTACCATTCTGGGATCAGCAGACAACCTGATAGTCACGGAATTAATCTCTCCTATGACCTGTACTTTGGTTCTGTCTAACTGTACAATGTGGATGGCTGACTTCTGGGGTTCTATGTTCAGCTTAGAACAAACTGAAGCTGGCATAATATTGGATGAAGCCCCTGAATCAATTAAACAGTTATGCAGATTTCGATTATAGATTTCATAGGTGAGCAAAAAAGGTGGGGTATGAGAATTGGATCTATCTCCAATCAGAACCGAATCGGTAGCCTCGACCATATCTGGAGGGGGTTGTCCTGAATCATTAGCAGCTTTTGAACTGGGAAGAGGGGAAGAGGGAATAGCGTTAAATTCCCTTAGGAGCAATTTTTGCTGATGTTTTAATTTACCTAGTTCAAACATGGTTATGTTTGCCTTGGTCTTTTTCATGTCATCGACAATATTATACTCCATATGGTCAGATACCACTAGTGTTTTGGATGTTGAAGGAGAATTAGAAATTGGAGGCTGGTTTTGAGGGGCTGCTACCGGAGATTTCTTCGGAAGAACTTTTTCTTTTGGTGTGGCAGCACCTGCACTCCTCTTTTTTGTAGTTGTTTGAGTAGGTTCAGAAGCGATTTTACTTCTTGTAGTAACAGGAAAAGCTTCTTCTTGATTCTCAGTGTCAGAATTTGGGAGTATGAAATCCCACATACCATGACACTCAACTACTTCTTCTTCATCATCTGTCTGTGAGGATGATTCCTCTTCTTCATCTTCCTGTTCAGAATCTGCATTAGATATAACATTGGGTGGCTTTGTTTCTGTTTTCTTGAAAGTTCTAAATGGTCTTTTAGTTGAAGTTTCAGCCACTTGTTTTTTAATTTCGACCATTTCATTAGACAATGTTTTAAGGACCTTTTGTAAACCCTCCATGTCATATGGGTCTTTTGGGGTTTTCTTCTTGGAATCTTCTTTAAATGAAACTTTTTTAGATTTTCTATCCTCCAAAACTGCTTTCTTTTCTAGGGCATTTATCCGTTTTTCGACGGCAAGTGCTTCTTTCATATTCTCGGCTAAGGTAGGTTTGCCAGCCCTGTCAACAAAAATAGCTATGTTGGAAGGGAGAGCAGTAATGTACCATTCGCTTCTGATTTGTTCACTTGGCTTAGAAGCAGTGGGGATTTTATTTAAGAGTTTATTGAATCGGGCATTAAACTCTTTTACTGGTTCTCTATGTTCTATTCTCAAATTGGAGAGGTCGTTTATTAGAGTCGCCAGAGACCTGTCATCTCCATATTTGACAAGAAATTGCTCTTGGCACATAGCCCAGCTGGTAATAGAACCAGAAGGTAATGAGAAGTACCAGGATCCTGCCGATCCTTGCAGAGTATAAGGAAAAAGTCTTACAACAACATCTTGTTCTGTCACTCCTTTCAAGTTAATTGCTAACATGAAATTGTTAATATGTTCTTCAGCTTGTGTTCCGTTATCTGGATTAAATTTAGGCAACCATTTTTCTGGAGCATCAGGTAGATCATGTAATGGTCCGGGCATATTGACTGCACCTGGCTAAGTCCATGGATCTGCCATTATGCTGGTGATATTAGTTGTTACTACTATTGGTATTCCAGATGACTGAGGAGAAGAAGTTGTTAGAGAGAGAGTAGCTTGAGATGCTGTAGTACTTATTCCTTGATGGACAACAATGTGTAATGGGGGAGTGGATGATTGACTTCGCAGAGGAGGAGTTGAGATGGAAGATATGGAAGAAAGATCTTCACTATCAGATACTTCAGTGATCTTCTTAGCCCTTTTCTTTTTGGGTAAAGGGAACTCAGTAGGTTCAATACCAAGTTTTTCGCTCTGAAGTCTGGTAAGTGGATGAGATAAGTTTAACTGCGAGGTCGCACTGCTTTGTGATACTTCAGATTTCTGAGGCGAAATCGAGAAGCTCTGAAGTTTATGGATAAGAGACTAAACTTCAGGGGATTCAAGACTTAAATGTTCTGAAATATTATGGGTGTGAGCAGTGGTGGTTGATTCTTCTTTTTCTTGATCATGTGCTGGAGAACCAGCATGTGATTGAGAAGGAGAAGATGGTTTGGAGGGGGAATTACTCTTAGAATGGTTTGTGGACTTGGACCTGCTTGCCATTCACAGTTGATGCCCTCCTTCTAGCGCCAAAAATGTTGAGGCCCCGAAACTCGTTGCAACAACATCGGGGAAACCACCCGGTCCGGAACTTAGTGCAGCTCCTTTTCCGTTTGGAATAGTGGCTCCGACTGGGGATAACGGGACCAGTTTCCCAAAGATTATAAGTGAACGGGATGGATGGATGATTTAAGATATGAAATGATAATAAACAAATAACTAAACTATAAAAGAAATACAAAAACTATAAGCTAATCCCGGGACTTATCAATTCAGACAGTACAGCGTTTGATAAACTATGCTTAATGACAGGCATATAGATGACACTAACAACAAGCATAGATGTTTAATCATTTGAGATTGCTCTGCGTAAGTAGTTACGCAGAGCTATAATAGCGAATTACTGCACTCAGTCATTTATATCATTGATACATACATGAGTGAAAGATAACAAATCACAAAACATTCAATAGTGATATGAAATGCAGACTTGTTGTTGTATTACATACATGTATTCAATAATAGCAAAGTAATAGCACAGCAATTCATATAACTGAAAAGAGAACAGATACAGATAATAGTACCATGCAAGCTGTTTGATCAATCCAATATATTAATCGCTATGTCGCAGTCCTTCCTTCCAACCAGAAAGCATTCCAAGCAAACGACAATAGTGCACAATTTACTTAAACAGCATTCCAAGTAAAATTAAGGACCAGTGGTCGAGTTTCAAAAAAGAATATAGACTGAAGCACAATAGTGCAAACTTCAGCCTTTTAGTCTTTTACAAAATTTTACGACCCTTTCCAAAACAATGAAAGGGTCTATAAATACTATGCTAATCTAACTACTAAATATCTAAAAACTGAAAACTAAGAAATCGGCATCAACAAATATCATTTTGCATTTGGGTGATTCGGCAGTCGGCGGCGATGCTTCAGTCAGCTGTCTCTTTGCCTTTACTCTTTTGCTGACATATCGCCAGCATTGGCTCTACTTCTGGTGGAGTATTGAGGCGAGAAGTCAGCTGTGCATCATATGTGGCATCTTGGAAATCGGCGATCAGGTATCGGAGAGCGTCGGTTAGGCAGTTAAGAGCCGACCTTTGAGAATGCGGTTTAATCAGGAAAAGCCAGTATGCATCGGAGGTCAAGGTATTCACTCCAGCGATTAACCGCCCTTGTTCTTCCAGCTTAAGATAATTCTTGTGCTCCAGAATATTCGCGGTTGTTATGTTTCCAGGTGTGCATTGTGAAATCATGTTAGCCAGATACAATGTATCATTGACTATATTGATCATGTTTTTGGAAATTGTTTTGCACCTGGATGCTGTCCTCTCTGCCTTCATTACCTGTGTTTCCCATTCCATGAAAAGTATGTTCTTGTATGTTTCACTGATTCGGGCTAAATTAGCAGCTTGCCCTTCTGGAGTATCTTGCCATTCAATATATTCTATTATTTCATCTTCGGCCTGATCCAAGTTAGTCCTGGCTTTCTCGATTTGCCCACATACTGCTGTAGATATATCACAAAGTGACTCAGCTTCAACTAGCTGTTGGCACAAAAGTCTGATCTGGGATATCAAAGCGCCATTTATCAGAGTTGCCTCTGCTCTGAAATCTTCAATACTCTTGGCACCTTTGATACCTTCAAGCTGTGCTGAGAGCTGAACTATTTGATCCTCTTTAGATTTCATTAACAGCTCATTTGATGCCTCCAACTGTGATAATGCCTCTGCCAATTCTCGTGCTTTAATGTCACTTTGGTCTATCCTTAGTTTTTCAATTTGTTGGGTTAACAAATGATTCTCTTGTTGTTGAGCCAGCAATTGTTCTTCTGCCTGTGTCGCCTTATTCTTTGCCTCTATCACTTCTGCTTGCAATGCATATACCTCATGCTCTTTAGTCTTCAAAAGAAGACTCACTTCGGATGCTTTGTCAATGGTTGCTGCTGAATAAGCTCCCACAAATTGCGACAGCTTTGTTAAATCTTCAGAGGGACTTAATTCTCCCTTCCAGACGACATTGCCCGTGACTGTTTGCTCATTTGAAACAGAAGGTTGATCAAGCCTTCGCCTCTTCCTTGAGCGTCTTACAACGGCTTTATGCTTAGGGCTGTAGAAAATGTCTAGAGGAGGAATTTCCTCTACCTGAAGATCAACTTGATCAGATGGATTCTGAGTAACTTCTTCTACGTTCTGTAATGTGGGTGGGCCGCTGGTTCCTTCAAGAACCGGAGAAACAATAGTATCGGGAGTCTTTAAGGCATCTGAGTCTTTGGAGGCTTCTTTACCACTTATAATGGAATCAAATTGATTCCATTCCTTAATTAATTCAGTATCAACAGAGATTTTCTTACTCTGTTCTTTTTCTTTTTCAATTCTCTGCTGTTCTTCAAATGCCTTCCGCTGTTGCTCCTCTTGTACTCTCTGTTGCTGTTCTTCCAATTCCTTTTTCTACCTATCTTCCAGTTCTTTCCTTATTTTTTCTTCTTCCTCTCGTTTCCTCTGTTCTTCTATTTCTCTTTGTCTCTGTTCTTCTATCTCCCTTTGTCTTCTTTGCTCTTCTTGCTCAATTTGTGCTTTTTGCTGCCTTTCTATTTGTTCTCTTCTATGACTTTCTGCCTGCAGCTTTCTTTGACTTTCCTCCTGTTCTCTAATTGTAACGGGAGGTGAATTTATTTCTGGCTGATCAGGCTCACTTGAGGATGAAGTTGGGGTTGTAGATAATAACTTTAGAGGCAAAGTTTGCAACCTTTGCTTTCTAAGTTTATTAAATTCAGTTAATTCCATATCTTCATATCTCATCGCAGCAAGTTGTTTGACTTGGCTTATTGAATCAGCACCCATGAACAGGTCGTCAAACTGGTCTTCTTGGTGAACAACCTTTGTCAGCTTAGCCTGTTCCAAGGCAATGAAAGCAGTCTTTTTCGGATCATAGAGTCTGTTGGGAATAGAAACTAGAGATAGCATTTGGAGTTTTGCTGCTTCCTTTTCTGCATGCTTATAATTTAGCAGCGTATAAACTCCAATTCTTAAAGGAAACGATGGCCATCCTCTCTTCTTCTCCTCTTTGAGAGTTTGGGTGACACCTTCAGACATTATCTGATAAGAGATTTCTCGGGCTAACAGTTTATCTGGCATGTATAAGTGAAGAACATGCGGCCTGGCCTTGCTTCCAAAAACTCTGATATAAGAAAAACATTCTTCGCCGAACCAAAGGGCTACGGCTGGTAGGTCAAAAGAGGCTTCATAGGAAATCCTAGGGATAGGTCTGTCAAAAATAGAATAGTGAACGGGAACCATAAAACCGTTGCAAATTTGGTACAAATGGTCTTTGTGAGAAGGTTTCCACAATTTACGATGATACAAATGAATAGGTGTTGGGTCATGGGTTGTCCATCTCCAATCAAGGACAGGAAACTCAGATTTAAAACAAAGGGCATCCATAATGTATGCAGAGTAATAAAAAGGTGGGATTTTTCTCTCAGTGACTCTGGTTTTGGCCCTAAACTCACGAATAGCTAAGACCAACTTATCAGACAGGATAGTGGCCCAATCCATGATTATACTATTAACGGCCGCTTCCATTAAGGGAACCATATCAACATGGATATTTGCTGAATCATGAAATCCCCACAATCTACACATCATAATTCCAGCATAGCAGTAAGGTGAAGCCAGAGAGGCATTGGAGTACTTACCCGACATATCCTGCTTGTGTTTTGCTGGATTTTGCCTCCAATCTCGGAGAGGTTCGGCTGGTGATTCATTCTCTCTGGCGAATTTCTCCACAAATGCTCTGTTATAAACTTGCTCGGGATTGGGCAAATGATACATTCGTCTCAAGTCGTCAGGCTTGAAGGAGCCGAAAATCCTTCCATCCTTAGAAACGAAGGTTCTATTAGTGAGAGGAATTTCTTCAATTGCCCAACGTACCACATCAGTATAAGGCAAGACTTGTTCCCTGGCTGCTATTCTGTGCAGAAAAGAATCAGCCAAATCTTTAAGAGTTGCCTCAGACTTTCTTAGTTCATCCGCACTTGCCTCCATTACTGTCGCTTCTGGTTGTTCTCCTTCTAGCAAATTGTATGTCCCTTGCCATGTAGTACCAGTAAGACCAGTGCATGTAGTATCTGAGATTAAGCCTTTCCTTGAAGCTGTAGCAGCTTGGCCTGAGGCAGGTGTCGCAGTAGAACCTGCCACCTTCTTGAACTTCTTTCCCATCATATTCAGACTTCTCTCAGTAGTCGAATTCTACACAAGTGCAAGAGAAATTGTAACAAAGAAATAACAATGACAATCCATAACGGGATAAATATATGATTTGAAGCGTGGCGAGATTATTCCTAAAAGAGGCTGCGGATCTAATGATTTGAGAAGGCACCGTAGATGCAATGATGGTGATTTTACGGCCTGCAGCTTCATAAATGACCATTACTTAAGTTATTAAACCGAATGACCCCTTAAAGCGTGTAATAGATTTTTTCAAAGGTCTAATCGTAATTGCTCGTTAATTCGAAGGGGCAAAGCTTTAAATACGCATGCATTACCTTATCCCTTTACTTAACGGCATTTTGAAATCTGTGATTTTGTCAAATCGATTTTAAATATAACTTTAATGCTTTGAAATAATCACCTTTTGGAACTGAGGTCATCATTAAGCGTCATCATATCGCATCGGAAGTGTGTGTGTGGCGTTATCACTTGGGAAAGTTCTTTAGCGAACGCCGATTGCGATATCGCATTCGGCGCGCGAACATAACCCCTGAATGTGTATCAATTGCTTTTAGCGAATGCCGATAGCGATATCGCATCGGGGAAAGGATATAAACATCTTATGAAAATGCGTAGAATTGTACCGATTGCCGATATGCGATATCGCATCGGGCCGGAGTGTTAAAACATTTTTCACAAGACATAGTGCCGTGCCGATAGCCGATTGCCGATATTGCATCGCATCGGGGAAAAGGTATGTACCCTTTTGTGTGTGCATTGGCTATTGCCGATGGCCGATAGCGATATCGCATCGGGAAAAACCAAGATGGCAACCGAACTTGCGATTACTTTTTTGGACTTAACCAAAAATTGCTTATCATTTGTTCAACAAGGGTTTTTTGCATGAATTCATTTAATTATCATACCTTATTTGAACAAGTTTATTGATGCCAATTAAAATTTTTAAAAGGGACCCATTTCATATGTAAATTGTTTATGATAAAAATGTTATGAAATGCGGGGTTGTTGTAGGGCACAACACGGGTGCAAGCATGAACACAGTTGTCCCCTAACAGTCGCTCCATATCCTCGAAATGTGCTATGGCCTGTGCCTGCTGATCCATGTATTTCAATAAAGTTTGAGGGTTGCTGGCTAAGTGTTGGTGGGCCGATATCAACGCAGTGGGATCCCCTGGCTCTGCTCTGATCAGCAGTGGCTCATGTAATTCTCGGTCCATGACCTCCTTGACTTCTGCTGCCCTCTTTTCTTCATGGTTCAACCATGAGGCAAATGCCATCAATTGCATATCCCCTACAACTGTGTTGGGATCCCATGTAGTCACGTTAGGAAGGGCCAAATTATGGAGATAGAACTCCAAGAGTTTGGCCTTATCCTCCGATGAACTGCTATTACATAATGCTGTGAACTGCTGGGGGTCTTGGAGCTGGGGGATACCCCTCTGTGCCAATGCATTTATCTAAAATTGCAGTCACTGGTCTCGTAGGTACAGGCCATAGGATTTGGCCGGCTGTCTGCATTGGAAAGCATCCATGGCCCAACTGGCCATGCAAGCCAGTTGTGCCTCTTTTTGCTGCAACTGCTGTTTGAGAGCTTGTATCTCGATTTGTGCTCGCAGTTCCCCTTCCTGTAGATGCGAGGTTGGCTCCCCAAGACCAACTTGCAGTCCTTCTCTGCCTTGATGTTCTACTGTAGTGTCCCCTGAGGATGTGCCCTTTTCCTTCTTCAGCTCCTGTAGCTGCAGTCTAAGTTTCTCATTCTCTTCCTGTAGTAACACCCGCTGGAAGTTTGCCACGTGTTTGGCCATAGCTAATTCCTTTCTTGCCTCCTTGAGTTGTTCCTCCAAGGGGCCTATGTCTGCCACACCTTTTGATTTAGCTATTTTCATCCACGTGTGGGTTCTCACCCTTTCTTCCTCCAACGCGAAGAAAAGTGGCACAGTGAATTTCTGTGGTATAATTTTTCTAGCTTCTAAGAAGTTATAATATGAGCTCAAACTTGGCTAGGGACTAGGCTCCGGAATATGCTCTTTCTCTTCCCTTGGTGGCTTTACTTCGTCTTCCCTCGGTGGTGATGAGGGTGCCTCTCCCTCCATCCTCTTTGTCTCCTTAAGCCGGGCCAAGGTTTCCTGTAGAGCGAACTCAACATCCTGTAGCCAGGTTTTTGAAGCCAACTGGTCCATCCTCTCCTTCCAAGCAGTTGTCTTCGGGCTCCCCCACTCATAAGTGACCGATATTTTTGAGGGGGACCTCTCCCTTGGTGAGGTAGGGGTATCTTCTATAGTAATTGGGCTACTGGATGGAGGTTGGGGCTTGCCCGTTTTGATTCTCACACTTCTCCTGGCTTTGAAGTACAGAGGGATCTCCCTCTTTCGTTTTTCCTGCGGCTTAGGAGGTGTACTAAGGGCGGCCAGCACGGCTGCTGCCTCCCTTGCAAGAATGTCAGCTCTCTTTTCCTTTGGTTTTCCTTTCTCAGGGCTTCCTGTAGAAGGCCCTGTATCAGCTAATTTCTGGCTTCCTGTAGAAGCCGTTTTTGGTTTTCCTGTAGAAACAGGTGGCACCGTTTTAGCTTGTTTGACTGCGAGGGCTTTGCTTTTTGACTTGGTTGGGGCTGCTATCGAGGTGCCTTTACTGACGTGGACTTGCTCAGTCTTGTCCACCCTACTTTGTAACCTTTTCTCCCTGGGTGTCAATGTGGATTTGTCATCCTTCTCTTCAGCAGCCTTTTTCTCTTGTTTTCCTTTTTGCTCTTTCTTCGGTGCTTTGGCCGTGGGTTCTTGGCCTTTCCCTTTCTTCTCTGTGCGTACTGACTCCTTTTCCTCGCTGCTGGAGGAGGTGAGCTCCTCGGTCAACATTTTGATATCGCCATCCTTAGTCAGATTCCGGAAGGCTTCCCACGAGAGAGGGACTTTGTATGTGTGAAGTGCATCCTCCACGAGGAGCTTAATGAGCCCATGATGGGCTACCTGGTCTGGTGTGCCTTCTTTTAACTTGGTGGCACATTCAGTCATAGACTGCAGGAGGAAATAAGGAATACTTAGCTTGTTTTGTGAAGGCAGGTCCATTTGGTGTCTCAATTTAGTGAGTAGCCGGAAATGGTACCCATACACAATGCTGAACCGTCCTTCGCATGTGATGTATTTCATAATTTGGAGGCTGACCTCACTCCAAAGTGGCTGTAAGCTAGCTCTGTGAACCCCGTTCTTATCCTCTGAGAATTTCTCCTCCGGAGGGAAGAACTCCTTTTTAGCCTTCTGGCCTAATTTCCTCTCCTCCTTGTCCCATGGTACCCCCATTGGGAGGTCAGTGACTCTGCTGATGAACTGTGGGGTGAGTCTCAGATTCAAACCCCTGAAATTAACAATGGCCAGCATTTTTGATTTTGGTTTCAACGTGCGCAGGAAATCCTCTGCCACCTCATCATCATAGCCTTGAAGTTTGTCGCAGAACGACATCCATCGCGCCCGAGTGAACAATTCTACCACCTCTGGGTTCTCCCGTAGTTTCTTGGAGTCTGTCGGTTCCTTTCTGATGAATCCACCCGGCATGGTGAAAGCCTACTATGTTAACCGGAGGTGGCGGGTGCGTATCAAAAGATGTCCTTTCAGATTTCTTTAGGACAGAGCGTAGAACTATGCCTCTGTCACGCACACAATTCATGAAGATTATCTACAGATGAGCCTTGACAGGGGCTCAATTATAAATCACATCTTGTAGAAAACCCCACATATACTTCAATGACAATTCATGCAAAAGGAAGATGACGCTTGCAATTTTATGCTCAGACTGTAGTTTTACATTTTTGAAGACGTCGACTTCGCCACCCTTTAAACCAATTTCATGGGAGGAACATGTTCAGGCTTACCTTTTCCAATTCGCCACCTTTGACGTGAAGGGACCAATTTTCCTCATGGCAGTGAGCTTCCTGTAGCGTAGCTTTCCTGTAGAAGTAGCGCACGGGTTCTAGAGAGCACTGCAGTGGTTCTGCGCCTTCTGTGCCGCTACCAGACGTTTGAACAAGCCGAAGATTTGGAGTAACGAGCTTCAGAGAAATTCGGACGCCCACTCAACTTCAAAACGGCTGATGATAAATGAGTGGAGTGGCGATCTAGCCGGTGGATTTGAATCCTGGCCAAACTCATGGTGCGGGGTTGAGCTGTCCCTGTCGGACCGTTGGACGACGTCACCTACTCATTTCACTGCAAATCTCCCCAACTGCTGCATCATTCCCCGCAGATCTGCCGCTGCCATTTCCGTTAAATCGCGCTTCGCTTCTCACGTGTCCACTACCCGTTTTGCTTGCCACGACCACCACTTTCCAAATCTGACTAGACCATCTCACTGGTCGTCATGGCCAGTTGAATGGCCATTCGACTGCTCAACCCATTGATTTCCACACTTGCAAACATTTCAGAGTATTATTCATGTAATTTGACGAAAAAAGTGGTGAGACACTTACCTGTGTGGCTGCGACATGATTTTCAGGTTTCAGGACGATGGTGATTAGATTTTCTCACTGCTGCTATTTGCACAAGCCCGGGGGTCCTTCCTTGCAAACTGCCGCTGATGACGAAGCTTTTGACTCGGCTGCATGTGCCCGCTCTATGTGTTGCAGGCGATTTGATGGTGTACACTCTAGCTGGATGAACTGCTACGGGATTCCTGTAGCATGTCCTGTAGCAGTTTTTCCTCCTCGGGTGCATGCTGAGACAGTGGAGACGGTGGCATCACAGCCATGATTGCAGGGCCCTTGGATGGCTTTGATAAGTATTGCATGGTATCTCTGCATCTTTTTTACCATTTGAGAAGCGCTTCCTCTGATAATTCAATGTTCTGTTTTGACTGTGCAGGTATTTTCATTGCATGGCAACTCGGGTGGTAGAAGGAGGTGACAGCAGTGTGTGATGGAGAAAATATTAACTTGCATGCCTCCATGTTGGACCTCGGGCATTAGATCTCCCCACACAATTAGTTCTAGGCCGTCCAAAACTTCTACAGGAAGTTTCCTATAGAAATACAAAACTTCCTGTAGAAAGTCCTGTAGCTTCCTGTAGGAGGCTAAACTGCGATCAAATCATGCCCAGATCTTGGAAGAGATGAGTGTTTCTGGAGGGAGTGCTGGTGAGGTCACCTGGTAACATAGTAGGGACCCTTGTCTTTGGGTTGAGGGCCTCTTTTCCTGCATAGAATACCTGCAACCTACATGCATTGCCACATTGTGAACTTGCTTTCCCTGTTTTTTGTTTGTTTTTTTTTTGTTTTTTTTTGTTTTTTTTTTGAAAGACAGCAGGGGCGCCTCCATGAGGTTTTCACCCTTACCATCTGCCTTGAGCGCCTCAAAGAGGTTTTCACTCAAGGGTCTTTTTCAAACATTTTCAGAAAGACAGTAGGGACGCCTCAATGAGGTTTTCATCCCTACCATCTACCTTGGGAGCCTCATAAAGGTTTTCACCCAAGGATCTTTATTTTATTTTATTTTATTTTTTATTTTTTGAACTTCAAGGTATGCCCAAAACAGAGGTAGAACCCTGATCTATGACCAACACTGATTTTTCCACAGTTTTGATGAATTCTTGTCTTGAGAGAGGTTTCCTATAGATCTTTAGTCGATGCCCATTGACAAGCATAGGGATGGCCTCCTCATCAATGGTTGAATAAGAACAGATCCATTGTCATTACATTTTTCCACTGCATATGGTCCCAGCCATCTGGTTCTCAGCTTCCCCTTGAAACCTTTATGCCTAGAATCATACAACAGTGCCCAATCTCCCGGCTGAAATTGCTTGTCATTGAGGTGTTGGTCATGCCACACCTTCCTCTGAAGTTGAACCATTTCTGAGTGAAGAAGGGCCTACATTCGGTGCTCGTCCAATCCATTCAGCTGCAATAGCCTTTCTTTTTGAGCATGGCTGAGATCCAGGTCCAGCTGAGCGGCCATCCTCAAGGTGTTGTATTCAAACTCAATTGACAGCAGAGCTTTCTTCCCATAGACCAGCTCATAAGGTGTGAAGCCGGTTGTGGTCTTCCAGGAGGTGTTGTAAGCCCATGTGGCCTCAACCAGGCGATCTGCCCAATCTTTTCTACTGCTTCTCACCACCTTAGTCAAGATCCCTCCCAATGCTCTATTGGTGACTTCCACCTGCCCATTTTCTTAAGGATGATAGGGGGTGGAAGTCCTATGCTTGATTTTGTGATGAGCTAGTAGGTCTTCAATTAAGTTGGAGGTGAACTGGCTTCCTTGATCGGTGACTAGCTATCTTGGGTAGCCAAAATTGTAGAATATGTTTTCTCTTAAGAACTCGGCCACCTTTTCTTCTATCGCTGCTTTGATTGCCTTGGTTTCTGCCCACTTTGTCAGGTAGTCCGTGCACACAATGATGTAAGACCTTTGCCTCGAAGGAGGATTGATCGGACCCACAAAATCCATACCCCACTTCTCAAATGGCTCAAGAGTCACTTGAGGTTGGAGAGGCATTTCATCCCTTGGAGTCGGTTTCCCCATCCTTTGGCATCGGTCACATTGGCTGATATACCTTCTGACATCTTGATGAAGCGTGGGCCGCCTGCCTGCAGGATTTTGAAGGCAATCCTTTTGGCTGCAAAATGTCCTCCACAAGGCCCGTCATGACAGGTTAGGAGGATATCAAAGACTTCCTCCTCCCTTACACAATGCCTTAAGATCTGATCAGGGCCAAGCTTGAACAGGTTGCCCCCGATCCAAGTGAATGAGGCACTCTTCCGTATGATCCTGCTCTTCTCTCTTGAGGATAGGTGCCGAGGAAACTGTGCTGAGACAAGGTAGTTTGCTATATCAGCAAACCATGGAGAGAGTATTGAGATAGCAAACAGATGTTCATCAGGCATCTGGTCATCCACTGTTCCATCCTCCCCTGTAGGTAAATCCAATCTAGACAAAAAGTCAGCAACAACATTTTCTTTACCTGGCTTGTCAACAATAGTCAAATCAAACTGCTGCAACAAAAGTAACCATCTAATAATACGAGCATTCACATCCAGTTTATTCATTAAATATCTAATTAGAGCATGATCAGTGTGTACAAATGTTTGATATCCAGTGATATAATGTCGGAATTTGTTCAGTGCATGGACCACGGCCAAGAATTCCTTCTCAGTCACAGTGTAATTCAGTTCTGCCTTGGATAAGTTTTTGCTGACAAAGTAAATGGCGTATGGAAGTTTTTGTTCAACTTGTCCTAAGGCTACCCCTATGGCTTTGTTCGAGGCATCAGTGTGGATGTGGAAAGGTAGGGCCTAGTTTGGACCTCTCAAGATTGGGGTAGACACCAACTTGTCCTTTAATTCATTCAGAGCCTTCTGACAATCGTCAGTCCATTTAAACTCAACATCTTTTTCCAAGACACCAAACAATGGCGAGGCTAGCTTTCTGAAGTCTTTAATGAATCTCCTATAATACCCTGTTAATCCTAAGAAACTCTGAACATCTCTTACCTTCTGAGGAGGTGGAACCTTCCTGATGAGAGCAATTTTGTTGGGATCCACCTGTAATCCTTGACAAGAAATGGTATGGCCTAGCACGGTCCCTTCAGTCATCAGGAATTCACACTTTTCAGGACTAAGGGACAGGTTCATCTCAATGCACTTGGTTAGGACTTTTCCCAGATTGGACAATGCTTCCTGGAAGTTGGACCCATAAGGTGTGAAGTCATCCATATAGATTTCCACCAAATCATGGACCAGCTCAGAAAAGATGCTCAAGAAGGCTCTCTGGAAGGTGGCAGGAGCATTGCATAGTCCAAAGGGAAGAACTCGGTAAGCAAAGGTACCCCAAGGACAAGTGAAGGTGGTCTTATCTTGGTCTTTCGGGCTGATTTGGATCTAATTATACCCGCTAAACCCATCCAGGAAAGAGAAAAACTTCTTTCCTGCCAGTCCATCCAACACTTGGTCTATGAAGGGTAGAGGAAAATGGTCTTTCTTGGTGGCCTTGTTCAGTTCTTGGTAGTCCACACAGATTCTCCACTTCCCGTTTTTCTTGGGAACCAACACCAAAGGGCACACCCATTCGCTATCCGAGATGGGGTAAATGAATCCGACATCCAACAGTTTTTGTAATTCCTCCTTGACAATGTCCTTAAGGGCTGGATTCATTCTCCTTTGGGGTTGCCTAACCGATTTACAGTCTTCTTTGATGTAGATGTGATGGGTACAGACCGAAGGATGAACTCCTTTCATCTCCTTATAGTTCCAAGTAAAAGCATCTAGATGACTGGCCAACAGACTACACAGCTCCTTTTCCTGGGAAGGAGATAGGGAGGAGCTGATCTTTAACGTTCTCTCAGGACCGAACTCCACATTTTTGACTCTGGGAGTGACAGGGTCGGTCACACAAAGGTCCACTAAGGTGCTGGCTTGGGCATCCTCCACCAATTCCTCTAAGGACAATGCACTGGGAGGTGGAGTCTGGATCAAGGTTTCAATCAAATCATCCTCTGTTGGGAGGCCTCCCCTAGTGGTGTCTAGGGTGCACAAAGGTGCTGAGTACACCTCGTCTTCTTCTCCTTCCTCCAACCAAAGTGGTAAGTCATGCTCTAATAAGGGTTGGGCAGGAGGGTACATGACTAGCTGCTTGGACATAGGACCATTTTTGATGGTCATGTTTCCTGCACGGCAGCTTATGTAAGAATCTGCAGTGGCTAACCAAGGCCTTCCCAAAATGAGAGGGTATCCAGTAAGCTTTGCCTTTGGTTGCAGAACCAAGAAGTCTGCAGGGTACTCCCAAGAGTCAACCGAGACCAAGACATCCTCTACGATCCCTTCGGGAGTCACAGTGGAGCGATCTGCTAGTTGTAGGTCTGTCGAGGTCTTTCTCAGGGAACCCTGAAGGTTGAGTTTGAGCATGGTGTCCCTAGTCATCACATTAATGGCAGCCCCCAGATCAATCAATGTGTGAGGTATGATGGTGCCATTGATGTGGACATCCACTACAGGACTCCCAGAATCTAGATACTTTGGGCAGATGGCCTACCCTAAAATAAGATCAGATAGTTGTCCTATGACATTTATGGTTGAAGCATCTCTTTTTCGCCTGCCTGGGTGTCTGAAACACTTTTCCTTAACCAGTTTGTTGTATATCGGTACATCTTTGATGGCTTGGAGAAGTGGTATTCTCACACACAACTGTTTGAGTTCCCCCAGAAGCTCATCCTCCTCTGGGTTGGGTTGTGTGGTGGTCGTAAGTCTCTCAGGAAAGGGTGGAATAGCCTTTGGTTCACTTTCCTGTTTATCTTCCTCGTCCTCTGGGGGATGAGGTTGGCGATCCGGAAGAGTCTTTCCAGATCGCAGATTGATCTCCTGGATCTCCACAGCATAGGTAGGGAATGATGTTTCCCCAGTATATACCTGCTGGGCCTGTCTGTTGTTGGGGTTTGGGTTCAGTTGAGCAGGCATTTGGGGTTGCCTTGGAGGAGCAGGAGGTAATGGTTGTGGTTGAGCCGGTGGTGGAGGAAAAATGGCAGGAGGAGTATTGTACTGGGGCCTCCACCCCGGTTGAGGTGCATTCCACTGAGGCTGTGGCTAGGCATGTGAGTGAAACGAAGGAGTAGTGGGCTGAGTATGGTACTGAGGTGGGTAAGACCATGGAGGAGGTATAGACCAGGAAGGATGAACAGGGGGTCCCCAGGAAGGCATATGAGCAGATTGGTTGGGGTTGTAATAGGTTTGGTGTGTCCCTTGCATCCCCTGTTGGTAAGGTCTAGGTCCATGTGGCCTTCTTTGGTTGAGGAAATAGAGAGGTTCAGTGGGCACTTCTGTCCCTTGATACATGGCTTTAAGCCCAGGTAAGGTTGGACATTGGTTTGTGGGGTGGTCCTCCTCACAGACAAAACATACCTCAACCGAATGTAATGGGAACTCATTCTTAGGGTGTTTCCTTGTACACCTAGGGCAGAAAATAGCCAAAGCCCTCTCAGCTTCCTCTTTCTTCTGCTGGATTTGGAATGTATCAAGTTGCATGGCGATGGTCTGTCTCACCTCGCTCTTGAGATCCTCTAATTGATTTGCAAACTCATGTTTGGAGAAAGGAATACCAGCTGAGAGGGGGTTTCCTCTACCTCTTTTCCGGGCTGCCCTAGAGTGGTTTCTAAGCACAGTCTTTATGTCCTCATAAGGCAGTTGGTAAATATCTCCTCCAGCTAGCATGTGAAGGGTATCTAAGAGGTCTTCAGGGACTCCTCGGAGCAGGACCAACTTGAGGGATTCAGGGTCAAGTGTGCACCTGGCTCGTTTATAGCTGAGTTGGAACCTTTCCTCATAATCTTCTAAAGACTCATAATTCCTCATGGTCATCCGAAAGATTTCTCCCTTGGTTTCCTTGGACCTACAGTAGTCCCTGTACTTGGTATTGAAAGCTTGCTACATCTGAGCCCAAGTGGTGATACTGTTCCCAGGTAAGCCCATGAACCAGCGTAATGCTGCATCCTTAAGGGTTGAGGGGAAGAGTTTCAATTTCTGCTCATCTTCAGTATAGTCATAGGTTCGACGAAGGACAACAAACTCAAATAGGAAGGTATCAGGGTCTTCAGTAGTTAGTCCATGGAAGTGACGTAAAGCGGAGGGGTTGATGTTCTTCATTTTCATGTCTCCATTGGTCTCTCGGATGGGGAAGGCACCTTCAATTCTCTCATCTTCTCCCCTATTGTCAGCCATAGCTTCAGATGGGGTGGTCTCTAACTCTTCTTCTGCTATAGGATCTTCTTATATCTCAGGAGTTTCACCTATAGGTTCTTCTGGATCACTGTCACCAAAGAAGAGAGAAGGGTGACTCAGTGATGTGGTGGGGGTGTTGGGTAAGAATTTGCTTGTTTTATCTCAATTTCTACGAGGCATGAAATGAAAAGACTTCTGATTGCTTTTGTTTTTTTCTGGTACCTGCAAAACTAAAATATATTGAACTGCAACTAACTATCTTGCTGAAATGGAAATGCGGAATTGAAATGAAAGCATGAAAGAACTAATCTACTTTGCTCAAATGAAATTGCAGAAATGAAATGTTAATCTACGCTTGCAGAATTGAAATGCTAATCTACACTTGCAGAAATGAAATTGCGGAATTGAAATGTTAATCTATGAAAGCAGGAAATGTTTATACTACTTTTACAGAAAGGAAATTGCAGAATGGAAATGAAATACTACTTAGCAGAAGGCGAGAGTAGGAAAGTAGAAGAAAAGCAACAATCACCAATACTCTGACACTTCCCCGGCAACGGCGCCAAAAAGATGGTGGGCTCCAGTATTGTATCAATAATGCTTCAACTCCTGGAGCTTCCTTCTTTAATTTTATCAACCCGGTAGTTCGTAACAAACTTGGAAGCGACGGTGCTGTATGCACAAGTACTAGCTCTTGTCGCAGCTGTCACTTGGTCAGCTGGCACAAGTCCGCTAGGGGCTCAAGCCAACTTCTATGAGCTCTTAGAATAAGATTTTGAACCGATGGGCGAAAGCTAATATCAAAAGAAGCTAATCTATTTGCAAAAAGGAACAAAAAGCCAACAAGAAACGCAAACCCTAGCAAACCCTAATTCTACCAGCTAGTCTTACTGATGTAGAGATGGGGATGCAAACTACTGAAAGTGATGTCATTACTTCTATGAAGGTGAAATGCAGGTGTTTAGACTACCTCTATCTGAAGAAAACACTTTTTGTATTTTTGTTCCACTTATTAGAATTATCATGCATGTGCTTTTAACTAGCTTTTTACTGTGCGGAGGTGGATCAAGGAGGCAGAAGGTTTGAAAAAGGTTGGGAGAGTTCAGAGAGGGCCTAAGGGGTCCCTAACACCCTCCCAGAGAGTCTCACAAAGTTTGGCTCCAAGAAACCGTGCTTATGAACTTCTACAGGAAGTCTGCAGGGGTTCTACAGGATGTTTTAGAACTTCTACAGGATGTTCAGTAATTCCTACAGGATGTTCTACAATCAGATTTTTGGGTGATGGGTGAGTGGAGGAGGCTGCATGGGTGGATAGGGAGGTAGGAGAGGGGTTTGTAATGACTTAGGGACAGAGAGATGAGATGAAGAGGGGGTGTGCAAAGCTAGGTTGTCTTGAAGAGGGCAGAGGGAATGGAAGGCAGAAGAAGGTAGAATAATGAGGGTAATAGAATAGTTGAGAGACAAGGGGTCTAATTGGGAGATGAGTAGTTGGCCTCGGCATGACTTAGAAGGACAAGAGAGTGAGGGAGTAACGCTGCACAGTGTAAATGAAACAAATCATCCACGTCCTGCACATAACCGAAATATTATTAACCTATTCTAACTGTTTAATAAAACCAATGAACAACAACGTTATTTCTAAGGAGAATCATGCATGGTACTGAAACAAAGAAACATTCCAAGAGATCTGAACGCATGGACACTTCTACAAACAAAAATATTGCATCAAAGATTGCATGGACACGTAAACCAATGTTTTTGGGTGGGCAGCACTGTCTGCAATTCCAGCCCCTAGAAAGAGGTGAAAATGAGTGTGCAGGCAACCCCTTTTTTAGAAATTTTATCAACTCCAATCTCTTCACTCTACTCTAAATAGCTGAAGCAATTTTGTCTTATGAAAATGACCTACTTAACCATACCAAGAAATCTAACTCAGCAAACTGCGTTTCAATTGCATGTAAAGGAAAAAAACATAATGCTGAAAGAAAAATAACAATACAAAGGAAGGAGGCCTTAGGCTCTCAGGTTGGGCCCAACCCCGAGAGCTATGGCTCCTTTAAGAACTTAGAACTGAACTCAAATCTGCCTGCTCTCCATTAACAGATAATAATAATAAGTCAAATAACATGCCAATAATGGCTACAAAAGAGCAAAACAGAGCTAGCAGCTCGTAGTCCAGAATGTGCAACAAGGTTTCAAAAAGTCCTTTTCGAAGGCTAAAGCCCTATCATTTATACATCTCGAGGCCCCAAGCTGGCCTCCTAAATCATTGGGACTTGGCTGACCAAACTAGGAGTGAACTGTTGCTTCCTCAAAATCCATTTGGCTGCCTTCTAGATCCGGTTGTGGTGGCTGTCAGAGCTCGGAGTTGCGGGTGAAAATCCCGAGGAAGGCCATTTAATGCTGTGGACAACCCTCCTACGAATCCTCAACCCCATCTTGGCTGTCTCCTAGCCCTCATTTGCATGGTTTTGCTCCATTAAATGTCAAAAAACCTGAAATAAGCACGTGTTAGCCACCTAGGAATAGTGACTGCCCTTATTCGTACAAATGATATAAATATACTAAAAAATGATGCATAAGTTATGAAAAACGAAGGGTTGAGCAAGGGTAGTTAGGCCAAATGAGCCCAAAATGTTACCAAATTTGGGGTTCATCAGCACTACACTGCCGATCTCATCTAGTCCCGCAGTAATAGAACTGGCGTGCTGTTCTTTGACTTCCAGGGGGTGGATGGCTATGCCTTTAATCATAGCTCGACAATCTGAAGGTTTACATCCAACTGAACCATTGTCATTTCCTTCCGTGCCTCGTGCACCTCTGTTGCTAGCTAGTGAATGCACACCTCTGCTGGTGTGTCTGCTGGGATGGCCAGTTCAGGGACGCTTTGACAAGCTTCATCTAGTACCTATACCAGCTGTCGATTCTATGACATCACTTCGTTGCACTGCAAGCTCAACTGTTCCATGTTGATTTTTTACTCACTAAGGACTTGTAGTGTGTGCCTCTCCCTAACCCATAGTTCCAGAGTTATCTCATCTTGCAGAATGTACAAGGTCTCCCACGGGAGTGCAACCATGTAGATAATGAGACCCTTCAATGCGCTAACCATAGGCCTTTCGGCCTCATTTGTTGTCACTAGTGCCCCTTCTGGTCACACTATGGTATTCGTCACCCGAGCGAGGAACATCTGTTCTGCTGTCGTTGTTATGACTGTGAGGCTGGTCGAAAGGGTTCCAGCCTGAGGAGTGCACACCGGCCACTCCTGCAGCTGCACTCTGAGGGCCCCCAACACAATCTGGTTGTCCTGCATAAAATTTTGGAGGGCTTCGGAGCTGACATCGCGCACTATCTCATCAATGTTGTGTAGATCACCCTCGGTTAGGGTGATTGGGTCAATAGACAACTTCGATGCCTTTACCTTCTTGCGTGGCCCTTTCCGCTTGGTTGGGTGCTAGTGCTTCAATTATGTTGATGTGGTTTGTGGGTCTATGCCTCCCTCTTCTTTCTCTGCTTCTTGCCCATGCGAATGCGATGTTTGGCCCTTGTTTGCCTTCACAACTACCTCCTGCACTACTGCTATTGCTGCGGCCTTGTCCTATTTAGTTTCTATCTGTGCAGCATCCCACACTGCCCATGCTTCTACTGCCACTATCTCATTCCTTCTCTTCTCTGCCAGTTATGCCATGCATAGTTTGGTCTCCTCTTTCTTCCTCTGCACCACTCACTTCTCTATTTCCACAATGTCTGGAGTGCACCACTTCAGAGGCCATGTCTCCATTACGCTAAAGATTACATCGTCCCTGGCTACAAAGGGTATCCCTCTCCATTGCTTGGCTGGGTCCTTATGCACTGTGATGTATATGATGTGGATGTCTGCTTTAAATTCCGCAAAAATTTGCAGGTTGTTGTCGACAGTGGGTGACAACCACGACTTATAGTTGATCCCCATTCTGAGGTTCATCTCCATGAACACCCAAAATATCTTACTGTCATGGATCTTATTTGCATCCTTTGTGGCTTAGAGGGAACCGTGCTTTGCAGCCTTCGATAGATCCCTCTCTATTGTGGGGAATTGACTCTCTTCCAGCAATTCCCCTACCATGAGCACTATGGAAAGAAAAAGCCATGCATAGTGGAACATTTTGCTATGTTCCCGAGCTTCATGAAAATTCTCCAAGAATTCCTTGCAGAGGAACTCAGACCAGTTAAACTGGACCCCCTCTACACACTTTTTAGCAATTGCTACCACCTGTGCAAGTACCTCGTCCACGCGACACTTGCGCATAACCTTACCAGCTAGTATTTGGGTCACCACTTTCACTACTTTATCATTGATGTTGGATATGTCATAGCCATTTTTCTTCTTCGCTAGCTTGTACTTCTTCTTCATGGCCTTTGCAATGGCCAAGTCACTGCTCTTCCCCTCCTAGATGTCTGCGGGGCCCTCTCCTTTGTATGGAAGCTGGGAATGCTGTGAATCAAGTTTGTTGTGATGGGGATGGGCTCCTCCAGCCACAAACACCCATCATGCACCAGGAAGAGCAGCTGCCTGATGACGAAAATTATTATTGGGGCATGGTGGAAATGTGACACCTAGAGCAGGTTAAGTAGCTCAGCCTTTTCCACTTGCGCAACCAATTTCACAGCTCTAATTTTGTAACCCCTACTGCGTTGTTTTTCTTGGGCTACATGAGGTGCGAGGTCTTAAGGTGAGGGAACTTCTCATGGTTAGCGAGGTCCCAATCTTCAAATTTTAAGCTCAGCACCCATCCCAGGTGCGTGCCCTAAAAAATGGTGTTGTCTGGGAGGAGCGAGGTCTGGAGCGAGATCTTGGTCTTGTCAAGGTCCTTGGTCACTTTAGCCTTCCCTTCCTGAGGGGGAACATAAGCAGGCAACATTGTCCCTAGGGTGCGTAGACTCAGTTTCCTCCTCCATTCCTTCATCCTCATCTTCTTCGATAATAAGGTCCTCCAAGTCTTATTCTTCCTCATCGGTTTCTATGGAAATGGCTTTCCCCTTCTCCTCCATTGACAAATTGGTGCGTAGTGGGTTCCATGGGGACACACGTACGAGAACCATTGCTTGTTTTTCCTTCTTTGGTCTTCGCATGCATAGTGATTTTGGGATTTCTGCCACAATCCCGGTGCCTTCTGGAGCATCCCCCATAGTCACGGCCCGCGTGGGATCTTTGATGGTCATTTTTGTTATTTCCATAACTTCATCAATTGATGGCATCATGTCCATCCATAAATCTATCACTCATGAACTCAGGGGCTCAATCAACGCTCGGCACAAAACAAACAGGGCTCTGCTCAATAGCTCAATTTGAAAATGACCAAGTGTTGTTTGTTTGGCAGCCCTTTGTAATTTATAGTGATTTTTGAAATTGAATTCGATCACTCCCCCCAAATCCAGTTCATTAATGCTCCCTTGGCAGTAGATTTTCACAAATCTTGCCCATAAACTACGTCTTAAATGCCTGTCACCCGCTCCATTTTTTCTTAAGTTTAGCATCCCATTGTGAATAGTGACTTCAACAGTCATTTTTTGGCCAACCCACGTGGTAGTGCAGCCCCTTGTGCGTGATTGCGGACCTTGTGACTCTTAGCTTTTGTGTGCAGGTCCAACATAACGCAGCTCCCTGGCAAAATAGTTTATAGTCTCACACTTCCTTTCAACTGCCTGGAGTGCTAAGACTGTAATTCCCTTGGCTAGACAGGTGGTCGCACCCCCTATATAGAGTTTCATCCTATCATCCATCACTTTTCCTAGAAAATACCCACCTTTTAATGTTATGGGCAGCATCGTGCACTTTATCATCTGCAATGTGCTACCCTAGTTGATTCACTTAGTAATATGCGGTCCAAGCCAAGGCATCAAATTGATCAATTCATGGTGATAGTCCTCAAACTTGTTAGTATGATTGTGTGCATCCTATCTTATCACCTTGGTCTTTTTATCGAGAAAATCTTCCTTCATCTTGTCCTCTAGCTTCTTGGCTTCCGCATCTACCAGAGCGCTTTTCTACCTTAATCAAACCCTTTCTTTCTCAAGTTCTTGGAGCCTAGAATTTCCCTGTTTGATTTCTTCTTCCAAGGTTCCACTAACCGTCGTATCTACTGGTGCTATCATGCACAGTCTAAGCTTTTTATGTACTATAGGGCTTACAACATTTGCTTTATACTCCACCCTTGGTGGTGCCTGCGTGGTTAGGTTCTTGTACATGGTCCTATAAGCCCATAGAACCACTGGTACACGTAGGTCCCTGTTAGTCTGCTTTGCATTGTGGACCTTGTTAAGCGCTTCATGTACTTTGTTAAAGGCTTCTGCGTGGATATCCTTCAACACACTTCGTCTTTCCATACTCCACTGTCCCAACCGGAGGGGTCATTCGCACCATTGCTTTGCCCTCACTACTTAATGATCGTGTCTCCTACCGTGAGGACTATGTGCATTCATAAAGGTTTCGCACCATATGCCTGTATCCACCTGGACAGGTGGGTGCACAGACCATTTCATCTGACAATCTTGTTTGCCAATCACATCTAAGGCTTCCCAAACCATGAGCACATCATTCTTCTATAGTCGCATCAATCCTCAAAGCTTATTTGGTGCCTACCCCACCACCTTGTGGGCATAGCTCGTAGTACCCATTTTAGAGCATCGAAGCATTGCTGTTCTGACACTTCTCTTTCAAATATGTTTAGGAAGTCATCCACCTCGCTTAACCCATCATATGTAGGCAGATCTCTTACCTCTGTTGCTACACAGCATAGCAATCGCGTCATCATGTTACAGTTGAGCATGGCTACCTCGTGTAACCGATTCTACCGTCGTTCTATCTCCTCGTCAGAATTTGATGTGCAGGAGCTTTCGCGCTCCCATGAGATTGAACCATCCACAGTTGGATTTACCTAGTCTTGCTCCTGTGCAGTTATCTTGTAGATGTAGTGCATATCGTCAGCATTGTCGTAGTCGCGCACTGGCTCCGTGTAGCGTGATCCTTCTGTAGGGTCTATAGGTACCACTATGCGCAAAGACTTTTTTCAAAAAATCATCTTGCGCTTCTTCATATTTATCACTCCATTCATGTCAGTGGCCCAATTTATTTCGAATAGCACGGGGTATGGATTTTTGTCATCAATAATCTCTATCACTTCGAAATTTGCTAGCGCGCTTTCTCCTTCGATATCTACTCTAATTCCCTGCAATCTCCCCATAGGTAGGATCTTTTGCTGGTTCTCCATTCGTAGTTGGATAGGAGACCATTGCAGCGCAGGCCTGCCAATGCACTCCCATGTTTGCTTTGGCAGGATGCTCGCGTCTGAACCTAGATCCAGAATCACTTGGTCCATATCATATTCCCCAATCTGTGTAGTCAATCTCATCTCCCTTCTTGTTCACATCGTGTGCTTCCCAAATTTCCGGACTATGCGCAGTTCTCCTGGTGCAGTCCCAGGGCATCTAGTTATGAGTTCTTGCAGCCCCTTTACAACCTTTTTGTCACACAACAGCTTCATGCATGTCTCCAAGAATGTAGTGAGCATCGATGATTCCATATCACCTCCATTCTAGCTTTACTTCCTAAAGTGGAGGCATCAACGAAGCTCCTCTTAGATTCCATGAAGGTCTCCTTAGTGCACTCCAAATGAAATTCTGGTTCCTTCATTGGAGCCTTGTGAATGTAGGTACTTCCTTTAGGCTGCTTGCCTTTGTCATCCTCTATCGTAATTCCACTCCGGAGCATGATATTTACATTAGGGTCTTCCTTGCATGGCTCAAATCTCATCATTTGCAGGTTCTGAGTCAGGGGAGGTTGGAGTGCTCCTGTATTGCACAACCTCACTATCAGTGTGGGACAATCCTCCATCTCATCATCTAACAACATACAATACAAGCATGATGGTCACGTTGGATTCACACAATCACGGGCATAATACCATGGCCCTCTACAATTGTAACATATCAGTTGTCCACGACCTCTTCCTGGTCCCCCTCCGCCTCGGCCTCGTCCGCGGCCCTGAAATCTGGTGTGTGCCATTCCTGAATTTTGATCAAGGACTCGTGCTTCAGCTTGAACTCTATAGGTAGGAGTTCAATCCATTATCATTTCATAACTTCTACAAGTGCGCTCATCATGTCCCACTGACATATAGAAATTACGGAACAATTGCTGTGAATTCTGTGTATACTTCTATAATAGATGGCAATTATCTATAGCATGCTTTCCTCTTATCTGATAAATCGTGCACCATAGTGCAAGTGCCACACTCGGTCTTGCTTGTGCCTTCGGTCTTAATGGCATTGGCCCTCCTCCCGTAAGGTAATTCGCAAACACCAGGTAGTGGTCCTTGTCATGCCCTTAGCCCTTGCATTTTACGGACCATATCTCATCACTCATCTCTGGGCAGATTGCCATGTCTTGTTTCAAAATCCACATCTCAAGGCACAAGTTTTTTAGCCGCATGTGAATTTGCTGAACTCCGAGGCTGGGATCCCATATCAGGGTCTCGTGCAATCTCATCGCAACCTCCAAGGCCTCAGCCTGAGTGGTTAGCCTCTGTTGTGACAACATGTTTCGTATATGTGTCATTAACGATGTTACAAGCCATTCACAATGTTTCCTGTCTGTTAACATCATGTTATCTAAATGAATTGTGCACTTTAGTCTTTGATCCAACTCCCAAGGGGTCTTGCTTGGTAGCATTGTGATTTCCTTGAACCCAATGATAATGCCTCTGACTTTGGCTTGCTAAATTCATTGTTTAGCACAGCTTGGATATCCGTGATCCCCACATTTGGATTGTCATTGGAATGCTTAATGTACCAGGTCAGCGCGCGATCCTGTAGAGCACTGACCAACGTTGCCTTCTTTATATTGTCATCCATGACTCGCTAGGCTTCCCATACAGCTTTCATCACGAACCAAAACTGGTTTGGATCTTCATTCCCTATTCCCTTGAACACTGGTAGCTTTATCACGCTTGCCATACTGCTTCGCAGTGGTGGTGGAGGTGGTATGGGTGAAGACGGGGGTGAAGATAGTGAAACTGGCGGTGGTGTGGGTGGGGGTGGTATGCGCAGAATTCTTTGCCTTATCAGATTGATTGCACTTCTTGGTGAGACCTTCGCGAGCTATTATTCGCCCCTTCGTGGAGGTGAAATCAAGGGGCTAGTTTCTAGTTCTATGCTACCTTCGTTTCTGTAGATTCTCCGACTTCACTTAGCTCCAAGCACCAATTTATTCGCATAACCCATTTTTCACATAGTAGCATTTTAAACCAAGTTTTCAAAGATTTAGGGTACTTACCTTAGAATCCTTTGAGGAAGCATCATTCTGCCTCACTACAACTGACTAAAGTATCTACCGCGAATTCGGTGATGAATCCTCCTATGATTCGATCGAGCCAGTGATCGATAGCGAGTGAGATCTTATCTTCCAATGCTTCGAGTCTGCGCACAGATTCTGGAGTCCACACAATAGGTCTGTCGAGTTTACACCTTCCTTAGCTATCTGCTAGCTTTGTGAGCCACTCTAACTCAGTGGGGAATGATGCGAAGAAAATTTCGTAGATATTTGTATATAAGTAGCAGTCTAAACACTTCCTTTGATAGTCGTGAATTCCTATTTTCTTGCACTGCGGACTCGTGAATCTTCCTGTCCAACCAATCTTCAATTCCTTTCTTTTTCGAATTCCAGTGACATGACATCAGACATCTTTATGTAGATCCCAGTCCTGTCAATGGAACCATTTGTTGGCTTGTTGGGGCCTGACCCAGGTTCGAAGTTAATTAGCCAAACAAATCCCTGTACTACTGGCCCTTTTGGTAATAGTTCGTGGAGCACGAACTGAGGTCTCACCTAAAGTATTATGGGAGAGTACTGGAACTAGTTTTCTGTACCCTTGAGATGGTTGAGATGTTTAACTTATCCAACTGTTCGTCCCTACGCATAGGTCACTTTGCGAACTTCCTTGTTTCTCACACCCTGATATACTCCCTTTACGCAGCCCTAACCATGGGATGTGTAGCTTTTGCGCTGCCAGAGCAACACTTTGCGCTATTACCCGATATCTTACTTATCTTCTTATACCAGTTAATTACCTGTGAGTACTTGGATGTCTTACGTTATATTTATTTACACAAAACATTCATATGATTTTTCACAACAAATAAACAGTATACTTGCAAATTATACCCAATCATACATTAAAACAGGAAAAGATACACAAAAATATGGTAAGCTTCTCTTTATTGATTATTCCAATGGTTACAGACTCAGCTTTCCCTGCGCACTTAGCTGCAATGGTCCGTGCACTCAGCTGTGGACTACTAGGCCTCTGCGCACTTAGCTCTAGAGCCTTCTCCTACTCTACAACCCAAAGATACACTTTACACTTCGACTCAATCACTTTAGACTTCTCATGCTTTCCTTCTATTAGTTATGTTATGCTATCTTCTACACTTATAGCTCGCTCTATTTATACAATCCCATGGTCCGCAAACCATGGTTAGGTCTATTAATCTGACATTACTTTACAAAAACGAGGGCGGACAACCTTGTGACTCTATTATGATTTTACGCTCTGCGCCCACAATTCAGAGAGATTTTACAAAAGTATTTGGTCAAAACTTTGGCTTTAAGCCCCAAAACATGCCTTGGGGAGATTCCATGCCCAACAGTAGGGTAGATAGAGTTTGTATTGAGAGTCCAAGTCATCAATAAAGAGAAGTATTATGAAATTACTGTGTATTTTTCCTCTATGGATCACATGTGATTATGTTACCTTAAGTTTTGGGTTTATGTCATAATGCTAATTTGATGCGTGAATGTATATGTTTCTATCTGTTATATGAAGGAAAATAATGATATATGTATACACAAAGATAATCTTAATTGCATAGTAAATTTGGCGAACACTTAAGATAATTAAGGAAATTATAAAATAACATAGTAGAAAAGGCGCGTAAGTACCTGAGCCACTGGGTAGGGTTACATGAAGGATAGTCGTATACCTTCACGTGGTTTCTAAGAGAGGAAAGAGAAAGTACATTGATAAGCCCTAAAAGCTTATCGATCTGCATGAAGGAAGGGTTTTAAGGTATAAAACCAACATCACAACCATCTCAGCGTGTGGAAACTTGGTTCCGGCATCCCCCCATACTACTTCGGGTGAGACTTCAGTCCGCACTCCGTGGATTGATGCCGAAAGGGCCAGTAGTGTAGGTATTTGATTGGCTAACTAATGCTAAAACTGGGTTAGGGCCCATCAAGCCAATAGAAGGGGAAGAATCCCCAAGAGTGTTTCCTGAAGTCACAAAGAAGGAGGCAGTTGCTACCTTGACTTCCCCAATCACACCCATAAATTCAACAGGAGAAAGGTAGAGGCAGACTCCCCTATACTTCAAAACAAGGAGCACCAGGATAAAATAGGGGAGACCAAAAACACCCACCAAGACTCCTATCATCGTTGAAGACTCACCAAGAGGACAAGAAAAGCTAGTCCCCCCAGAAATGAAAGATGAAGATGGCACATCAAAACAGGCTTCCCCAAGGTCAACAATAACATTTGTTAGGAGCTGTATCACCAAGTCAACCTCAGTAAAGAAAATCGAAGAACCTTTGACCCCCTTTTAGAAAGGGAAAATCCTCCTATAGGAAACACAAATAGTCCTGTAGAAAACTCTATCAGCTGATGAGCACCAGTATTGCAGCAAGAATGCTGCAACTCCTAGGGCTACCAAATTTACTTTATCAACCCAAGGTTCATACAAACTTGGAGGTGATAGTGTTGTATACACAATCAGATGCGATGGGTCCACTCTTTATCACTACTAAGCTGGCGATAGACCAATATTGTTTCTCAAACCAACCTTCTATTGATTCAAAAGAATCTTGATTACCAATGAGGAAAGGGGAAATTTGTACTAACTAAAATCTTGTCTACTGTGGTAAGGAAATACTAAAATCAAATGCTTAAACACACCATTCATCTAACTAACTGCTAAGAGGATTTGCTTCAAAATAATGTTGAGTTAACATGTGTGTAATCCTATTATCCTAGGCATGTAATCTAAAATAACCAAACATTCTACTATTGTGCATGTAAATGAACACAATAACTCTTTTTTCCTTTTTGTCTTTTTGGTGTGAAAATGTGAATGCTAAATCCTCTTGGTGATGTGATAGGTGGGTTAGGTATGGTGGTGGAAGGTCATATGGATTAGGAGGCAAGTAGGGGCCTTCTCCTATCTTCCTAGATTATTTTTCCACAATTCGGCCTCAACACAGGCCACCACAGGTCATCCTACAGGATGTCCTAAATTCCTAATGCCTCCTGCAGGATGTCCTAATGCTCCTATAGGATCCCCTGTATTCCCATAGGATCCAACAGAGAGAAATAGGAGTGATTTGGAAGGTGGTGTAGGGCTTAGGGAAGGTGAGTACTGGGAGAAATAAGGCAAAAGAGTGACTAGGACTTCTTCAGAGCTCAAAACAGAGTTTGTAAGATGGTCTGATTTGCTCAACAAACATGGAAATTTGTTCTTATGGAATGATGAATTGAGTGAGGTACTTAGTGGCTTTTGATGATCATGGATGGATGAAGTTAGGTTGGGGTTGCTAGTCATGATATATCTCTGCACTATTGAAACTCCTGCACTGCATCAATCACTCGCATTTATCCATGAATCATGACAAACGAGAGAGATTTTCAATCAACTAAGAAAAAATAATTTCATTATCTAGTTTCCTATTTCATGCATGGAAAAACTTATAGAATAATGTGAAACCCTTATGAGATGTAATGCAAGGTTGAATATATCAGAAATGAAAATTAAGTCCTATTCTTGAAAACTCAAAAGATGCTAGTCTAAGTAGTAGAAAACCCTGAATTCCATAAGAAATCAGAATTCTATCTTTTTGGGGTTGTATAGGAGTTCTTTCCTCAAACCATGGTCCCTGAAAGGAGGAGTGAGGCAAAAATCACCTGCTAACAAGTTTTTGGTATCCATTTATCTTTCTACTCTACTACTAAAGAAATGCACAAATGGAACAAAACTAATCAAATTCACAACTACTTGCAATGAAATACTGTTAAAACCAATTCAACCATTAATCTATGCAATCTACTAAGTATACAAATACAATAAGAGGAGACTTTGCTGCTAGGTTTGGACCCTAACCCAAGAGCTTCATCCCTCTAATTCACCTCAATACTGGATCAAGGAAATGCTCATTCTCATTATAATATTAGAAAATTACATAACAATGTCTTCCACAAGTCTTGAACTCAAAAATTTGCTTAGTGCTCTTACATAAAAAATCTGCATGCTAATGAGGCTCTAGGCCTCCTTACTTATACAACTGAAGTCTTGAACAACTTCCCTAAATCTAAGGAGGCTCGGCTCCCAAACTTAAGATGAACTAGCTCTTTAATTGTCACTGGCTCAACTTCCTTTTGATCTTCATGATTCGACTGCTTCCAACTTCGAGCTAGTGTGATTTGACGGAGGAATATTCAAATGAGTGAGGATTAAATGAGGAGGATCTATATCGTACAATCTATCCTGCTTGTCTCATTCAATTTTCTACCCTTAATTAGCCAAAATTTCCATGATTTTCTCTCAAAAACCTGCAATCAATGCATGTTAGTCCACTAGAGATAACATCTTACTTTTACTCATCTCATTAAGCAAAATATAATCAAAATATGTAAGGAATTCTGAGAGAGTTGATTTAAATAAGCTTGGAGGTGTATCAAGGTCCATATAGTTACCCAATGATGAGGCTCATCATCACCTCCCTACTAAAAGTGTTTCATCCTCTCAGAAACTCAATCTATATCCATGTCCTTCATGTTGGAAATAATACTGAGAGGGGGAGGTGAATCAACATTAGTCAACTCAATAATCTTTTTGTCTTCTTACTCAATTTCATATACGCTACTTCAATGAAAGCAACCCGTGTGTGTACGCAACTGTGTTTAAGGAAACAAGTGTATATCCAACAAACTAATGATTTTGTTAATTCATCATATGTAAATCTTTAATCTGAGTATCAATACTTTATTAAACATTAGACAGTAACCATGTGCAGTTAATAACAGAAAGAACCATCAAAAATAAGCATCACACATGAACACCAAGATATAAGGTGGAAACCTAATGTGGGTAAAAACCACCTGCTGCTGTCATCTCTGTCTTCTTTTAATAATAAGAAAAACTGTTTACAACATTGTATTGGTGCAGACTCATACCAGTACGCAGACTTCTACCTGCAGAAGGCTACACCCTTCTCACGTTCTCCAGCTTCTACTGGAAGGGAGCTACAACCCCCTAGCTCTTGTACTAGCTAATGTGTATACTAGTATGCAGGTGCTGACCTACAGAAGGCTACAACCTTCTCACTTCCTCTAAGGACTGTGTTTCATAAATTTTCATAGTGGATACTCCTGGAACACAACATCAAAAATCTGAAGGCCATGTTTCATCCAATTTTCATACTGGACCCATTATCAACATTGAAGCTCAAATCAATCACCACTGCAATAAAATTATCCAATCACTGAAACTCAATCTGAATCAAACAAACTCAATCAATCACTGAATCATCCACAACTTAATCACTAAAGCCCTGTCATCAAAATATAGTCACTAGAACATAAAACAAAACACAGAACTCTACAACAACTACTAGACTCAACAACAGCCTCAAATTTCAAATCTCATAACGTGTACTCTACTTAGCGTTTATACGCACTTTTATCAAAGGAAACCTGCATATACGCAACTTCCGTATGTTGAACCAGCATGTATATGCCATTTTACCAAAGCCAACCTACATACAGATTTGGAAATGCTAACTTCAAGCATCACAACTACTTCAGACTTCATTTATACCCAACTCATCACATTTACATAATAAAAACATGTGTCAGTATATAGATCTAGAAAAAACATGATCAAACCATATAATGATTATTCATTCCAAGCCTTAAGATCCCAATCCATGATTAGATCTTGTCCTCCATAAACCGCTAAGGCTCCTCCTTAGTTCAGATCAAGAAAAGCATCATAAACCCATAACTTGCATACTTGATCTCACACTTCATTAGATATTCAATACTTTTGTGTCTTGGCCTAATGATCTTCTCCTCCTTTTATAGTCTTAGGCCTTGCTCAATACCATGGACCAAAACCACTTAGGATCAATACCTTGGATCAATACCAGGGGTCAATACCTTGGACCCGATACCATGGACCAATACCAAGGACCAAAATACCATGGACCAAATACTTTGGACCAAAACTTACTTTTCTAACATGTACGTGCTTTCCCTTCTATGAAACAGCGTGTGTACGTATACACAACTTTGTATACACTGAACCCGCGTGTATACGTGGCTTTGTCAAGGTGAACCTGCGTATACCTCTTCTTCTTCATTCTTTGTAGTCTAATCATTAATTCTTTGCTATTGACCTGCTGCACTGTGATCTGTCATCTGAGTGAGTTGCCATTAAGGAAAACACCTGAATCATAATGCCAACAATCTCCCCCTTTGGACTTGATGGAAATGTTAACTTGTTTCCCTGTGAACTTGCCATTTTATTCCCTTGAACTGCCCTGCATCATATCTGTTAACATGTATTCTCTCACATCTGATATCTCTTCTGTAGATTCATCTAGTTACCACATATAAGAGAGTTGTTCTACTTCAAGTGGGTTGCCATCAAGTGCAACTCATACATCATAATGCCAATAATCTCCCCCCTTGTACTTGATGGTAACAACCACACCAAGTTACTCTCCCCCTTTGACATCAAGGGAAAAGGGTCATGCTCCCCCTAAGTGCATGCTGAAATCTCTGATATGCTAAAGTGTGCTAATTGAGATCCCATTATCGAGTCCATGCTCCCCCTGAGCATAAGCAAGGTCTGTAAAAATATGTTCTAAAAGAAGAACATAACTCTATACATCATAAATGACCTTCCTATCACCAATGAAGCATACATGCATCCATCTCTCAACCAAGTGGGGACATACATGACTAAAATATATCAATTATTACAACATCCTTCCCATGCATAGTGGGGTACAAATTACATCAGAGACTAGAAAGAGACTCAAAAACAAATAGAGACAAATTATTACATCATGGTTTTTGATTTGATCATTACATGCATGACATTTATAACAAAGAACAAATATCTACACAAGACCATGATAGTCTTCAAAAACTATCATACACCATGTATGATCTGCTCCATAAGCATCTGTCAACAACATCAGCAACCTGTATATGTCCATAATTATTTCCCAAGATATGACAGTGTAAATATCATCAACCTGTGACAAAGAATGTCTGCATATAGATATCAACTCATCTTCTTGATCTTGCTTCGTTTTCATAACCTTTTAGGAATAAACTAAGAAAATGTCATATCTCCAAGCAGTAGCACCAAGTCATTCACATCATATCATATGTATGTGAAAATACCATAGTCATCATCCATGATCATAACATCATTATCAAAAACTGCATGATCTTTCCACAAGAACCTTCAATATATCAATCATGTATCATCATTGGGGAACATCCCACAACTGATAAGCATCAACCATGATAATCAACATATTTGAGTATCAACCTATCATCATGAGGTAATGACTTATCATCAATATGTGACTAAGTAAGTCATGTCTTCATGAGACCTGCAATAACATCATCATCCATGTATCCAATATAGAAATATGTATCTAGAAAACCATGAGCTCATGGTCATTTGTCAAGACTCCTTGATATCCTCAATAGCAATAATCCTCAACCATGTGAGAGCCAGGAACTATAGGAATCCTGCATCATAACTGCACCATATGATCTTTATGCATCTTTGAAGACATGACAACAACAACATAAAGAATATGAGTAGTGTACTTAAGTTTTGTATTTCTCTTTGTCCTTATGAAGGTCATCATGTAAGCAACATATGTGTACTATATGCATCATCATAATTGATTCGGTACCAAAGACTTCTAAACATAATGCCAACAATGCTTTATTAGAAGCATAGCATGTTCTCCCCCTAAACTTGTTTCACCAGTTCATTGTCAGATCTGGTCACTGCATATATCAGTAAGAAGAATCAAGGCATCACCATCAATTGGATATAAATCAAGTTATCAATAACTTGTGAGGATCAAAAACACTTCTAAATAACCTCCACAGACTGTAGACATCTATCATCATGACTGAGAAGATAACTGATCATATCAAATTAATTTCTTTGAGTCTGTCCTACTACATCTTTCTCAAACCACATATACATGATTATGCAGCTTCGAACTCGCGTATATACGTGCCTTGTCTTCAGGAAAATTGTGTATGAGATTTAGAACATTGAAGTTTCACACTTCCAACTCCCCCTGAGTCTGTTATGTCTGCGTATTGTGCCATGCCACATTTTTCTGACTGTACTTCCTTCTTCTTGCATATCTTCGAGTGTGATGATGATTTCTCCTTTTGGTATGGTGCCCGAAATTTCCTCCTGCAATCCTTTGCTATATGTCCAAACTTGTTACATGCATAACATCTTACATGTTTCATATTTCTTCTATAGTAGTCAATGGCTTTGTGACTAAACATATTGCAAGAAAAGCAATATCCCTTAAAGTACCTGGAAGCTGATGATCTTTCTGTGTTATGTTCTTGAACCATTGTCCTTCTGCATCTCACTGCTACATGTCCAAGATTATGACATATAAATCATTCAACATTATTCATTTGGGGAAATTACTGACTATCACTTGCATAGTTAGGAGTGAAATATTTTCTTTCAAGAATTTCTTTCCTAGTTTGTTGATGGGATTGACCTCTCATCTCCATGTTGAGTATTTCAGATTTTGTATTAGAGTTCCTTGTCTTACTTTGTGAGATAGATTCACCTTCAATATATTCATGAAAACCAAGACCAGTTTTTATGGCAGGAGACCTTTGAATACTAAGAATATCATCCAATATCTTAGTACTATCTTGAAATCGTGTGAGCTTATCCTTTTCTTCTAATTTACCTTTTAGTATATTTACCTCAACTTGATGATGCTCTTATTTTTAAAGATGCTGCTTCTTCATGATTTCTTCAGCTTTTCTTCCTTCTGCCATATGTTTCCTTAATTCAAGAACTTCGTTTTCTTGTTTTTCAAGAGCTTGGAGTAGTTCTTTATTCTGCTTATTTGATATTTCAAGATCTTATTTTAGTGAGAGGATCTTAACTTCAAGATTTTCATAGTAACTGGATCTATCTCTGAGTTTCTTGATTGTTGTGCTCCTTTCATTTACTTCATTTCTTAATGATGTCACTCCATCCTACAACTTTTGACATTGGTCTTCCTTTTCCTTAAGTTGTTTCCTTACTTTGTTTCGTTCCTCTAGTTGATCTTTTAGTTTGCTAGCTTCCTCTTTGAAGGCACATTCCCTTTTGTCCAATAGATCTTGTTGGTCTCTAATTTTTTCTGTAAGCCTTTTAAATTCTACCTCTATTTGATATCTTTCTTACTCACCCATAAGAGAAAATTCAGTTGTTTCACTATCACTTTCATCATCTTCAAATGGATGGAGAAATGTACCATCAGACGATAACAAATTCATACCTAATAGATATTTTGCTTGTTAATCTTCATTTTGAGGTGATTTTGAATCTGAAGAGTTGCTTCCACATAATCCCCAATCGATTCTCCCAGTGTCATAGTTCCTTTTAGATGTCTTCTTCTTCTGAGGAGCTTTCTTCTTTAGCTTCTTTCCCATTGTTCTACAGATCTCCTTCAAGCGATCAAGCTTCTACCAAAGGACCTGCTCTGATTCCAATTGTTGGAAATAATATTGAGAGGGGGGGGCTAAATCAATATGAGTCAAGTCAATAATCCTTTTGTCTTCTTACCCAATTTCATATACGCTACTTCAATGAAAGCAACCTGTGTGTGTACACAACTGTGTTTAAGGAAACAAGCGTATATCCAACAAACTAATGATTCTGTTAATTCATCATATGTTGATCTTTAATCTGAGTATCATTACTTTATAAAACATTAGATAGTAACCATGTGCAGTTAACAACAGAAAGAACCATCACACATAAGCATCACACATGAACACCAAGATGTAAGGTGGAAACCTAATGTGGGTAAAAACCACCTACTTTTGTCATCTTTGTCTTCTTTTAATAATAAGAAAAATTGTTTACACCATTGTACTGGTGCAGACTCTTACCAGTACACAGGCTTCTACCTGCAGAAGGATACCACCTTCTCATGTTCTCTAGCTTCTACTAGAAGGGAGTTACAACCCCCTAGCTCTTGTACTAGTTGATGTGTATACTATGTTGGCATTACGATACATATGTTGTACTTGATGGCAACCCACTCATCTCAGATAATAAATTATAGTGTAGAGAAAAGTTCACGCACTTTTATGCAGAGAAAAGTTTATTTCATGTAGAGAAAAAGTTCACGCACTTTCATGCAAGGAAAAGCACGTATATGTTGGAGAACTTACCTTTGGTCCATGGTAGTTAGTCCTTGGTATTTGAACCTATGAGGAAAATCATGTATATGTTGGAGAACTTACCTTTGGTCCATGGTAGTTAGTCCTTGGTATTTGAACCTATGAGGAAAAGCGCGTATATGTTGGAGAACTTACCTTTGGTCTAAGGTAGTTAGTCCTTGGTATTTGAACCTATGAGGAAAAGCGCGTATATGTTGGAGAACTTACCTTTGGTCCATGGTAGTTAGTCCTTGGTATTTGAACTTATGGTTTTGGACCATGGTACTTCGTCAAAAGTGTTGATCTCATGTACTTTCATGGTTGGTTCATGGTATTAGTCCAACAGTTTTTTGATCCTATGGTTTTGGCCCGTGGTATTGTGAAAGGTCTAAGCCTATATAAAGCAAAGGACATCACTTGGCTAATTCATTCTTGCAAATCGAATATCTTAAGATCTGAAATATTGGGTTATTGTTTTAAAAGTTTGATCTGTGAAAGGGAAGTTGAAAGTGAATCTGTGAAGGGTGATCTCTCGAGCGCTGTAGCTGTGGAAGTGCGGAGGTACCACAGAAGGCGCAGTGCAGAGGCGCCACAGAAGGCACAGTGCAGAGACGCCGCAGAGGCGCCACAGAAGGCGCAGTGCGAAGGCGCAGTGCGGAGATGCCACAGAGGCACCACAGAAGGCGCAGTGCGGAGACGCCACAGAGGCGCCACAAAAGGCGCAGTGCGGAGACGCCACAGAGGCGCCACAGAAGGCGCAGTGCGGAGGCACCACAGAAGGCGCAGTGCGGAGGCGCCACAGAAGGCGCAGTGCGGAGACGCCACAGAGGCGCCACAGAAGGCGCAGTGCGGAGGCGCCACAGAAGGCGCAGTGCGGAGGCGCCACAGAAGGCGCAGTGCAGAGGCGCCACAGAAGGCGCAGTGCAGAGGCGCCACAGAAGGCGCAGTGCAGAGGCGCAGTGCGGAGGCGCCACAGAAGGCGCAGTGTAGAGGCGCCACAGAAGGCGCAGTGCGGAGGCGCCACAGAAGGCGCAGTGCGGAGGCGCCACAGAAGGCGCAGTGTGGAGATGCCACAGAAGGCGCAGTGCGGAGGCGCCACAGAAGGCGGAGTGCGGAGGTGCCACAGAAGGCGCAGTGCGGAGGCGCCACAGAATGCGCAGTGAGGAGGCACCACAGAAGGCGTAATGCGGAGACGCCACAGAGGCGCCATAGAAGGCGCAGTGCGGAGGCGCCACAGAAGGCGCAGGTGTGGTGGTCGCGACGCCACAGAAGGCGCAGGTGCGGAGGTAGTACAGATATCCGCAGATCTATACTAGTGAAGTTGCGATCCCTGCTTAAAATTTGTTTTAACTGCCTTTGACTATTCTGCAGGGTTTTGGGTGCATAACTGATGTTTGGTTACTGGTATTGAGTTCAGATAACAACATGATTAATGACTTATCTTTATGTACTAGATCTGGTTGATAACTCTCATAATATCATTGTATATGTATGGATCTGGTGATTCAGAAGGTTGTTTGATTATGAGCTTCAATGTTGTTGTTGGGTCCAGTATGAAAATTGGATGAAAAGTGGCCTTTTAGATTATGTGTTGTGCTTCAGTGTATCCAGTCTGAAAATTGATGAAACGTGGTACCTGGAGGAGAGAAGATTGTAGGCCAGCGCCTATGTATTAGTATCTAAGCTAGTACAAAAGCTAAGGGAGATCTTTGGAGCATTGTAGTAGGTAGCAGCCTGCGTACTAGTAAATGGATCGGCTAGTACAAGAGCAAAGGGGGTTGTAGCTCCCGTACTGGTATAAGATTGCACCAGTACAAATATTGTAAAAGGATTTTCTTATTAAGAAGAAGATTGAGATGACTTGCAGCAGGTGGTTTTTCTCCGGCATTGGGTTTCCACCTTATATCATGGTGTTCATGTGTGTGCCTTATGTGTGATGATCTATTCTCTATTACGGCATCTGTTATCTGATAATATGGTTGATAATGTTCTAATGCACTCATTGAAGATCAATTAACTTAATCATAAGAAGTTGTGGAAGTAGCATATATGAATCTGATTATGGAAATGAAAAAGTTTTATTAATGTGATAATACTGATTCACCCCCCCTCTCAGTATTATTTCCAACAATTGGTATCAGAGCAGGTCCTTTGATAGAAGCTTGATCACTTGAAGGAGATCCGTGGAACAATGGGAAAGAAGCTTAAGAAGAAAGCACCTAAGAAAAAGAAGTCATCTCAGAAGAACTATGACAGTGGGAGAATCGATTGGGGATTAGGTATAAGAAGCTCTTCAGATTCAGAATCAGATTCAGAATCATTATTAGGTATGAATATATTATCCTCTGATGTTCCAGCTATCTTTCCTTTTGGAAGAGATGAAAGTGATAGCGAAACTATTGAATTTGCTCTTATGGGTGAACAAGAAAGATATCAAATAGAGGCAGAATTTAAAAGGCTGACAGACAAAATTAGAGATCAACAAGATCTATTGAACAAAAGGGAATGTGATTTCAAAGAAGAAGCTACCAAACTAAAGGCCCAACTAGAAGAAGGAAACAAGGTAAGAAAGCTACTCAAGGACAAGGAAGACCAATGTCAAAAATTGCAGCATGAAGTGACATCATTAAGAAAGAAGTCAACGAAAGAAGCACAACCATCAAGAAACTCAAAGATAGATCCAACTACTATGAAAATCTTGAAGCTACAATCCTCTCACTAAAAGGAGATCTTGAAGAATCAAAGAAGCAGAATACAGATCTACTCCAAGCTATTGCAAAACAAGAAAATGAAGTCACCAGCTTAAAATCTCAACTAGAATGTGCCTTCCGAGTTCGTCAAATGCAGCAGGATATGAATGAAGAACAAGAAAAGGAGATTCTCAAACTAAGGGAACAAATGGAAGAAGGAAGGAAAGCTGAAGAAGATTTGAAAAAGCAATCTCTTGAAAAGGAAGAACAGCTTCAGGTTGAGGTAAATATCTTGAAAGGTTAACTAGAAGAAAAGGATAAGCTTTTACGATTTCAAGATAGTTCTAAAGTCTTGGATGATATTCTTAGTAGTCAAAGGTCTCCTGCTATAAAGACTGGTCTTGGTTTCCATGAATCTGTTGAAGGTGAATCTAGTTCACAAGGTGAGGCAAGGAACTCTAAAGAGAAATCTAAAGTCATCAATGAAGAAATGAAAGATCAATCTCATCATCAACCAAGAAAAGAGATTCCTCAAAGAAAATCCTTTACTCCTCCTATGAATAATGTTGGATGTTATGTATGTCATAATCTTGGACATGTTGCAGCTAGATGTAGAAGAAGAAGGGTTCAAGACCATTATGCAGAAAGATCATCACATTCAAGGTACTTTTATGGATATTGCTTTGCTTGCAATATGTTTGGTCACAAAGCTGCTGATTGTTACAGGAGGAATATGAAACATGTAAGATGTTATGCATGTAACAAGCTTGGACATATAGCTAAGGAATGCAGGAACAAAGTGTGGGCACCATATCAAAAGGAGAAAATGTCATCATCACGCTTGAAGATATGGAGGAAAAAGGAAGTACAGTCAGAAAAAGGTGGCACTGCACAACGTACAGACATACCAGAATCAGAGGGAGCTGAAAGTACAAAACTTTAGTGTCCTGAATCTCATATGCAAACTCCATAAAGGAAAGTTGCATATATACGCGAGTTAGTTACTGCACAGTCGCGTATATGATTGTTTGAAGAAAGGCAGTAGGGACAAATTCAAGAGAAGGATCAGTTTTGCTCTAGTTAATAATAATGATGTGTGGATATGATGGTTAGAAGTGTTTTGGTTCTAACTTGATATTGATGATGTCTTGATACTTCTTATTGATATGCATGATCAGACAGATGGCACAGGTTTAGAGGGAGCATATGGACTTAATGCATTATTGGCATTATGGTTAATAGTCCTTGGTGATGATACTTATATGGATAAATGATTCATCTTGCTATGGTTATGAGTTGTTCACATGGTTCTTGGATCAGATTTATGGTTGATTCTCTAATGATGCTTGCATGGGAAGCACTTAGCTTGAATTCACATCTTCTTGATGTTGAGTCACTCATATGCTGCTATCGTCATATGCATAAAGATCATATATTACAGTTATGATTCCTTTCATTCTTGGCACAAATGGATGAGGATTTTTGGCTGGATACAGGGATGATTATTCAAAGTTGCATTGTTGGAGACATGATGATAATGAGCTCTTATCTATATGATGATGGGATTGTTTCATACATATGTTGATTAATGCAGATATTCCCAATTGATGATACTTGATTCATGTAGATCTAGATGGCTATGATGTTTCTCACATAGAATGTGAAATTCTGTTGATGCGGACATACCTTGATGATTCATGCACTAATATAAGTTGCTGGTCTAGTTGCTGTTGACAGATACTATGGAGCAGATCATAAAGTGTTGTTGCTGATGTTCATCTTATTTAGGTGATGTCATATCAAGACTCATGATGTAATAGTGTCATCTCTTCAGGTCATGTAACAACCTATGTTGATTTCCCCACTATGCCTGGGATGAAGATGTAATGTATTTGGTTTTCATTTTTCTGATATATCCCCACTTGGTTGGGTGATGGATGTATGTATTGAATCTTTTAGGAAGGTCATTTGTGATGTAGAACATCCTTTTGCAGACCTTGCTTACAGTCAGGGGGAGCCTGAGCATGAACAACACTATATAGCAGAGCAGACATTTCAGCTTGTTCTCAGAAAGAGCATGATCAGATTGGTGCACCATGACATATACAAAGGGGGAGCTCATTCAGAGATTTCAACAGGTACTCAGGGGGAGCTTATAATGCATTGTTGGCATTATGGAGGACGTACAGAAGGAGATCTTGGATGCTAGTCTGATTATTGCTACAATCTATCTCTTTCATGGTCATGGATTATGGTTCTTCTTCGCAGATCTGGTTTATAGTCAGGGGGAGCATGTTCTTAGGGGGAGCATAACCCTTTACCCTTGATGTCAAAGGGGGAGAGTGATTGGTTGTTGTTTCCATCAAGTCCAAAGGGGGAGATTGTTGGCATTATGATACATATGTTGTACTTGATGGCAACCCACTCATCTCAGATAATAAATTATAGTGTAGAGAAAAGTTCACGCACTTTTATGCAGAGAAAAGTTTATTTCATGTAGAGAAAAAGTTCACGCACTTTCATGCAAGGAAAAGCACGTATATGTTGGAGAACTTGCCTTTGGTCCATGGTAGTTAGTCCTTGGTATTTGAACCTATGAGGAAAAGCGCGTATATGTTGGAGAACTTACCTTTGGTCCATGGTAGTTAGTCCTTGGTATTTGAACCTATGAGGAAAAGCGCGTATATGTTGGAGAACTTACCTTTGGTCCATGGTAGTTAGTCCTTGGTATTTGAACCTATGAGGAAAAGCGCGTATATGTTGGAGAACTTACCTTTGGTCCATGGTAGTTAGTCCTTGCTATTTGAACCTATGGTTTTGGACCATGGTACTTCGTCAAAAGTGTTGATCTCACGTACTTTCATGGTTGGTTCATGGTATTAGTCCAACAGTTTTTTGATCCTATGGTTTTGGCCCGTGGTATTGTGAAAGGCCTAAGCCTATATAAAGCAAAGGAGATCACTTGGCTAATTCATTCTTGCAAATCGAATATCTTAAGATCTGAAATATTGGGTTATTGTTTTAAAAGTTTGATCTATGAAAGGGAAGTTGAAAGCGAATCTGTGAAGGGTGATCTCTCGAGCGCTGCAGCTGCGGAAGTGCGGAGGCGCCACAGAAGGCGCAGTGCGGAGGTGCCACAAAAGGCGCAGTGCGGAGACGCCACAGAGGCGCCACAGAAGGCACAGTGCGGAGGCGCCACAGAAGGCGCAGTGCGGAGACGCCACAGAGGCGCCATAGAAGGTGCAGTGCGGAGGCGCCACAGAAGGCGCAGTGCGGAGACGCCACATAGGTGCCACAGAAGGCATAGTGTGGAGACGCCACAGAGGTGCCACAGAAGGCGTAGTGCAGAGACGCCACAGAGGCGCCACAGAAGGCGCAGTGCAGAGGCGCCACAGAAGGCACAGTGCGGAGGCGCCATAGAAGGCACAATGCGGAGACGCCACAGAGGCGCCACAGAAGGCGCAGTGCGGAGGCGCCACAGAAGGCGCAGTGCGGAGGCGCCACAAAAGGTGCAGTGTAGAGGTGCCACAGAAGGCACAGTGTGGAGGCGCCACAAAGGCGCAGTGCAGAGGCGCCACAGAAGGCGCAGTGCGGAGGTGCCACAGAAGGCGCAGTGCAGAGGCGCCACAGAAGGCGCAGTGCGAAGACGCCACAGAGGCGCCATAGAAGGCGCAGTGTGGAGGTGCCACAGAAGGCGCAGTGCGGAGGCGCCACAGAAGGGCCAGTGCGGAGACGCCATAGAAGGCGCAGTGCGGAGGCGCCACAGAAGGCGCAGGTGCGGTGGTCGCGGCGCCACAGAAGGCGCGGGTGCGGAGGTAGTACAGATATCCACAGATCTATACCAGTGAAGTTGCGATCCCTGTTTAAAATTTATTTTAACTGCCTTTGACTATTCTGCAGGGTTTTGGGTGCATAACTGATGTTTGGTTACTGGTATTGAGTTCAGATAATAGCATGATTAATGACTTATCTTTATGTACTAGATCTAGTTGATAACTCTCATAATATCATTGTATATGTATGGATCTGGTGATTGGGTGATTCAGATGGTTGTTTGATTACGAGCTTCAATGTTGTTGTTGGGTCCAGTATGAAAAGTGGATGAAAAGTGGCCTTTCAGATTATGTGTTGTGCTTCAGTGTATCCAGTCTAAAAATTGATGAAACGTGGTACCTCGAGGAGAGAAGATTGTAGGCCAGCGCCTATGTACTAGTATCTAAGCTAGTACAAAAGCTAAGGGAGATCTTTGGAGCATTGTAGCAGGTAGCAGCCTACGTACTAGTAAATGGATCGGCTAGTACAAGAGCAAAGGGGGTTGTTGCTCCCGTACTGGTATAAGACTGCACCGTACAAATATTGTAAAAGGATTTTCTTATTAAGAAGAAGATTGAGATGACTTGCAGCAGGTGGTTTTTCTCCCGCATTGGGTTTCCACCTTATATCATGGTGTTCATGTGTGTGCCTTATGTGTGATGATCTATTCTCTATTACGACATCTGTTATCTCATAATATGGTTGATAATGTTCTAATGCACTCATTCAAGATCAATTAACTTAATCATAAGAAGTTGTGGAAGTAGCATATATGAATCTGATTATGGAAATGAAAAAGTTTTATTAATGTGATAATACTGATTCACCCCCCCTCTCAGTATTATTTCCAACATACTAGTACGTAGGTGCTGGCCTACGGAAGGCCACAACCTTCTCACTTCCTCCAGGGACCACATTTCATAAATTTTCATACTGGATACTCCTGGAACACAACATCAAAAATCTAAAGGCCACGTTTCATCCAATTTTCATACTGGAGCCATTATCAACATTGAAGCTCAAATCAATCACCACTGCAATAAAATTATCCAATCACTGAAACTCAATCTGACTCAAACAAACTTAATCAATAACTGAATCATCCACAACTTAATCACTGAAGCCCTGTCATCAAAATATAGTCACTACAACACAAAACAAAACACAGAACTCTACAACAACCACTAGATCCAACAACAGCCTCAAATATCAAATCTCATAATGTGTATGATACTCAGCATGTATACGCACTTTTATCAAAAGGAACCTGCATATACGCAACTTCCGTATGCTAAACCAGCGTGTATATGCCTTTTTACCAAAGCCAACCTACGTACAGATCTGGAAATGCTAACTTCAAGCATCACAACTATTTCAGACTTCATTTATACCCAGCTCATCACATTTACATAATAAAAACATGCATTAGTATACAGATCTAGAATAAACATGATCAAACCATATAATGATTATTCATTCCAAGCCTTAAGATCCTGATCCGTCATTAGATCTTGTCCTCCATCAACTGTTAAGGCTCCTCCTTGGTTCAGATCAAGAAAAGCATCATAAACCCATAACCTGCATAACCTACCTAATGATCTTATCCTCCTTTTATAGTCTTAGGCAATACCATGGACCAAAACCACTTAGGATCAATACCTTGGATCAATATCAGGGGTCAATATCTCGGACCCGATACCATGGACCAATACCATGGACCAAAATACCATGGACCAAATACTTTGGACCAAAACTTACTTTTCCAACATGTACGTGCTTTCCCTTCTATGAAATTTCATGTGTACATATACGTGACTTTGTATACACTGAAACTGCATGTATATGAGGCTTTGTCAAGGTGAATCTACGTATACCTCTTCTTCTTCATTCTTTGTAGTTTGATCATTAATTCTTTGCTATTGACCTGTTGCACTGTGATCTGTCATTTGAGTGAGTTTCCATCAAGGACAACACCTGAATCATAATGCCAAAAATCTCCCCCTTTTGACTTAACGGCAATGTTAACTTGTTTGCTTGTGAACTTGTCATCTTATTCCTTTGAACTGCCATGCATCATATCTGTTAACATGTATTCTGTCACATTTGATATCTCTTTTGTAGATTCATATAGTTATCATATACAACAGATTTGTTCTGCTTCAAGTGGGTTGCCATCAAGTACAACTCATACATCATATTGACAACACTTCATTTCTCTAATGGCCTCCCTGATATCCCAGGCTTCTTCTGTAGTTTCTATGAGGAGAATGGTATTCTCTGATTTCTAGGCTGTAGGGAAAGGTGTTCCATCTCCTTTGGCAAGCTTGCATGTTGTCATCTCCTAACAACCTGAACATGTCTTCAAAGGTGTGACTACTTTCTCTTGGGCAGCAAGGTACCTAGGTGCAAGCTTAGGATCATTTTATATCAGGTTGTGGGTGTTGATGAAAGCCATTGGGTTAGATTTCTCAACTCATATCATGAGTGATTATGTCTCTTCTCTTGCCATTACCTTCCTCATCTCTGTAGCTCTTGCCTCCTCATGATTTATCCATGATGCTAAGGGCATCAATTGCAAGTCCCCTAGTTATGAATTTGGGTCCCACACATTGAAATCTCTCAAGGCCAAGTTGTGTAGGTAAAAATCATACATTTTTTCCCTATCTTCCAAGGTTATTGGATCACAAAGATCAATGAATTGTTTGTAGTACTGGAAGGGTATAGTGCCTCTCTATGCTAAAGACTTAATTTGGAATTGTAGCCATTTTTCCTTTAGATACAAGGCATAGGACTTTGTTGGCATCGTGCATTGTATTGCCTCTAGGGATAAACTGGCCATAGCTGCCAACTAACTTTCTCTTTCTTGTAGGTGTCCCCTTAGCCATGCATTCTCTGCTTATAGCTAGTCTTTCATCATTGCCTCTCTATCCCTTATGCTGCTTAGTTCTCTGCCAATCTCCTTTACTTTCTCCTCCATGTGGCCTATATCCTCCACTACTTTAGATTTGGCAATTTGCATCCACCTATGTTTCTCTCCCTTTCTTTTTCAAGCTCAAAGAATAAGGGGATGGAAAATTTCTGTGGAATGAACCTACCCGCTTCAATGAACCTATAGTAAGAGTCAAGGTTGGGTTGAGGTCTATATTCCCTTAGTTTTGGATCTTCCTTCTTTATTTCTTGCTGATTGATACCTTCTTGGTCCATTTTCCAAGTTTCCTGTAGGTTTAGCAGAGTTTCCTGTAGGATAGCCTCTGCTTCATGTAGGTCCTTTTGTGTCTCTTGTAGGAGACCTTTTCCTTTTGATGAGGCAGACGTGGTGACAAGCTTCCTAACATAAATGATGGGAAATTTGGGAGAGGCTTGTCTTGATGATCCTTCTCCTTGGTTTTTCACAAGAGGCACTATATTTTCTTACTGCTTTGGTGAGTCTTCAATGACAATAGGAAATTTGGTGGGTGTTTGAGGTCCTCCTTGCCTGATACTTATACTTTTGCTTGTCCTAAAGTACAATGGGGTTTGTTTCTGTCTCTTCCCTTTTGACTTGATAGGTGTACTTAGGGTAGTAAGGACAATTGTTGCCTCTTTCTTAGTGGGTTCTGGGGATTGTCTTGGTGATTTTTCCCCGTCTTTGCATTAAACTATAGACCTTTGTTCTTCTTTCTATTTTCTTTCCTATTTTCCATTATCCTTCTCATTTTTGTCTTCCTCTTCCTCTTCTTCCTCCAATTCCCGACTTTGTTCATTTGTTTCTTCTCCTATTTCTTCTTCAGTTTCCTCCTCCTTCTCTTCCTCTTCTTCCTCTTCTATTTCCTCTTCATCCCTCTCACTATCAATGAGGCTTTTGTCATATTCAAGAGCTTTTATTTCTCCCTCTACCTATATGTCTCTGAAATTTGTCCATGTAATAGGGAGTTTTAGGTTTTGGAGGGAATCTTCTAGGATAAGTTTGATTAACCCATGATGGACTATATGTTTATGTTTTCCTTCATGCACTTTGATTCTCATATCTATCACCGATTTAAGAATAAAGTAGGGTATGATTAGTCTGCTTTGAGGAGGTGCGTCTGATCCAAATCTCACTTCTTGGAGAAGCCTAAAATGGTATCCATATACCACACTGTATCTACCTTGACATGATATATATTTAATGAGGTGGTAGCTAATTTCATTCCAAGGGTATAGAAGGCTTTCTCTTCTAACCCCATTCTTGTCCTCATTTCCCTCCTCCCCTTCCAAATAGAATTTATTCATTCCATGTTGGATGTTACCCTTATCTTCCTTTCTCTAAGGCAACCCTAAAGGAAGTGTGGTGATTCTGCCTATGACTTCAGGGGTGATTTCTACTAAGGGGCCTTTCACCTCACTAGTGGCATGGGTTCTAGTTAGTGGTATGAGTGAGAGAGCAAAGTCTTTGGCCACCTCATCATCGTATCCCCTCATTTTTTCAAAGAAACCCCTCCAATTTTGCGTTGTGAAGATTTGTATTATAGGAGGATACTGATGAATCCTGTGTTTGTGTGTTCTCTCTTGTTAAATCTATTAGTGTCAGTGTTTTCAGCTTTCCTCCAGTGATCAAATATGCTCTTACAAAGTGATTTTAAGGTGTCAAGGTCAAATTTTGTCATTTCAGTGAGTCTTCAAGTAAAATTTGGTCACTAGGCATTAGGTCTAGGGTTTGCTTTTACTACTATCAAATTTGTCCAAATGTCGGTCCATTTCACCATTCAGATGAGTGTGCCATCATCATTTCAAGTTCCATTGGGTCATTTTACACCTTTTTCATGCTTCAGTTGTGCCTAGGTAAAGTTCATTTCCCTCTCCTAGGATTTTGAAAGCAATTTCTCTTGGATGGTCAAATCATTAGAAAAACTTGTATCCTGATGTTCATACACCTTCCCCTATCCTTAATTTACCTCATTAAACACTTCCCATCACTACGATCCCCAAAATTCCTCGTTTTCGCACAAACCCTAGTTTCTTGCTACAAACCCTATTTTCAAGGCTAGGCCTGTGTTTTGCCCTTTTGGACCCCTTCCCCTCACTAAATATTTGAAATTCCACTTTCCCCTGTGTCCTAACATCCCTCCATACTTCTCAAAATTTCCTCAAGAATTTAGGAGCCCCTTATCCCCTTTGTTTCGCTTCATTTCGACAAATCCCTTGTTCCACACATCGGGGTAGGTTTTAATCAAATGATGTTTCTGAGAAATAAAAGATGACTTTGGGAAACTTGAGAGAGGTTTTTTTCCAAAATAGGACAAGGAAGGAAAACCTCCTTCAATTTTTACATAGGTGTCATGGTTTTAGAGAAATTTCAAAAATACAATTGCCTCGGGAGAATTGATGCACCTCTGAAGTGACCTTGGGAAAATCAAGTTTTCTTCTAGCTTGGTTAGCCAAATGACTTTCTTCATGACTGAAATGATAACTAGAAACAAAAATATTTCCAATGAGATATCATGAACTCAATTTGGAGTTGAGAAACACCTTCAAAAGTTGACTGCAACAACACTCTACCTTTAGGCAGCCTCATTTGGCACATTTTGACCAGTCTTGGGAGATGTGATTTTTGACAGGGCAAATGAGCTCCAAATTAAAACATTATAGTTAAGTTAGAAAGTAGACTCAAATACCTTTCCAACGAGCTATCCCAAACCTAATTTTGACACGAAGAAGGCCTCCAAAAGTCTTCTGGAAAAAGTGCTACGCATAGGGCAGGTGGCGCGACGCACATAACTAGCATGACGCACATAACTGGCATGACGCATTGGGCTCAAATTTCCACTGTAAATTTACACTAGCGCGACGCATAGGGAAGGTGCGGCACATACAGTCATGAAGCATGAAAATTATAAATTCACTCCAAAATCGCCTAAATTCACATTGATACAAGTAGGTTGATCCTCATTCATGGTTTTTCATCCAAGTGTAATGGTTGTTGATGGTGTGTGTTCCATAAGTGCTTGTGTAAGATAATCAAACCCCACCCTTAAATTATCTCAAGGAAACTCGGTGCTAGGGTTTCAAAGTCATTTTTTTGTCACCAAATTTACCCCCCTCATCCCATTTGTCCCTGGTTTTCATCATCCCCTAAGTTTCCCTATCTCCCTAAGCTCATCAATTCCTTATCGCAAGTTTCCTTTCCCTAATTTCCTAATGTAAAATCCCCAAACCCTAACCCTATGCAAAACTTCCCATATTTCCCTAACTAATCTATCCCAATAGTCCCTAATCCCTCACTATTTTTCCCTCCTCTTATACTCCCTCTTTTCACTGTTTTCCCTTGGTGGTAGAGGTTAAACTATCATCAAAGGCAATCCAGCACAGTTTGACACATCAACACCACAGGTTCAGGATAAAGACAAAAGAGGCAAAAGGGAGCTTGATCATCTTCGGATATTGATTGAAGCCTCTTTAGCCCAGCATGACACTTAATGAAGAAGCTCCAGCCCAAATTTCAAGAAATTTGGGGCATTTTTGGCATTTTGACAAATTTTGGCACAAAAAACAGGGTTTTTCTCCCTATGCGTCGCGCCACGTGGCGCGCACTTTTTCTAGGGAGCTCCAAATTGAAAAAAAAATATATTTCTAGATTTTTCATGAAAAATCATGGTTGCTGGTGCATGGCAAAGAAATTTGGACAAGATTGAGTCCTCTAGAGGCCAAAAACACTCAAAAAATGACCTCACTGCCCCTATTTTGACACATAGGAAGTAGTCTTGGGAGATTGAAGCTTTGGAGGGTCAAATGACATCCAAATTCAAAACTTCCACTTGGGTTGGAAAGTAGACAGGTGGGGATTTCCAATAAGCACACTTGGGATCAATTTGGACTTCAAGAAGTGCCTCAAATTCAGATCCAAAGTGGCGCGACGCATAGAGGATTTTTGCCCATTTTTCACTGTTCAGCTCAATAATTCACCCACTTTTGAGTAGTTTTTCTTCCTGATGTTATTCTTGACTTTTCATGATGTAATTTGACAGCCATGATGTAATATTGGCACATTTTTACTTGTTATAGAAGATTCATTCACTAAAGGTGAAATGTGAGTGAATGAATCAGTTTCCTAGCATATAGGGGTAAGTTGTTTGACTACCGAGTTTTCAGTTCCTTGTTTAGAATTAGTTCAAATAGCTCCTAGAATGATGAGCTCGACCCCTAGAGGCATGGGAATGGTTTGAGCTAGTATATATCATGTATTTTCTGAGTTATTTTCAGGGTTGGACACTAGGGATTGCTTTGGCATATCATTGTACATTCTATCTCTGCATTTTTGGCTAAGGAAAGACCAGGGTTTTGCAGCACTGTTTGGGATCCATGTGGCTTTATGTTTTTATGGTGTTCTTCTCTAAGTAATTGTAATTTCATTAGTGTTATGTGTATCATTTTCCCTGTCTCTTCTTCTTAATTTGAACAATTGAGTGATTAAGGTAGAATCCATTAACTGCTATGCTCTCCCTTTGAATTTGTTTAAATTTCCATGTTTTCATCTGTTTAAAGAGAATTCTTGAGACTCTCTTGCTCTCCTTAGCTCCTCACAAGTCTGATCTATCCATTCACTCACTTTAAAGCATCAAAACAATTGCCTTCCTTGTTCCAATTAGAACTCTGCAGAAATTGTGCCTCATCCCCGGACCCAGAATTGCCTGTCCCTTTTTTCCAACCAAATCCCCAAAAACTAAAAAAAATCCTTTGCACTTCATACCTAGCCTAAAATTAGTTTGTTATTCAATCATCTCAAGCCCCATTGATTATCTTTCACTGAGATTGACCCGAAGAGATCCCTCTCTTATCCACGTAGGGCTAGCTACGAGGCTGAGCATGGTTTGATGTGGACCTAAAACCTTGTCTTTTTAGCCTGAGGAAAATCTAGGCTCTAAAAAAATCCCCCTGTCATTTTTCCTCTAGTAATTGTGGAGGCTTGTATGGGTATAATTCCAAATTCTAGTGGGTAAGAGATTTTAAATGACAACTTTGTAATAGAATTCCTCTAGACTGCAATTTCATTAATGAAATGGAGGGTTTTCTATATATTTTAATTAGAAAATGTGGGAAGGTATAGCTCCTACCTCATGGTTGCTACCTGATGAAGCCAACCTTTGATCTTTTCTCTCTAAATGCCCACTAATAATCTTGTAGATGATTGCTATGTATCTTGTAGGTCCTCTTGTAGGATCCTGTAGGTGCTCCTACGCTAAAAAATGCTCATTGTCTTTCCTATAGACACTACTTCAAGAGGCAATAGCAACATTGCTTTAATGAATCCTCGAGCTTGCAAATGCCTCCTTTGCATGGTAATCAATGTTTAATTTCGTCATATGGGTGATTGTGTGGGATGGTGTGCTAACTAACTAAGTATGAGCACCCACTTTTGGACCGTTGGTCCCACTACCACTTCATCATTCCTCCTTACCCCGTAATCATCTCCCACTTCGATCATCCATAACTTAACATTTTTTGGCCTCATATCCTTTTTCTTCTGATTTGACTGCTTCCACGTGTGGAGTGATCTAACTGTATTCTCCTGGTCGGCTGGCTGAAGGTGGCCAAGTTAACTAGCCACCTTTGCTTATAAAACCAACTCTTACACAATCCTACATTTTTTATCATATTATGCTAATGAGAGAGCTTAAGCAAGATGTCATACTTGTGGGTAAGATGCCTTGATGATGCTACTTGTTGGAGAATGATGTCCCTATGCTGTGTATTCTTTTTATTTATTTTTTTATATTGGCCTCCTTTGATGCTTGTTTCCTTTGATGTGTAGGTACTGGAGAGTGATGATGATGATCCTGCTACTGCTGCTAAGCTCTGGAGGAGCTTCCTTAATATTGGGATCTCTATGTTGAAGATGACCACTACCCATGAAATTTCGTTTTGATGGATAGGTTGCTACAAGATTTCCTATAGGAAATCTACAGGATGTCCTGCAGCTACCTCTCCCCTAAAATTTTCAATTTTTTCACCTCTGGAGCATGAGTATTGTTGTCATGGTTAGAGAAGGGGTCTAGTGATTGGTAGGTGAGAGGTATAGCCTTCAGGTATTTTCCCTTTGTCTTTTGTTCTCACCTTCTTCTATTTTTTTTTTAAAACTGTAATATTTTCGGAACTGACTTATTGGATGAATGCGGGGTAATCATGATGGTGAGAGGCATGGTGGTGAAGCGATGGAGTAAAATTTTATTTTTTGACACAGGCTGGTCATCCCCTTGCTCTAGGGTCACTTTTCTTAGGATTCCCAAGCCACTGTAATTCATATAGGATCCTCCCGTAGGTTTTTAGGGAATCCTATAGGATTACATAGCATCCTCTAGAAAAGATGGAGCTTGTGTAAGCTGAGCTGGATGAGTTCATAAATGGAGGGATTGATGGGATGATGAATAATATGGGATGGAGGAATGAAAATATGAATTGTATAGGTCCTTCTTCTCCTCTCTTATTGCTCTGATCCTCCTCCTACTGACCTGCAAACAACATTTTCAAAGTTTTTCTTTTCTCTCTCTTTATATATATATATATATATATATATATATATATATATATATATATATATATATATATATATATATATATATATATATATATATATATATATATATAAAGATATAGACATATATATTTTTGTTTTTTTCTTGAAAACAACTAGTCTGCCTTGAAGAGGTTTTCATCCTAGCTGCTTGCCTTGGGTGCTTGAAAAGAGGTTATCACCTGCAGATCTTTTATTTTTTCTTTTCTTTTTTTGACACCATTGGGCCGCCTCAAGAGGTTTTCAACCCAACAGTGGGATTCAGATGCCTCATGGATGTTTTCACCTGAGCCTCTTTATTTTTTTCTTTTTTATTTTTTTCAAGGACTTGAGGGGGTAGAAGCTAAGACTTGCTCCACCACCATCACTATCTTGTTGATGCCATTGATGAATTCTTGCTTTGACAAGGGCTTCTTATAGACCTTCAATCTGTGCCCATTGACAAGTAAAGGAATAACCTCTGCATCAATGGTTCTTACCTATATTGAACCATTATCATGACATTTTTCTATGACATAAGGCCCTAAGCATCTAGTCCTTAACTTTACTTTATCATACAACATAGCCCAATGACCTTCTTGAAACTTTTTTCCTTTATGTTCTTGTCATGCCAGATCTTTCTTTGAACTTGAGTCACCTTTGTGTGTAGGAGGGCCTACATTCTAAACTCATCTAGCCCATTCAGCTAAAGAAGTTTCTCTTGTTGTGCTCTGGTGAGATCTAGATCTAGTTGTGCTGCCATTCTTAAGGTGTTGTATTCAAATTCAATGGACAACAGGGCCTTCTTCCCATAGATGAGTTCATAAGGAGTGAATCGAGTGGTAGTCTTCCATGTGGTATTATAGGCTCAAGTGGCCTACTCTAATCTATCTGTCTAGTCCTTTCTATTGCTTCTAATCACCTTGGTCATAACACCTTCCAACACTCTGTTGGTTACCTCCACTTGCCCATTAGATTGTGGGTGGTAAGGAGTGGATTTTCTATGCTTGATCTTATGTTGTCTTAACAATTTTTCAATCATGTGAGATGTAAACTGGCTGCCTTGATCACTGACCAGTTCTCTAGGGTACCCAAACTTATAAATTAAATTTTCCCTTAAGAACTCAACCACTTCTCTTCTATTGCTGCTTTGATGGTCTTGGCTTCAACCCACTTGGTTAAATATTCTGTGCACACTATGATGTACTTCTTTTGATTGGATAGAGGGTCAATGGGTCTAATGAAATCCTTTCCCCACTTGTGAAATGGCTCGAACTTCACTTGAGGTTGCATAGGCATTTCATCCCTTGGGGTAGGTTTCCCCATCCTTTGGCACTGATCACACTGACTAGTATACCTCCTCACATCCTGGTGAATAGTGGGTTAGTAATAACTAGCTTGTAGCACCTTGAATGTTGTCCTCTTGGCTGCAAAGTGACCTCCAGAAGGCCCATCATGATAGATCAAAAGGATGTCAAAGACTTCCTCCTCCTTGACACATCTTCTCAGAATTTGATCTAGGCCTAGTTTGAAGAGGTTTCCCCCAATCCAAGTGAATGATCACTCTTCCTCACAATCTTGCTTTCCTCTTTAGAGGACATGTTTGGTGGAAACTATGCAGACACCAAGTAATTTGCTATGTCAGCAAACCATGGAGAGAGAACTGAAATGGAAAATAAGTGTTCATCTGGTAACTAATGATCAACCATTCCTTCCTCCCCTATAGGCAAAGCCAATCTGGATAAAAAATATGCCACAACATTCTCCTTGCCAAGCTTATCAATAATAGTTATATCCAACTGTTGTAATAAAAGTAACCATATAATAATCTGAGCATTTACATCAGGTTTATTCATCAAGTATTTAATTGCAGCATGGTCGATATGTACAAATTTGTGGTAACGTGTAATGTAATGCCTAAATTTTTTCAATGAATGCACAAAATCTAGGAGCTCCTTTTTATTCACTGTATAGTTCAGTTATGCCTTTGACATATTCTTACTAATGAAGTAAATGGCATAAGGTAACTTGTCATATATGTTATAGGGAAAAGTGTCTATTTAGAACTACTCTATCCCACTAAGGTGTGACAGCTACCTTAGAAACAAACAGAGAAAACTACTTTTGTATTCTTCTTTATGAACTATAAACAAAGAGGAATATGATGAACCAACCTGTGTCTTGTGCTAGTCCTTCGATCCAATCTCTCTTCTCTTTGACAGCTTCCAGCTACCTGCTCTCTTACTTGCCCAGCTTCACCAAGTACCTGTAAGATCACAGAAGGAGAAAACTATACAAAGACATGGGTTTATATTCATAAATAACTTAGGATCAAATTTAAGTTAACCATACAAATGTAACAAGCATCAATGATACAAAAGCATGGAGAAGAAACTCAAATAGTTTTTGTTAGTATACAAGAAGATCCAGGAGGAGTTACAACCGATGATTCCTGACCCAGCATCAACCTCCCAGCAAATAAGTCCCTTCTTCACCCCCAACAAAGCATAGATCACCCAATTCTCTGATATGTATCTCGAAACCAACAACAATTCCTTACAATGTGCAAAATTCCAGCCTCTGGATCTTTGGGATGAGGGATCTATATATAGATGTATGCAAGGAGGATGAGTCAGCTTATGATTTGATTAGTGGCTTCTCTCTGTCAGTTCTTGCTTCCACTTGGAGACTGAAAGCCTCTTACTCATCCTTGGTCGAATTCAGTGAGGCAAGTGTCATTGGAGAAGATTCTGGAAGCTTCCATTGTCTCTCCACCTAGTGGAATGACACTGCCATTTGTCATTTCCCGCTCAACGCACCCTGGTAGTGCATTTAGGTGCGTTGCAACGCACCTAGCTAGTGGATTTAGGTGCTATGCAACGCACTTGGCTAGTGGAGCAGCTGAAATGATCCTGATTTGACTTATTCTGAGCAGTTTCTGGTGGATAACTTCTGGGAGAAGCTGTAGTTTGTTGACCTTGTTCCTTTAGGGGTTGGAACAACACCTTTAGGGACTTAGGAGCCCTTGGTTTATGGACATTTCATGCGTGGAGCTGTAAGGCACAAAAATGTCTATAACAGTTGCCCCCTAAAGTATGAGGTTGTTTATCGGGTGAAATGCTTTATTAGGAGGATCCGAAGTTCTTTCAATGCTGGGAGGAGACCTGTAATAAGATACAGTACAATACATTATCTTCATACTGTTTTCATGATCTAGTTGAGGCGGTCATTCCCATGCTCAGCTTTATAAATTCATTTTCATGTACATAGGACAGACAATCGTCTGATGGTAGACTGATGATTCTGATAGAGTCATCATCCTTTTGGTAGGATGATTATCTGCGCTGTAATGCTGTACATTTCAATGTCTTTATTTTCCTGAATATATATCACAGCCCGAATGGATGAAACTAGATCCGGGGTCTTCAATCTCGTCCGATCTCCACTCGAAGTATAAGTCGATCCATGTGAAAAATGTTTTGAAGTCGAACATGGAAAGACATCGCTTGATTACCCGTCAACGATGTAAACCGTTAACAAGCACGAGAGGAATCACCGATAATGATAATGATCCTCAAGGTGCTGCAGTACAATTCACGTGGTGTGAATAAAGGACTTGGCGTCGAACACCACGCAAAATCTTTCGGTCGAAGGTCATTGATGTAAACCTGTCGCCGGAAGTGAGAAACTTGCCATTGAGGCATGCAAGCTTCAAAGTACTGAATGGGGTGTTCCTAGACCAACTTCTTGGATAATGAGCTGATGTCGACAAGAAGTGATCTGTCATAGGAGGGCCTTAATGAATCCCACATCAATGACACGGAATGGAGCAAATGATTTTGATGGAGGTGAAAACGATCTGATGATATATGGTTTAGGGTGGCGGTCATGAAAGAATGGAGTATAATGTATGGTAGTGGGCGGGACACAGGTGGCCTTTCTGGATGACTTATCTTGAACATGTCGGCGACACTTATGTGATGGATTGGTAGCATTAACCCCAAATGTGGATGGTATGGCGAGACAATGGCGATGTGACTGGTGAATGAAACAACCCAACCTGACTCGGGCACGGAGCGGAAGTGTCATGTTCAAGAGCGACTTGCTACCAATAAAGATTCTTTGAGTTTTCTTCCCAATTTTTCCCCAGTCATTGCTGACCAGTACCTCTTTATTTTTGTCAGGCTTGAGGAGGATAACATATGCTTTTTCTATAATTTTCCCTTCGGGCAAACCCATTGCTATGTTTTAACGAGCCTAGCGATAGTGAAACTCGTTCTCGTCTAAAGACAAGTTTGTCGCTATTAATATTTTTAACGAGTCTAACGACAAAGATAACTCGGTCCTTTTCATTTTTAGAGAGTCTGAAAAGGTACGTAAAGGTAACTCCAAAATTCATTTTTTGTCATCTAATCCCTTAAGTCCGAAAATTTGTAAAATAATACAGAAGGGATGAATTTTCGATTAGCTTTAACGAGCCGAACAAAACAAGCGCTCGATCTTTTTGTGCAATAATCCCTCAGCTCCAAAAGGATTAAAATCTAGAGGAGGGATAGCACTTCCTGTCGCTTTAACGAGCTGGAAGGCCAAAACTCGGCAATCTTTTCATATTTTACGAGTCAGAAAAGAGCTTAAAGAAGACTCGTCTTTTGAGGAACGAGTGATAAAAAAGGTAGCAACTGATTCTAGGTAAGGTTTGGAATTTTCCAATCACGGTAGTGTCACAAGGATGGCTAGTGAAATCACTCTTCGCAGCTGTTCCTCAAAATGGGTAAACAATCAAATGGAGGTGAATGATCGGCCAATGGAAAAGTGGAGGTGACGGTGCAAACACGACCAAGGCTTTAATGGCTGAAATGCTACATTCACGGTGGTTATTTACCAGGGGATAGTTCATTTTTTAACGAGCTTAAACGCGGGTGGAAACATTTGCTCGGTGCGGGTTTATTTTTTAACGAGCTTGAACCTTGCGGTAACACTGCTCGATGCAGGTTTATTTTTTAACGAGCTTGAACCCTACAGTAACACTGCTCGTGATAAGTTTGCATGCCCCCAGCATAATAATGCAAATCAAGGTGCATGCCCCCCAAGCTTCATTGCATTCAACTCAGTGGTTGGAATGAAGGTTTACCTATGAGATTTGGAAAGGGGATTTGTTTCATTTTTAATGAGGTTGACACACTAAAAGAACTATCCTCATGACTCTCTGTTTCATTTTTTAACGAGGTTGAAACGAGATAAGAACCGTCCTCGACATCCACCATATTTATAGTATTTGATAGAAAATCAAAGACTGAAGGATGATTAAGGTTGTTGGAATAATCTTCGTGGTAATCCGGAAGATGGGAGTGATGGTGGTAATCTTCCCATGGTGCTTCTCCTTTCATCATTGATTGAATGATTCCTTTGTTTGTAGAATGTACATGCGACCAAGGATTTGAAGAGGTGCTATATTCCTTAGACCTATCTATCCAAACACTCGATGAGCGTTGATTTGGGGTTACCCCGCAGAAAATTGATTGCTACAATATTTCTAAAATGGCGATGATCCATGTTGACAAAATGTTCAGGAATCTTCGGAATCCATTAGATATAGAAGATTTCATATTGTAGGTTTCCACTGTGGCCACTTCCGCCAGATTACTCGGAGGCGGTAGGGCAAAAGTACCCATTAAGGTAGGGTCTTTTAGGAGACCTACTCTGATATTTTGAAGCGAATGATTGCTTCCATGGATCATTGGAATGCTTCCCGTGAACTGTTGGGGAGAAATGTTTGTTGGTCGACGATTGTAATTATTCCTTGAAAGGGAAATGCAATCTTCCTGAAGTAGGTCGACACAACTGCGGCCATGGCATATATCCAGGGCCTTCCCAGTAGGATGTTGTAATCGAGGTTTTCATGGATAACCTCAACATCAATTTCTACTGTTTTGCCCCCCAATTCAACTTGCAAGTTACTTAAAATCCCATATGGAGTGTATGATCGTCCTTCAAATGCTTTTAATGTCGTTGACGATCTCGACAAGGGTGGTGAGCCTAAATTTTTCCAGAAACTCATCGACATAATACATGTGGATGCCCCCTCATCAATAATTGTTCGATGAACAGTTTTTTTGAGGGCTTTCACTTGAATAAGGAAAGCTAGTTGAGCTGGTAATTGAGGGTCATATCCTTTATAATTAAAGGATACAAGAATGGAATCCATTGGGTCAATCCCACCTATTTCTGATGATAAAGCTTGCTCTTGGGAGAGGCAATTTTGCAGTACCTCAAGTGTCGACATAGCGGACGGCGATTGGGCCAGGTCCTCTATTATATTATAATTCTGCGCTACTTTTGCACAAGGATTAAATGTCGATTTGTGTACTACTCCCTTTGGCGACTTTATCATTGGTTCAGGAATGATGGGTGGTACAACTTCGGTCAAAGTTGTTGTCAAACTACTAGGTTGTTCATTAACCTTGTTATTCGACAGCTGTGGATTCCCGTAATCTTTATTCCTTGTCAAAGCGTCATTTTGCTGCTTTGAGATAGACAACATAAGCACTTGGGATCGGGAAGCATTTTGATTAGCAACCAGTTTGGTTCCTGGGTTTGGAAACGGAGAGTCAATACTGCTGAGGTTTTTGAACTCTTAAAGAGTTTCTTAACTTCAGCTATATGTGGACAATCTCTCGTCCAATGATCCTCATCGCATATATGACACCCCGCAAGGGGTTTCCTTTGGCCAGAAGGGTTTGTAGAAGGTGTTCCAGGAGATGACTCATCCTGCTTCTTTTTTCTCCCTTTCTTTTTCTTCTTGCCTCCTGGTTGCTTGGTTTCTTTGCCTTTGTGAGTCGAGACGGCATTTACTTTCGAGGCAAGAAGTTCCTCATTTGCATTATGACTAGAAATCTTACAGGCCTTTTTAGATGTAGCCTTTGTCGATTTCGTGTCTATTGCGCCAATCACGCCATCGCCGGCATGAGAGTCATTGTTTGATTTAGGAGGAGGAGGAACTGAGAATTCCGGTCTAGGGGCATCAAGTATTTTATCGTAGAGCGTGCCGGACTGAGTTTAAATCAAGTCCAAATATTGTGCACGAGCGATAAATTTCTCTTCTGTGACGACTCCCCCTTTTTCCACATCTTCCGTGATGGAAGGCAGTAATGACTTAATAAACCATTCAACTAAAAGCTGATCGGGAACATACGTTTTCACCATTCTATGATGACGTGGCCATTCATGTATATGATCAGATATGTGAGTGGCCGTCGTTTGTTTGAAGTTGGTAAGAAGTTCGGTTCCCGTTTTGTACCTTATCGGTAATTAAAATTGGTTAAAAAGGTTGTGGCTAGGGTACTGAAGTTGTCGAATGAAGCTCTAGGCAATTCGATATACCATTTTGCTGCCGGACCAGTTAACGTCCTCTGAAAAAGGCGAAGCCTAATCGAATCATCGTTTAGGGTGTTTGATGAACACCACAGATGAAATGTCATCACATGATTCGACGGATCTTCACCCGAATTTCCATTAAATTTAGGAATATATGATGGAAGTTTATGCGGAATCGCTGGCCACCAAGGGGCATAAGCAATTGGATCATTCGTCAGCCAGTTTAGATCTGGTAATTCTAGAGTTGCTACAAAGGGCAACTATTGATTTAGTTTAGGCGAAGCATACCCAGGATGAGATGGAACTGCCTGAGCAATGGGTCTTTGCATACCAGCATAATGTATTTGATGTTGACAACTTTGACAAGGTTGATGGGCATAACCATTATAATATGGTTGTTGATAACCGCTTTGGAAATGCGGTTGCCCATTACTTACAAAGACTTGTTTCTCAGGTCCTTGATATGATTGCTGGAATGGCGGTTGTTGAGATTGAACCAGCCCTGGTTGTTGGACCATTTGCTGTTGTCCAATACTGGATGATTGACCAAGATGAGGAGTCATAGTACTTGTTTGAGCCTGAGTCGCTCCAAATAAGGAGGCACTAACCTGAGGTTGTGATTGAGTCGTTGAGATAAGAGGCTGTTATATTGCAACCTGAGAAACTTGGGGTTGACATACAACAGGTAACGCTTGTACTTGTGATGCAGTCACCATAGCAGGTATAGTGGGAATATTCGACACAGAGTGGATTGGTTGCATTGAATATACAACCCTTGGTTGCTGAGGTAGTATTGGTACCCAACCGCTGGATGTAATTCCAGTTTGACCTGAACTTTGTTGTAAACTCCCATATGGTTGTTCTCCGGGAGGGAACAATGAAAAGGCATACTGCCCTCCATATGGTGGAAATCCAGTACTTAAAGGATAGATTGGCCTTTGAAGACACATTGGATCAACTTGTTGAGTTTCAACATAAGAAATACCAGATGATAATCTGGATGAAGAAATAGGAACTGACCATGTCGTCAAAACAGTCCCCGATTGGACTCCGGCTTGTTGCTGATAACTTTCTGGGACAGTTGGTATACCATCGAACATCGTTGGAGTAGCAACAGGAGGCTCTGTCACTGCTGCATCGGATGACACAGTCCTGGATGTTGATGGTTGCTCAGACATATCTAGTCTATCCAAAAGATTTCCTAGCGATTCTACAAGAACTTGTGATGAAGGGAGACTAACTTCGAAGATCAACGAGGGAAAGGTGATGATTATTCCGTTTAAAATAAATTTTAGACGCTTTGACGCAACTTGTTTTTTCAATTTTTAAGAGTCGAGAAAAAACAAAAGATGACTCTAGTCTCCTTCGATTTTTAATGAGCCTGAAGTGACAAGTGCTCAGATGGAACTTTTCTGTTAAGGAGTCTTAAAAGGAACGAAAGGGACTGCTCTGGCGGTCTAGGTAGAGGGAGTACCAAACCAATCGCAAAAATGCAGAATACTTTTTATGGTACGGTAGTCAATCTTCCCGAATGCTATGTTCAGTGCATTACGATCGATAGGGCGGCAGACATGGCTTCCTATGGATAAAGGATTTAAGCCTATAGGGGTCTCCCAAAATATACTCGAGGGTACGTGGGAGCACAAGTCCGTACTGGAACTTATCGTCTCAAAGTGGAGGAATCACCCAACCATCAGTGAGGACAACAGTTACCAGGCTTTACGACGTCGGAATACGTCTCTAGCCTAGACCTCTAAATGTTGTGCGTTAAGTTCCAAAGCGTTGTTAGATTCATTGAATTTATTTTAAGTTGTTCTTGCTTATGAGATTTGCCTTTTGGGTTCACCACGAGATGTAGATGTAATTCCTAAAATGCAATCTAAAGATGATAACAAACTTTTATCTCTTTTCAGCAATGAAAATCCTAGCTACTAGAGGAAAAGAAAGACACAATCTTTTCACAAAGAGCAAAGAGCACACTGTAAATGCACTTTCTTAAATCAATCCAAACAGACTGTCAATATGCAAATTCACATCCATGTATTTGTTTTTCACTTTCTTAATATTGATGCTAAAAAGAAAGTTGATGTACAAATCTGAATTTGCTTTCAAGAGACAAACACAAACAAGCTTCTTTTCGAAATCAAAAGGTAGAGATGATTACGACACTTTATGATTTTGAAATAAATACTCGTTTCGACACTAGAAAGTCACAAATTCAAACCAAAGGCAAAAGTAAAAGCATAATCGACTATCAACAACAAATAAACTTTCTCCTATGATCAAAATCGACACTTGCGACATATCTAAATCAAAGGATGACAGTACGACTATTATACTTTTGCAATGGAAAATGGTAAATGACTCAACAAACACATAAAAACATCTACAGTTCTTTTGTACAAATGAGGCGGAATATTAGTAAGGAAAAGGGGTTTGAAACATTCATATACTGATCATAGGCTGCAAAAATCAGAGACAAAACTGGAAAGAATGAAGCAAAGAACCTCAGCTGCACAAGGCTAGGTTGATCAGCGCACCTGTTACACAGAGAAACTGCATTGCAGTGCAGGTAGCCCTCTCGGGAAGTGCATTGAAATGCAAAACCTCTTCACAGTGCCTGCGCTGGGGCAGAAATGAGAATTCTATCTGGGTTCTGGGTCACAGTTTGCAGTTTAATCTTTGGTTTTTGGCCGAGTAAAAGCAATCAGTAATGCACAATCAGAGGTGGATCTAAAGGGGGTCTAAGAGCTATCACAAGGGCAACCAGTTAGTCTATGAATCAGTTGTTCAAATCATAAACAGATCCAGTGAATGGATTGAAGCAGCAGATGTCTACTTTGCATTTGTTAATGGAAAATGCAGTTCGATTGCTACTTATACGTTTATGAAATAAACAACAAGAGAAACACAAACAAACTAATTAGACATGATCCCCAGTGGAGTTTCCATTTTGTTATCGGGAAAAGTGTCTATTTAGAACTACTCTATCCCACTAAGGTGTGACAACTACCTTAGAAACAAACAGAGAAAACTACTTTTGTATTCTTCTTTATGAACTATAAATAAAGAGGAATAGGATGAACCAACCTGTGACTTGCGCTAGTCCTTCGATCCAATCTCTCTTCTCTTTGACAGCTTCCAACTACCTGCTCTCTTACTTTCCCAACTTCACCAAGTACCTGTAAGATCATAGAAGGAGAAAACTATACAAAGACATGGGTTTATATTCATAAATAACTTAGGATCAGATTTAAGTTAACCATACAAATGTAACAAGCATCAATGATACAAAAGCATGGAGAAGAAACTGAAATAGTTTTTATTGGTATACAAGAAGATCCAGGAGGAGTTACAACCGATGATTCTTGACCCAGCATCAACCTCCCAGCAAAGAAGTCCCTTCTTCACCCCCAACAAAGCATAGATCACCCAATTCTCTGATATGTATCGCGAAACCAACAGCAATTCCTTACAATGTGCAAAATTCTAGCCTCTGGATCTCTGGGATGAGGGATCCATATATAGATGTATGCAAGGAGGATGAGTCAGCTTATGATTTGATTAGTGGCTTCTCTCTGTCAGTTCTTACTTCCACTTGGAGACTGAAAGCCTCTTACTCATCCTTGGTCGAATTCAGTGAGGCAAATTTCATTGGAGAATATTCTGGAAGCTTCCATTGTCTCTCCACCTTGTGGAATGACACTGCCATTTGTCATTTCCCGCTCAACGCACCCTGGTAGTGCATTTAGGTGCATTGCAACGCACCTAGCTAGTGGATTTAGGTGCTATGCAACGCACTTGGCTAGTGGAGCAGCTGAAATGATCCTGATTTGACTTATTCTGAGCAGTTTCTGGTCGATAACTTCTGGGAGAAGCTGTAATTTGTTGACCTTGTTCCTTTAGGGGTTGGAGCAACACTTTTAGGGACTTAGGAGCCCTTGGTTTATGAACATTTCATGCTTGGAGCTGTAAGGCACAAAAATGTCTATAACAATATATTTGGCATAGAGATGCTCCTATGGCTTTGTGAGAGGCATCAACATGTATATGGAAAGGAAGGTCCCAATTTGGGCCTTGGAGAATAGGTGCGGTGGTCAACTTGTCCTTTAGGATTTCCAAGGCCTCTCGATAGCTTTCCGACCATAAAAATTGAGTCTTTGGCCAATAACTCAAATAAAGGAGAAGCTAACTTGATGAAGTATTTTATAAACCTCCTATAGTATCCATCTAAACCTAGAAAACTTCTGACATCCCTTTGTTTTTGCGGAGGTGGGACCCTCTAGATGATGGATATCTTCTTTGGGTCCACCTGTAGTTCTTTCTGGGATATTGAATGACCTAGAATAGCCCCTGCAGTCATGAAGAAAATTATATATTATAGAGCAATGGAACACATAAAATATATTGCAGAAATATAAACATAGAAAACGAATAAAACAAGAGAGACACAGATATACGTGGTTCACCAAATTTGGGCTACATCCATGGAGAAACATCCAGTCCTTCCTTTTATATTATCCAACAAAATGAAGAGATACAACCTACAACAGATTCGTTGTAATTCCCTTTTCACTCTCACACAATCTCCTCTCTCTTTCTTGCTCAGAATACCAATGTGCATAGATGCAATACAATTCCCTCATATATAGTGAGGGGTTACCTTCTAGGGGGAAAGACCCTAAGTTAAACATAACTTCTATCGTCAGATCTCCACCTAATGAATGGCCTAGATTGACTACGAAATTACAACATTTTACAAGGACCCTCCTGGACCCCCCTTGTAGCATAAATATTATAGCAGCATTGTCGCCACATTACGAACTGGGGTCCAATGTGGCGATACCTCTTAATAAAGAAGATAATCAGGATCCACAGCCAACAATCTCCCACTTGGAGACTAATTATAGAAACTCCACCGCTGCTTAATTTGTTGGACAATGACTCCACTTTGGACCTGGTTGTTTCTCGTCTTCTTCATTATACAGGAAAACTAATTGAAATTGAGCAGAATCTCAATTTATCCCTAGTTACAACCTTTTTTAACATATTCGTAGGATTCTGGCTAGTGTGTATCTTTTCCAACTTCAACTGTCCATCTTCCAACACTGACCATATGAAATGGTACTTGAGATGTATATGTTTAGTCTTGGAATGAAATGCAGAGTTTTTTTCAAGATGTATGGCACTCTGGCTGTCACTGTATAACCTGCCCAACTCCTGCTTCTTACCCAATTCATCCAGAAACCTTTGTAACCAAATCATTTATTTACTAGCCTATGTAGCAGCAACATACTCTACTTCCGTCGTTGAGAGTGCAACAACACTTTGCAGTTTTGAAACCCAACTGACAGTTGTTCCACCTATAGTAAACACATACCCTATTGTGATCTTCTTGTTATCTCTATCACCCGTCATATATGCATCAACGTATCCTTGTAGAGAAATGTTTGAACCACCAAAGCATAATACTTGATTTGTGGTACCTCTCAAATACCTGAGAATCCACTTCACCACCATCCAATGTTATTTTCTTGGATTGTTCATGTACCTGCTTACAACTCCCACTCCATGTGCAATATTAGGCCTTGTGCATACCATTGCATACATTAAGCTTCCAACTACTGATGCATATGGGACTTTAGACATATAAGTCATTTCTTCCTAAGTCTTGGGACACTCCTCCTTACTTAGTTTGAAATGGTTAGCCGAAGGTATCCTAACTGGTTTTGCATTTTGCATATTAAATCTTTTCAACACCTTTTCTATGTACTCACTCTGAGACAATGTTACTTTTTTATTCTTCCTGTCTCTAGTTATTCTCATACCAAGGATTTGTTTTTTAGCACCCAAATCCTTCATTGCAAATGAGTTTGCCAATTTTATTTTGAGAACATTTATTTCCTACATGTTAGAACCTGCAACAAGCATGTCATCTAAATGCAATAACAATATAATATAACTGACATCATTTTTTCTTTTGAGATAAACGCAATGATTAGAGTGACATCAAGTATAACCTTGTTTAGACATAAACCTGCCAAATTTTAAATACCACTACCTTGGAGCCTGTTTTAAGCCATATAATGTATTCTTCAGCTTGCACACTAGTTTCTCCTTCGTTTTTACCTCATATTCTTGCGGCTGCTGCATATATATCTCTTCCTCAAAATACCCATGGAGAAAGGTTGTCTTTAAATCTAACTACTCAAGATGCAAACCTTCAGATATTACTAGAATTAAAATAGTTTTTATTGAAGTCATTTTAACAACAGGATAAAATATCTCATCAAAGTCTATACCCTTTTTCTGTGCAAACCCCTTCACCACAAGTCTAGTTTTATACTTTTTTCTACCTCCATCTTCTTCCTTCAACTTTATTCTGCAATGTCGTTTTACCTGCAGGCAACCTGACTAAGTCCCAAGTCTGGTTATGTGCTAAGGAGTCCATCTCTTCTTTCATGGCTTGCTCCCACCTCTTCCTGGTTTCTACCTGCACTACTTCTTCATAACATTCCGGTTCACCATAACCAATCAACAATACATAATATAATGAAGGAGAGTATCATTTATGGGTCTACCTATCCTAGTAGATCTTCTAACACCACTTTCAGTGGTTTGAGGTGCTTTTTGTTGTTGTGGTTGTTTTTTTTCTGGCTGTTGGTCATTATGATTTTCAGGCACCTTCACTTTTTCTTTGATCTCATTAAGAACTATGTATTCTCTGTTTTCTTCTTCCTGTTTCTTTTCCTTCATATGATCCTTATACAAAACCTTTTCATTGAATATGACATCTCTACTCCTAATGATTTTTTGTTTTTCATAATCATAAAAGTGATAACCAAAATCATTAACACCATATCCAATAAAGGTACATTTCTTTGACTTTGCCTCAAGATTTGTTCTATTTTCTTTATTAATGTGGAAAAAGGCTTCACAACCAAAAGTTTTAAAAAATGAGTAGTTTACCTTTTTACTTGTCCATGCCTCCTCTGGAATACCACCATCCAAGAAACTTGAAGGCCCTCTATTTATTAGATAAACAATAGTATCTACAACATCTGCCCAAAATTGTAAAGGAAATCCTGCATTCAATCTCATGCACCTTGCACGCTCCATGGTTATCCTATTCATCCTTTCTGACACACCATTTTCCTATGGTGTTCCTGGAACTGTCTTCTCTTTGTGAATTCCATTCTCTGAACAATACCTATCAAGTTCTTTGTTGCAATATTCACCTTCATTGTCTAATCTGAGACACTTCAACATTTTTCCTATCTCATTTTCAACCAAAGCTTTCCATTTCTGGAAAGTATCAAATACATCCGATTTATTTCGAATACAATAAATCTAGGTTTTTCTGGTTGCATCATTAATAAAAGTAACATAATAATAAGAGCCACAAAGAGATAATACCTGAGCAAGTTCACATACATCTATATCCACAAGCTCTAATTTTTCTCTCTTCTTTTCTTTCCCAACTCTAAGGAATCTGACTCTCTTCTGTTTTCCATAAACACAATTCTCACATAATTTTAAATCAACATGCTTCAAACCTAGCAACAAATTTCTTGAGTGAAGAATATGTATCCCCTTCTCACTCATGTGCCCAGGTCTATGATGCCATAATGCCATATCTTCTCCTGTAGAGGTTAAATCATTAACAACATTAGAAATACCATTGCATAAATACAATGTACCAAACTTTTCTCCTTTTGCTATTACCAGGGCTCCTTTAGTGACCTTCCAAGTTTTATCTGTAAAAGTAGATACACAGCCTTCACCTCCCAATTGCCCTATTGAAATTATATTTTTCATTAGATCTGGAACATGCCTTACCTCCTTCAATAGTCATTGATTTCCATTTTGCTATTTTATGAAAACTGTACCCATTCCAATGATTTTACATGGTTTATCATCACCCAATCAAACTTGTCCAAAGTCTCCTTGAACATAATCAAGAAAATGTTTCTTATCAGGTGTGGCATGGAATGAGGCCCCTGAATCTACCACCCTGGCATCAATAATATTTTCTAATGAAAGAATCAAAACATCTTGCAACACATCACCTGTCACATTCACTTCATGATTGTTTTCTTGTTGTGTGTCTCCTTCTTTCCCTTCCCAGACTTGTAGTATTTCTTCAAGTGTCCTTTCTTCCCACATTTCCAACACATTATCCTCGATCTAGACTTGGATCTACCTTTCCTTGACTAACTGCAATATCCTAGGCATTTTCCTCTTTCCATTTTTCTTCCCATAGTCTCTGCAGTCAAAGCATTACCTGATGTCTCACCAGAGCTTTTCTGTCGCATTTCCTCGCTAAGGATTTCACCAAAAAGATCATCAAAATTTAAAGTACTAGATCTAGAGACAGAGTTTCTAATGGCCATAACTAAACCATTCCAACTTTATGGAAATGAGCACAGAAATAACACAACCTTAACTTCATCATCAAAAGTTACCCCTACAGAACTTAATTGAATGGTAACTCTATTAAATTCATTTAAATGATCAGCAACAGATCCAACTTCTAGAATTTTCATACTAAACAAGTGCTTCATAAGAAATACCTTATTTGAGGCTGAGGGTTTTTCATATAGTTTGGCCAATGCCGACATTAAACCCTCTATTGTCGTTTCCTTTGAAATATTAAACGCTACCGACACCGCTAGGCACAACCGTATTGTTCCAAGTGCCTTTTTGTCAAGAATATTCCATTCTGTGTCTATCAGACTCATTAGCTTGTTTGCCTTTTTTCTCAATGGATGGTACAAATCTTTCTAGTACAATTAATGTTCCATCTGCATCTTCCACAAATGGTAGTTTTGGTTGTTAAATTTTTTGACCCTAAACCTACCATCTTCCTCCATTTCTCCCACTAGAACCAAGAACCCTTCTCTCCTATGAGTTTATCAGCCAGATAGACCTTCGGCTCTGATACCAATTTTTAGAAAATTATATATTATAGTGCATTGGAACACTTAAAATATATTTCAGAAATATAAACATAGAAAATGCATAAAACAAGAGAGACACAGATATAGGTTGTACACCTAATTTGGGCTATGTCCACGTAGAAACAACCAGTACTTCCTTTTATATTATCTAGCAAAATGAAGAGATACAACCTACAACAAATTTATTGTAATTCCCTCTTCGCTCTCACAGAATCTCCTCTCTCTTTCTTGCTTAGAATACCGATGTACATAGACGTAATACAGTTCCCTCATATATAGTGAGGGGTTTCGTTCTAGGGAAAAAAAACCCTAAATTAAACATAACTTCTACCATCTTATCTTTGCCTAATGAACAACCCATATTAACTACGAAATTACAACATTTTACACGACAATTTTACATCTATTTTTAGCTTCGGGAGCACTACCCCCGATCCCTCACTGGGGGGGATCCTAAAGATCATTTCCCCCTAGACCCCCCTTGTAGTGCAAATATTATGAGTGGTGTTGCCGCCACATTACGAACTGCGGTCGAATGTGGTGATACCTATTAATAAAGAAGACAATCAGGCTCCACACCCAACAACAGGTTCATTTCAATGCATTTGTTTAGCACCTTACCCAAGTTGGCAGAGCCTCCTAGAAATCACACCCATAGGGTGTAAAATCATCCATATAAATTTCTACTACACCATGGGCTAGCTCGGCAAAGATACTCAGCACTGCCCTTTGGAAAGTGGTAGGGGCATTGCATAGGCCAAAAGTAAGGACCCTATAAGCGAAAGTACTCCAAGGATAGGTGAAAGTGGTTTTATCATGGTCTTCTAGATTTGATTGTACTCGCTGAACCCATCTAGGAGGTGAAGGAAATAAAGCTAGAGTGTTGTTGAATGGTGGCCTCCACCCCTGGGGTGGTGCATTCCACTGAGGCTGTGGTGGAGTATATGGCTAAAATGACTGGTTGGTCAGTTGGGAATGGTACTAAGGTGCAAAATACCAAGGAGGAGGTGTAGACTAGGAGGGATGAGTAGGGGGACCCCAAGAGGGAATGAATGGTTCTAGTTAGGGTTGTAATATGCATGGGATAACCCTTGCATGCCCTCTTGGTATGGTTGAGGCCCATGGGTTCTCCTTTGATTTATGTAGCAGAGTTTTTCAGTCACCCCTTCAGTTCCCTGATACCCAGATTTTAGTCCAAGTAGAGAAGGGCACTTGTCTGTGGAGTGGTTTTCCTCACTGACAGAGTAGATTTCAATCATGTTTAATGGATATTCATTCATAGGGTGCCTCCTTATGCATCTATGGAAAAAGATGGCTAATGATTTATCTACTTCGTCCTGGTTTCTCTTGATGTGCATAGTGTCCATTTGTAGGGCAAGGGTTTGCAACATTTCACTCTTGAAATATTCTAGCATATTTTCTATTTCACCTTTTATGGATGTGTTGGAAGAGGATGGGTTAGCCATTGGTTGACTACTCCTACCATTTTTCGTAGCTGCACTAGAATGATTCCTAAAGATAGTCTTCATCTCTTCATAGGGTAGATAGTAGATGTCCCTTCATGCCAGCAGGTTTAGGGTATCTAGAAGATCTTCCCTTACCCCTCAGAGTAGGACTAGCTTCAGTGACTCAGGATCAAGTTTTCACCTGGCCCTTTTGTAGCTAAGCTATAATCTTTCTTCATAATCCTCTAGGGATTCATCATGACCCAACGTCATCCCAAAAATTTACTCTTTAGTGTCTTTGGACCTGCAGTAGTCTTGATACTTGTTGTTGAAGGCTTTCTGCATCTGAGCCTAGGTTGTGATGCTATCCCTAGGTGAACCCATGAACCAGTGCAGAGCTGCATCCTTGAGAGTGGATGGGAATAATTTCAACTTCTACTCCTCAGTGGTGTAATGATAAGTTCTATATATGACAACGAACTCAAACAACAAAGTGTCTGGATCTTCTGAGGTCTGGCCATCGAAGTGAGGAAGAGCATAGGGGCTTATGTTTTTCATCTTGGTATCCCTATTAGTTTCTCTGATGGGAAAGGCACCCTCAATTCTTTCTCTATCTCCTCTATCATTTCTATTTTCAGCCATTAGGTCAGTTGAAATGGGTTCTCCTTCTTCTTCTCCCCCTGTAGGCTCTTCAAATATATTTGGTTGTTCGCCTAAGGGGTCCTTGAATTCACAACCACCGAAGAAGAGGGACAGATGGCTATTGAAGTGGTGGGGGTGCTTGGTAGAATTTTTCCTAAGTTGTCCCTATTCCAACGAGGGATAAAAGAAGTGTTTTTGTTTTGTATTTTGGTTTTTCAAGCTTTAAGACTAATTGCATAATTGAAATAACAAAGTAGATGGAAAATAACTGTTAAATGAAATCTCACTTGTAGAATGGAAAAGAAAGAAAACCAACTTAAAATTACTTTTGTAGAAATGAAGCTAATAGTATAATGTCAGAGATAAGAAATAGAAGAAAGAAATAAGAAATCACATCTTACTTAGACACCTCCTCGACAACGGCTCCAAAAAGTGATGAGCACCAGTATTGTAGCAAGAATGTTGCAACTCCTAGGGCTACCAACTTTACTTTATCAACACGGGGTTCGTACAAACTTGGAGGTGAAAATGTTGTATTACACAAGCAGATGCAATGGGTCAACTCTTTGTCACTGCTAAGCTGGTGATCGACTACTATGGTTTCTCAAACCAGCCTTATATTGATTCAGAAGAAGCTTGATTACCAATGAGGAAAGGGGAAATTTTCACTAACTAAACTCTTCTCTACTATGGTAAGGAAAGACTAAAATCAAATGCTTAAGCACACCATTCATCTAGCTAATTGCTAAGAGGCTTTTCTTCAAAAGAATTCTAAGTTAAAATTTGTGTAATCCTACTATCTTAGGCATCCAATCTGAAATAACCAAACATTCTACTGTTGTGCATGTAAATGAACACAATAACTCTTTTTCCTTTTTGTCTTTTTTGTGTGAAAATGTGAATGCTAAATCCTCTTGGTGATATGGTAGGTGGGTTAGATATGGTGGTGGAAGGTTAGAGGGCTTAGGAGGCAAGTAGGGGTCTTCTCCCTTCTTCCTAGATGCTTTTGCGACAATTTGGCCTCAAAACAAGCCACTACAGGTCATCCTAGAGAATGTCCTAATGCCTCCTACAAGATGTCCTAACGCTCCTATAGGATCCGGCCAAGAGAAATAGGAGTGATTTGGAAGGTGTTGTAGGGCATAGGGAAGGTGAATGGTGGGATAAATAAGGTAAGATAGTGATTAGGACTTCTTCAGAGCTCAAAACATAGTTTGTAAGATTGTTGGATTTTCTCAACAAACCTCTAAAGTTGTTCTTATCGAATGATGAATTGGGTGAGGGACTTGGTGGATTTTGATGATCATGGATGGATGAAGTTAGTTTGGGGTTTTCTGATCATGAGATATCCTTGCATTATTGAAACTCTTGCATTGCATCAACCAATGTCATTTATGCATGAATCATGTCAAATGAGAAAGATTTTCAATCAACTATGAAAATGGAATTTCATTATCTAGTTGCCAATTTCATGCATGGAAAAACTTGCAGAATAATGTGAAACCCTTATAAGATCTAATGTAAGGATGAAGATATCAGAAATGACAAGTAAATTCTATTCTTGAAAACTAAAAAGATGATGGTGTAAGTAGTAGAAAACCCTAAATTCCATAAGAAATCAGAATTCTGTCTTTTTGGGGTTGCATAGAAGTTCTTTCCTCAAACCATGGTCCCTGAAGGGAGGAGCAATGCCTAAACCACCCTCTAAAATATTTTTGGTATCCCTTTATCTTTCTAATCTACTAATAAAGCAATGCACAAATGGAAACAAACTAATCAAATTCACAACTACTTGCAATGAAATAATGATAAAACCAATTCAACCATTAATCTATGAAATCAACTAAGCATACAAATACAATAAGAGGAGCCGAAATTGCCATGATTTTCTCTCAAAAACCTGCAATAAACATAGACTAGTCCACTAGACATAACACCTTACTTTTACTAATCTCATTAAGCAAAATATAATTCAAATATGTAAGGAATTATGAGAAGAGTTGATTTAAATAATCTTGGAGGTGTATCGAGGTCCATATAGTTACCCAATGATGAGGCTCATCATTAGCACTACAGGAAATAGAAAAAGGAGTAGGAAGGATATCAGGGACAAAGGAAATGAAAGGAAGCAACAACACAAGTACAGAGGGAGATATATACCCCTAAGAAAATAAAGGGAGAATCATAAGAGCTGCAAGAACCTAGCCCACAACCCAATTTCAACTCATATTATAGATTCATTGAGGGAGGTAGAGTAATACCACATAAATTTTCCATCCCTCTATTCCTTGAGCTTGAAAAGGATAGAGCAAGGTCACATCGTTGGATGCAAATTCCTAAATCAAAGAATGTAGAGGATGTGGACCATATGGAAGAGAAGCTATTAGAGATGGGTAGAGATTTGAGTGAGATAAGAGATAGGGAAAGACTGATGAAATCTCAACTAGAGGCTGAGAACATATGACTAAGGAGGTATGTACAGGAAAAAGGGAGCCAATTGGCCACTATGGCAAGTCTCTCTATGGAGGCACTCTAGTGCACGATTCCAGCAAAATCATATTCCTTGTACTTAAAAGAACAATGGCTACAATTTCAGATAAATACCCTAGCACAACAAGGGACTATTCCTTTACAAGACTATAGGAAGTTCATTGAGATCTATGACCAAATAACCCTAGAGGACAGGGCCAAGATATCTGAATTCTACTTACATAACTTGGCTTTAACAGACTTGAATGTCTGGGACCCCAATCCAAAGTTGGGGGACTTACAACTAATGGCCTTGACATCATGGATGAATTATGAGGAGGCTAGGGCTAAGGAAGTAAAAAGAGCGTTGGAAAGAGAAGAAACAAAGCCCCTTTACATCATATCAAAACATATCAATTCCATGGTTGTCATTAGCACCCAAAACCTCATCGCTAATGATCCCCAGCTTGGACGAAGATACCTAGCTACACAAGAGAAAGCAGTTAATCATTTTTAGGACTCTTTGAGATTTCTAGGGGATGAAACCCAACAAGCATGCCAAAGGAGATGGGGCACCTTACCATACAACCTAAAGATCAGGGAGTATTATTCCCTTGAAAGAATGAAGGATGCACTAGAGATGACCCCACTATATAAGAAGGCACTAAAGAGACACAAAATCAATTGTATTGGCTTGAAACTCAGTCCACCATTTCTCTTGTGTATGTTATAAGGAATAAAACTAGAAAAAGAAGAAAGAAAGCACTGGGAGGAAATAGAGAAACATGCAGGATTTTACCCATAAGAGGAGAATACATCAACAGAAGCCTAGAATGTCAGAGAGGTCACAAGAGCAATGAAAGACATGGGCATAGATTAATTTTCCCGGAGGATGAGAAACGCTTTCAGTAGGGGGTGATGATGAGGCTCATCAATGGGTAAATTATATGGACCTTAGTACCACTCTCCAACTTATTAAAATCAATTTTTCTCAAATTTCTTTACATGTTTTGTTATATTTTTGTTAGTGAGAAGGGTAAATATGAGATGTTATGTCATATGGCTTGATGTGCATTAATTGTAGGATTTGGAGCAATTTTGGCTAATTAAAGTTTAGGAACTCAAAGTAGACAAGAAAGAGGGCTTTTAGGAGATTGCATCTCCCTCCTTAACTCCTCACTCACTCCAAGATTCCTCCACTAGATCTCATCAACTTAGAGTTACAAGTAGCCAAGCCACCAAGGTCATTGGCTATCAGTTCAGTGATAGTTGAAGACAAGTTAATCTCGAGTTGGGAGCCAAGCCTCCCTAAATTTAAGGAAGTTGTTGGTAGCTTCAATTGTATAAATAATAAGGCTTAGAGCCTCATTAGGATTCAACTTTTTGTTGTGGTATCCGAGATGCATTTTCGAGCTTAGACATTGTGATTGATAACTCTTATGTATTTTTTATATTTTAATCAAAATGAGAAAAATTCCCTTGATCCAGCACTGAGTTGACCCAGAGGGCTAAAGTTCTTGGGTTAGGGCCCAACCCTAGCAGTAGAGGTTCCTCTTTCTGTACATGTATTCTTACATTACATTCATAGTTAACTACTAGAGTGATTTTGGTTTTGTTTAATCTCCAAGTATTTGGATGATTACTTAGTTTTATTCCATTCATGGATAGATAGATTAGTGGTAACAGTAAACACTTCAAAAAATATTGTGATAATGGCCTTCACCTAATCTCCCTTATGGGATCATGATTTTAGGGTTCCATTCACACATCCAAAAAAACAATCGCTTTATTTTTTGATTATTGCGTAACCTAGGGTTTCTTGTTGCGTAGATCACTGCCTCTAAATTTATTAGAAGTGTCTGCAATTCTCTTTTTGATATCTTGAGTTTTTTATGGTTTATAAGCACTTCCATTCATAAAGTTAGCCCTTAGCTATTAATAACTCTTTTTTCCTCCATTCATCTCATCTTTTCCATGGATAAATTATGAATTTGTGCATAAATGAAGAAAAGAGTGCATGTTGTTGTAGGAGCTTCTTTTTGTAGGGAGACCTCATCTCATTCGCCTCATCCAAGTCTTCTCCACCTATGCTACCAAAGTCCACCAAAACCTAATATGAATCCTTGTTTTGTAAGCAAAGTGGGCATTTTCCTTGAGCAAATCCAACCATATTGAAGCATTTGCCTAAGCCTTGGATAGTGTGCACCTCCTTTATGCCCTATTTCCCCATCAGACACCTTTACCACACTTCATTCTACCTTTCCTACCTCCTTATAAGCTTTTGGCCTATTTCTTGTAGTAAAACATGGCATCCTGTAGTAGAACTAGGACATCCTGTAGTACTACAAGAAACCCTGTAGCAACCTGTTTTAAGCCCAAATTGAGCAGAAATGGTCATCTGAGCTTAAGTTAGGCCTCCACTTAGCTTCCATACCCTTGAAACTAGTCCAAACCTTTTCCTCCATACATGTATCCCCTACTAAAGAACAAGTTGGAAATTAGTATTTTCATTCATAAAACTAAACATAAAAAATTATTTTTTTTGTAATTTCTGAGTCAACACATGCATGCAACAATCATAATAGTTATTAGATAAAATTCCATGCTCAGTTAGTCTAGGTCACTAAATGTTATAAACAAGGTTAAAGTAGGTCTCTTTTGCAAGAAAAATGTGTAGATGCTTAGCTAGATGATTTCATGTCACTTTATAGCACTGTCCAATTCATCACTTTTACTTTGTAGAGTAGCTAGGATTCCCTTGTTGCATTAAGAATAATTTTCCATTTTCCATTTGGTAGTTAGACTCCTTCTAATCAATAGAAGATTGGTTGGAAAAACCCTAGTGGTCTATCGCTCCAGTTGAAAAGTGGCAAGAGTATACCATTACATCTATTGTGTATATAGGACTGTCACCTCCAAGTTTGTCTGAACCCTAGGTTGATGAAGTAAAGTTGGTAGCCCTAGGAGTTGCAACATTCTTGCTACAATACTAGTGCTCATCATTGACTATATCTATGCATAGATAATAAGTTATTCTAAAGAAGTGTTTCTAGCCATTGTCTTGTTTTCACTAACAATAAACCTCCACATATTTTTATTATATGCAACTTGTCAAATTGTATTGCTAGACACAAAGACCTCAATGCATTAAATTGAACACAAATTTCAGTTAGTAACCTCTCTGCTAAGGGATGGCCTATAAATTATTCTTTTTATTTTGATAAGGACCATCCTTATCATGGTAGGAAATGTAGAAAATGAAATTTAATAATCTTTCCAAAATTTTATCTATGACTACAATCAAGGATAACATCATTCTCACCAATTTGAAAAGTAGGAGTACCAATATAAGGGATAGACTTGTAAGATATCATTGTCATCCAATCAAAATGTCATTAATCAAGGAGACCTTGCTTTGCATTGATTATACTAGCACCTCAACCATAACAATAACAAGTTCCTATTTATTAGCGCTATGTTAGAGACCCCTTCTTAATGTAACAACCCTTGTGAAAATCCCATGTAATAAAAGTTTATAAAGGAAAAATAATGACCATGGTTGATGGGACACTTATTCCAAGTTGAATGTTGCGCGAGGCATCCTAATGCAGGTGTTCATTTGGTTATTAATAGCGAAGGAAATGACAAAGGCAATTACTAAGGCTTTGGAAAGGAAAAATGACATTTTTGGCACATTTATTTATGAAAATAATGGAAATTAGGAGAAAAGGGAGGTGAAAGGTCACATGTTGCATGTGAGGAGAAAAATGAAGGAAAATAATGGAAAATGATGAACATGGAGGCCTCATTCATAAAAGGGCTTCTAAGGATTAGTTGGTAACCTTTTGACAGTTTAGTTTTGGAGCTCTCTCATTATTCTCTCTCTCGCATACTCTTGGATACTTAGATTTTTCTTAGAGCAATCTTGGAGGGTGTGGCATACTTTGATTTTTGGAGCAAGAAGGAAAAGGAAGAGTAGGAAAGCATAAGAGGACATCGAGATTAACATCTACGATGGGTTTTTCTTGCAGGTACTGAGTTGCATGTATGTTTTCCTCACTAGTTTTGGAATGCATGGCATATGCATGTGGTTTGTTGGTTATGATCTATCATTGGCATGGAGGATGGCTGGGATTGATAATGTATTTCCTAGGCTTTCCATTTCCTTGATAGCCATGGAGATTGTGGGTTTATTTCATTATTTCATTTTGGTTAGTTCTCATGTTTCCTTAGCTTGGGTTGAGTTACTAGTTCCTAGAGCCTTGGTTGGAAAAATGCTCTAGAGCCCTTGGTGGATTGAGCTACTAGTCCTAGAGCCTTGTTTGGACAAACACTTGGAGCTCGGTAAAAGATGTGGGTTGAGTTACTAGTCCTGGAGCCTTGGTTGGAACAAATGATCTAGAGCCCTATAAGGCTTGGATAGAGGTTGATCTGATTACGGTTTTGTGATGTTCGACCATGAGGTGGAATCATTGTTTGATGGGTTGAGGTGGTTGGCCTCTGGAATCCTTGGATGGTTTTGATTGATGTGTTTTATGAGATCCCACATTCATGCTTGGAATATGGCATGGGGTGAATGATTGAAGAGAGATTTGGCTCATCCATTCTATGGTCGGGTGGAACGTCGAAGTCCCATCCCAAGTTTGGATTTTGCATCATCAATATGAGGTTATTTATCCTTGTATTTCTATGAGTATTATACCAGTTTATATGTGGATCATATGGCTATGATTTCATTAGTATTTTTGCTACTATTATGCTAGTTATGTATGTGTTTTATGACAGTAGCTATGTATGGATCTCATCATGTTTTTATTTGTAAATGAATGAAAAACGTATCTATGAGCTAATTCATGAAATGGAAGTCAATGTGTTGAGGCATCAATGCCTCTTAACGATTCTCAGCTAAGTATGATACTGCTATACCCTGATATGTTAAATACACCTCTACATTACATATTCATGATATGTTTGATGAAATGCTTGTCATGGCTAGTAGGGGTATAGTCAGGGTATTATTTAAGTAATTTCATTTATACTATTCTTTCCCCGTTATCTTACTATTTTGAAGGTGTCATTCAATTCTAGGCAATGACCTGGGCTCTCGACTTGAAGAAGTGGCTCAAATCCTGTGGACACTAGCACGGTACTGAGAAAAATAGTCCGTAGATGATGGCATGCCTATAGCATGGAAGCGTCTAGAGCCTCCTAGATGTTGGCATGACTATAACAGGGGATTGTCCAGGGGTAAAGTGGTCCAAAATCTTAGTGGGACCCAAGGGCTGGTTGGCAGCAAGGTTGTGATGGTTCCTAAGGGTCCTAATGCTGATGTTCAAGGTTTGCATGGTGTGTTTTCATCGGTTCCACTTCCTTAATGTGACTTAGGAGGTCGAATCATATTATAGTGGCCTCTGGTCACATGTTTACCCCAGTTGTCTGGTTGCTTGGGTAGATGTGGGAGGGGTCTGTTACAGAGTGGTATTAGAGCATGGTTCACTCCTCAGAATGGATGGTCTATTTGTGGTGGTCATGCATGGATGTCGATTGCATGTGTGTTTCTTAGGCTTTAATTCCATGTTCTTTTTTCATTTGCGTGGTGTTGATCATGGTTATAATGATGTCGCCATGTGGAAGTCGATGTTGTTATTGTGGAGTGCATCATTATGAGTGTATGACTAGTTAAATATCGTTATATGTCACTTACATGTATCATTCTTGTATGCTTGGTTACATGTATCATTCTTGTAAGATTGGATACAAATATTTTTCATTTATGCTTGATTATATGTGTTTATGTGTGCATTCGGTGGATTATGCATTATTTATGCATGTCAATGTTTGCATGTGGTCAAGTTTACAATGATGTAATGGTGGTTTCCATGGATGAGGTCATAGTATGTGTGGTTGACATGGTCATGCATCAGTGACTGGACCTTAGCTATAATGATGGTTGCATGGTTATATGCTTATGTGCTATGTTATATATGTTGTCATGATTATGTTATACATGTATCACGCTGATTTATTGAACTTGTAGACAAGGTATCCTCCCTGAGCTATACTGAGGTACACTGGTTTATTGTGATTTGGTGTAGTTGACATTATATACCATGTAGGAAGAAATATCAAAGATGGCTAGCAAGATGGTAGACTACAAAGAGTCCCCCTATGAATCAAGTGAGAAGTACAGTGTTGGAAATTCTTCTGATTTGGAAAATACACTAAGAAGTTTAAAGGAAGAAATAAAGATTTGTAAGGCAGATAATGACAGAATCATACAAGCATAGGAGAAGCTAGCAAAGGTAAATACAGTGATACTTTAGAGTTTGTTAGATTTGTAGTGATAGGTACCACTTTAGATCAGCCATGAGCAAGAGGAAAAAACTAATGGGTCATATGGTAGTAGGTCGCATGGTGGTCACAGGTCGGATAGAGATGACAAAGTGAGGGATGGGAGATTGTTGGACACTCCAAATAGGAGAGGTGATAGACACAAGTACCATTATAGTTCTATTTCTGATAGGCATGATGATTCATATCGTTATCATCCATACAGGAGGAGTGATAAGGGATACTTTCCAAATGAGTTTAAGAAAGAAAAATCACCAACATTTGATGCAGAGGCATGGTTGCTTGGTATGAGGAAGTACTTCAGGTTGCATGACTATTCAGAGAACATGAAGGCCAAATAGCTACATTTAACCTCAAAGGTAAATCATACATTTGGTGGGAAGATGTGAAGAATGTCATAGGTATACATGGGGAAGAGTTTACTTGGAGTGAGTTTGAGAAGCTATTCAAGAGGAAGTATCTATCAGAGAGGTACTTTAATGATAAGGAAAAATAATTCTATGAGCTAAAGATGGGGTCTATGACAGATGATGAATACGCTAGCAAGTTCTTAGAGGTACTGAGGTATGTGCCTTACCCCAAGGAGGAGAATGCCAAGGTTCAGAGATTCACTAGTGGGTTACCAGTGGCATTCAAATATAGGATTGATTTTAATGAGCCTAGATCATTGGAGGAGGCCATATGAAAGTTAAAGCATTGCTACAAAAGATTGAAGCACAAGTCTAAGACTAAGCTAGACTGGAAAGATAATGCAAAGAACAAGCGAAAAGGGGACAAGAAGTGAGTAAGACCACATGATTGAGGTAATAAATAGAATGTAGTGCCATCTAAGAAGTTCAATGCATCTGATAGAGGACAAGGACATCGATATAAGGAGAAAAATAAGGAGCATGTGCAATGTTGGACTTGTGGAGGAGATAATCATAGGAGATATTATCTACAGGATCAGGGTGGTAGGCCTCAGATATATAGTGTGTAGGAGGCACAATGTTTTGGGGATGTTGGTCAGAGCATTCCTCGTATTTATGCATGATTGGATAACAAACATGCAGACCATCAGACATCTATCATTGAGATAGATGGTAAGCTTTGTGATCAAGTTATTTCTATTTTTATTGACCCTGGATCTAATTATAACTATGTTAGTCCTAACTTGGTGGATAAGTGTGGTTTGAATAAGGAATTTCATGCACAATCTTGGTTAGTACAGTTGGCTATAGGTACAAAGAAATAAGTTCATCATTTTGTAAGAGCTTATGCATTTGATTTGAATGGTATGCCTACCACAAGACATTTGAATGTATTAGTATTGGGATCATACAGTATGTTGTTGGGCAAGGATTGGTTGTATCTTCCGAGAGCCAAGGTGGATTGTTATTACATAGCCATTAAGTGTGTTTATGACAATGGGGAACCAAGAATATTGTAGGGAAAGAAGAAATCCACATCAATTATGATGATGACAACTATGCAATAAAAGCACAGTCATAGGAAAGGGTGTGTGTTATTTATAGTGCACATTTCTAGTGACAAACATAAGGAACTTGAGGATGCAAGTGTTTTGAGCAGGTACCCAGTTCTACAACAATTTTAAGATGTATTTCCTCATGAAATTACTGAGTTGCCACCACACAGAGAGGTTTACTTTTCTATTGATTTGGTGCTAGGGGAAGCTCCAACATCAAAAGCACCTTACAGGATGAACACACCTAAGTTGGTAGAGTTGAAGATACAATTGAAGGAAATGTTGGACAAGGGATATATTAGGTCAAGTGTATCACCTTGGGGTGCACCAGTCTAATTTGTAAAGAAGAAATATGGTAATCTCAGATTATGCATTGACTATAGGAAGTTTAACAAAGTGACCATCAAGAACAAGTTTATGTTGCAAAGGTCTAATGACTTTTTCAATGAATTAAAGGGAGCAACAATGTTCTCGACAATTGATTTGAGATTTGGATATCACCAGGTACATATCAAAGAGGAGGACCTTTACAAGGCAACTTTCTGGACCAAGTATGAACATTATGAGTTTTTTGTAGTACCATTCGGCTTGACAGATTCTATATCTATATTTATGTGCTTGATGAATAGTGTGTTGCGTCCATATTTGGATAAGTTTTTTATTGCGTTCATTGATGACATATTGGTATATTATATAAAAGAGGAATAGAATTTTGAGAATTTAGAAGTAGTGTTGAGATTGTTGAGAGAGCATCAGTTGTATACTAGGCTCAAAAAGTATAGTTTCTTACGTGGGACATGTTGTCTCCAAGGAGGGAATTGCAGTAGATCCATAAACGATAAGGGCCATCATGGAGTGGGTATATCCTAGGAATGTAGATGAGGTGATATCCTTCATGGGGTTGGTAGGTTATGACCAAAGGTTCGTCAGGAACTTCTCATAGATTTCTTATCCTATCACATGATTGATGAGAAAAGGTAAGAAGTTTGAATGAACAAAGGAGTGCAATGCTAGTTTTGAGCAGCTTAAGTAGTTGTTGACACATGCATCAATGTTAAAAAATGCATATACTGACAAAGAGTTTGTATTATGCAAAAAATCTTGAAAGAAAGGACTTGGTGGAGTCCTTATGCAGGATGGAAAGGTGGTATTCTATGAGTTGTGAAAATTGAATGAGCACGAGTAGAACTACCCCACTCATGATCTTGAGTTGGCAGTGACCATACATGCATTAAAGATGTGGAGAAAGGTAGATTTGTGTTGATGAGTGATCATAATGGGTTACTGTATCTATTTTACCAATCAAACCTAAATGGTAGGCAGGCTCAATGGTTGGTCATGATCAAAGAGTTCGATTTCGATATTAGATATATCAAAGGTAAAGAGAACAAGGTGACAAATCCTCTTAGTAGGTGGATACAACTAAATCACTTAGTAGCTATGAGCTTGAATAAGACAGACTTATAGGATAGGATCTTGCAGGTAGGTCAATGGGATGTCAGGTATATGGATATAATGCACAAGTTGCAGCAGAGTACATGTACATGTACATGTGGTGGTAAAGTTACATGTACAGGTCCAGGTGCACAAGATGTGGACTATTACCTTACAATAGATGGATTGGTTAGGTTTAGAGGCATGATATATGTGCAAGATAGTAGTGAGATCAAGAAGGTGATCTTGAGGGAGTTTCATGTGAAACCTTATTAAGGTCACCCAGGTTATCAGAAGACATTGACTGCAATGAGGAAATTTTATTATTGGCCAAATCTGAAGAAGGATGTAGCAGAGTATGTGGCTAGGTGTTTTGATTTTCAGTGTGTGAAGGTAGAATGTAAGCATCCAGGTGGACTACTACAATCGATTATGATTCCAGAGTGGAAATGGGAGGCCATTTCCATGGACTTCATCATAGGTTTTCCAAAGAGTGTGAGACAACATGATTCTATCATGGTTATTATCTACAGGTTGAAAAATGTTGTGCACCTCATTCCAGTGAGATCTACGTTGTTAGCTAGTGATGTAGCACAGGTATTCATCAGAGATGTGATCAGACTGCATGGTATTTCGAAGAAGATCATGTTAGACAGGGTTGCAAAGTTCACTTCCAAGTTTTGGAAGGAGTTGTTTGTAGGTTTTGGCACATTGTTGGCCTTGAGTATAACTTATCACCTGCAGAAAGATGGACAGATAGAGAGGGTCAACAAGATATTGGAGGACATGTTGAGGATATATGTGATGCATCAATAGTGAAAGTGAGAGGAGTATCTTCCATTGGTAGAGTTCGTTTATAACAATGGGTATCAAGAATATTTGAAGAAGAGTCTATTTGAGGTCTTGTATGGGTAGAGTTGCAATACTCCCATTAGTTGGATTGATCCAGTTAATAAGGTGTTGATTGGACTAGAAATGTTGGTAGACATGGAACAAGAAATGCAAGTTATAAAGAAGAATATAAAGGCAACATAGGATATGTATAAGACCTATGGAGATTGGAACATGTTGTTTAAGGAGTTCCATGTTGGGTAATAGGTGTACTTGCACATCAAACTGAAGAAGAGCTCCTTGCGAATTGGATCATGTGCCAATATGGCACAACTATTTTGTGGACCCTTTAGTATCATTGAGAGGATTGGGCCAGTATCCTATCGAATTACACTGCCTTTGACAGTGAAATTCCATGATGTTTTCCATGTGTCATTTCTTAAGAAGTATGTTAAAGATGTTGATCATGTGATTGAATGGTCTGTATTAAATGTGGAACCAAATGGAGAATTCCAGTTAGAGTCTCATTGTATATTGCAGAAAAACATGCTCATGCTTCGAAACTGAGTAATAGAGTAAGTTAAGGTACAATGGAAGGACTTTGGTCCAATGAAGCTACATTGGAAATGGCGGATCAGATGCGAGCTATGTATAGGCTTCTTTGTTTTGCAGTTGAGGCAAATCGGTTTTGGTATGGTGTTTTGGTATATGTCTTGGTATATGTTTTGGTGATTTTGGTATATGTATATATATATATATATATATATATATATATATATATATGTATGTATATATATATGTATATATATGATTGTAAATACTACCATGAGCTATGTTATAAAGCTTCAATAAGTAGTGTGGGTGTCATGTCATTACAATGTTATGTTGTTATGTTTTCATGTTGGTTTGCTTCTCAATAGGATGATCATTGTAAATATTGCGATGAGCTAAGTTATAAAGATCCATTAACAATATATTTTTCTTACAACAATTTGTGGTTATAGGTGTTTTTGAACACCGAGGACGATGTTCCCCCAAGGGGGATGGGTTTGTAACAAACTTGGTGAAAATTCCATGTAATATAAGTTATTAAAGGAAAAATATAACCACGGTTGATGGGACCCTTATTCCAAGCTGAATGTTGGGAAAGACATCCTAGTGTGGGTGTTAAGTTGGTTATTAATGGCTAAGGAAATTGGCAAAGGAAATGGATAATGCTTTGGAAAGGAAAAATATCATTTTTGGCATATTTATTTATGGAAATAATGGAAATTAGGAGAAAAGGGAGGTGAAAGGTCACAGGTTGCATGTGAGGAGGAAAATGAAGGAAAATAATGGAAAATGAAGAAAATAGAGCCCTCATTCATTAAAAGGCTTCTAAGGATTAGTTGGTAACCTTTTGTTAGTTCAATTTTAGAGCTCTCTCACTATTCTCTCTCTCTCTCTCTCATACTCTTGGATACTTAGACTTTTCTTGGAGCACCCTTGGAGGGTGTGGCATACTTGTATTTTTGGAGCAAGGAGGCAAAGGAATAGCAAGAAAGAGAAATAATATAGTGGGATCAGTAGTTACATCGGGTTTTGCTTCCAAGTACCAAGTTTCATGTACGTTTTCCTTACTAGTTTTGGAATGCATGGCATATGCATGTGGTTTATTGGTTATGGTCTGTCATTGGCATGGAGGATGGTTAGGATTAACAGTGATTGCCTAGCCTTGCCATTTCTTGGATAGCCATGAAGATTGTGTGTTTATTTCATTGTTTTGTTTGGGTTGGTTCTTATGTTTCCTTAGCTTGGGTTGAGTTAGTAGTTCCTGGAGCCTTGGTTGGACAAACACTCAGGAGCCTTGTAACAACTTGGGTTGATTTATTAGTCCTAGAGCCTTGGTTAGACAAATGCTCTACAGTCCTTGGTGGGTTGAGTTAATAGTCTTGAAGCCTTGGTTGGACAAATTCTTTGGACCCTGGTAAACATTGTGGGTTGAGTTATTAGTCCTAGAGCCTTGGTTGGAACAAACACTCTAGTGTCATGGAAGGCTTGGATAGAGACCAATATGATGATGGTTTTGTGATGTCCAACCATGAGGTGGAAACATTGTTTGATGGGTTGACGTGGTTGGCCTCTATAATCTTTGGATGTTTTTGATTGATGTGTTTTATGAGATCCCACATTCATGCTTGGAATATGGCATGTGGGTGAATGGTTGACGATATATTTGGCTCATCCATTCTACAGTTGGGTGGAATGTGGAAGTCCCATCCTGGGTTTGGATTTTTCATCATCCATATGAGGTTATTTTTCCTTGTATTTCTATGAGTATTATATTGGTTTATATGTGGATCATATGGTTGTGATTTCATCCATACATTTGGATGTCCCTTTAAATGGCACCATTTTGAATCAACCTCTCCTATACCTAAGAGAAATAATGGTGAATATTGTCACCACTACAATGAATGCTCTTCTATGCACTACTGAAGCTAACATTCTTTACAGGTTTCTAGCTTGCCCTATCTTGTCTTTATCGTGAGAAGTCATCCGATTTCACATCTTTTAGGGTGTTGTAGGCCAACCTTAATGCACGTAACTTGTCAAATCCATGAAGGTTTTGATAGAAGGAAATTATCCCACATTTCTCTTGATTGGTTTATTGTTAGTACAATACCCAAATGGCCCTCATATAGAGCAAAGGATCCTTTGAAAATGAAACATGCATGTCACCTTCATATTCCCAACTTAATTTATTTATTTTGTCACCTCATCCTTTTTAATATTCCATCTAGATCCTCTAGGTTTGTATCAATTTTTTATTGATATTTCCAAACTTGATTTTCTATGTTTGATGTGTTAGAATTATTTCCCTTCGGTTCAATTTAACTTTCAACATTTTTCTCAGAATTTGAATTATCATTCACATAAATTTTCTCCCTCATTGTTACTCTCATGTTCATCCTCTTCATCTTCATTGTCATTTAACATCAATAAATTTATTGTCTTCCTTGAAAGATATCTTTATGATTTGCATTTAACTTTTCAGAAGTTGTTTGGAAACACATCAGTATGCATGATATTTCTAGTGGTTCTCCTTCTTCTATAGTGGACCAGATGATCCACCATGTATAGAAGCTCTTCATTTCCCATTATGAATATATATGGTAGGGTTTATATCTAGAATTGAAGTGTTATTCTCTTATAAACATGTGAACATTTCACTAGCTTTAGGTTGTTTTGGTGCATTGGATTTACAAAATCTCTTGAGCCTTTTTAACTTTGCGATAGGATAACAGTCATCTATGTCAACTAGGTGCAAGCCCTCCTTAGATTGCATAGGGAAGGTTAGTTCATTTTCTTCTATCATTCCTCGAAGCCCTCTAAATTTTGTGACTAGTACATGTTCACCTCTACCAAATCATTTTCTTGAAATGCTTGGCCATAGATTTTTCATTAACAACTTTCACTTTTTAAATTCTTTAGATTTATGCACATTAAGCTTCTCTATTTGAAAATACCTCATCCTGCATATGGTTCACAAACATAATTGGAAAAATAATCTGTAATCCAATATATATATATATATATATATATATATATATATATATATATATATATATATATATATATATATATATATATATATATATATATATATATGGGTTAAAAATTATGCAGATGAGTTGATGTATTATTCTTGGCGTACGCATTGAAATATGAATCATTTAAACATCAATTGGTGGTGGTCTAGCTTTCTTTGCCCTATAACCATGCGATATTATCCCACATGATATCATAGGTCCACCCCAAACACATACATTCCAGAAGAAAATTGATGGTGGGGGAAGTTTGATGCAATCAATGGTTAAGATTAAAATGTAGATGCCCCCATCCCCATGGATGCCATTAGGAGGTATTCATTCACCATTTTGGATCAGGGTTTGATCATCTACATTTGAAAAAAATATATTACTCTTGAAAATAAATAGCCCTCAACAAATGCAAACCTCCCAAAACCTTGTTGTCGTCATTAGGAGGTGTCCATATGCATGGTTCCCACCTCCTTATATGGTTCCAATTAAAGTTTTATTTTCCATCACCAAATGAGGTTCATGTTTGTTACATAACATATGTCCTCTGCCACATTTCTTTGAATTGGGCACACCATAACATGGCCCTGTACACTATGTATAGCTATAGCCTTAATTTTTGTGGGTTGGTGCCACATCTGAGGCCTATGGTCTGCCCACGATGCCCCTTCTCTCAACTTCCGAATGTTGCTCAAATAACACTACAAATTAAATGTTTATATGAAAAATAGAAACAAATAACCCCATGATATATATATATATATATATATATATATATATATATATATATATATATATATATATATATATATATATATATATATATATATATATATATATATATATATATATATATATAGATAGATATATATATCTGTGTGTGCGTGTGTCTGTGTTTGTGTGTGTGTGTGTGTGTGTGGTGACTGGAAATGATTCACCCCATGATATATATCACTCTATAATCTATTTGATAGTTGTAAAGAAAAGGGAGGTTTGGCTTCATAGCTTTACCCTTTAAATGTGATTAAAACACTTTTTATATGCACTATTTCTACAATACCCACTTTCAAACTTCCCTTTCTGCTTTTTCACTTTGTAGTTAGACCATGTTCCCTTGTGCAACAACTTTAGTCATATCTGTCTAGCCATTTTTTCTAGACCCTAAGTCAAGATTGAATACAACAAATACAAAGGACCAATTCCAAAGAAGGATTCCTTAAAAACTCTGCCATGAAAGGATTTTGTATAAGAATGGATAAGCAAGAAGGTGATATAAGCCTTCACCCATAAACGTGGACTTCACATTCATACACTTGAGAAGAGTTGGAATAAATCAAAGGCCACACACCCTAACAAAACCCTGAAGAAATAATATTAAAGAGGTCATATCTCACATAGAAGAAACCACCTGATCCACAAAAAGTAGAAATCACATATATGAGACCACATGCTTTGAAAAATTTCGAGTGATATGGCAACATGTAAATGCTTTCATGCCATTGTGAGTTAATGGATCACACTTTCCAATGAACATGTGCTTAAAACTTATGCAAATTTGTCCAACTACCACAATACTCACATTTGTTAATCCTCGAGAAGCACTAACTGAAAGATGTTTTAGCTTCTATAAACCTAATGTATTCCCCATTGTCAATAAGCCCTATGCTATGACATTAAATAGGTTTTCGAGCCATAAATCAGTCAGAAACATACTGTAACGACTAACTGCAATTGCAACAACAGTAATATCAGTCAGTGTTAGAGCCCATATCTTTTAATATATCAATGTTTTGGTTGATGACTCATACTTTCTAATGAATATTTGATTCAAACTTATGGAAATTTTTCTAACTACCTCAATACTCATATTTATTAATCCTTGAAAAGAACTAACTAAAAGTTATTTTAGCTTCTATAAATTCATTGTATTCCCCAGAGTCAAGAAGACATGCTCTGTGACATTAACCTGGTTTTCAAGCCATAGATCAGTTAGAAACTTACCATAATGACGAACTATAACTATTTCAAGAGTAGTATTAGTCAATATTAGAGTTTTTATCTTTAATGTCATCAACATTTTTGGTATTTGGGAGAATCTCAACTATTAGACACACTTTTGTCCAATTTCGTTTAGGGACTTTTTCTCACCTAGGGACAAGATTCTAAATTAGGAGTTTATAAGGTTGGACAATTTACAACAATAGATTTTAAACCCTTATATCTAATCCATGTGAAGTTTCACAAATAAAGTTTCTCCAATAACTTACAACCCTTTTCTATTACAACCAACTCGGGATCACTAACTTATGGGTATTTCCTAATATTCCAAAGTCAATAGTGGAGAGGCCTATATTAGTAATTCCATGATAATTGATAACGATGAATTATAAATTTTATGAAGCCCCCATGTCCATCTGTGTAGACAAAATTTATAACAAGATTAATATCAATAGATTTCTTCCCTTCTAAGAATCTAGTGAGATCCCATGTAGTCCATCATAGATGCTTCTTTAACGTGCCTTTTTCAATAGTGATTTTTCTTCCAACATCAATATCTATCACATTTTCCTTTTCACCTAAAACTTCACGAAAGTATTCATCACAAAGGTATTCATAACTATCCTGGCTTCAGAAGAGTTGACATAAATCAAAGCCCTCATAGTAGGGTTTTGTTGGGCTCGCTTCATGCATTTGTCAAACTCTTTTTTGTTTGTTTTGTCATTTATTGCTTTGTGTTTTGTTAAGTCAATGTTTAAGCTCTGAAGTATGATTATGGTAGCAAGAATAATTTTGGCGTGCCTTTGGATGATAACATTAAATCATTTTAGAAAATGAAGGACCGTACTTAGAGGAATTCACCTTAATGTCTGGCATGGTTTTCACCTTCTTGCACATAATTTCAGCCTACTTATGTAGAAGGATATTCCAAGACGTTATTGTACCATTTCCAATTTATATGCATGATCTTGAAGAGTTGGACCAATTTTTGAGTCCTCTTGATTCCCTTAGATGGTTTTCAACTATCCTTTAGTTAGAAAAATACTGAAACTTGTTTGTTAATATTGCAATGGTGATTAATGCTCTTGCTAGGTCAGTGAGTTTATTATGCTTATTTATTAGGTGCAACACATGTCTTTTTCTTACAATGGTGTTTTTCCTATTATATGTTAGGTGCTTCAACATTACCATAAGAGAAGCTTGTTAGCATAACATAGCCATTGGGAGGGATCTCAAAATGTCTTCCCACTATCCTTCAAATCGTAAAAATACCTACAACATGTTTGTTTAATATTGCTAGGGATATTAATACTCTTTCTAAGTAAGTGTATTATTTAATATTTCCATGGATTTGATGATAAAATGTCCGAAAATAAAGGTTTTGAAGCCTTTAATTTCATTAAGACCAACGAATTACCACTTTTGAATCACCAGAGACCCGTAGAGAAGAAATGCCCCTTTCTACTATAATTTTGAGAGGGCCAACTAGGGATTACATCTCAACCCAGTGATTTTTCAGCTTTGAGTGTGAATTCTATGAACAAACTTGTGGGGTTGCTATTGGTTCTCCCTTCCCTCCCATCACTATTAACCTGTTCATGGAGGGTTTTGAATCTAAAGCTTAAGCTTTAGCTCAATTACAACCAAAGATGTGGAAAAGGTTTGTTGATGATACCTTCATCTTGTGGCCCCATGGCCATGATAAGTTAGATCTATTTTTTTATCATCTCAACAATAAATCAAGATCCATCAAATTTACCATGGAATTTGAAGTTAACAGAATCTTTCATTTCCTTTATGTGTTTATCTTGAATAAAAATGAAGGTTCTTTCTCTCACCAAGTCTTTCGTAAAAATACTCACACTAAACAATATTGACATTTGAGTTCCCATCACTATCCAACCCAAAATTTAGGTGTTCTCAACACATTAGCTACTTAGGATTTAAGAGTTTTTTATGAAAGTAATTTGGTGAATGACAAAACCCATATCTTTAGTGTATTTGAGAAAAATGGCTATAATACATGTAGAGCCTCTACTCTACACCTACTTGTCTACCATTTCCCTCAGTTTTTCCTCATCTTTTCTTCACTTTTGCCTCATTTTCACTGTAAAACCACCCAGATCATTACATTAGGTGTCAATAAGCATGATCAAGTAAGTTTTGCTAATGGATGACTGTTTTGTTTAGATTTTGACTTACTTGCAGGAATTCCGCAGCTATTTGGCAATTTCGCAGCCATTCAGCGATCCTGCAGCCATCTGATGATCCTGCAGCCTTTTTGTTAAACTCAAGGTTCCACGTGTCAGTTTGCTAAATGAGCCACATGGGCACTTAGGTATCAACGTGCTCGAGGTTCCTGTGCCATTTGTTCAACCATCCACGTCGTCCGTACCGCTGGTCAAAACCGGTCAAGTTATGGTCAAATAAAGGCAGCTCAACAGTGATTGTAAGCTGTTGGGTCACGTCAGCTCAAACGGTGACTTGTCCACGTTTTGCAGGTGGTAGGGGACATGATCCAGCATGGGATTCATTGCCCATGACGACAGAACCTCCAGCTCATCCACGCAGCCTTATGATGTGTCAATGAACCTTAAATACGCATTACAGTTAGTTGTTTTTCAGTTATTAGCTGTACGTGTAGACCATCCTTCAGATGCTTATATATACCTGCGTCTGCGTACGCTTATTTTACTTTTTAGTGGCTATACTTTCTGAACTTGTGATAATTTTAAGAGCTTTTGCAAACTCTGTTTTTATAGTGCTGTTCTAGCACTCTGTTTTGTATATTTCTGCAAATGGAGCAATAGAAATAGTGCTGTTTTGAAGCTTTCAGTTCCTTAAGTCTTCTTGTGGCTGAATGAGTAGAGGGCCCCTATTCATGTTAGCCTCTATAAAGTATTTTATGTTCAACATTTCTTTATTTTCTCATTCAGCATTTCTTTAAACATGTATAGTTTGATTTATTTGATTTCTTTTCTTTCAAGCTGATCAGTATTGTTTCCTTGCAGATTTTTAGCCCGGGATTTGTTTTTATGTTTGTGTATTTGCTTTACAAACTAATGGTATTTGAAGTTGACAGGTTCAAGTTGCTGCCTTTGTTCTTATAGCTGATTTTTAGTCTTATTTCTCAAAGTTCTGCTAACACATGAATGATCTTTTATCATAAATTGCTACCTTTTAAGGATCAGAATACCACTAACTTGCAGTTAGCTTTGAGTGCTTTTTAGACTAATTTTTCACTACTTTCTAATCATACTTTGCATAGTACATATGGCAGAAGTAGAGAGTTAGAAAGAGCAAAACGTTATCACTAGTCTTTAGAGTATATCTTTCTTATTTTTAATCACTTTTCTAATTCAACTTGAGCTACTTCTTAATCGTACTTTACACAGCACTATGTGTTTGAAGTAGGGAGTTAGGGAGAGATAATCATTATCTTTGGTTTTAAAAGTGACTTTCTTTTCTTTTATTTGCAGCAGCATGAATGGTGTCTAGTGCCATTGGAAGTGGTTATTTGCTTTTAAGTTATTTTCAAGTTATTTATTTCCTTCAAGCATTTCCTTTCAAGCAAGTAGTTAGAAATCACTAATCACACACTATCACTCATCTGTTTATAAATCACCACTTCATTTTAGGAAGATAAATTAACCACAACAACACCCCCAACGATAAAAAAGCTCTAAGAGGTTGCTTAAGTACATATAGTACACCTTCACTTCATCAGCTTACGAGCCCCGGGTTGACAATTAATACTAGCAATTTAGATAACACTAAATTGACTAAACAATACATACCAAGGTATCAAAGCATTTTTTAAATCAAGCCAAGGTCCTAGGACTAGAAAAAAGCTAGTTGAAGTGGCTTCTAGTGTACAAGTTTCCTTTACCTAAGGGACTATGGACAATATTCCTCAAATTGTTAGAAAAGACAAAGTATCTTCCACATTTGGACCCTTGACAACCATTCATGGCTTCGTAAGACCCGCAAAGACCCCATGGAGCTTAAAAACATGAAGGGTATTTGTTTCATTCCATGTTCTTGTGGGACCCACTACATTGGAGAATATGAGTCATTCCATAAATCAAAGGGTTCAAGAGCACGTGGATGACCTAATACATTGTAGGAGTCACTCCTCAACTTCAGTTGAACATGCGGAAAATACAAAATACCACATATGTCTAGAGGATTCCTAGGTCCTTGCTAGGATTGATCATTTCTATCACTATAAATTGAGGGAGGCCATAAAAAAAAATATCTAATATGCTAAACAGGGATGATGGATGGAATATTAGTAGTTCTTGGATCCCATCCCATTATTCCTAGGAATCTTGTTTCTTGTTTTTCTCCCACTAGTAGTTTTTCCCCTTTCTCTTCTCCTTTTTGTGTCTTTCATTCGATTTTTTCATTTTTTACTAATATTAAGTCCTTTATATTCCTTTTGATTCCATTTTTTCATTTCATTCTTTTTTTAATTTGATGTCAGCCTAATTTTAAATATTTAGGTTTTATTTTTACTTGTTTTATTCATTTATTCTTGTTGAAATTTATTATTATTATTATGATTATTTGAGTTGATTTAATATTTATTAATTTTCTTAGCATGATTTCTATTGGACCCACTTTTCTTTAAACGTCAGCTATTAAATAATTTATAAATAATATTATCAATTTATACATTGGTATTATTTAATGTGTCTTTTTGTTTACTTCTATTTTAGAATTCCTTTTATTGTTATTTTGGTTTCTAGTTTATTTTCTTTGCACATATATATTTTATTTATTTATTTGTAATCTATTTTATTATTTTTATAATTTCTATTCATCCTTCAACATTTCTTTTTATATAATAATATTATTAAAATAAGAATGAATATATATATATCTATATATATATATATATATATATATATATATATATATATATATATATATATATATATATATATATATATATATATATATATATATATATATATATATATATATATATATATATATATATATTATTGTTGTTAATTTATTCCTTTCTTTGTTGTTATTTTAGGCATTTCTAATTTATTTATTTTCTCAAAACAAAAAAAAAGTTCTATGCATTTCTTAATAATATTTATTTTATTTCTATTTTTTCTTGTTTATTTTAACAATTTCTTAAGTTTGTTGTAACACTTTATTTCATTATTATATTATTTATTTTCCTAACTGTTAGGAGTTTACCATTGTGTCTCTACTATAATTATCAGTTCTTTGGATCACACTATCCATCTTTGTCTTGATGATGAACCACAATAAGTGGTTAAAAATGTGTCGACCTTAAAACAATGATTTATCAAGAAAAGACTATGCATAAATCATGAATCACGGAAACCACAATTATGAGTTTTTTATTTTAGTTTGACCTTTGGAAATTAATGTGGTGACCCTAAAAAAGGAATAAATCACTTATTGTCCCACATGGGATTTGGTTCCATTACATGCCCCATAAAGAAATATCGAAGCCTGATATTTTTCAGTTTCCAAGGAACCAATCTATTTTGGAAGTTTAGTTTTAAGATACTCCAAACATGACATTATTGAGAGGGCCAGTGCTTAGATTTCCCACAACAAAACAAGGATTTGATATGTTTTAAATTTTATTAGAAAGGAAATTAGAAAATTGTAAGAATCCATGATTGTGTAGTAATAAAAACCATCTAAATGTTGTTAATGGGGGATTTCCTAGTCACTAAAAGCAAGGTGTCAGTATAGATCACACATGGCTACGGTCCAAGTCTCCCTACTGACATGTTTTCCCCTTATAAGCGGCTTGTGCTTATGATTGTGATTGAATTCGAGGTCGCGTGCACGTCTTGGGTAAATTTCGAAGAATAGATACTACCCATTCATAGCTTCTTTATCAAAAATATTCTAATTTAAGCATTGCAAAGCCATATACAATATGTGATAACCTCGAGATAGAGGTAGGGCACAATTTCTCAGTGATTACAAAAGGATGGTATAATCAAATAATTTGAATGTATATCTATGGGTGTATTTTTTTCTCTTTCCAAATCTTCTAATATGATTAGAAGAATCAAGTTAGAACTTAGGTATCTATGGCTACCATGAAAGATTAAAAATTTGTAAACTCTTCCTTGGGACATAAGCACTAACCTCATTATGCCACAATATAGTTGGTTAGCCCTAGAGGACCTACCAATTCTACATTTGATTACATGATTAAAATCCCCATGCACAAGATACACCATACAAAGGAGATATCATGCACAATGTTGCACTCATTCTTTTCAAAAATAATTTTTCGACTATCTAAGCAATTTGAAAATTGATCTCAAAACTATATTGTTTCCAAAATAATTTTCTTTAATTGTGTGACGGAATCACATATCAATCAATGGAGTAAACATCATTAATTTCGTTCTCATGAGATTGGTTACTTGCTCAGTGATACAAAAATAAAATTAGTTTTACATTGGAGCGATTTCATTTTTGTCAAAGGTTGAGAAATCATATGGTAATGTTTTGTAACATTATCTACACTTTCCTTTAACACAAAATTATGAACTCCTATACATGAGTTGTAGTTAAAATATCTACAATGTATACCCTACACATTTATACCACATCATAATGCCAAATATGACTCATTTTCATGCTACACTTTAGACTCTACAATAAGTACAACCATAGGCTACACATTATACCCTCTTTGGTAGATCATAAGTTTATTTCAAGAATTTTATAGCTACCTCCTCATTTCAATAACATAATTCCAATAAAAGAGTATTTGGTGGGATCCATACACCTATTGTTAGAGAAGGTATCTTTGACTTGGTAGAAGATAAGCCATTGGCCTCATATTTTCCCACAAAAAATTGCAGCTGCCCTTGTCACTTTCTCCTCTAAAATTATTTATGTCTAGAGATCATGATGATGATGATGATGATGATGTTGGACAATTGGCATTGTCTAGATGGATAATGGATGTGAGTGTGTTGGTATTTATGTGAACTGGATTAACATGGTGATTGGGAGTCTAGGAGGAATTATCCTATGGTAGCTGCAGGGTTCTAGTAGAGAATCACCATAGTATTATGCTTATTAGAAAAGTAATAAAATGACGACTATGGTGAATTGAGGGTCTAGGTTCTTGACATCATATTTCAGGTTTGGAGCCATCTTTCAAGTTGGAAATGAGCTCAAATACTTCATCAGAACATCTCTAGAAGAATTTCTATGAATAATATTTCCAACAATATATGGAAATCCATAAATGAACATCAAAATCAAAAAATCTTAATTTCCAAACTAAGGAGCTTGAAGTCCTTAAGAGGAGAACAAATATCAAAACCTCAGAGTAGGAGATTGTCTAGAGCATCAGAGAAAGCTATATCAGAGGTCAAAATCTAAGCATATATGAGGAATGATTGGAACCTTGGAGAAAAGGTCATATCGAAACCTCAGAGCAGGCTATATTAGAGGATGAGGCATCAAAATATCATAACCTTAGAGCAGGCTATATCGGAGGATGAGCCCATCATAATATAAAAACTCGTAAGTCCTTACAGATTGTAATTTCTTTGAAGCACTAAGGTTCATAATGGAAAATAAATACAAAGGAGTTTGATGTAGGACTAGGGACCAAGGATGCTCTCCATCTATCCTCCTAATAAACACATGGTCACAACCAATTGATCCTTAAGAGATGAAGTGGAAAAGGATGTCATCCTCATGTGGTAGTAGAATGGACATTTGGCAACTTGTTTTGGTATTCTCAGTGGCCTAATGGGGCAAATCAGGGTGACATGTGTCACCACTCAGGAGGTGCCACATGGAGGGATGGCCAAAGTGTGACTTCATATCGGAGGTTGAGGACCTTGTAACTCCTATTCAAATGGAATTTTAAACATGTTACGATGAAAGGGGATTTGATGTAAGATTGGCACTTGGTCATTAAGTTTAGAGAACCAAGGGCATAAATGAGGATTAGCAGCTAAGTGTTATGACCCTGGTCACGACACCTAGTCCTATGATGGAAATGCAATAAAAGGCTAACCAACGGGAGCTAAATTCAATTGAGACTTTGCAATTTCGTAAGGATTGTTCAATATAAGTTATGATATGAAGGGGCTCCAATATTAACTGACACATGGTCCTATGGAGACCAAAGGAAATAAGGGCTAAGCATTAAGGGGCTAAAGATATCAAAACTATGTGATTTCATAATGTTCATTTTTAGATGAGTTACGATATGTTGTGGCTTCGATGTAAAAATACAGAGAATTAAAAGGATGAATTGGTCGCCAGCTAGAGAATAAATGCAAATTAGCAAAGATGGTTTATGGAGTGAGTGGGATTTGCAGAAAACGTTGAGACAAGGAAACACAAAAAATGGTCGATAGAGAAGAACTAATGAGAAGAAGAAATCCAACTCCTAATTCTCACGCACGTATTTTAGATTTAGAGAAGGAACTTAGTGGCTATTCTTGATTACTTTCAAGCTCTGTGAAGTAATGAATAGGCATGGGAAGTCACGATAGAGTTTTCAAGCAGACTGAGATCAAATGATAAATACGTGGATTACATAGAGAGTTAGTGAAGAAATCAGAAGCCCATCCTTATTTTTATTTCCATGATAGAATTCAACCATTAGACGGAACAGTAGCAGAAGGATCCATACAAAGCTACACTTGGGAAGTGTGGAAATAGGCATCAGAGATAGGATTGTGTAGTGTGCAATAGAGTATCAAAATCGTCGATTTCAATTGAGCAAAATTGGGGGCAAAGAGTATATTTTTGACAATCTTAGTAGTGTGAGCAGAGAGTGTGTTGTGAAACGAGCGCAAGAGCATAACTAAAAGGTGTAGTAGAGAGCCTATGTGAGAGAAGGCATAAAGATGAGGATATGTGGTTTTGAGTAGATGATAGAGTCTTGTTATATGAGACCAAAGGAGTCTATGGAGTAGTAGAGGAATGAGAGCATAAGTTGTTTCTGCAGCCAATCAGATTGGTATTTTTCCATAACTTTATATGCCTCTGTTTTGAGTTTGAAAATTATATAAAAAATAGAACAGTGGCAAGAGTATGTTGTAGCTTGCATTTAGAAGAGGTTGATGCCTCTTGGAAAGTAGGTGCTTGCTAACCTAAGGGGGTTAGTGCCTCTGTGAGTGGGTGCTCACAAAAAACTGATGTGATTAAGTAGGTTATTAATTTACATCATAAACAACAACAATTTTGTTTTTTTTTTCATTTGGGTTTCCACTTGAAAACACGAGTTTCAATATGTATGTGTTGTTCATGTGATAGATTGTGTGAAAATATGGATGGTTAAGCTTGTTTCTCACTTTCTTTATGAATGTATGCTCTCCTAAGTAATAGACAATAGAGGAAATAACTAAAATCATATTCAACAAAAAGTTTCAAGAAATATCACTACTATTGATTCACCCCTCTCTTAGTAATTCGTTATTCCAATAATTGGTATCAGAGCCACGTTCCTTCAAGAATAGTCTAACCAATGGAATGTGGATCTATAAGGAATTATGTCTAGGAAAGAGAGTTTAGAGGCTTACTCAAGCAAAATACCAGTTTTTGATGGGACAAACTATGCCTTTTGGAAAGTAAGGATGGAAGCGTACCTTATGTCTCTAGGAGTATATTTTTAGACTTCAATGCTAGTAGCTAAAATTTCCCTGATATTTTTCTCACTGATGCAATTGGTAAAAAATTGTATGGAAATAATGCTAAATCTAAGAGTTCCATTCTCTTTGTTCTTAGTCAAGCAGAACTTTTAAAGGTATGCACTATAAGTTTGCTAAGGATGTGTGGGTAAATGTTATTCAGAGTCATGAAGGAGATTTCGAAGTCAAGAAAGAAAAAATTCAAGCCTTAAAAATGAGGTTTGAGAGCTTAAGAATGAGTGAAGATGAAAGAATATCATAATACTTCCTCAAAGTTGATAAAGTAACCAATATGATTAGAGGACTTGGTGAAGAAGTCAAGGAGGAGATGATTTTTCATAAAATATTAAGATCTCTGCCCATGAGATTTAATGCCAAAGTCTCATCTAGTGAAGAAATGTCTATTTTAAAGGAACTAAAGATGGACTAGCTGCATGGTACTCTCAAAACCTATGAGATGAGAGTAGGAAGAGAGAAGTAAAAACATAAGGAAGAAACATTAAAAGTATCAAAAAAGGGCAAGGAGGACAAAGATCATCAAGACTGCTCCAAATGTGAATCTAATCAAGAATTGGCTCAATTGGCTAGGGAACTAAAGTGTGACTCATGAAAATATAAAGGGAAGCTTCCAATTTAATGTTTTGACTGTGGAATATTTGGACATTTTTTGTCCAAATTCCCTTACAAAGAAAGGGCTAAAAAGGAAGATGATCAGAAACTTGGAAAAAAATCTCAGAAATAGCAAAAGAAAAATTCCTATAATAAAAATGGGTTCTACTCCAAAACGGATAGCTCAACACCGGATTCAGACAATGAAAATTCTTTGGAGGATGATTCAGATAAGCCTTTACTTATGTATTTTGGAATAGACTCCAATAAGCAAAGTATTATTGAGTCTGAAGAGGAAGAAGAATAAGAAGGAGTAGTGGACCTTGAAGGGGAACTCACCAATGCTCTTGATGAGTTAAAGAAAACAAGGAAAGAGAATAAGAAACTGAAGGAACAACTACAACATGTTGATGAAGGTATGTATAACTTTAACAATGAAGATTTTGTTTATCGAAAAGAAAAACTTCAAGAAGTTATTAAGAGAAAATATAGTTCAGTTCTACTAGAAGAAAAACAAGGAACATGTGAGAAAACATGAGTTGCTGAAGATAAGGAAGGAAACAATCTCAAAAACATACAAAGATGAAATTCTATCCTTGAAAGTTAAACTAGAAGAGGTTAAATGAAAGGAAGAGGTTCTTCAAGATTTGATCCATGAATGGGAAGGGAACTATCAGAGCCTTGAGGCAAAGGTTGTCTCTCTAAGAATAGATTTTTAGGGAATAAAGACCGAGAGAGTTTTAAATGAAATTTTTTCAAAAGACACAAGGAAACTAGATCAGATTCTAAATAGCCAAAGGCCCTCAAGAATCAAAAAAAATTTGGGATACAAAAAGACACAAGAATCTTCTATGGGGAAGATAAAATTCAGGTCCATCAAATTTTAAGACCCAAAGAGCTATGCAAAGAAGCACCAAGAAAGAATCAATTAAGAGAAAAGAACAACATAACAAAGAGGAGATCATTAATCAAGAATGAATCAATCAACCAGACAACTGAGGTACTTTCATGCACAAACTCATAAGGCTTCCAATAATAGGCACACCTATTTATTTTATGGTCATTATTTTAAGTGCCATATTTTTCGACATAAGCTTGTTGATTGTAGAAGGACCAAAGTTGAAAGAGATGAAAATTTTAGATATAATAAGTATCAGAATTTTAGATCTCCAAAATCTCCCCTTAGAGATAGAAATGTATTCTATCCCCTATTAAGTGATGTTGATTGATTCAAATGTAATAATTTTGGGTAGAAGGAAAATAAGTGTAGAAGCAGGCTTGAATACCTATCTAAGTTCCAAAATATTTGATAGTTAGCTCTCCCAAAGGATAAGGAGAATTGGAAACGAAATATTGAAAATATTATGTAGTGTGGACTTGCTCTATCATCCCATAATCAAGAGAATATATGGTATGTGGATAGTGGTTGTTCCAAGAATATGACTAGGGATAAAAGAAAGTTTTTTTTTCTAAAAGAAAAGGAAAAGGGAAATAATGTCACCTTTGGAAACAATGCTCTAGCAAGAATTAAGGGTAAAGGCATAGTCAGTCTTGGTCAAAACACAAAGGCACAAAATGTGTTGTATGTGGAAGGTCTCAAGAACATATTTCTTAGTGTGAACCAGATGTGTGATAATGGATATGATGTGACCTTTTGATCCATGGATTATGAGATCCACAATATGAATGATGGAAAGCTAGTAGGAAAAGCAATGAGAGTTCACCATAACGTATATGTTTTTTATGAATTTAGAGTAAGTTGTTATTTAAGCAAGACAAATGAAGCACAATTATGGCACAAGGGACTTGGCCATATGAATTTTGAAATTTTGATAAGTGTAAAAAAAACTTGGAGTTGTGAGAGTTTTGTCGAGACTGCTAGGACTTGATAACTAAATTTGAAAGTCATGCTAATTTGGTAAGCATACCTGGATTCACTTCAAGTGAAAAGAGTTCTCTTTGTCTAGACCACTAGAGTTAATTCACACAAATATATCTGGACCAACCATAGAAAAATTCCTAAGAGAAGAAAGGCAATTTATGTTTCTCATTGATGATTTTGCCAGGGTCACATGGATTGTGGTCTTAAGAGACAAATTAGAAGCATTTAAACATTTAAAAAAATTAAAGCTCAAGTTGAAAATGAGAAAGATAAAAATATAAAATTCTTAAGATTAGACAAAGGAGGAGAATACACTTCAAAAGGGTTTGAAGAATTCTGTGAAGAGTGTGACATCAGGAGACAATATTTAGTATCTAGAACTCCACAAAAAAATGCAGTAGTGGAGAGAAAGAATAGAAAAATCTAGGAAATGGCCAGAGCAATGTTCGATGAAGTAGATGTGTCTCACATATTCTGGGTAGAAGAAACATAATAAATAATTTATCTATCAAACAGAACTCAACTCAAGCCTAATAGTAATAAAACTCCCTATGAATTATGGAAGGGAAGACCTGCTTTAGTTAAACAACTCAAGTTGTTTGGGAGCAAGTTATTTATAAAAATGAATGATAAGAATCATGGAAATTTTGACTCTTGCACTGACGAGGGAATATTAATCAGGTACCTTGCTCGAAGTAAAGGATATAAGTGTTACAACAAGTGAAGAAATAAGATTGAAGGTTACATTGATGTGACAGTAGATGAAATATATTCACAACCTGAGTCCTATAAGATAAACATGAACTCAGATGGTGAAGTAAATCTAGATATGAGGTCCTCAGATCAAGAAGAAATAAATTCAGATAGTGAAAGTGAAGAAACAAGCACAACTCCCAGGCCAAAAACACCTTCGTATGTACACAAAGAACATCTTGATAGTTAGATACTTGGAGATCAAAGACATGGTGTTCATACCAGGAGGAAACTTGTTGGCAATTCAAGCTGTGCAAATTTGGCTCTGTTGTCATAGATTGACCCCCATAATCTCATTCAAGTAAGTAAGGACAAGTTTTGGGTGAAAGCTATGATTAAAGAACTTTACAAAATTGAAAATAATGACAAGTGGGAGTTTGTTCCAAGAGATATAGAGAAAAATTTCATTGGGACCAAATGGATTTTCAAAAACAAGTTGAATGAGCAGGGTCAAGTAATCAGGAATAAGGCTCGATTGGTCTACTCAGAGTATAACCAAATAGAAGGCGTAGATTTTGAGGAAATCTTTGCACTAGTAGAGATATTGGAAGCTATCATAATTTTTCTTGCCCTTGCCTGTCACAACAAAATCAAGGTATATCAGAGGGATTTCAAGTTTTCATTTCTTAATGGAGATCTAGAAGAAGAATTTTACACTGAGTAGCCATAAGGATTTATGCTCACCAGATATGAAGGGTTTGTGTGAAAACTGAAAAAGGCCCTATATGGACTCAAATAGGCTCCTAGATCTTGGTACAAAAGGTTGGATAAATACCTTCAACAAGAAGGCTTTGAAAAGGTTACTCTTGACAACAATTTATACATAAAATACGAAGGTGACAATATAGTAGTTTTTGTAGTATATGTGGATGAAATAGTCTTTGGCAGGGACATGGAACAATTGGGGCATCAATTTGCAAAATGTATACAAACAAAGTTCAAATTTTCCATGATTGAAGGGTTGCCTTTCTTCCTAGGATTGTAAATCTCTCAGTCTCCAAAAGGAGTGTTTATGTCCCAATCCAAATATCTCAAAGAAACTATGAAGAAGTTTGGGCTAGAAGATTGCAAGCCAGTAAGCACACTTATGGTTACAGGCTACAAATTGTGCAAAGAACATGAGAAACCATTGGTAAATCAGACTAAATATAGATCCATGATAGGAAGATTGTTGTATATTATAACTTTGAGGCCAAACATCATGCAAGTTGTGGGTCTTGTGGCCAGATTTTAGGCCTTCCCTCGTGAAATTCATGATGTTGTTGTCAAAATGATTTTTAAATATATTCAAGGGACAAAAAATTATGGACCATGGTATGCTAAGAGAAAATAATTTAAGTTTAAGGCCTACAATGATACTGATTGGGTTGGAAGTCTTGATGATAGGAAGACCACCTTAGGTGTAGCTTTCTTCTTGGGGAAATTCTTGGTTTCATGGGTCAACAAGAAACAAGACCCCATTTATTTATTGATTGCTAAATAAGAGTATACTGTTATTTGTACCTGTTGCATGCAAATTATATGGATGAAGTAAAGTTTAAAATATATTAAGGTAGAGTTGATTGAAACTATTCCAATTATGTTTGATAATACAAGTGCCATCAGTATCTCTAAAAATCCTGGCATGCATTCAAAAACCAATCATATTCCTATCAAGTTTCATTTCTTAAAGGAAAAAGTTGTAGCAAAAGTCATCAAACTTGAATACGTGGCCACTAAAGACAACTTGAAAATATCTTTACTAAGCTACTAGAAAGAGAACCCTTTGAATATATCAAGAAACAGATAGGATTTGTGACTCCTCCTTCCAAATGATTCCATTTTGGTGGGTGTTAGTAGCCACTCAACATGTGGGAGAAATGAAAGAGTATGCTACAGTATTTTAGGGGGATTATTCAAGAAGTATTATTTTCCATTGATGCCAAAGGGGGAGAATATTACTGAGGAATCAGAGAATACCATTCCTAGTTTCAAGGGGGTCTTATGGTGTTACGATCAATGCCAAAGGGGGATATTGTTGGACAATTGGAATTGTCTAGATGGATAGTGGTTTTTAGTGTGTTGGTATTAATTTCAACTAGATTAGGATGGTGATTTGGATTCCAAGAGGAATTTTATGGTAGTTGAAGGCTTCTAGTAGAGAATCACCACACTAATAGGCTTATTGGGAAAGCCATAAAATGATGACTATGGTGAATTGGGGGTTTAGGTGCTTGGAATCATATTTCAGGTTTAGAACCATATTTTAGATTGAAAATGGGCTTAAAGACTACAACAGATTGTCTCTAGTAGATAGTGCTATGAATAAGCTTTCGAACAGTATATGGAAATCTGAAAATGGCCATCATAATCAAAAGTTCTTGATCGCTAAAGTAAGGATATTGAAGTCCTTAAGAGGAGATCAAATATTAGAAACTTGGAGCATGAGACTGATCGGAGCATTGAAGTAGGAAATATCAGAAATTAGAGTTTTAGCATATAGGAGGAATGATCAGAACCTCAGAGCAAAGGTATTATCGAGACCTAAGAGTAGGCTATATCAAAGGATGAGGCCATTGAGATATTAGAACCTCGTAAGTCCTTACAGATTGAAATTTCTTGGAAGCACTAAGGTTCAGAATGGAAAAGAAATAGGAAGGAATTCAGTGCATGACCAGGGACCAATAAGGTTTTTCCTCTCTCTTCCTAATAAACACATAGTCATTACTAATTGGTCCTGAAGATTTGAAGTGGAAAATGATGTCAGAATGACATGAAAATGCAGTGGACACATGGCAACTTGTATGGAATTTTCGGTGGCCTAATGGGGCAAATGAGGGTGACATGTATGATCACTCGGGGGGTGCCACTTAGAGAAATGACAAAAGCATGACATCATCTCAGAGGTCAGTGTATTGAAGGTTGAAGACCTTGTAACTCCTATGTAAATGGAATTTGAAACATCTTCTGATGAAAGGGGCCTCAATTTAAGATGGACACTTGGTCACGAAGTTCAGATAACCAAGGGCATACACAAGGCATAGAATATAAGTGTTATTCCCCTGGTTACGACACCTGGTCCTATGATGGAAATGCAATAAAAGGATAAGAAGATGGAGCTAAACTTAACCGAGACTTTCTAATTTGTAGAGTTGAGGCTTCTGTGATCCATAACAAGTTTATGATAGATTTTTCGGCGAAAATCACATGAGAAATCATTTGTCGACGCGTTTCGAACCAACCAGTGTGGTTCATCGTCAGGACAAGTTGAAGAGCAGATCTAGCTTAGCCTGTTTAAATAGCCAGAGCAGAGACACCAATGGTTACCTGGGCAAAAGGTTGACCTAAGGAGCAAGGTCAAAATTAGTTATATTAGGTAAATGATAAATTAAAATATAATAATAAATAAATAAAGATAAATAAATTTATATATAAAAATATAAATATAGTTATATTAGGTGTAAGATGAATAAATAATAAGGAGCAGGAGGTTGATGGGTGCCTCCCATTCCTTGATATTCTTATTTCAAGGAATAGTGATGGTTCCATCGCCCACCAGGTTTATCGGAAGAAAACGCATACTGAACAGTATCTCCATGCCAGTTCTCACCATTTCCCAGCTCAAAAGATGGGTGTTCTCAACACCCTTGCTACTCGGGCCCTAAGGATCTCGGATAATAAGAGTTTTGAGAAAGAAAAATCCCATCTCCTTGATGTCTTTGTTGAGAATGGCTATAGTAGATACTTGGGTCAGAAGGCTTTCCGAAAAGCCACCATGAATTCTCTGACAAAAAGGGAACCGAAGGAACGGATTCCAGGTGTTCATCTTCCTTACGTTCAAGGGACCACTGATAAGGTTGCAAGGATTCTCAAGATGCATAGTGTCCCCGTGACCTTTAGGCCCCTTAACACCATTCGTTCGTCCCTCAGATCAGTTAAGGATCCTATTGACCCCAAAGATATGAAAGGGGTTTATATGATCCCCTGCTCCTGTGGGACCCCTTATATTGGTGAAACCGGTCGCTCCATTAATCAGAGGATTTGTGAGCACGCTGCTGACCTTAAACATAGGAGAGCTAAATCTTCCGCTTTGGCTGAGCATGTTGAAAAAACCAATCATCATGTTTGCATTGAGGAAGCTAGTGTTATCGCTAAGGTCTCGCATTTCCATCATCGGAAATTTAGGGAAGCTATTGAGATTGAAAAGAGACCCAACAATCTCAATAGAGATGATGGCTGGAAAATCAGCAGGTGCTGGGTTCCAGCGCTTTCTTCTTAGTCGTTTTCTGTCTCTTTTTATTATTTATATTTTTATTTTATTAGTACTTTTATTTACTAGACAATTTCTATTAAATTTTCAAATAAGAAACTATTAAACAATTACTTTATTATACAGTTACTATTATTAATACTAATAATAAACTAATATTCGTTTTTCGTGTCTTTATTTATTTTATTATTTATTTTTAATAACTTATTTCTATTATTATTATTAGGAATATTATTATCAGTATTTATGTTCTTATTAACTTAATTATTATTTATTTATTATTTTTATTTTCGTTTTTCTTGTTATTATCATCTATTTATTTTTATTGATTTTCTTTTATAACTATTATTATTAGTATTATTATGTATTCTATTATTATTATGATTATCTTTATTTATTCCAACATCATTTGTTTAGTATAAGGAAAGGTCCATTATTTCTTTTAATTGTTTTAACTAATTTTAATTTTATGTATTTTTATTTACCCCCTTTCCTTTTAGTTTTTAATACCTATAACTAACTATAATTTAAGTTATTTTATTTCCTCTTCCTTTTTATTTATTGGATTATTTAATTTATTTAATTCTAACTAATTTAACGCGGTGCGTAACTACTTCCCCTTTAATTTTACCTTACTAATGATACCATTTCTATTTTTTCATTTATAAAAAAATTAAATGATTAATTTATTTACTATTATATTTATTAATTTATATTTTTTCATTGATTTATATACTTATTCCTTTATTTAATAAATAAATAAATAATTTATTATTATTATTTTTAATTCTTCATTTATATTTTTATTTACTTAATAAATGAATAATTCATTATTATTATTTTTATAATTCTTCAATTGTTTATTTGTATTACACCTTATATAACTAAATTTATATATTTATATATGAATTTTTATATATGTATTTACCTTAATAATGATACCATTTATTTTTATCTTATTTTTACTATTATATTTAATAATTTATTTATTCATATATTTATTTATTTATGTAATAAATAAATAAATAAATTTATTATTATTTCATTTTTATTTATTTATTAATAATTTATAATTCTTCATTTTTATATTTATATATTTATTTATTCATCTTACACCTAATATAACTATATTTATATTTTTATATATAAATTTATTTATTATTATATTATAATTTATCATTTACCTAATATAACTAATTTTGACCTTGCTCCTTAAGTCAACCTTTTGCCCAGGTAACCGTTGGTGTCTCTGCTCTGGCTATTTAAACAGGCTAAGCTGGATCTGCTCTTCAACTTGTCCTGACGATGAACCACACTGGTTGGTTCGAAACGCGTCGACAAATGATTTCTCATGTGATTTTCGCCGAAAAATCTATCATAAACTTTCTAATTTCATAAGATTTTTTCAACATAAGTTATGATATGAAGGGGCTCTGATATTCATTGGCACATGGTTGTGTCGAGACCAAAGGAAATAAGGGCTAAGCTCCAAGGGTCTAAAGGTATCGGAATTGTGTGATTTCGTAACGTTCCCTTTTATATGAGTTATGATATGTTGTGGCTCTAATGTAATAGTATAGAGAATTGAATGGATGAATGGGTTGACAACTAAAGATTAAAGGGAAATAAGTGGAGATGGTTTATGGAGTCAGTGGGATTTGCATAAAATGTTGAGACAAGGTAATGAGGACAACGGTCTTCAAAGAAGAACTGATGAGATGAAGAAATCCAACTCCTACTTCCCATGCATGTCTTATAAATTTAAATGAGGAATATAGTGGCCATTCATGAGTACTTTACAGCTTTTCAAAGCAATGAATAAGCATGGGAAGCCATGATAGAGTGTTCAGGAGGACTAAGATTAAATTCTCAATATGGAGGATTACACAGGGAGTCAAAGAAGAACTCAGGAGCCCATCCTTATGTTTAATGCCATGACATAATTCAACCATTAGATGAAACACAACAGGAGGAGCCATATAGAGGTACACTCAGGTAGGGTGGAAACAAGCAGTAGAGACAACATTTTCTAGTGTGCAATAGAGGATCAAAATCATCGATTTCCATCGAGCAAAGTTGGGGGAAAGAGTGTATTGTTGAAGAAACGAGAAGTGTGAGCAGAGAGTGTGCTGTGAAATGAGCACAAGAGCATAACTGAAAGGTGTGTAGTAGAAAGCCTACGTGAGAGAAGGAAGAAAGCTGAGGATATGTGGCTTTGAGTATAGGATAGAGTGTTGTTGTATGAGACCAAAGGAGTATGTGGAACAACAGAGAACCGATGTTAGGTCCCTATACTACTTGTGTAGCCACTTATTATTATTAGTGAAACCCCCTTATTATATTGTTGTGCCCATCTAGTCCCCCATTTGTTATTATTGTGCCCCATAGAAGCCCATTATTGTAATTATTGTGCCCTTACAATATTATTTTTATGTCAATTCTAATTATATTGTGACCCCTTAGACTCTTATACATAGAAAGGAGGTCTTGTCATTTGTATTATCCAAGAATTATTCATTTGTGTAATGTAAAGGAGGTTTCCCCCTCAAAGAGGCTTATTTTGAATTTGTTGATCTATCTCTTCTTTTATTTTGTGAGCTAATTGCATAACATTTGGTATCATAGCTTTGGATTCTAGCATTTCGCTACTTCAAACTGGTTATCATGGAATGTTCATTATAAATTCTTTTATACAAAGTTTCAGAAGCTGAAATTAAAACCCATTTGGTCCAAAAGATTTTTGAACCCAGTGTCTGCATTTAAGATCTTGTCTCGCTATATTTTCAGAGATATGAGCTAAGTAACTTATGCTTTTTGCAGACTCCATAATTCCGTATGAAATTGGCAATCATGTCATTTTCCCTAGAACTTTTTTTCTAAGAATCTTAGGAAGCTGAAATTAAAACCCATTTGATTCGAAATTGTGTTACACCTCATGTACAAATTTTAGAACTTGGTTCACTATATTTTCAAAGATATGATACAAGGAAGTTAGGGTTTTGTAGGCTCCTAATTCCATCTCAAACAAACGACCTTGGGAAAATCGTCATAACTTTCTCTATGAGCATCATACTCAAATTGCATAAAAAATGAAAAAATTAGGATGGGTTGTAGTTTGTTGGGTATCGTTTTCATGTCCGAAGGTCGAAACAGTGACATGTGGCGTTCTATACAAGTTCACTCTATTGAACTAGTATATAATCAGGTCATCGTAGGAAATTGGGCATAACTGTTTCTTGAAGAATTCAATCTCGATCAGAACTATGGGGTTGTGTTGATGGTGTTGGACACGCCAAAATGTTAAGGGATCTACCTGGTAATAATTCCCAACTAGACCTCAGACCGTGTGGTGTAGTAGTTCCAACAATGGGTCGTACAGTATCGCCTTGATCGCAGTTGTGCATAGAGGAAAGCATGATGTCCTTGTTGGTAGCAAGGGTGTGACCTGTGTAACAAGTCAAGGAAGGTGCATGAAAAGTTATAACACATGAAAGTGGGGTGAGTGCACCCCTTGGAAACCTGTGAAAGGACGTGGCTTGGAAGGGAACACACGAGCGAAGATGCATCACAAACTGGAAAGCAGGTAAGCTAACAATGCAAAGTGATGGTTAAACCAACAACACATCTCAAAAAGATTCATACATACTTATATAGAAATAGTCCATACATGAATGTGTAAGAAAACATATACATATATCATTAGAGTAACCAAGATTGCTGAAATAAAATAACAACATATGCATGAAATGTGTTGGCTCTATTATATTAAAAGTGAAAGTTCCAATCACACAGTACAACCATGACCAACCACTAGTCCCAGTAGCAGAGTGTTTCAATCACTACCACCTGCTCCTCTAAAGAGATGTACTAGCTCTGCATTGTGGAGAAGCCAAGGCTCATTACAATATTCTCCAAGCTTTCTCTAAGATACTCCTATCAAAAGCTTGGTTGAACAAAAGCCTCTACAATGAGTTATGAGGTACTATATATAGCAAAGGACGGGGTGACCCTTGAAATTGTCCTTTTTGACTATTCATCTACCCTCACGACTCTTCAAATACTCTATAATTGTTACATTTAGCTATCGACATAATAACTTCCACTTGGAAAGATGTTACATACAATCTGCACATGTACCCATGTGAGACAAAATAGTCTTGAGAAAGCCATACAAGACATCACCATGTTAGGTCCCTATAATACTGGTGATTCCCCCATTACTATGTTCATTGTATCCCTTATTGTTATTGTTGTGCCCCTATTGTACCCATATTGTTATTATTGTGCCCTATATAAGCTCACTATTATTATTGTTGTTCCCTTATATTATTATTGTTATGTCGGTTTTGATTATATTGTGACTCATTAGACTCCTATATATAGAAATGAGGTTTTTGCATTTGTGTCATCTACTAATTGTTCATTTGTGTAATGTAAAGGAGGTTTCCCCCTCGAAGAGGCTAATTTTGAAGGTGTTGATCTATCTTTTCTTCTATTTTGTCAGCTAGTTGCATAACATTTGGTATTAGAGGTTTGGATTCTAGGGTTTCACTACTCAAAACAGGCCATCATGGAATTTTTGTTATAACTTGTTGTTTGCAAAATTTCAGGAGCTAAAAAAAACCATTTGTGACAAAATCTCTCTAGCTCTTAGGTTTGAATTTCAGATCTTTTCTCACTATATTTTCAAAGATATGATCCAAGGAAGTTAGGGTTTTTGTAGGATCCTGAATAAGTCACAAATAGGTGACCTGGAGAAAATCATCATAACCTTTTTTTTGAGCATCAGATTGAAATTTCTTAAGAAGTTATAGAAAGAGGATGGCCTGTAGTTTTCTTTGTATCGGTTTTAGGTCGTAAGGTTGAAACAATGACCTGTGGAACATTGTACAAGTTCGCTCTACTGAACTAGTCTATAATCAGGTCATCGTGGGAAATTTGGTGTAATTATTCCTTGGAGAATCCAATCTTGATCAGACTTACAAGGTTTGAAATAGGACTCAGAGGCTAGCGCCGAATGTAATTTAAAACCTTGGAGATCCGAAATTACAGAGATACATCAGATTCAATATCGAGCTCCTACAAAGTGAAAAAGGGTGTGTAGTTTTTTAAAACTTTTGCATAAGTTTGTTTTGAAAAATTAGTTTCAAGGAATTCAAAAGGCATAGTGAAGCATTATTAGTTTATGCCCCAAAAAAGGAAAATGAAAACACCTAGTAAGCAACCTAAAATCTCTAGCATGACTCATGAAGAAGAGGAAGAAATGCAACATGATATATCAAAATTACAATACCAAGTGAAAGAAATTTCACTCTCACAAAAAGTAACAGAAGCTAAGATGGATGGTTTAAAGAAAGGCATGGAAGCTAATATAGATACCATATGAATGACAACATTGAATATTGGAAGAAAGACATGGAAGGTTGGAAGGAAGATTTGACAAAGTCGCTACAAGAAAGGCTTCCTAATGGCAAAAAGGTAGTATAGGAAACTCATAATGAGAACAAAATAAATGTTAATCATGATTCAAAGAATGACAACATTGCAGATTTGAAGAAAGATGTGGAAGGTTTGAAGGAAGGTTTGACAAAGTTGCTACAAGAAATGCTTCTTAATGGTTAAAAGGTAGTACAGGAAACTCATCATGAGAACAAAAGAAATGTTAATCATGATTTCATAGACTCTAATTTTGGAACAAACACCCACCACGTTCCAAAGATCGATATGAGGAAGTTTGATGGCAAGGATATCGTAACATGGATACTACAGATGGAACAATATTTTGATCTCCATAATGTGTAAAAAACACAAAAGGTACGTATTGCAACTTTATATTTGGAACCAAATGAATTTGTATGGTATTCTCACTTGGGAAATTTTTACGGAAGAAATGATAACACATTATGCATATACGAAAAGAAACACATTTTTTAGCCAATTCATAAATCTCAAACAAAAAGGTTCAATGATGGATAACATTGAGGACTTCCAAAAATTGAATATAAGGGTAAAAGATATTCTAGAGGATCATAGGATTGATTTTTTCATAGGGACTTTAAAGGATAGAATCCAACAAGAGGTTTGCCTTTGGGGACCTGATTCATTGGAGAAGGCGAAATGGAAAGAAACATTATGGAAACAAGGAAGCTTATCAATCACAACTATAAAGATGGAAGTGTTGTTGCTCCTAACCTTCCATAACCTACAAGGTTGACACCACAACAATTGGAAGAAAAAAGAGAAGAAGGGCTTTGTTACAGTTGTGATAGAAAATACACTAAAGGTCATAAGTGTTCTCAAAAGAAATTATTTTACATAGATTGTGAAGAGGAGGAAGAAAGGGAACAGGAAATGTCAAAAGAAGAGGATATACACCAGGAACAAACCCTAGAGAAAGAAGAAATGAATCCGACCATATCTTGTAATGCATTGGTTAGAATTACCACTCCTTAAACTATCAAGATAGAATGACATATCAAGAAGAAAAAGGTAATAGTGTTGATTGATTCGGACAATACCCATAATTTTATTCATTGTGAGATAGCCAAGGAATTGAAATTCTTCCTATATCTAGCACGAGAGTTTCAAGTGATGGTTGTAAGTGGAGGAACCATAAATTGCTCTGGAAAGTTCCATAATATCAAGCTATCCATGGGAGAATATGCATTGAATAATCCAATTCTTTCCATTCCAATGGGTGGGTTGATGTTGTACTAGGAGTCCAATGGCTACAATACTTGGGTACAATAGGTTTTAATTTTCAATAACTTTTCATGAAATTTTCTTTGGAAGGAAAGGAATTTGAAGTAAGGAGTATCACAAGGAAACTGAGAAAGATAATCAGCTCTAACAGAATGACAAAGCTTCTAAAGAAAGAATAACACGACATAATTGCACAATTATGTTCGTAGGAGGTTCCCACATCGAAATCATCTATTTATCCAGATCTCCAAAAAGTCTTAGATAATCATTCCAAGGTATTTGAGACTCCTAAAGTCCTCCCACCTATTTGTGATCATGATCATGCTATTCATTTGATTCTAGGAAGTGTTCCTCCAAACATGAGGCCTTACAGATATCCCTATGCCCAAAAGAGTGAAATTGAACATATGGTTGCAAAAATGCTAGAGTCTCGTATCATCCAACCTAGTCAAAGTTCTTTCTCTGCCCCAGTAGTATTGGTGCACAAGAAGGATGGGTCATGGAACATGTGTCCGGATTATAGGGAGCTCAACAAGCTCACTATTAAAGATAAATTTATCATTCCTGTCATTGATGAATTATTGGATGAATTGCATGGATCAATTTACTTCACCAAGTTGGATCTTCATTCCAGATATCATCAAATAAGAATGAAGACTAAATAAATTCTGAAAATAGCATTTAGAACTCATGAGGGTCATTAGGAATTTTTGGTCATTCCTTTTGGCCTTACCAATGCACCTTCTACATTTCAAGGTTTGATGAATTCCATTTTCAAACTCTTCCTTAGAAAATTTGTGTTAGTATTTTTTGATGATATACTAATCTACAACAAGCCTTGGAAGGATCATGTTCAACATGTTGACAGGGTTCTCAAACTATTGGAGGAGAAATAATTATATGAAAAAAGGTCCAAATGTTTCTTTGGAGTAGAAGAGGTGGACTAGCTGGGTCATATTGTATCTCATGAAGGTGTTAAGGTAAACCCTAAAAAAATTAAAGCCATTAAGGAATGGAAAATACCCACATCCATAAAGCATCTACGAGGATTTCTCAGGTTGAAATGGTATTATCGCAAGTTTGTTAAGAATTATGGGAGAATAGCTGCACCTCTAACAACATTATTGAAGAAAGATGCATTTTCATGGACTCTAGAAGAAATGAAATCCTTTGAACATCTTAAAGAGGCAATGTACCAAGCACCAGTCTTAGCTACGTCGGACTTCACAAAAACCTTTATTATGGAATGTGATGCCTCACAAAATGGAATTGGTGTTGTTTTAATGCAAGAAGAAAGACCCATTTCTTTCAAAACTCATCCAATCAAAGGAAAGTATTTACACAAATCTATTTATGAGAAGGAAATGTTGGCAATACTACATGCATGTAAGAAATGACGACCCTACCTAATGGGAAGACACTTCAAGGTAAAAATAGATTATGATAGTCTTAAATACTTTTTAGAGCAAAGAAGATCTTCAAAAGAGCAACAAAAGTTGGCCACAAAGATGTTGGGTTATGACTTTGAAATCATCTATAAAAAAGGAAAGAAAAATGTTGTGGCATATGCATTGTCAAGAAAGGATGAGGATGTGGAAGCATTACTTTGCACCATTTATATTATCCAACCAAAATAAATGAAGCAAGGTATGAATGGAAGAATGACGAATAAGTGTGGGCACTTATTCAAAAGTTACAACAAGATCCCAGTACATCTGATACATATAGCTAGAAAATGGTTTGTTATGGTACAAAGATCACTTATACCTATGTAAGAATTCCAAACTCAAACAAAAGATTCTTATGGAATTGCACACCTCTCCCCTAGGAGGGCACTAAGGATTTTTAAAAGCTTACCATAGGGTTAAGAAGGAATTTTTTGGGATGTCCTTAAATTGGATATTCCAAATTTTGTGGCAGAATGTTTGGTTTGCCAACAAAATAAAGTTGAAACAATTAAGACCTAAGGTCTATTACAACCTTTATCCATTCCAAGCCAATTTTGGGAGGAGGTTTCAATGTATTTTATTATAGGTTTACCCAAGTCTAAAGGAAAGAGTGTCATCATGGTGGTAGTTGATAGACTTACCAAGTATGCGCACTTTTGTGCATTATCACATTCATTTAAAGCAAGTACAATTTCTACTACATTTATGGAAACAATTCGAAAGCTACATGGATACCCAAAGATTATTGTAAGCGATAGAGATCCCATTTTCACTGGAAATTTTTGGACAAAATTATTTTCTTGTCTTGGTACTCAGTTATCTCATAGCTCATCTTACCATCCTCAATATGATGGGAAAACTGAGATAGTAAACAAATGTTTGGAAAGATATCTTTGTTGCTTTGTATCTGATAAATAGACACAATGGGTCAAATGGTTACCTCTGGTTAAATGGTGGTATAACACTTACTTCCATACTACAACGAAAATGACCCCATTTATGGCACTTTATGGATATCATCCACCATCCATCACATCATATTTAAGAGAAAATTCTAAGGTTCAAGTAGTGGAAGATCACATTGAGCATCCACAATAGGTTCTCCAACTCTTAAAGGATAACCTCACTTTGGCACAGAATAAAATGAAACAATAGGCATATCAACATCGCAGTGAAAGAAGTTTTGATGTACTGGTGACTCGGTATTCTATGGATGCAACCATATAAACAAATGTCCCTCAAGCAAGCTAAGAAGGATAATAAATTGTCATCAAAATACTATGGTCCATACAAGGTGTTGCAAAATATTTGTACTATGCCATACAAATTGGAGCTTCCGGCAGCTTCCCCAGTGCACCCAATTTTTTAAGTTTCATGCTTAAAGAAGGTCATAGGTGACAAACTCCCAGTTCAAACAATATTGCTAGAACTTGATGAAGAAGGAAAAATCATATTGGAACATGAAGAAATCATATAAACAAGAACTTGATAGCTACGAAATTGATCAATTTTGGAGTATCTCATCAAGTGGAAGAAATTACCTCCAGAAGATTCCACATGGGAGGGTGAGAATTTTATACAAAAGCATCCATAACTACTCAAGCACTGAGGATAACAATTTTTTGAAGGAGAGAGTCATGTTAGGTCCCTATAATACTATTGATTCCCCCAAAACTATTGTCATTGTAGCCCTTATTGTTATTTTTGTGCCCCTATTGTCCCCATATTGTTATTATTGTGCCCCATAGAAGCCCACTATTGTTATTGTTGTGCCCTTATATTATTATTTTTATGTTGTCTTTGATTATAATGTGACCCGTTAGACTCCTATATATAGAAAGGGGGTTTTCTCATTTGCATCATCCAAGAATTGTTCATTTGTGTAATGTAAAGTAGGTTTCCCCCTCCAAGAGGCTGACTTTAAAGGTGTTGATCTATCTTTTCTTCTGTTTTTTGAGTTGGTTGCATAACACACTATGACTCAAAATTTTTTGGGAAGATGAACTCTTCGACATCCTCATGATGGTCGATGGTGGCGAACTGATGCCAATATTGGTAGTCTGTGATGGTGTCTGTGCACTCTATGGTGACATCTTTTTGGAACGAACTCTTACCTCTGTTGCATCTGGGTACATTTCTTTGGCTCGTCTATCCAACTCATCTGATAAGATGTGCATCATTGTCTTGAGTGCGGCCAGATGAGCGACATATTGATGCATAGTGTCTACACTGATTCCCAAGGATGCACTGGTGGCTATGCACATCAACTCGTCAAAGTAAGAGTCTAGCTCCAATCAGACTTGTGCCTTTTTATTGCTTCATTGAGTGTCCCAATAGATGGGATCACATGTGTGCACACAACAACGTCCATGCTTCTAAACACCCATGCATGGGAAACCTTCAAACTAGTGATGAGCTGCGGGAGTTCTTCATAGTTCCAAATCTGACTCTGGATGCATGCCTTCAACTCAACTGATCTGGGCTTCATCATCTTGGGTAAGTGTAATGAGGCTCCCATGTATTTCATTGTCCATATTTTCATGTGATCAACAATAATGTGCAATTTTGACAAAATATGTGCTCTCCTAGCACAACTCTTCTGCCAACCGTTGAGATGGACAACTGCCTTATGCATGGTACCAAATCTAGAATACAACACCCGCATGACTGTCTCAAGGGATGATACTTCATTCAGTATCGCCTTCTTCAACTCTGCTTAGGAGGATGTTGTAACCAATTCTCCTCCCTGCATGGCCGTCTATAACTCCTTAGCCATTCGCTCGTTCTCTACTATTAAGAAGTGAACACTCGAGCTAGTGGCTTCGACATATGCTCTAGTAGAATTGGCCAATGTTGTTGGATGCTTGCATACGTCAGATACGATCACTCATTCCTCAAACTGTGCAAAATATGTGTGGTCATCCAGAGTAGACACTATGCGTGATTGCACAACTCTATGTTGCGACTTGTCAAATGATATGGTGTGCATCTCTTCTCCCAGATTGTCTCCAAGTATCTCAGTATCTCCTTGGTCACTTGGAACATGCTCTGGTTCCAGATCCGATGAAGTCAGTGGGTCGACCTCTTGGTGGTAAGGCATGAGGTCGATGTCTTGCTCTAACTATGCCTGCTCCATTTCCATATCCATGTGCTCAAGTACTCGTTCAATCTCTTGAGCGAAGTCCTGCTCATTTGACTGCTCACCCTGTTTTCTTTGTGCCAGCTTCTCAGATGAGTCTACTACCTATATGGTCATAGTAAATTTCATCAATTTGTGCATGTTGTGCCCCTTACTATGTCTGTCCTTACTACGCTTCCTTCTCATGTTTGTGCAACTCCTATTCCTTTCAGAGTTGCTCCTCCAACTCTTGCAACTCCTTCAATGTTTCCTCCATCCACTATTTTTCTCTCTGCCTTTGTGCAGTCCTCTTGTCGCGTTGTTGCCTATTTTCATCTATTGTCGAAGCTTCTTTCTACAAAAGTAGGTCTGATTTGAACTTGTAGATTTGTTTTGCCTCTTTGTTGTCAACAATGTTCCTCTTGCCTTTGTCATGCATCGATATGTTTACCTCTACTGCTGCTATTGGTGGTGCTCCCATAGATGCTACTTCGCAAACCATTCCACAGCAATGCCGATCGGTTCATTAGGCTTGGAGAAGATGTGACAATATCTCCATGGGTTTTCCTTAGCCTAATGACATGCCCTATGGATCCACAAAAAATTCTCTCTTGTGTAGAGATCCTTCAAAAACAATGTGGGTCATATGGATTGAAGCTTCTCATGCCAAAAGTAAATTTCTTAAACTCTTCTATCTTGAAATCCACGTGCTTGAGATTTTGTATCTCGTACAACCCGATTTGGAATGGAAGAGTGGAACAAGGTGCCTTCTTCTTCTGGTGCAACCTAGCTGACAGTCCTGCTGAGATTCGTTACGACACTTCTTTCATAACGAGCTTGCCTATGGCAAACTTCGGCAAAACATGCAGAGGCTTCTCTGCATTGTACATCTCTATGAAGGTGCCAAACGGTGAGGCATACCAATCTTCTATGTCGATCAATGCCTCCATTGCTTCCTTTGACATGCAAGGTGGATCCTGCTCAAATATCATCTTATACATCGGGGTGAAAAAATGGTCTGGCAACTATGTGATGACTCCTCGAAGCTGCATTCAGAAAATAGTGTGCAATAAGTGTTCACAAATGTTTCCGCTGATGTCCATGCCCACTTCAAGCCCAAGAACTCGTGCCAGGAAAATATTGCATCCAAGATGTAAGCGAACATGTATATTTCTGCTTGGTGAAGTTTGGGTAGTTACTGAGCTCTTGTTACCTGTTCCTTCAGCCCATGGGCTAACATGTCAGACCAGTTGCATGCTTTTCCTTCACTGGCCAGTTGGTTCAACGGGATCATCCAACGCTACAAGAAGGTATCCTAACTCTCTTGGTTGTACAAGCGGCATGAAAAGATGACCAAGTACTCATACGCCTTCCATAGTCTCTTCATCCTGTAAATTTGGTTGGGTGTCATCCTGAATTTGGCTAGATCCTTCACCCTGTTCTTCAAGATATCCCTAGAGTTGGCATTGTTGTTAGGTATGCTGAAGGGTGTCTCCATGGTGATCACTAGCTTCATAAAGTGGTACATATGCTGATAATATTTTTCCCTAAAGGTGGCAATCTCTGCCTTGCTGACACTACTCAATACCATCATCTCAGGATCAGTGTGTGAGACAATCCAATTATCATGTCTGCACATGGGACCATGGAATATCTGCATGAAATTTGGTACAAGATAGACTTGTGAATGTTCATATAAACTTTACAGTCTTCAAGATCTTCCTCAAATGTACCTGAGAATGCATCATTGACATCCTGCTCTTTCATCTTGATGTCTTTGTCTATGATCAACTTGGTGTCTTCATAAATAAGAAAACTCATAGACACTCGCTCAACTGCATCTCCAGTCGCACTTCTGTTGGTCTCCTTTGACCTTGCTCTACTCGAGGCCATTGATCCTGAACTGCTAAGAGATGGATGAAAACTGGCTATATATGGAGACATGGCGACATGAATGGCAAGAAAGCTGTTATTTACAACCAAAGAAAACTTCAGGACTGACATGCAACATACCCAGGAGACTTGTGCCAAGGATTGTGAAATTTTCAATGATAGGCCGGGAGACTGAGTCTCGGAACTGTGAAAAAAGAAGTTCAGGCTATCGGGAGGCTGGTTGACTACTAGAATCATGCAATCTGCAATCTAGACTAGCTCGCTGGGTGCTGAGATTTTGGAATGCATAATTTCAGCTAGCAAGTCGTGCAGGCCTAGGGATTGCATTGCACAATTTTCTTGGCCAATAGACACTTCTTCTCAGAATTTCACAAAGCAATATTGGAGGATACTATCTGGCCATATTTGTGCATTTTCAAGGAGGAAGGCAGAGCCTTCCCTCTCAGAATTGCGCAATGTTGTCCGGGTAAGGTAGAGGCTGGCCCAAGGTTGCCGAGACCCGCGACGGGAAACTCAAACCATATGATGTGAATGCATGGTCTGAGTGTAAGCATGAGTGAATGATCATTCATGAAAACAGGGAATGCAAGATTCCAAAAATGGAAAAACGTGGATGTGTGCAAAACGAGTCGCCGAATCAATGACCGTTCATGCAAAATAGTGTCATACATGTGAAAAACGTGAGATGCAAACGAAAACTGAAATTGTGCTTGTACAGGCTAACATGCATGCAAATGATTGCAAGCATTCATAGAAATCAAGAATACATCACTCAGACAAGTCAAAACACAAAAAGTGACATAAATTCTGCAGAAGAGAAGTAAAGCAGACGTACTCAAAAATAGTTGAGTTGGACGTGCTAAAGACTCTTGGATGTGCTATGGAATGTTAGAGCTCCAAGATTGATGTGAATAATGAGCTTTGAAGCATCAAATAAGTAAGATTAAGGCTCATGACCCTCATGCCACAAATCTAGGAAAAAGTGACACTTGGAGGAAAGTTTCTAAAACGATCTTTACATGTAACCTCAAGTTGCTAAAAATATCTCCCTAAAATCTAGGGATGCTTTTTGCATGTTTCTTTTTACTATTTTGGGAAAAAGAAGCCCATGCATGCAAATTAATTTTGCTGGGTCCCAAGTGGAACAGGTCAACCTAAAGGCACATGTAATAGGTTGCTTGACTAAGGGTGATTTTTACACAATTTCTAGGAGGAGTTGCACTGGTTGTCCATAGGCATTGTGCAATTTCTGGTAAGAGCAAGTGACTACTGCCCAGAATTGTGCAATATCTGGGCTGAGTTGCAGTGCTAGACCAGATTGTGCAATTTTCCTAAGGAAGGTTGTTTGACTAGCTTGTGCAATTTCTGGGTCTAGCAGGCTGCCCAACAAATTTGCACAATTTCTGGAGGGAAGGTTGGTTCCCCTCTAGAATTGTGCAATTTTCTAATGAAGCTTCTTATCCAGCTACTGACCCAAGTCTGGAATGGCAGTCTATAAGGGGAGTGAAGCAAACTAACATGCACAGGTTGGCAAGCTGCTAAAAAGCCAATGAAGCCTATGTACCTGACTATGCAAGACATGCGACTAGGATGGTTGGTCGGGAGGCTCCAAAACAAAGCTAAGGAAAGAATTTGGAGGGTGGTTGTAGCCACTACAACAGGTTGGAAAGAGGACACATAGACCTATGACAATACGCAATTTCAGAACTTGGAAATCCAAAATTACACAATTATAGTCGTTTCAAGATCGAGCTCCTAAAAGCAAGAAAAAGTGATATGAGCAAGTTTTATGGAAGGGATCTGGTAACTTGGATACTACAGATGGAGGAATATTTTGATCTACATGATGTGCAACTATTACAAAAGGTACATATTACATCTTTACGTTTAGAACTGAATCAGTTTGTATGGTATAAAGGGCTTTGTTCTCGTATACCACTTATCACCTCGTCAATTTTCACAAAGGAAATGATAATACAATAGGAGAATACAAAAAGAAACACCTTCTTTAGCCAATTGATAAATCTCAAACGAAAGGGCTCAATGGAAAAGCAAATTAACGGCTTCCAAAAATTGAATATAAGGGTAAATGATATTCCAGAGAAGCATAGGATTGAAGTCTTCATGGGGACTTTAAAGGGTAACATCAAACATGAGGTTTGCCTTTGGGAACTTGATTCATTGGAGAAGGCATTCAGATTAGCAAGACAAATTGAAAGAAAAATTATGGCAACAAGGAATCCTACCACTGACAACAATAAATATGGAAGTGTTATTTCTCCTAGCCTTCTACAACCTACAAGGTTGACATGACTAAAATTGGAAGAAAAAATATCAAAAGGGCTTTGTTACATTTGTGATAGAAAATACACTGAAGTTCATAAGTATGCCAAGAAGAAATTATTCTACATAGATTGTGAAGAGGAGGAAGAAAAGGATCAAGAAAAGACAAAAGAAGAGGATATACACCAGGAACCAACCCCAAAGAAATAAGAAATGAATCTGACCATATCTTGTAATGCATTGGTAGGAATTACCACTCCTCAAAATCTCAAGATAGAAGGACATATCAAGAAGAAAAATAAGTTATTTTCTTTTCTAGGTACTCAATTATTTCATAGCTCATCTCATCACTCTCAATCTGATGCAAAAACAGAGAGAGTGAATAAAATATTGGTAGGATATATTTGTTTCTTTGTATTTGATAAACAAACACAATGGGTCAATTGGTTACCTCTGGCTGAATGGTGGTATGACAATTCCTTCTTTACTGCAGCAAAAATGACTCTATTTATGGCACTTTATGGATATCATCAACCATCCATCACATCATATTTAAGATAAAATTCTAAGGTTCAAGAAGTGGAAGATCACATCGAGCATGAACAACAATTTCTCCAACTCTTAAGGGATAACCTCACTTTGGCGTGTAATCGAATTAAACATGTATATCAACATCACAACAAAACACATTTTGATGTAGGCAACTGGGTATATTTACTACTACAAAAATATAAACAAATGTCCCTCAAGCAAGCTAAGAAGGATAATAAATTATTACCAATGTACTACGGTCCTTACAAGGTGTTGCAAAATATTGGTATGATGTCATACAAATTGGAGCTTCCTGCATCTTCCCGAGTGCACCTAGTTCTCCATGTTTCATGCTTAAAGATGGTTATATGTGACAAGCTCCTAGTTCAAACAATATTGCAGAAACTTTTTGAGGAAGGAAAAATCATATTGAAACCTAAAGCAATCACTGAGATGAGAACCCAACAGCTATGAAATCGATCAATTTCAGCTTATCTCATCAAGTGGAAGAATTTACCTGCTGAAGATTCCACATGGGAGGGATGATAATTTTATACAGAAGCATCCAGAACTACTCAAGCGTTGAGGACAACACTTTTTTGGAGGACAGGGGCATGTTAGGTCCCTATACTATTAGTGTAGCCCCTTATTACTATTAGTGCAACCCCCTTATTGTATTGTTGTGCCCATGTAGTCCCCATATTATTATTATTATTGTGCCCCATAAAAGCCCACTATTGTTATTGTTGTGCCCATGCAGTCCACATATTTCTATTATTGTGCCCTATAGAAGCCCACTATTTTTATTGTTGTGCCCTTACAATATTATTGTTACGTCGGCTCTGATTATATTTTGACCCCTTAGACTCCTATATATGGAAAGGAGGTCTTTTCATTTGTATCATCCAAGAATTGTTCATTTGTGTAATGTAAAGGATGTTGCCCCTTGACAAGACTTATTTTGAAGTCATTGATGTATCTCTTCTTCTATTTTGTGAGATGGTTGCATAACAATCAAAAGCATAAGTTGTTTCTGCAACCAACCAGATTACTATTTTTCCATAATTGTATATGCCTCTAATTTTACTTTGAAAATTATAAGAAAATTCGAGCAGTGGCAAGAGAAGCTTGTAGCCTACATTTATAAGAGGTTGGTGCCTATTGGAAAGTAGGTTTTGGCTAACCTAATGGGGTCAGTGCTTCTTGTGAGTGGGTGTTCAGAAAAAAACTGATGTAATTAATCCGGTTCTTAATTCACATCATAAACAACAACAAATTTGTCGGCTTTTCCTTTTGGGTTTCCACATGAAAACACTGATGTCAATATGTTTATGCTACTCATGTGATAGATTGATGAAAATATGAATTCTTAAGCTTGTTTCTTACTTTATTTATGAATGAACACTCTCATAAGTAAAAGACAATATAGGAAAGAACTAAAAGCATATTCAATAAAATTTTTTAGGAATCTTACTATTACTGATTCACCCCGCTTCATAGTAGTTTCTTACTCCAATAGATGATATGCATATGTCTTGTAGTAGGCAACATAATTAATAAGGAGGAGTGGCATTTCCATAGAAGTTGGATACCCATACATTGGAGAGTCTAGTAGGTGGCCCATTGGAATAGGTTCTTCAGTCTACTAGCAAGTGCAAGAGTAACCCTTCAGGACTTCAACATAACTTTATGAATGGTACTACTGATCTGCCTCATAAAAATATCCACTACGAAGTTTTTTAGGATATTCTAACTTTATCTTCCTTCTTTCCTTGTTCCTTTTTCCTTCTAAAGCTCATAGTTGTCTTAAAATTTACTTTATTATGATGGTTCCAACTATCTTAGAACCATATATTATTCTAAGTTGATTTTGTGTTGAATAGTCTTGTTTACATTTGTAGCAGATTGATTGGGAAAGAGGTGGCTATTTCATGTCAAATTCACCAACACCACGAGGAGGGATAGTTATTGATTGTCCGCATGTAACTCTAGGTTATTTCAAGAAAACAGAGAAAACTGTTGATTCCTACAAGGTGATTGAACACTGCACCTTAACTTATTTGAAAATATAATAATTATATAGATGTTTACACTCCTACAATGTTTTCTATGGGAGAAGGTAGATGAGAAAGAAATGTGATGGATTTATACTAATGACATAAGGATAATTCAACCTGATGGAAGCCTTGATATTATTGATTTAAAAAAGGACATAGTTAAGCTTCAACATGGGGTATATGTCTCTTTAGGCAAGGTATTGATGTTTCTTACCAAAATATTTCAACTCCATAACTCATCCAATATTTTTTTAGCTACCACATCCAAAGACATTTCATTTGTGCCCGTGGAAGTAAATTTGGTAGTGTGCCATTATTTGGACACTATCATGTTACATTTAGATCCATTCCATAGCTACCATGTGGTTCTTGTTTCCCCATTTGATCAAGCCCTTGAAATTTAGGTTCAAAAAGGAGTTTTTTACAAGGATTTTGCTCCCCTGTGTTAGAAGAGTGAAGTAATTAAAGAAGTTGAGAGATCAATTTTATAAGTTTGTTATGGTGTTCACCACATTTGTTGCATTATACATTTGTAGTAATATTAGATATATCATTTTCTATAGTACTCATAATATCTTGCAATTCATATTTGATATGTCACACAAAACATACTCTCTCATATAATAATGCAAGAGTTACTTTGTGAGGGAAAGTAAAAAAAGCCATGGAGAAATTTTATGAAAAATGATAGAATTATCGCTTTTAATGGAAGATTGTTTACCAACTAATAGATGATCACTTTATGTGCATCGAGAATGAAAAGAAGAAAAAATATATATTAAGACTAGTGGGTTGATGATAAGAGAATATTAATTCCTATGATTTGTTGCAGACATGGATGATGTGTTAAAATTTGAAGATATTGGGGCTATCTTGGTTTTTGAAACATATATTTTTGAAGATGTAAGTGAATATGAAAGAATAAAATCAAGTAGGTACATTTAGTGAGATACATTGGAAGAGGGTGTAAAATTACCTAGTTTTAGAAACAATTCCAAAATGACATTTTTTTGTCATGTCTAACATTTTTATTAGGTATGTGGAGATAACATGTGAAAATGATACTATTGAATACAACTATTTAAAGATGGAATTATTTTTATTTTTTGGAATCACAAAGGAGAGGCAAGGCCAACATGCAACCAATCAATCATTATGTTAGTAGGAGATATACTTCATCTAGACCCTAACGATCATGGTATATTGGGGTATGTTACCCACCCACATGTATGCATAACCATAGGAGAGAATTTTTCCTCTATGCTCAAATTTTCCAGCCACCTATCATTTATTTATTATATGTTGTATTTTTCATTCCATTTGTTTTCGCATGTTACCAACAAGCTCAGATTTTTAGCATCTAACATAGTTGGCATGATTGTGCCTAATATTTTCCTGAAAGTTAAATACTAAGTTCCTTAGGTTTTAATTTCTATGGTGACATTTTATTTACTTTGTTTATACAAGTCATCCAGCCACATAGTGGCCACTTTCACCCAACTAAAGAAAACTTTTTTACGTTTCTTTCTTTTCAAGGGGAAAATGGCATTAACATTGCTGATGATGAGGTAAATGACACACAAACCCTTTCTAATATAATTTACTTTATATTTCAGTGTTCATAATATTTCACGTCTTATACTCTACATTGCATCTTCATTCATTTTCAAAATACAAACTCAATATTGGTGGTAACACTAGTACAAAATAACCAATTAGTTACTAAAACAACAACTAAAATTTGCATATAAACAACCATTTTTCAGTATATTAGCTAATTTATAGTATCTTATAACGCGACCAAATTTTAGTCATTTTTAGCTTAGTCATTAATTGGTTTTCTCAACTTTACCATCTAGTAATATATTTAGTCATAAATTTGGTCATTTATTTTTCATTGGTTTAGTCATTAATTGTTGAAATTCATGACCAAATATACAACAAAATATATTACTATATAAATCCTTGAGAAAACCAATTAATGACCAAATAAATATGACCAAAATGTTGGTCGTGTTATAAGATATTGTAATTAATTACTAATAGTCACATATATGAAAATTTTAGTCATCATTTAAAACCAATAAATGACCAAAGAAGTATGACTAAATTTTAGTTGTGTTATAAGATACTGTAAATTAGCTACTAATAGTCATATATATGGAAAATTTAGTCATCATTTTAATCAAAAATTTATCATTTGCAGTAGTCATTTATCTTTATTTGGTATTTTCATATTCATTATACAAACGACTGATTTAGTAGTTTCTATTCATTTCATTTAATTTCATTCATAATCATTATAAACGACTAATATATTCATATATTCATTTTATTCATATTCATCATTAATTCATATAAACTACTAATTTACTAGTTTTAGATTGATTTTATATGTTTATTATTAATCAACATAAATTAATTAGTATGATTTTGCGACTAAATTTTAAAAAAATGTCATACAATGTGCATGTTTATCTAATATGATAACACAAAGTTACATATGATAATTATAAGGCTAAATAATACTAGGTGAAAATAAAAGTAATTTCAACCATATAAATTTTATTATATAAAATATCAAGTATTACAATATGAGTTTCCAACTTAATATTGGTTGGACTACATTTTACACATGAATTATTGTTTTATCATTTCAAAACATTATCATTGTGTTTCCAAAGCATTGCAATTTAATTCATCAACTCTGAAGGATTGACCATTAGTCTCTATGAGTGTGTCTTATGCAAGATATTGGCTCTAAGGATATCACTAGATAGATTCTCTTCTCTCTCTCATTTTGCATTTGTCACTCGAGTGTTATTATTATCCTCTTTCTTCAATTATTGCTTCTTACCATCAATATTGAGTTCCTCTCCTGAAAATGAAAGAAGATACAATGTAGAGTATAAGACATGAAAACATGATGAATACTTGAATATAAAATAAAGTAGACTATAAAAGATTTATACAACATATACCTCAACATTTGATAGTGACCACTATGCGGCTAGATAACCTGTATAAACAAAACAAATAAAACATCACCATAGAAAATAACACCTTAGGAACTTAGTATTCAACCTTCAAAAAAGCCATAGGCACAATCATACCAAGTAATTTACATGTTAAAAATATCACGCAATAGATAACTTGTGAAAAAAAATTGAAAAAAAGGATCAATGTAAAAAATATCCTTATTACTTGTTCTAAAAGAGTCATGTTCCTTAAATTTGGATATGCTTTTGCCCACAGTAAAAGCTCCTCGCTATTATGACCTATGTTCTTAGGATCATGAGATTGATCCAACATCATATTAGATTATGGAGACAAAATGATTCAAATTTCCAAGATGAGTACCTCACTTGGTTGAATGAAGGTGCTAGCTGTGAGTAGTGTCAAAACCTTAGGGAAGAATAACACTAAGGCCTAAGAAAATATATCACCACTTTTCCACTGAAAGAAAAAAAATTCAATCCCACAATGGCCTCTAGGAGTACATTTCGTTGGATGGATATCACACTCTGAGAGATGATTGTCTAATACAATGAGAAGTGTACATATATTGTCACAATGCCCCTCACAGTCGGACCCTATAGTTGTGTCCAATAATATTAATCATATTATACTATTTAATTATAAATTATGACTATTAGATAATTATTAGTTTTAATAATTAGTCTAAAATTGTGTTTTTAGTATTTATGTATACATGAAAATATTCGGAAAAAAAAGGTACTTTTTGTGACTAGTTAATTTCGAGTGAATCTAAATACACAAGAAATTATGGTGCCTTGGTGTTTCTCTAGCGTTATCCACTCATTGTACCAATTTCTCCCATGTCCTCTACTGATTTTGGGAAATTCCTCTTTGATGATGTCCAATGCCAATGTAGTGGAAATTTATCCTCGATGTTTTTCTGAGCCAAAGGGAAGCTCCAAAAGTAACAACCAAATCGTAGCCTTAAATATATTATTGGGTGCCAAAATGCAGTAATTATATGACAAGCCAAGAAACACTGCACGTTAATCATCTTCCATTTAATATTGATTAATAATTTCTTTGCATGATCTTGTAATATTAAAGTTTCAAGTAGGGTCATTTAAAGTGAGTCATCCATCAATATCACCTTTGAGAGTGTTTAGTATTTAATATTTCCTATTACACACACAGTAGATCACCAACTTCAAGGATAGAAATATAAACACAACAAAAATGAAATTAAAAGAAATGCTAGGAAGTCAAATGCGACTAATCTTGAGTCAAGAAAATACCAAGCCCTTCACATTAGCAAGGCAGTCTTAGGCACTAAAATATAAAACCCTTCCATTGCATCATTTCACCTTTTCTTTAATTTCTTTAATTGAGAACGTAACTTTCAGAAAAAGAATTCATTGAAAAAGGCTTGAAAATCCTAACAAATTGTCGAGTGATTGTCGTATCAATTAAATAGAAAGGAAATCATTCGATATGCTTTTAAATTGCAGAATATATTGAAGAATATGAAGCTTTCTCATCCTTTGCTCCTAATCAAATTGTAATCCATGGGTTCCAATCAAGTAATCGATTTCCCTCCAAGACAGTTAAGAGATCACCTTAGAGAAGGACTTCTCAAAGCATTGGGATAGTAGAAATGGAATTAAATAGGAGGAAATTGAAGCACTTTAGTGAGTGCTCCAAAATATTTGAACACAATTGAAAATGATTTTATACTCCCTCCACACATTTTAACACTGAAACCATTGAGTTGCATCTCATTTATTTTCCACCTTTCTGTAATATGTAATTCTTTGAGCAAGAATAGATCATTCATAAATATTGTCATGAAAGATGACTCTTCATAATCCTAATAAGTTTGGGTCTAACACATAAACAATTTCATGTATTCATTAAATCTCACATGGTATATTTTAGTGATTAAAATGAAAACTTTATTCTTAATCTCATTACAACAAAAATAAATTCAACCCTAACTAGTTGGGATCTAACAAATCAAGAACTCCATGTAGTAAAGTAAACTTACATGGTAGATCCCCATTATTTTCAATGACAACTTTATTCTTGATCTTATTACAACATAGGTAAATTAAATAGTACATACATATTTTCGTATTGAAAACATTCCAAGATTTCATAGAAATATAATGATACGATTCACCTATAGGATTTGTCTCCATCACGCAAACCCCTTTTTGTAATAAAATTATAAATCCCACATCTGCATTCCTCATCCTTGACATACCAATTCTTTATAGTGGAATACTTTATCATTTCTCCCTCGGTTCAATAGAGATCCACTATTATGGCATGGAGATGATTAGTGTCATAAAATGGTGCAATGCATCCTTCAATATATGTCACAAAACTCCTCTCTCCTCACATAGCTTCTCTCATATACAACAATAAGGGTCCTCTCAAACTGCCTAATCTCCATCTCATTCATCCTGAAATAAGTGGATATTTCCATGGGTGACAAAGTGTTCTTGAGGATTTAATAGAAGGAACTATCACTAAAAAAAAAAAAATACAATGCAACATAATAGTTATCAGCAGGAGGAACAACCGTGCCAAGCTACTTCCTAACTACATAATGGTACTAACGAATTACCTCTTATAATGAACAAAAGATAACATCAACTGCCTATAGGGTCTACCTATGCATGGTAGTAATGAAAACACTATAAAAACAACATCTACAACAACGTTGGTCAATCTCTTCTTCTAGTCAAGGGCATGCCCAACTTTTGAAAAGTATCAAGCAGGTCAGGGTCCACCTCATCTACGCTCCTCTTCTTCTTCTACTCTCTCTATTTAGGTTCAGAATAATAGGAAAGGTCTTGGAAATTGATGGGTGGGTAAAAGTTATCATATCATTTGGGTTCTTCCATTTTTAATTATTGTCTATAAGCATTGAATCTAAATTGAAAAATCCATTCATGTTCAATATTTTTAGCTGAAATTAACCTAAGATTTGGAGATTTATAAGGTTTAAGGATCTACGTATATTTTACTTAAAATATAGTAACATGATTTAAAACTGTAGGCATTGAGATCGGAATCTAAGGATGAAACATATATTTTATGTTCATGATTACAAGAAATTTTAAATTCATGTAGCAAAGTTTGAGGAAGGTCTAGCATTTGCATCCTACCAGGAAATTTGCTTGCATGAATTGATCCCTTTGAATTTGGGCATGGTAGAGTTCATTATGCAAACAATCAAACACTAAAAAAGGTAAAAATAAAAAATAAAATTTCATCCAAACACTAAAAAAGGTAAAAATTAAAAATAAAATTTCATCCATTATGACCTTAGAAAAGTTAGGGCGGAGCTAACTGATCTTTATAATAACAAAAATCATCTTTATTAAAAATGAAGAACACAATCATGATCTACATTATCATAATCATTACACCCTCAACCCATAAGAACAAAAATTATCTTTAATAAAAAGGAAGAATGCAATCAAGATCTGCATTATCATAATCATTAAACCCCCAACTCTAGATAAAATCTATTCTTTTATCATATAAACCCTTGAAATTATTTACCCATTAGAAAAAAAATCATCTTTAGTAAAAAGGAAGAACTCTCATGTAAAAATTACCAAAATCTCCATGTAATCGTTGATGCTCTCCTGAGGCGTTTCCCATGCAAACTCCATCTCTGCTTCCATAGATCACGTTGATGGTATTCCTTCTTCTGTCATTTCCACGAAGATATAGACAAGGGAGAGAAAAATGTGCTCTCCTGAGGTGTTTCCCATGCAAACTCCATCTCTGCTTCCATAGATCGCGTTGATGGTATTCCTTCTTCTGTCATTTCCACGAAGATATAGACAAGGGAGAGAAAAATGTTGTGCTACATGTTACAATGTGAGGTTGTAATCTATCAATATTTTATTTGAGGTTGTAATCTGTGAATATTTTATTTGAACCCAATGCTAAACTAGAAATGAAAAAGAAAAAAATATTTATAATGAAAAAAATAAAAGAAATATTTATAATATAAAATAGAATATATAAATTGAAATCGGGTTAAACAATTTATTTTTAATAAGAATTTGTTACTTTTGCATAAGAAGCTAAGTTAAAAAGAAGAAGAAGAAGTTAAAAATGATATTGGGATGAGTGTAAACATTTAAATATGACCTCAATTAATAATAAAAAGTTAAATTAATAAAAATAATATAATTCAACTTGTTATATTTTGATTTTGTTATCAACTTGTGAATAAGCTTTGTTACAATACCATGACTTATCAATACTACAAGTCCAACAACCATAACTAATTTCACAACCAATATATTTTATAATAATATGACAAGATTCTTAACCGTGGATAAAATCACCCCCACATTATGGTAGATGTTATTAGCTTGTAAAAAATAGCATTTGTTACAATACCATGGGTCAATACCATGGATTATCAATACCACATGCCAAAAAACATAAATTATTTCACAATCAAAATATTTTATAACAATATAACAAGATTGTTAACCGTAGATATTCACTCTCACTTTACCATAATCACCCCCACATTACGTTAGATATTATTAACTTGTAAAAAATAGTATTTGTTACAATACCATGGGTCAATACCATGGGTCCATACCATGGATTATCAATACCACATGCTCAAAAAACATAAATGATTTCACAATCAAAACATTTTATAACAATATGACAAGATTTTTAACCATGGATATTCACCCTCAGTTTACCATGGCTATTAACTTGTAAATTGACTTTGTTATAATACCATGGATTATCAATACCACATGCCAAAAGACCATAACTCATTTCATAGTAAAAACACTTTTCTTTTCATTTAATTTTACAACATTGTTTTAATTGAATCAAAAAGGGAAAATGGTATAATTTGAGATATATCTAAACACTCTATCCTCACGACTACTAAAAATACCCATAGAAATTAAATTAAGGTTTTAATAAAATTAAGCTAAGATGGATCTATGCTCTCTCTCTCTCTCTCTCTCTCTCTCTCTCTCTCTCTCTATATATATATATATATATATATATATATAGAACCACATAGATCCATCTTAGCTAAGGATCTAAGGGTTGAGAGCAAGAAAATTGACTAATTATAATAGATTAAATATAGTGCATGACTTTTTAAAGTTTTTCATTATTTTATTTTCTTTGACATGATTGATCCAAAATATAAGTTCAATATTTTACAACCAATTAATTTTTTTAATTTAGATAATTTCTTAAACATAATACAATGTGATCAAGTTTAAGAGAGAGGGAGGGAGATAGTGAAAAAGTTGGAGGACAAAGAGAGAGAGAAAGAGAGAGTGATGGGGGGGGGGGGTGGGGGAGGGGGAGAGAGGGAGGTCGGAATAAGGGAGTAAGAGGAAGGAAGAGAGAGGAGAGAGGGAAATGGATTTGGAGTGAGGGAGAGAGTGAGAAAAGAAAAAATACATAGAGAGGTAGAGGTGGATAGAGAGAGGAGTTACAAGGGAGAGATGGAGAGAGTGAGGGAGAGAGAAGAGGAGGGAAGAGAAAGAAGAGGAGAGGATAGATATAGTGAGAGAAGGGGAAGGGAGAGAGATGGAGACATAGAGATGGAGAAGGACAGGGAGGGGGTGAGATAGTCATAGAGTTGGAAGGGAGAGAGAGAGAGAGGGAGAGTGATTTGTGAGAGAGCTAGAGGGAGGTGGGAGATAAGGGATAGAGATGAAGGAAGATAGAGATGAGGAGAGAAAGATGGAATTTGAGCGGGTAGGAGAGTGGGGGAACAAGAAAAACATAGAGGGAGAAATGTGGAGAGAGAGAGGACATGAAAAGGGAGTCATGGAGAGAGAGTGAGGGAGAGAGGAGAGAAATAGAGAATAAAGAGAAGGATACAAATATGGAAAGAGAGAGTGTGTGTGCATTTTTGGGGGGTGAGATAGAGAGCGAATAAAAAAGAGACAAAAATACAAATATAGATATTATATAGTATTATATAACCAACCTAGATCCATATTAAGCCTATAACTATCAAGTGTCAAGACATTCTCGAGGTGCAAACATTTCCTCAAGTTTTTCACTAGAAAAAAGTTTACACCTCAAGAGATTGGACCCCTCTGGGTGCTTGATAGATTCGGGGTTAAGATGGATCTAGGTCAGTGAATATGAAATTAAAGTAGTTTTTCTTTGAAATTATAGTCTTACAAATTAAAATTTCCCTACAAATTAATTTCAAATTGGAACTAGATTCAATGAATAGATTTTTAAAAAATATATAAAATAATTTTTTTGTTAAAAATTATATTTTTAAAATTACAAATTATTAGAGATAAATAATGCAAAGTTGGCACCATGTGAGGATGAATTTTTTTTTAATTAAGGACAACCTTTCAACCAATCTTTAACAACATTTCAATCCCCTATCACTTGTAAGTTTAGATTGCTTGACACAATTAAGATGACTAACATAAAAAAGTGATTCATATTATTGTAGTATTTGTTAAGTAATTGTATTTTTGTTCTTAGACTAAATTAGTCATTCGTGTTAGTCATTTTTAGTTTTAACATATTTTATGTTAGTAGTTTTTAGTTCGGTCACTTAAGATTGCTCATTTTTTGTAGTATTTCACTTGGAAAAGTTGTGGTGACTAACCTTTTTAGTCACCTAGTCACTAATTGCTCATTTTCTACTAGTGTAAGAAGTACTAATTGATGAAAGATAAAAACAATAACACTAAAGCAACAAATGAAGAAAGAGAGAGAGAGAAGAGAATCTATCTAGTGATACCCTTAAACCAAATATTCCACATGAGACACACACATATAGACTGATGGTCAAGTCTTTAGAGTTAGTGAATTCACTTGCAATGCCTTGGTAACACAATGATAATGTATTGAAGTGTTGAAATGATATTTCATGTGTAAATTGTAGTCCAAATAATATTAAGTTGGAAACTCATATTGTAATAATTTACATTTCATATAATATAATTGATGTGGTTGAAATGATTTATAGTTGCACTTTATATTATTGTATTTAATATATTTAACTTTGAGTTTTCATATTAGATGAATATGCACATTGTATGACAATTTTTTAATTTAGTCACAAAATCATACTAATTAATATATGTTGATTAGTAATGAACACATAAAATCAATCTAAAACTACTAAATTAGTAGTTTATATTGATCAATGATGAATACAAATAAAATGAATATACAATGATTAAATTAGTCATTTACAATGATTATTAATGAAATAAAATGCAATGAATATGAAACTACCAAAAAAATATAAATGACTAGTACTATAAATGATAAATTTGTGAATATAAATTATCACTAAATTTTGCATATATAGTACTATTAGTAGCTAATTTACACTAGCTTACAACATGACCAAGATTTAGTCATATTTATTTCACCATTAATTGGTTTGAAAAGATGATTAAATTTGCATAAATATGACTATTAGTGGCTAATTTATAGTATTTATAATGCCGCCAACATTTTGGTAATATTTCTTTACTCGTTAATTGGTTTTCTTAGGTGACCATGTAGTAGTATATTTTGTTGTGTATTTGGTCATTAATTGTGGCAATTAATGACTAAATCAATCACTAAATTAATGACCAAACATATGATTAATTATACTACTAGATGATGAAATTGAGAAAACCAATTAATGATTAAGCTAAATATGGCTAAAAATTGGTCACATTATAATACTGTAAATCATCCACTATTGATCACTTACTGAAAAATGATCATTTTTATGCAAAATTTAGTCACTTTTCTAGTAACTAATTTGCCATTTTGTACTAGTGTCACCCCCTCAGAGTAATTCCTAATTCAAAACAATTGGTATCTCAGTAGGTTCCTTCAGGAATAATCTAAATGCTGGAAAGTAGATCCATAGAGAATCATGGAAAATCTGATAAATGAAAATATATACACTAGGAAAGTACTAGTATTTCATGGAGCTAATTATTGTGTTCTCAAGAGTCAAAATGGAATCTTATATAATGTCTATTGCAATGGATGCATGGGCTATATTAGAATCTAGATACATAGTTCTACCAACTCTAGCTATGGATCTTGATGAAAGGAGAGCATAAAACAATAATGCAAAGGCTAAGAATGAAATTGGTAAAGGTGATGCACTGCAAATAAACCAAGGAAGTTTGGGATAAGCTCAAGAACAACTATGAAGGTAAGCTAAACTCCAAACCTACAGAAGGAAATTTGAAATTCTTAGGATGAGTGAAGAAGAAAGCATTGCTAAATAGTTCCTTAGAGTTAATGAAGTACCCAATATGATCAGAGGACTTGGTTAAAACATTAAAGAAGGGGAAGTTAACTAAAATGTTTTAATATCACTACTAATGAAATTTAATTCAAATATCTCATTCACAGAGGAGATGAAAAAAATAAAGACCTAGCTATGGAGAAGTTTCATGGAACTCTCACCGCTTATGGGATGAAAACTGGGGAAGAGAAGTTGGATCCAAAGGAAGGAGTGTTTAAACCCTCAAATAAATCTAAAGAGCACAAACTTGGATGAGGGGATGGGTCACTTTGTAAGAAAACTTAAAAGAGGATTGAGAAAAAAAGGTAAGCTACCATTTAAGTGTTTTAAATGTGGTATTGTAGGAAAATTTTCTTCTAAATGTCCATATAAAGTTGAGAAACAAGAGAAAGAGAAAGAAAATAATAGCCAAGATAAAGCTCAAAAATATCAATGGAAGAAGACTTAAAGAGTTTTTACTCTAGAGCACATAATGGTTATATGAGGGAAACAATGAAGAATCCTCTAAGAGAAAACAAGAGGAATGAATAGTCATGGAATTTGAATCTAAGACTAAGTTTTAAGAAAAATCATATTAGTGAGTGCACTAGAGGAGATGAAGAAAACTAAGAAGAAGAACAAGTTGTTGAAAGAGAAAGTTCTGAAAGATGAAGAAGGTATGTATAACTCTAACATGAAGACTATAACTTTCAAAATGTAAAGCTAGAACAAAACCTCACGCTTAAAATGACATTTTAATTCAACAATTAAAGGACAAACAAAATTTTCATGATATACCAGAGGATGAAAATGAAGTCTAGAAGCTATAATTTTCAAAAAGGGAAGGAAATTATAGTTTGGATACATATGATGGAGACATAATTTCATTAAAAACTTAGCTTCAAGAAGCTAGGAGAAAGGAGAAGGTTCTTATGAACCAGGCTGCTAAATGGGAAAGGAATCATCAAGAGTTGGAGGTAAAAGTTATATCTTTGAGAAAATATTAGATGTATTTACACCTCAAATTTACTATAGATTTTTTTTTGTAATATAGGGAGGTATTCCCATATTCCAAGAGGTCACCCAAGTTGTCCTATAAGAATTGAAAAAATTAAATTCTTACTTTTTGGGCATCATGTAGGTTCAAAAAGAACAATACAACCCCACCATGGAAGGGTGTTTTCCTTTGTCAAATTTCAAAATCATTTGACTTGTACAAATACATAACATGACACTTCATTTATACCAATTCAACATCACAATTTTCTCTCCTATAACAGTGGCATGTGTGAAGTCAAGGAGGCCAAATTGTTGATTTGACCAAGATGATTTCTTGACTAGTTGATCAAGCTTTGACCAAGTTAATTGAGCTATGTTATGACCAATATTGACTAGATTTTTCCAAGTATGAGAATGTGACATATCCCTAGCCATAGATATTTTACAATAGTTAAACTTAGCAGTTGCATGAATGAATTTCTGATAGTTTTCCCCAGTGTTGACTTCTTTATTTTTGGTGGGTTTGAGTGGGACTGACTTGCTCTAATATCACTAGGTTTGATTGCTATTTGGAATTGGATTTTGGCACTAGGTTTCATTGGTATTTGGAATTGGATTTTGGCACATATTTCTAGAAATTTTTGGATTTGTACACCTTGTTATAGAATAATTTCTCCTTGAAGAAACATTGTTGGGTTTTAACTAAAGTTTGGGTTTTCCTTGAGAAGATTTGTTGTCTCTATTCTTTATGATCTTTACTATTTTTGTTGCATGTACTTTTGAAGTTTGGGTTTTCCTTGAGAAGATTTGTTGTCTCTATTCTTTATGATATTTACTATTTTTGTTGCATGTACTTTTGAAATTTTCTGTATAACTGCTCAATAATATTAGTGGAATAAGATAAATTGCTTGAAGATCATTAGGTAGTAATACTAGCATTAGAAGATCAGTTTCTACTATGCATCTTATATAAAATTCAACATGGTATCAGATCATATTTTAAAGAGAAACTATTGAAGTCAACCTAAGAGACAAGCATCATCCAGGTAGTCTGATTGGATTTTTGGATCTCTTGTCAAAATTACACCAAGTCTCTGAGTTGAAGTCATGTTAGATGGTTACATCAACTTCATATCTTGGACAACCATGATACTCTTTATTTTGAAAGAGAATGGAATTCAAAGTCATGTGGAGAAAGTTATTCTAGAGGAAGAGCGAGCTAAGGAGAAAACTAAATATAAGAATAATGAAGCTAATTAAAAGAGAAAATTAGTAAATTGCATAAAGGGCCACTTGATTCCTCATGTTGTTGCATTAAATACTACCAAGGAAGTATAAGATGCTCTAGTGGGATTTAGGACTTTCTAAGTCTTAAACAAAAAGTATTATTACAGTTATGTCAAAGGATTTAAGCTTCAAGAAACCACTGTCAATGTCCCTTGCTAGTCTGCTCAATGAGATACACAGTGGTCTCCTTTAGTTGCCCTGATCTATGGCACACATATCAGCCTAATAGATGACAACATTGACCTATATGTATAGCTCATAAAGTGACATTTCATAATAGCACCTTCGGATGAATTCGTAGAATAAAACAAAGGTAAAGTATTACATTACCACAGTCTCCTTGTGAAGAAGCAGACGTTGTTCCTTGGTGAAGGAGACACGGAATCACAACCTAGTAATGAAGAAGAAAGTCTATATTTCTCCATAAAATCGAGGCATGACCTTAGTCCACTGTTATGATACATATCATCTCTTGGTACAACGCATTTATCTCCTAGTTGGGCATCCACACACACACACACACACACAGATATATATATATATATATATATATATATATATATATATATATATATATATATATATATATATATATATCTATATATATATATATATATATATATATATATATATCTATATCTATATATATATATATATATATATATATATATATCTATATATATATATGTATATATATATATATATATATATATATATATATATATATATATATATTCTCTCGGTATTGTACTATTGTCTCTTAGGTGGATATTCACAGTGTCTCACTGAAGCACACTTAAGTTATACAAGACCACAGAGGTTGAACCCTAGATACAATACAGTCTCATAATGAAGTCTGCCTGTCAGTGAAGTTTCGAATGATCCAGTGAAGAAACAGTGAATGGTGAGAAGGCCGAAAATAGGAAGGAATACAGTGTTATAAATACTTAAGAGTGTGACAGTGCAAGGGATAGTGACAAAACGTATTGAAGGTAATCTTTAGTCAAAAGTTTTATCAAAGGTTTTAGCATTTCATCTACTAAACATCTATAAGAATAGATTCAAGGGTTTTATTCTCAATTCTATTGTTGATCTTATGTTTAGATAACTGTTTGATGAAAGCACTAACATAACAACCATAAGTATATTAAAAGAAGCAACACAATTAGAACCTTATCAATAAGTTTAAAAAAGAATCATTAAGAGATAATTTACCTTTGAATCTTCAACATGGTATAGGAGCTATGGTTCAAAGAGGGCAGGAAGAATATCAACTATATCATGGAAAACACTGTAGAGAAGTGGCCATCTTTAGTTGGTCCAATTAAACAATACTTCAAAACAGTATGGAGTAAATTCTTGTATTCTCAAGATCCAAAAGATTCAGGATTGTTTTTAACTTTATCAAGAACATTCCAAGATGAAAACATATGGGTGATAGATAGTGGAGCTTGAAGACATATGACCAGATATCACAAGCAACTCAAGACTTTGTCTAAAGGAAAATCTTCATATCAATGGAACTAGGTGACTGTTATGAAACCAGCTCACAAAAAGATAGAAAAGAGAGATCCACGCCTTAGAATTCAGCCTCTTCAAGGGGGCAACCTCCTTTACATTACATAAATGAACAATTCTTGGATGATACAAATGACAAAACCTCCTTTCTATATATAGGAGTCTAAGGAGTCACAATATAATCCAGCCGACCTAACAATAATAATATAAAGCCACAAAAATAACAATAGAGGGATTCTATGGGGCACAGAAATAACAATATGGGGGTAATAGGGGCACAACAATATAAATAGGGGTATAACTACAATAGTAATGGGGTAATCACTAGTATTATAGGGACCCAACATGCCCCTCTCCTTCAAAAAAGTGTTGTCCTCAACGCTTGAGTAGTTCTGGATACTTCTGCATAAAATTCTCATCCTCCCATGTGGAATCTTCAGCGGATAAGTTCTTCCACTTGATAAGATACTCTGAAATTGATCGATTTCGTAGCTGTCGAGTTCTTGTTTCTGTGACTGCTTCCGGTTCCAATATAATTTTTCCTTCCTCGTCAAGTTCTGGCAATATTGTTTGAATTGGGAGCTTGTCACCTATAACCTTCTTTAAACATGAAACATGGAAAACTGGGTGCAATCGAGAAGCTGCAGGAAGCTCCAATTTGTATGCCATAGTACCAATCTTTTGCAACACCTTGTACGGACCATAATACTTTGGTGATAATTTATTATCCTTCTTAGCTTGCTTTAGGGACATTTGCTTATATGGTTGTAGCCGTAGGAATACCCAATCACCTACATCAAAACTTCTTTCACTGCGATGTTGATCTGCCTGTTGTTTCATTCTATTTTGTGCCAACACGAGGTTATCCTTTAAGAGTTGGAGGACTTGTTGTTGATGTTCGATGTGATGTTCCACTGCCTGAACCTTAGAATTTTCTCTTAAATATGATGTGATGGATGGTGGTTGATACCCATAAAGTGCCATAAATGGGGTCATTTTTGTTGCTGTATGGAAGGAAGTGTTATACCACCATTCAGCCAGAGGCAACCATTTGACCCATTGTGTCTGTTTATCAGATACAAAGCAACGAAGATATCCTTCCAAACATTTGTTTACTATCTCAGTTTGCCCATCAGATTGAGGATGATAAGATGAGCTATGAGCTAACTGAGTACCAAGACAAGAAAATAATTCTGTCCAAAAATTTCCAGTGAAAATGGGATCTCTGTCACTTACAATAATCTTTGGGTTTCCATGTAGCTTTTGAATTGTTTCCATAAATGCAGTAGAAACTGTACTGGCTTTAAATGGATGTGATAATGCACAAAAGTGTGCATACTTGGTAAGTCTGTCAACTACCACCATGATGACACTCTTTCCCTCAGACTTGGGTAAACCTGTGATAAAATCCATTGAAACCTCCTCCCAACGTTGGCTTGGAATGGATAAAGGTTGTAATAGACCCGGTGTCTTAATTGTTTCAACTTTATTTTGTTGGCAAACCAAACATTCCGCCACAAACTTTTGAATATCTGATTTAAGGCCATCCCAAAAAAATTCCTTCTTAACCCTGTGGTAAGTTTTTAAAAATCCTGAGTGCCCTCCTAAGGGAGAAGTGTGCAATTCCATAAGAATCTTTTGTTTTAGCTGGGAATTCTTACAGAGGTATAAGCGATCTTTGTACCATAACGAATCATTTTTCCAGCTAAATGTATCAGAAGTACTGGAATCTTGTTGTAGCTTTCGAATAAGTGCCCACACTTCTTCGTCATTCTTCCATTCCTCCCTTGCTTCGTTTATCCAATCTGGTTGGATAATAGAAATGGCACACAACAATGCTTCCACATCCTCATCCTTTCTTGAGAGTGCATCTGCCACCACATTTTGCTTCCCTTTTTTGTAGATGATTTCAAAGTCATAACCCAACATCTTTGTGACCCACTTTTGTTGCTCTTCAGAGGATAATCTTTGTTCTAAAAAGTATTTAAGGCTATCATGATCCGTTTTTACCTTGAAGTGTCTTCCCATTAGGTAGGGTCGCCATTTCTTAAGTGCATGGAGTATTGCCAACATTTCCTTCTCATAAATAGCTTTGCTTAAAAACTTTCCCTTGATTGGACGACTTTCAAAAGCAATGGGTCTTTCATCTTGCATTAGAACAGCACCAATTCCATTTCCTGAAGCATCACATTCCACAATAAAGGTTTTTGTGAAGTCCGGTGTAGCTAAGACCGGTGCTTGGCACATTGCCTCTTTAAGATGTTCAAAGGCCTTTGTTGCTTCCGGAGTCCATGAAAATGAATCTTTCTTCAATAATGTTGTTAGAGGTGCTGCTATTCTCCCATAATTCTTAACAAACTTGCGATAATACCCTGTCAACCCAAGAAATCCTCGCAGATGCTTTATGGATGTGGGGATTTTCCATTCCTTAATGGCTTTAATTTTGCTAGGGTCTACCTTAACTCCTTCATGAGATACAATATGACCCAAATATTCCACCTCCTGGACTCCAAAGAAACATTTGGATCTTTTTGCATATAATTGTTTCTCCTCCAATAGTTGTAGCACCCTGTCAACATGTTCAACATGATCCTTCCAAGACTTGCTGTAGATTAGTATATCATCAAAAAATACTAACACAAATTTTCTAAGGAATGGTTTGAAAATTGAATTCATCAAACCTTGAAATGTTGAAGGTGCATTGGTAAGGCCAAAAGGCATGACCAAAAATTCATAATGACCCTCATGAGTTCTAAATGTTGTTTTCGGAATGTCTTCAATCTTCATTCTGATTTGATGATATCCCGAACGAAGATCCAACTTGGTGAAGTAAATTGATCCATGCAATTCATCCAGTAATTCATCAATAACAGGAATGGGGAACTTATCTTTAATAGTGAGCTTGTTGAGCTCCCTATAATCTGGACACATGCGCCATGATCCATCCTTCTTGTGCACCAATACTACTGGAGCTGAGAAAGAACTTTGACTCGGTTGAATTATACCAGCCTCTAGCATTTCTGCAACCATACGTTCAATTTCACTTTTTTGGACATAGGGATATCTGTACGGCCTGATGTTTGGAGGAACACTTCCTGGAATCAGATGAATAGCATGATCATGATCACGCATAGGTGGGAGACCTTTGGGAGTCTCAAATACCTTGGAATGATTGTCCAGGACTTTTTGGAGATCTGGAGAAATAGATGATTCCAATGTGGAAACATCTAGCGAACATAATTGTGCAATTACACCTCTTTGCTCCTTTTTTAGAAGCTTTGTCATGCCATTAGAGCTGATTATCTTTCCTGGTTTCCCTGCAATACCCCTTAATTCAACTTCCTTTCCTTCCACAGAAAATTTCATGAAAAGTTCTTGAAAATTAAAAGCTATTGTACCCAAGGATTGTAGCCATTGGACTCCTAGTACAACATCAGCACCTCCCATTGGAATGGAAAGCATTGGGCTAGTCAATACATATTCTCCCATGGATAGCTTGATATTATGGCACTTTCCAGAACAATTTATTGTTCCTCCATTTGCAATCATCACTTGACACTCTGGTGCTGGATATAGGAAGCAATTCAATTCTTTTGCTACCCTACAATGAATAAAATTGTGGGTGCTTCCTGAATCAATCAACACTATTACCTTTTTCTTCTTGATTTGTCCTTCTATCTTGATGGTTTGAGGAGTGGTAATTCCCGCCAATGCATTACAAGATATGGTCGGATTTATTTGTTCTTCATCTAGGCTTTGTTCCTGGAATATATCCTCTTCTTTTGACCTTTCTTGCTCCTTTTCTTCTTCCTCTTCACAATCTATGTAGAATAATTTCTTCTCAGCACACTTATGACCTTTTGTGTATTTGCTATCACAATTGTAACAAAGCCCTTTTGCTCTTTTTTCTTCCAATTGTTGTGGTGTCAACCTTGTAGGTTGTGGAAGACTATGGGCAACAACACTTCCGTCTTTATAGTTGTGAATGGTATGCTTCCTAGTTGCCATAATTTTGCTTTCCATTTTTCTTGCTAACCTGAATGCCTTCTCTAATGAATCAGGTTCCCAAAGGCGCACATCATGTTGGATATTATCCTTTAAAGACCCTATGAACACATCAATCCTATGCTCCTCTGGAATATCTTTTACCCTTATGTTCAATTTTTGGAACTCCTCAATGTGCTCCATTATTGAACCCTTTTGTTTGAGACTTATCAATTGGCTAAAAAAAGTGTTGCTTTTTGTATCCTCATAATGTGCTATCAATTCTTCCGTAAAAATTGCCCAAGTGATAAATTGTTTACGAGAACAAAGCCATTGATACCATACAAACTGATTTGGTTCCAAATATAAAGTTGCCATACGTACCTTTTGTGTGTTTTGCACATTATTGAGATCGAAGAATTGCTCCATCTGTAATATCCATGTGGCGGGATCCTTGCCATCAAACTTCCTCATATCGATTTTTGGAATATGGTGAGTCTTCGATCCAACATTAGAGTCTATGGAATCATGATTAACATTTCTTTTGTTCTCATCATGAGTTTCCTTTACTACCTTTTCACCATTAGTGACCCTTTCTTGTAGCAACTTCTTCAATTCTTCCATGTTTGTCTTCAAATCTATCTTCAAATCATCCATCTTAGCTTCCACATCAAGCATCTTAGCTTCTACGCCTTTCTTTAAACATCCATTTTAGCTTCTACACCTTTCTTTAAACCATCCATCTTAGATTCTGTTCCTTTTTGTGAAGGGACATTTGTTGCACTTGTTCTTGTAATTTTGATATATCATGTAGCATTTCTTCCTCTTCTTCATGAGTCATGCTAGAGCTTTCAGGTTCCTTACTAGGTGTTTGCATTTTCTTTCCTCGGGGCATCAGTTACCGATAATAATGCTCTACTATGCCCTTTGAATTCCTTCAAAATAAATTTTCAAACCAAGCTTAAGCAAAAATTTAAAAAATCTACACACCTTTTTTCACTTTGTAGGAGCTCGATATTGCCTCTGATGTATCTCTGTACTTTCTGATCATCTAGTTCTGAATTTGTGACCTGTAGTAGCCCTCTGTGTCCTCTTTCCAATGCCACAAGTCTGACCCAAATTGGATTCTCCAAGGAAGAGTTATGCGAAATCTCCCACAGTGACTTGATTATAGACTAGTTCAGTAGAGCGAACTTGTACGACGTGCCACGAGTCACTGTTTCGACCTTTGGATCTGAAAAACACCCACAAGAAACTACAGTCCGTCCTCTTTCTGTACCTTCTTACGAAATTTCAATCCGATCCCCAGAGAGAAAGTTATGACGATTTTCCCCAGGTCACCTGTTTTGAATGTAATTCAGGAGTCTGCAAAAAGACCAACTTCCTCAGATCATATCTCCGCAAATATCGCGCGAAAAGCTCTGAAATTTGGACCCAAGGTTCAGCGCAATTTCTTCTCAAATGGGTTTTTTTTGCAACTTCTGAAACATCACAGAAAAAAAGTTATAGCGAAAATGCCACGATGACCTGTTTGGAGCAGCGAAACCCTAGAATCCAAAGCTCTGATACCAAATGTTATGAAACCAGCTCACAAAAAGATAGAAAAGAGAGATCCACGCCTTAGAATTCAGCCTCTTCGAGGGGGAAACCTCCTTTACATTACATAAATGAACAATTCTTGGATGATACAAATGACAAAACCTCCTTTCTATATATAGGAGTCTAAGGAGTCACAATATAATCCAGCCGACCTAACAATAATAATATAAAGCCACAAAAATAACAATAGAGGGATTCTATGGGGCACAGAAATAACAATATGTGGGTAATAGGGGCACAACAATATAAATAGGGGGTATAACTACAATATTAATGGGGTAATCACTAGTATTATAGGGACCCAACAGTGACAACAAAAGTTATCCCATTAGAGGAAGGTGGAGGTAACATTCATCTCAATGATATATTATATGTTTCAAGTTTGTACAAAAATCTAATTTCAATTTCATCTCTAGAAGAAAAGGATGACAGAATTACCTTTATTGATCTTAAGGTAGTAGTTTGGGCTAAAGATTCAAGCATTGAAAAATCTAGAGTCATGGGAGTTAGAAAAGGTTGATTATACAGACTCTCATCTCCTCTTAGTCAATTACTTACCCAAATTGAGATCAGCCCATGTGAATTATGGCATAGAATATTTGGCCATCTCCATTACAAAATTCTACAAACCCCATTGTAAATGGAATTCCAAATCTGAGAGAAGAACATGAAGGAATCTGCAAAGGTTGTGCCCTTGGAAAGAGTACAAAGAAGCCATTAGCTAACAACATGTTAACACCCAGGTTGTTCCCTTTGACTCCCAAGGGAATACGGCCGGGGTAACCACTAACCAATCTTTGGATTACAGTTTCTAGCCAAACTGTAATCAGAGAGGGCTCTCTCTTTATGATTTGCCTTTGTTTTGATAGTATTTTAGGCTAGCTATAATGTTCAGGGTTTTGTTTTATGTTTTGGTTGAGTATTAGTCCATTGGGAAATAGAGTCTGTGGCTACAGGTTGTCTAAAATATTGAGTTGAGTTGCTGAAACTGCAGGGCCATTTAAATATCTCATGGAACAAATCTGAAATTGTGGTTATGAGGTGTGTTTAACCAGTGAAAAGCAATTAAGAATTTTCCACTAAGCTGGGTGTGAGAAAGAGATATGTTGCACAGGAGCAAACTTGAATTCCTGAAACAACAATCACTGTGAAATCATAAAGTTTGAAAGTGAAACAATTAAGAATTACACTTTGTGGCTATAACTGAAGAAAACACTTATAATAGCATAGATTGAGTTCAGGGTATTCTGTGAATAAATCCTGGAACAATTATTTTTCTTTGCTATTAACTATGAAACATAGAAGCATGAATGAGCTATGAAAAGATAACAAAAACACATAACGAGAGTTCGAAGAAGACTTATTGTGCCATGAAACATGCAGGAATTCTGTAACAATCAGCAAAGCACCACAATGACTCAGATCACACAGAGCTTTGGAAATTCCATCAGCTTTTGTATTAATAGTCTGGAAATTTACAGCATAAGAAACTCTTGAAGAGAAATCAACAACAACCCCCGCAAGATTATGCGAGGGGGGAATATATACAATCGGTCATACAAAATATCTGGAGCGTTGAGTCATCTTAGAAATGAATACGTTCACCAACTTTTCAAGATAGTAGATAAGAAAGTTATTACATCATTGAATACAAAATAAGTGCTCTTTATGTATGTCAGAAGATATTTTGACCTTTGGAGGCCACTGAGTCGGTCTGAACGTTCTGCTTTAATTCTGGAAAATGTGCCTTTATGGCTGTCGTGCTGTAGTTTTTCGGCCCTGTCACCTGTAGCTGTTGATCTTGCTTTATTGGCCGAATAGTTCTGCTGAGTTGGCTCAGCCCTTTCCTTTTCATGCATGCTGGTTTTATCAAATTTTCCTGTGCATGATCACCTATGAATTTAAATAAAAAAATTGATTTACAGGCTCTAGTTTATAATATCAACTGTATCATTTTGCTCCAATATTCCTGTGTGGGCAATTGATGTCTCAGAATTGCCTCTAATGTCTCATCTGCCTCTGTGTATTTATAGAAGTTGGGAGGCACTTCAAATAGATGTTTGATCTCATCCATAATAAAAAATAAGTTCTCTACCCTGTTGTAGAGACTTTGTCCTGTTGCTGGCCCTATTTCCTCTGAGGTGCTGGCCTTTTCTGTGATCTGATTTGTGGCAAAGGTGTTCACTTTCTTGGCATAGTTTTCATGTGAAAGTAGTCTTCCAGCGCTGTTCAGCAAGCTTGGGAGACCTCTGTTTTGCAATGCCACAAATTTTTCCATGAATCTATTGACCTCTGTCTGCATGTCCTGGGTCCTTCTTTCTAGTGTCTGCACCAGGCTTCTTAGTGTTAGGACCCTCTTTATTAACAAAATAGTCTCAGTCCTGTTGGAGATTCCCATAGTTGCCAACTGAGCACTTGTTCTGTTGTTAAGCACATTGATCATTCTATTGGCAACCTCAGGCATATTGCCTAGAGATGCCCTAGCTCTTTGGATTTCCCTATGTGCTTTTGCAATGAGCTCCATCTGCTCATGAATTGTCTCAATATATTGCCATTGATCAGTGATGGATTGGCCAATATTGGCCCATAGCACTGTCTTGAGCTCAGCCACTACTTTATCCAGTGTGATCTCCTTCTCCAGCTCCTTTATCTTCTCCTTGAGTGCCTTTATCCCTCTCCCTTTCTCAGCAAAACTTTGTTTTGATTTATCATATCTTTCATTTATCTTGGCAAGGCTTTCCCTGGCCTCATTTAGTTCTGCCATTTGTGCTTCCAAGGCCTGAATTTCATTTCTCAGCTTTGGCATGTCCAGGCTTGGGGCCTGCTCTGTTGTTGGTGCTGGTGCTGAGGTAGAAGGTGTTGTCTGTTCTGTTTGTTGAGTAAGGGGAACAGTAGTTGGAGGAGCTTCCTCAAGGTTAATTATTTCTGGAGGAGGCTGAGATGTTTGACCTCCTTCCTTTTGCTGTAATGCTGCTTGCAATGCTGCTTGTGCAGCCTCTGATTCTCTCAACTTCTCTTATGTCTGGATTAGCTGTTTGTATAGAGACACCAGCAAAGCTGCCGCATCTTGATCATGTCTCAGCTGAGCAACCTCTTCAGTTTGTGGGTGAATGGTTGCTGGGATTTTTACCATTTTTCTCAGTGCTGCCATGTCTGCATCCCTCAATTTCAATAATGCTTGTATGCCCTTGATGTCCTTGGGATCATGCCCAATCTCTATGATTATATCTTCTAAGGCCCTGATCCTGTTGTCCTTTGCTTGAGAGGATGCTCTCTCCAACTCAGGTTGGGCAGTGGTGTTGTTTAGGCTATTTCCTAGCCTATAGTTCACCAAAGTCTTGTCTGCCAAGGAGGCATACACCATCTCACCCGTTTGCTTATGTAGTTCAATCTGATCCATCGGGTGGATGTCCTTGGCAAGGACCTCAAGATTGGTCCTCAAGTAGTCTGCAGGGGACTGTGGTTGCAATGCAGTTGGCATGAAGTGACTCATGATCATTTTGCCCTCATTGGCATCATATGCAGACATTAGTCTTTGCTGGTTAGCGGGAGCCATTTTCAATAAATGATTATATAGCTGTATTTTTATTGGCTCATTCCTCCTCTTTATGTCAATGAACTGCTGTTTGATGCCCAGTTCACCTTCTCTCTACTGGCTTGAGGAGCTGACTTCTCCTCCCACTATCCTCTCTTGTTCCTGCTGGAAGGAACTTGCTGAGGCTTCCATACTTGGTGGGCCCATGCCCAAAGATTGCCCTATAGGCATTTCTTCTTCTGAAAGGGGATTCATTCTGTGTCTTTTCTCCCCTTGAGTTGTTGTTGTTGTGAGGGGAGTCTCTCTGTCCCTCTTTCTACTGATATCTTCTTTCTGTGGGGTTTGAAGGATTGAGGCTTCAGCTGTTGTTTCCTGCCTAGGAGGCACAATTTGTGGTGGTTGCTCCTCAGTGAAAATTGGGGCCTCAGCTGCCTTTTCTTGCTGTAGTGGCTGCTCTTTCTCTTGTTGCCCCTCTTGTGGCTGTGGTACCTGTTGTTGTTGCTGTTGCACCTCCTACTGTTGCTGCTGCACCTCCTCATGAGGTGGTTGTTCTCGTTCCATCTCCTTTCCCTTGCCTTTGGTAGAGGTTTGCTCAGTAGCTTTGGCTGCTTGCTGATTTGCTGTGGAGGAAGAGGCAGTTGCTCCCACTTGAGTGCTTGGAAGAGTAAACACCTGTGAACAAAGCTCCAAGTCAGCCATCTTTTGGACATTTTTAACTGCTCTTTGATTTAATTCTTCTTGTGTGGCAGCCTCCTCTAAGGTTCCTCTCCTCCACTTAATTTGATTTGCGTGGTTTTTTCAATGTTTTTTATAAAATCGCGCATAGCGCCCAGACTTTGGATAAATCGGAAAAAGTGGGTTTTCATGCGTATTTTGCAATTTAGCGGGTTAAAGGTGAAAATGGTTTTTTTTACAAGGTTTTTTTTAGCAAATGAAGGGTTAAATGGGTTAAATGACTTCTGAAGGGGAAAGAGGGGTAAGGCTTAGGGTTCTCAAACTGACCAGATGTCAATTTAATCCCTAACAGTGAACATATGGCTATAATGCCAAGGGGAGGGATATTTATACAATGCTTGGGGTTTATACACCATAGTGTTATAATAGTAGGGAAAGGGTAACATAGGGGATTTAGATAATAGAAGTTAGGGGTTAATATGGATGGAAAAGGTGAATGAGGAGTGATATCACTAAGTTTATTTGAAAACCACTTAGCTTAGGGAGTAGATCAAAATGAAAAGAATTTTAGACAAGAAATGTGGCTTTTAAAGGAATAAGAACCACCATAAAACCTCAAATTCTTCCATGAATCTCAACTGATGAAGGGATGTTAGTAATGAATGTGAAAGGGGAAAATGGGAAGTTAGACATGCTCCTTTGCTTTGCTGCAACATGATGGAGAAGAGGACCTTCTCAATCCATTGATATTCCTTTGTGAACAGGTTAGCACACATTCAATTGTAAGGAATGACATTTCTGCAACCCCATCTGCCTACCCATCTTTTTGCCTAACATTTTTTGTTTCTTCATGGAGGGTGCACTTAGACTTGCAGACCCTTATGTGCCTTTTCTTTTCTTTGGCTTTTTCCTTTTGATTTTGTATCTAGGGCTACCCTTATTGCTTCCAAGGTCCCAGTTTAAGCAGTTGGGAACCTTATTTCTCTACCTAGCTACTCGTCTGCCAAGATTAAACAGTTTGGACAGACTTCTTTCTCTATTCTACAACGGAAATTGAAACATGGCATGATCCAGATTAGGCTGTTGGACCATCCATCAAAAGTTAATCAACATGAAGCTATATACACACATTGTCTCCTTTTGGAAATATGGGATCTTTGTATCACCAAAGCAGAGCATATTTGGACCTTTCTTTGCCAATCATGAAATATGAAACCTATTGGTATAGGTAGCTAACACAACACATCCAAAGCCTAAGAGATTCTAGATCTCATTCACTCTGATATATGTGGGCCTACCTCCAAATCTCTTGGAGGTCATCTATACTATGTTGCATTCATCAATTACTATTAAAAAAAAAACCTTCGTGTATCTAATTAGAACCAAGGATGAAGTTTTTACAAAATTTCAAGAATTCAAGACAGAAGTAGAAAATATTACAGAAAGAAAGATAAAGATCCATAATAGAGGTGAATACACTTCCAAAGAACTTATTTCTTTCTATAAAGAGGCTCATATTAAGAGGGAGCTCATTGTTCCCTACAACTCTGAACAAAATGGAGTAGCTGATTGTAAGAACAGAGCTATAGAGGAAAGTGTCAAGGCTATGCTCCATGATCAAGATTTACCAAAATCCTTATGGGAAGAAGCAACAAAAGCCACAATATATATTCAAAATAGAAGGCCTCACAGGTCTCTTGGCAATACTAGAAATAAACCTAATATAGATAGTCTTTGGATATTTGGATGTCCAGTATATATCCACATTCCCAAGGACAAAAGGAAGAAGCTAGATCCTACAAGAAAGAAGAAAATCTTTGTTGGATATAGCAACTCTTTTGTAGCCTACAAAATATACATTCAAAGCCTACAAAATATACATAAAGAAGGACACAAAATAAAAGTGAGATTATTTTGATGAAAGCATTGCCTTCAAGAAATCCAAGGATCTCTTTCTGATGAAGAGGATCACCCTATGTTTGAAGAGAAAGCATCTCATGAATAAGAAATCTCTCATAATGAAGAAGAAGGTCCTTGTGAACCTATCACTACCCCCTAAGGAAGAAAAATACCTTACTGGTTATGCACTCTTCAAGACTCAAAAGGTCACAGGTCAAACCAAACCTTCAAGGAGAGAAAAAAACCAAAAAGGTACTCTGGATAAGCAACATACATATCAAAGTTCATTGAAGAAGAACCTTCTACCTTTGAAGAAGTAGCCAAACATCAAGAATGGAAATATGAAATGAATGAGGAGTACCAATCTATGATAAAAAATAAAGTCTGAGAAATTTTCCAATCCCAAAACATAAAAATAAGTTAGTGGTAACCTCCAAATGGCTATATAAAATCAAAGAGGCATATATCCAAGCATGGACAAACTCAAGGCAAGATTAGTGGCTAGAGGCTTCTCTCAAGAATAAGGCAAGGCATTGACTATGAAGAAACATTTGCTCCCACAGTACACCACAATCTGAGTTATGATGTCTCTGGGAGCATCCATGAAATGGAAGGTACATCAAATGGATGTCAAAACAACATTTTTGAATGGCACCATAGATGTCTACATTGAACAACCACTCTGATGTGAAGTAAAGGAAAGACAGATTAAAGAAGGTACTCTATGGCCTCAAGCAAGCTCCTAGAGGATGATATGCCAGAATGGATGCATACTTGCAAAGATTGGGTTTCAAGACAATTACCTCTGATCCAAACCTTTACATAAAAATAGAAAATGATGAACTTGTCATGATACTTCTATATGTAGACTATCTTCTAATCAATGGGATCAAAATAAGGATTCAAGAATGTAAAAAAATGCTAATAGCAGAATTCAACATGAAGGATTTAGGACTCATGCACTACTATTTGGGCCTAGAAGCTTGGCAAGAACCAAATGAAATCTAAGTGGGACAATGAAAGTATGCCATCCAATTACTGAAAAAATTTGATATGATGAAGTGCAAACTTATGACCACTCAGATGATCACAAATTTGAAAATGTTAAGAAGCTCTGGAACCAGTCCACTAAATCCTACCAAGTATAAACAACTAGTAAGATCTCTAATGTTTATGTTTTGCAATAAAAATTCTCAGTGAATTTGAGATATCTACCAGGAACCATCCACTTCTACCAGAAATATGAAAAGGGAAGAATTATAGATGTAGAAGGATTTACTGATTCGAGAAAGAGAGAATCACTGAAGAAGCACTACTAGAGGATGTTTTAACCTAGGATCCTCCATGGTCCCTTGTATGAGCAAAAAGAAAAAGACAGTGGCCTTACCTAGTGCTAAAGCCCAGTACACTGAGACTTGCTAAGTAAGCAAGAATAAGTCTGCTTGAGAAAAATGCAATCCTATTTGTTTGCATTTATTTATCTTGAAAAAGATGCTATCTATATTTACTCTTTTTTTCTAAGCATTTAGCCCATATGATCATGAAGTTACAATGCAATATTAATGAAGAAATTACAGTGCAAACTAATCATGAGTGCAAATTAGCAAATAACTACTTTTTTATTAGTTTTATCAATTTTAAGGAATTACAGTGCAAACTAATCATGAGTGAAAATTAGCAAATAACTATTTTTTTTATTAGTTTTATCAATTTTAAGAGATGAAAACAATGTATATCAAAGACATTAACATTTAGTAAAGATAATCAATCTAAAACAGAATCAAATATAATTAACATTTAGTAAAGATAATCAATCTAAAACAGAATCAAATATAATTAGTCTAGCAACTACTTATAATCCCTACTACCATGATGATATACCTTGCCTTTGCAAAGTTGTTTGCAAGGTAGCACTATCATTGGTAGAAGTTAGTAGCACTCGTCAAATTGAACGGTAGAAAAAGGCTGAATGCAAAAATTAAATTGAGAACCGTCAGTTCCATAAAGAAACTATGTTTAGCCAAGTTTCTTCGTCTTCTATATAATAATTAAATTCAGCAATAATTCACATAATTCAATCAAATTCAAATTTATTATTTTGGAATGAAATTCATCCACATCTTTCATTTCCTCTGCAATCAGACATGTCTGTACAGGAGCAACGTATTTCAATAATTAAATGTGTCTGCCTTGAACACATTGTACTTACTGGCTTTGAATACTGAGATCAAGAAATAGAAGCATACTTTCGTCTTATGCTGATAAAGATCGACACTTTGACCACCGTGAGACAATATGTGGCCATTAGAGATGGTTGCAGGTTCTAAATCTTTATGAGCTGAGTTATAGACAAGCAAATATCTTACAACCACACTTCCCTCCGACTCTTTAGGAACTACATATTCACCTGACTTCTTCTTTATTGATAGTGAAGAAATAATTTCACATATACCGACAACACAAAAACTGCCGTCCTTATACATGCCATTCTTCCAACGATCATTATGTCCCAAGCAGAATGCATAAGACGAAGAAACTCCAAAGGTGTCCGCCAAATAAATACCATTTCCCTTCGTATTTCCACTTGACATTAACTTGGTGTCACTTAACATCGCAATCCGTTTCTGTCAATTCCAACACCAATGCACTACATTAGAAAAAAAAACCTTTCCTGAACTGCATAAGTTCAAAATTATTATTGGGAATGCACCGATACACATACCTTAGAATCGAATACCAGTTTTCACTGCCACTTCTATGAAATCCAAATATGGAAACTTCATGCTTCTTGTTTATAGAGTTATAAACAAGCTCCCTCTCAGGAGAATCCTGCACCACCGCGAATTGATAAAGCCCTGAACACGAACTATCAGGTTTAACAAGTTTGTCATGATCGTCAGATAAAAATACCAACGATAGTCTGTTGGTGCACAAGATGAATCTAAGAACGTTATAAGAAAGATATTCGTCTCCCAATTTCTGCATCGATCGGGCAGTGTCCAACCATGATTTCGCCAGCTTTGATTTCAACGCAGCTTCATCAACACACAATCTCATCTCTGAAACCGAAGGAAACGATTTTATAATACTGCTCAAAGCACCCATATTCTTATTTGTGTTCGTAGGGTTGATCATGCCAAAGTCGTTAGGGTTTTCAATGCCGTTGTCATCTAAGACGTCTGAACGCGGGCGAATTTCCCTTTTGTTGTTCAAGAGAAAGGAGGGAAGGGTTCAAACACGTCACTATAACCGTTTGCCGCAGCGCATTCCAGTGGCATTCGGGCCAGTTCTTGCAGCACCTGAGTTCCCAGTCCCAAAACTTCGAAGCTGAACATGCTGCAAAAACAAGTAACCCTAATGTTAGAATTTTGTATGTGTTGGAACAGAAGTAATGAATGAATGAAAATGGAATTTTACATACCATAATTCGTCGGCACAACTGCAAAGCCTGGAGACAATGAATGGGAGCTCTTTGTCGCAGACAATACACCGCTTAAGCAATGAGGCCAGACGACTTCCAGTGAAGAGCACAAATCTCACAAAAATATTGTCCTCACCTTCCAATAAAACATTTGGATCCCTATCCCTTCCCCCTCGAGAAAAGAAATCTTTACCAATTCGGGGCAACAAAGATCGAAGACCATACAAATGCATTGGATTCGTTTCACTAACATCGATTAGCTGCTCATATAAATCATCTTGACCATCACATGCAGTTCTATACACAAAATTCCTTTCTTGAATGGCTCTCATGTGCGTTGCCAATAATCTCTGGAACGCCCTGCTTAGTGATTCCCCTTGCGCTTCTAGATTTGTACTTTTGAAGTTGTTTCCAAGGCTCTGGAACTTTACTTCAATTACCAACGGCGTGGCTAATGAAAAGCCAAGTGCCTCGTACAAATTTACATGGCCATGCCGAGAGTAATCAGACAAAATTCCAGTGAGTTCAATCTCAAATAAAACACACCATTTATTGCGTGAAGAGGAATACACCCTACACCACCTCACAATGCCACCTTTTATGTTCTGTTGGCTGCCAGGCACATGAACCACGCGGGATCGAGCTCCATCGCACTTTTCATTGGCGTCCTCTATAAGCTGGTCAAAATAAGGGCTTTTCTGTTGCCCTTCATTCAAACAGAAATAGGTATCAATTTTGCCGATGGCCATGGAATACCCTTCGCTATCACTCCATCCATCCTCCTCTTCATCTTCAACGTCTATTACAGAGGCCGCCTCATCACACTCAGTGGAACTTATCTTATACTTTTCAAGGACATCAAGTATAGAGTCGAGAACACTAGCGAAAGAATAAAACCCACGGCTGCTTAGCCGCTCTAACTTGTCGTTCAATTCTATCATTAAATCAGCACCTTTATGCAGGCTGTCGCATTCATCCCATTTAGCGTTTGTTAACGTGGCAATGAAAGCACAATCAGTGTTACAGATGATACCATCAGAGGAGCAGCTTGTGTGGAAATTGTGTGGAATGACTATCTGTAAAAGTTGTCCATCAATACAGATTTCAAGATACTCATCTGTAATTTTTTGTATTTGCAGAGACATGGTGTTAGCTCTTGTTTCATTGTTTGCCAACCAAGCTTCGATGTACTTGTTCATATTTACCGTATTCATTATTGACGGCCAATTATCACCAACCCTGTACTGGTTGAAATTCAATTTCTGCCCGATTCAACACCGTATTATTATGATTTCTGATTGACAGGCAATCACAGTTTCAGCTCATATGCAATTCAAACTTCTTTAAAAACATCACAAATTAGGTTAGATCTAAGATTTTTGTGGTCTATATAGTAGATAGAAGTCTTTAGCATTCATCACATCATTAAGATTTGGTCAAAAAGAAGTTTAGAACCAACTAGTGTAGTTTATCTTCTTTAGGATTTGGTCAAAAGGATCTTTCAAACCAACTAGTGTAGTTTATCTTCATTAGGATTTGGTAAAAAAAAATTTCCAACCAACTAGTGTAGTTTATTTTTACTATAAGGCATGGTTACCAAATACGGCCGAATCACGGTTAAAAATACGAAAATTCTCCCGTACTATTAGAATACCGAGATAAAATTAGATCCGGTTTGTAGTATACGTGCCTAAAGATTTGGGTGCATGTAAGGTTCAGTTAATGGCTGCATATGGTTTATTAACTAAAGAACAAATAGATGGCTGCATATGGTTTATTAACTAAAGAACAAATATATTGCTGCTTTATGGCATGTTGCAAAGAAAAACAAAAATTGTTGTGTTATGTCAAGCAATAGAGAAAGACAAAAGATTCACCCAGTAGATTGTTCATTAGCTAAATACAAATATACAAATAGATTGCTGTTGTATGGCATGCACGCATAGGAAAATAGAATTGTTGCAGTATAGATGCACTTAGCTAAAAACATAAAAAATTGCTGCTTTATAACATCTACGGAGACTTATGGGTTACTTAAATTTTATAAGTTAAATGAGTAATAACAGTTATGATCAAAATTCTCAATCTCAAATGTAACCTGTAGAGTTATGAGCATTGATGTTATTAAATCTTATGGAAATAGAAGTATTTAAATTATAAAATTTCTTTTTTCAAAAATAAGTGGTTGATATTTTTTATAAAATAAATTTGAATATTAATTTTTTAAATAGAGAAGGATTTCCCACTCAGAGAGAAGGAAATGGAAGTATTTAAATTAGAACAGGTTGATTTTTCTATAAAATAAAATTGAATATTAATTTTCTTGAAATCAAAGAAAGAATATAGGTTTTTGAAAAGAGTATATAGGTTGGAGGGAAGAGGTGAGTGTAAATTCTTTTTGAGTGGATTTGGTTCTGAAGATTTTTTATTATATACAGTTATAAGTTATATAAAATTCAAAATAAATTAAAAGGAAGATAGCTAAAAATATTTTAAAAATATATTATTTAAAAAATGTTTAAGAAGTGTATTATTTTCGAATTGAAAATTTTACATTCGAATTTTTATCGTATCGAATTCGAATCCGAATCGAATTCGAATTTGGTAACTATGCTATAAGGTGAGAGAAATCATGGAATCTTCATGAAGAAATAGTAAAGATGCATCATTGCCCAAGGTTAGGTTGGAGACTAGTCAAACAAGTAAATAAACTCTTTGAAAAGTTAGATTTAATATTTTAAATTTATAAATTATTTACTATTTTTAAATTCAAAAAATGCATTTTAATATTTTAAACTTATAAAATATTTGATATTCTAAAATTAGTTGTAAAATAGATGTATTTTGCTTATTGCTTGGATCCATCCTTTACTTGGTAAATTTAGGAGTTAAGTATCTAGGTTGGTTTTTTTGTTGTTTCTTTTAATCCGTGACACACAGGTTGGTTTTTTTGTTGTTTCTTTTAATCCGTGACACATAGTTATTTGAGGGTTTACAACTTGTTCACAATCTAGGGGATTTGAACCTTAGATCTATCAATTTTCACATATTTCACATTCCTTCAATCACCTAGGTTGGTTTTATTATTAATTAAAATTAAAATTATTAACTATTCATTTTATATTTTATTTTATTTTTAGTTTTAACTTTATGTAATTTGATTAAGTCAAATACATGACAACACACTACAACATAGAGATAGTTTTTTAGGACACTTTTGGGATAAATTGTCACCTAGGTTGGTTTTAGTATTCATTATAATTATAATTATAATTATAATTATTAACTATTAATTTTATATTTCATTTTATTTTTAGTTTTAGCTTTTATCTAATTTGATTTTTTTTTTTTTTACAACATGGTGCCTTGCCTAATCTAAGGGAGACCCATGATCAAACCTCAACGCTGCCACTATAACACCAAGAGCATAACCAACCACCTGCAAGTCGGGTATACTAAGTCCCTATGATTTTAGCAAGAGCAGACTCACGGGAAAGGGGAATCCCTCGTCAAATACATGACAACACACTACAACATAGAGGGAACATTTTAAGACAATATTTAGGACACTTTTGGGATAAATCCTCTCTTATGTTGAGACAAAAAGAAAATGTGTGTATTGTATTGGCTTTAATCTAGTTTCCCAAATTGTTGTCTTAAAAAATTCTCTATAAAGACAATATAAAAAACAAGCATTATTGTCTCTTATAGGACAATCTCATTTTTGTTTCTCCGAAGACAATAGTTGGGATTCAAGACATATTGTCTTTATAGTGACAATATGTCTTTAATCCTAGCTATTGTCTCTCTAAAGACAAAAAAAATTATATTTGAAAAAATACAATATCACATTTGTCTCTCTAGAGAAAATATAAAATAATGAATCCAAAAAATTATCTCGCAATTTAAATAAATCAATATAAATAGTATTTCATTATTAAAACAAAACTACAATAACATTGACTAATACATGTTAAGGTACACTGGAATTGAACCACCAACATCATGCTTATAAGGCATGTGCTCCCCTATTGAGCTAGCACCCCTTAAAGAATTATGTGAGTTATGGCTTCCAAAAATCACTTGTGTTCACAACACTTTCGAAAACCATGAGACCGAGCTTCTCCTTCCTAGGGCTTGTAAAACTTACTAGGATGGATTCATTTGGACAATGAACTTACATGACAAGCATATGATATCCCCTTCAAGCTTGTGATAAAAATAATAGGGGTACTCACTAGAAATAGCGGGGAAGAAATCAAGATGAGATATCCTTTCTATAAGCAGCATGGCACTCTTGAACATGACACTCTTATGCTCTCGTGTTGGCTTTTGGGTATCCTCACTGAGTCACTTGTCCTCGTGGGTTCGGGTTGATCTAGGTGGATATTGGTGGCCACCTGCTAATTCCACTTGGATCCCCTCTAGTGCTTCTTATAGTTTTTTCAGTTTCCTTAATTATAGCACAATTTACTATTTTTAGCAGTTTTTCGAGTCCTAAACTTCCGGAGCTGTTTTGAGGCCCTAAACGACGTTTTTTGGGAAATCTACCGCCAGCGATTTTTCTGATAAAAATCATCTTTTCCGTCGTAGCCCTTGGAGAGATCTTTCCAACGGGCTAGCATGCACGTCAAACGGAGATAGTACGACCAATTCGCGACCCTGGGAAGTTGATGTACCGACTTACCCAAAAACGGGGTCCACAATTTGGTGTTTCATCTTCTAGGGTTAGGTTTTGGAATGTGAAGGGTTTTCCATTGTTTCTCAACAATAAATAGGCCTTCGAGCCTCATTGTAAGACAATTGGGAGGCATGTAGCCACCAGATCTCTTCTCAGAGATAAGCTACCATCGCCCTAGCTAGTTTATTTCCATTTCTGTTTGTAAGCATATTTCAGTATTTTATAGTAATGAATTGAGGCATTATTTCCACTACATATCTGTCTTTATGGTTATCTCTGTATTTTATTTCGTTCCTGTTTAAATCCGGATCAGTGTTATCAGAGCGGTCTGCTTTTCTTCTTTGTTTTTCTCTGCATGTCCCCAACAAGGTCGGGATATAAGGAGTTAAGGCTTGAACTCATCGAACCTTTGCATGACCAGCCTCACAAATCCTGACGGCCTCCCATGGTCGATGAAAAGAAAGACGAGGGGGCAGGAGATCCTATCAAAATCTTGCTCAAAGAAGCCCTCAAGCGACAAAGGAACGCAATGATGGACAACTTTGCCCAAATCCTTCAGCGACTACCCAGGGGCGACGCATCTGCTTCCAACAGCAACTCTGGAAACGCCACACCATTTAAGGTACAAGTTAATTTTGAAATCCCCATATTCGAGGGTTAGATAGACGCAGATGACGTCGATAAATGGTTAAATGTGCTAGAGGGTTATTTTTCTGTTCATGATTTTTCCAGTTGGGAAAAGATTATTTTCGCTCTTCTCAAAGCAGCCCCCCATGTCAAGGATTGGTGGGGAACCTACTGCGAACAAAAGGATGAAAGTACAGGCTCACTATTTTTAGTCACACCGACTTGGGATTCATTCCGAGATGCCATCAAGGAGCAGTACTATCGTGTCGGAAGCTATGAGGATCAATACATAAAGTGGACCACACTACGGCAGGGAAGGGACCAAGACATACCAGAGTTTATCGATATTTTCCATACCCTTCGCACAAAGTTGGGTATCAAGGATACAGAGTAGCATTTGGTACTCAAACACCGTGGCTGCCTACACAAGTACATCCAAGAAGAAATAGAATTCCTGAACATCTCCTCGCTCGGCACGGCATACCGATATGCCGTCAAGGTCGAGCAAAAGTTTAAACAGAAGGAGCGAGACTTTGGGTTTGCGAGTCCGAAACAAGGGAAAGGTGCCCCCAAACCGCAGAACAAAGGACAAAGCCAAGGCGGGGTGGCCCAAGACAACCCGCCAAAGCTGCAAGCAAAGAATAGTGTCGCGAAGCCGAAAAAGGACACCAGGAAGTGGTGTGAGTTCCATAAGAGCTCCACTCACAACACAAGTGAGTCTTTGGCCAAGCAGTCACTGGTGGTCGAGCTAAAGGTTTCAGAATCAGATGCATGTTCTGACTCTGAGTCAGAACCCGATAAGGGGAATGACAAAGGGAAGAAGATTATCGATGCAGAGCCCAACGCCACTGTTGCCACCACGAAGATCCACAAGGAGGAACCTAAAGATCCAGAGGAGGAGGAGCGTCTCTTCCACTCCCAGATGTGGGTAAAGGGCTCCCCGCTATAGTTCATTGTCGATAGTGGGAGCCAAAAGAACCTCATTTCGGCAGAGGTCGTGAAACGGCTGGGCTTACCGACCACAACACATCCAAAACCATACACCATTGGGTGGATGCACCAAGGATGGGATCTTCGCGTGAGCCAACAGTGTCGCCTTCCATACAACATCAAGCCCTTCACGGATGAGGTATTGTGTGACATTGCTCCCCTTGAAGTTTGTGATGTGTTATTAGGACAACCATACTTGTGGAAGCGACATGCTGTGTATGAGTCAAGGCCCTGTGCTGTTATTGTTACTTTGGGCAATAAATTGTACAGGATACCAGAGGTAGCACCGCCTACCGCCATCTCTTTGGTTACTGCAAAACAATGCAGTAAGCTCATTTCCAAAACCGGGAAGTTTGTTTTCGTGATGATACGCCCCCAAGAAAAGAAGAAGACGGTGGCGACAACCTCCACACAAGGCCCCTCCACATGGAAACTACAGATGTACATGGTCGTGGAGGAGTATGAGGACATCTTCACCTCCCCCGCAGGGGTTCCTCTGCATTGTCACGTCAAGCACTCCATTGATCTGACCCCAGGTTCGCCGCTGCCCAATGGACGAATCTATCGGCGCTCTGTTCTGGAGAACGATGAAATCAAGAGGCAAATTCAGGAGCTGCTGCAAAAATGTCACATCCATCCGAGCTCATCACCTTGTGGGAGCCTGGTCATGCTGGTACAAAAGAAGGATGGGACTTGGAGACTCTGTATTGACTATCGGGCACTGAACAAGATCACTATCCGTAATAGGTACCCAATCCCACGGATTGATGACCTCCTGGACCAATTAAAGGGGGAAAAATATTTCAGCAAGATCGATTTGAAGTCAGGATATCACCAGGTAACAATCGAACCCTCCAATGTGTGGAAGATTGCCTTCAAAGCCAAGGAGGGCCTTTTCGAATGGTTGGTTATGCCTTTCGGATTGACGAATGCTCCTGCAACCTTCATGAGGCTAATGGATGACATCTTGCGGCCATTCACCAACTCATTTGTAGTGGTATACTTGGATGACATATTGACCTTTAGCAAGACTTGGGAAGAGCACCTCCACCACATCCGACAGGTTCTCTAAACACTGTGACAACACAAGTTATGTGCCAATTTGGAGAAATGCACTTTTGGCATGACCCAGGTTCAGTATCTGGGATACATTATTGATGAACGTGGGGTGCATGTGGATCCAGCCAAGATCCAAGTCATTCGGGATTGGCCATCTCCAACCACTCTGACAGATCTTCACAGCTTTTGAGGCCTTGCCAACTTCTACCGCAGGTTCGTGTTGGGATTTTCTCATATCACTTGGCCCTTGAGTCAGGTCACCAAGGGAGGAGCGAAAGCAAAAATTTTTTGGTCTGAATCTCAACAGAAGGCATTCACAGAGTTGAAAGATCGACTCTGTACAGCACCAGTTCTTGCATTACCAGACTGCAACAACCATTTGAGATCGAGACAGATGCCTCTCACTATGCTATTGGGGCAGTCCTTACTCAACACGGGCATCCAGTGGCATATCACAGTGAGACACTTTCAGACAGAGTCCAGAAGTATCCCACTTATGAAAAAGAGATGTATTCCATTATGCAAGCCTGCTGACAATGGAAGCATTACATTTTGGGGAAGGAAACAGTCATCCACACGGACCACCGACCCCTGCAGTTCATATAGATCCAAGGGAAATTGCAGAATGATCGCCATCAGAAGTGGTCCACATACCTGCAACAGTTCCATTTGAATATCAAGTATAAGAAGGGCATCACCAATAATATTGCAGATTGCCTCAGTTGACCACCAATCATGGCGTTAACCACCGTGTTCAACTCTTGTGGGCACAAGACTTCTGATTGGCCACTCCTCTACAAAAGCGACCCGGAATTCGGCCACACATACCAGACACTCTTGGAGGGTCAGCATGTTCCAGATTTTCACCTCCAGGATGACCTGTTATGCCACCTGGGTCACCTTTGTGTTCCTTCAAGCGAGCGTGCCAAGATGATCTGGGAAGCACACTACAGTCGGGCCGTTGGGCATTTTGGGGTCGAAAAAACCGTGGCAGTATTGCAGAAATATTTCTATTGGCTGAATCTTCGATAGGATGTCGGGAAGTACATCAAATCATGCACTGCTTGCGCCATTTCCAAACCGACCATCAAGAAGCAAGGCCTCTATACCCCGCTGCCTACACCTAGTCGACCTTGGGAATCCATCTCCATGGATTACATGTCAGGCCTCCCTTCCACTAGGCATGGAAATGACTGTGTTTTTGTGGTCGTCGACAGGTTCTCGAAGATGGCCATTATGGTGGCCTGCAAGAAGAATATCACAGAAGAAGCCACTGCTAAAATCTTCTTTGAACGAATATGGGTACACTTTGGGATCCCGCAGTCTATCATTTCAGATCGGGACAACAGGTTCCTCAGTACATTTTGGTCTAGCCTCTGGTCGATGCTGGACACCAAACTCACTAAGTCCACAGCCTTCCATCCTCAAACTGATGGCCAGACTGAGGTCGTCAACAGGATGATCGTACACATTCTGCGCATGTACAACTCAAAGCATCCAGGCACATGGGACGAGAGCCTCCCCTATGTTCAACACAGCTATAACCAGGCTCTCCACAGCTCGACTGGCCACAGCCCTTTCCAGGCGGGATTGGGATTCCAGCCACTATGTCCCATCGATGTGGCCATGCCATTTACAGCTACTCACGCAGATTCTGCTCATGTCTAGTTTGAAACAGATAAGGCAAACAGCTTCATTGAGCACATCCAACATATTTTCCAGCAGGTGCATCAAATTCTGGAGAAATCAAATGCCAAGTACAAGCAGTGACATGATCAACATCGGGTGCCACACCAGTTTCAAGTGGGCGACAAAGTCTGGTTGCATTTGCAAAAGCAATGCCTTACTGGAGCTTATCGGAAACTCAGACCACTCTGATATGTCCCTTACACCATTACCAAGGCTGTGGGAGACAATGCATTTGAGCTCAACATTCTCCCATTCCTTGACCTGCACCCGGTGTTCAATGTCGACCGCCTTCAGCCATACTTTCCACCATTACTAGACACGTCCGACATGGCAGAACAACTCACACCCACAGAGTTAAATCCAGCTTGCATGGAACAAGTTGCAACTGATCGGATCATGGACACACAGATCAAGCACACTCACCAGCAGAATATCCAACTGTATCGAGTTGTCAAAGCAGGACAGCTCCTTCACCAAGGCAAGTGGCTCACCAGGGACCAAGTGCAGTAGAAGTTCCCTCATCTCATGGAGGAACTCAACGCAATGGGGACCATTGCTTCCTAAGGGGGGAGGAATGATCCAGGTGGATTTTGGTGGCCACCCGCTAATTCCACTTGGATCCCCTCTAGTGCTTCTTACTGTTTTTCAGTTTCCTTAATTATAGCACAGTTTACTAGTTTTAGCAATTTTTTCGGGTCCTAAACTTCCGGAGCTGTTTTGAGGCCCTAAACGATGTTTTTTGGGAAATCTACCGCCAGCGATTTAGATTCGGATCTTGGGAGGAGGCCCTCAAGATCTAAAAGATTGAAATGGATCTTGGGGGGAGAGACCCTCAAGATCTGAAAGATTGAAATGGATCTTGGGGGGAGAGATCCCCAAGATCTGAAAACTAGCATTGCTAGAAGAAAAATAAGGAGAATGCCCAATAAACAAAACCACAAAGGAAATTTTATTTAAAATAGTAATGGAAATAAACCATCTAGGGCAATGGTAGCTTATCTCTGAGAAGAGATGTGGTCTCTACATGCCTCTGAACTGTAAAGGCTACATTGTGGCGGACAATCTGTCCTTTTACAAAATGTGATGTGTTATTTATAGTATTTTTCCGTTACAATACCACGGGTCAATTCCATGGGTGAATGAATACCATGGGTAGATTTTACAATACCACGGGCGGATGCCATTTACAATACCATGGGTAAATTCCATGAGTCGATGAATAATATGGGTGGATGAGTACCATGGGTTGATGCCATTTTCCATTCGGATCATTTCCATGGGTGAATGAATACCATGGGTGGATTTTACAATACCATGGGTGGATGCCATTTACAATACCATGGGTAAATTCCATGGGTTGATCAATAATATGGGTGGATGAGTACCATGGGTTGATGCCATTTTCCATTTAGATCATTCCTCCCTCCTTAAGAAACAATAGTCCCCATTGCATAAAGTTCCCTCCTCCGAAGCCTTTGTTGAATATGAAGAGCCACTTAAGATAAGGGTTTTATGTGGTTAACCCAAAACCATGATAAAGGAATATCCAAGGATAGAGATACCCTGTGATTCTGACAGTGTGCGGCCTAGCAAATGGACTTCGATAAAATGTGGGTTTGTGGATGACCCATAACCATGAAGAACGAAGATCCGAGGATAGAGATACCCTGTAATGCTTGTGACCAACTGTGATACTAACAGTGTGCGGCCTAGAAAATGGACTTCGATGAAGTGTGGGTTTGTAGATGACCCATAACCGTGATGTTGGTTGCTAATGAAGTAGCAGGTGCCTACATAGCCTGGGGTTGGAGGGCACATCTCCAAATAACCCAAGCCGATTGCTGCTATGTTGAAACTGATGAATTTGAAGCAGGTGCCTACTAAAATGGGGTGGGAGGGCACGTCTCCAATGGGAACCCACTCTGAATGCTGCTCCAGACTTAAAATGGGCATAACTTGGCCAATATAACTCAGAATATTTATTATAACCTATTTTTAGAAGCAGAAGGATCATTTTGCATCTTCCCATGGGTTGGAAATCCTTATCTGGACACTCTGAGATCTCAAATTCACGCTGCAATAGTTCCGCCATCACAAAAATTCTGATAAAATCGCTGATTTTAAATCAACGATATCTCCCACATCCGAACTACGATTCGACCCATTTTTTTTTAAATACGATGCCATTTAAAATACCATGGGTAAATTCCATGGGTCGATGAATAATATGGGTGGATGAGTACCATGGGTTGATGCCATTTTCCATTTAGATCAGATTTTTCTGATAAAAATCGTCTTTTCTGTCGTAGTCCTCGGAGAGATCTTTCCAACGGGCTATAATGCACGTCAAATGGAGATAGTACGACCAATTCGCGACCCCGGGAAGTTGATGTACCAACTTACCCAAAAATGGGGCCCACAATTTGGCATTTCATCTTCTAGGGTTAGGTTTTGGAATGTGAAGGGTTTTCCATTGTTTTTCAATAATAAATAGGCCTTCGAGCCTCATTGTAAGACAGTTGAGAGGCATGTAGCGACCACATCTCTTCTCAGAGATAAGCTAAAATCACCCTAGCTAGTTTATTTCCATTTCTGTTTGTAAGCATATTTCAGTATTTTTACAGTAATGAATTGAGGTATTATTTCCACTGCATATCTGTCTTTATGGTTATCTTTGTATTTTATTGCGTTCCTGTTTAAATCCAGATCACGAGTGATCCATTTTGCCTCTCATTTGACTATTTCATACTGTCATCATGGCCTTAGTCCTATGTCGAGTCATATGCTCCCACAATCCAAAGTCGTGTCACCAATATGTTCAAGAGAAGTCCAATCTGAAATTATTTACCTATACTTTGTTTGAGTCATTATTATAGTCCTCAATATTATTCCACTTTGTTCCTTGTTTCATGTCGATGATGGGGGATTCATCATTGCCCTCCTTCAATGGGTCACTTCCTATCGACTTTAGCTCATTATCGAGGAAGATTAAATAGAAACTCCCTTTCAATACCTTAGAGTGAGAATGCCCTAATCATGAGTTCTTCGCATCCGATGACAGGTCTTCATCATTGGCTTTCAATAAGGTGATTCCACGACCTCAGCTTCATTATCACATTCACTAATTGTGTTGTTGTACCTTGAGAGCCATTGTAATTATTATTGGTTTCTCCCGTACTTGTTAATGGTCCACATCATTGCCCGGTAATGAGGTGGCTTTCTAGCATGTTCGACTTCAACACATTTATTCACATGTTAAGATTTGTACATTGTTTGGATCGGGATGGAGCGCAAGACCCTGTGTCTTGCCTATTATGACTCACACTGCATAGAGTTATATGCCATTCATGATTGTACACATGTTTCTACTATACGGATGGTTGTGACCATACTGTGAGACTTTATATTTATGATGATCATTGTTATCTAGATGGATGTGCCTATACCATGGATATTTTCATATATTCATCATCATTCAGATGGTTGCGTCCATGATGTGGATTCATGTCTTGATCTCAGATATGTATATGTATATGCATCCTTGATTTTTAGGTCTCTTGAGAGTGTGTGCCCTCATCCTTGCTAAAAGCACGTAAAGCATCTCATCGATCACTCCTTGTTCGACCTTCATGCTTTATGGGGCATCTGTTACACAGTATTTTGTCACGCCTCCTACACTTCGTTGTGACATACCATGAAGTGCCCGAAACATGATCATTATAAAATATACTCATCCATGTATAGAGTTCAAATCCCTCCTTTAGCTTTGCTTGTAAAATATCTCGATTTTTCCATGAAGAAATAGCTCTTAAAACCCTAAAATGAGGGTCATTGCTCTTATGAATCTTAAAACTATGATAATATCTTGTTGCACCGTGTTAGGCTAGCAATGGAATCGCTATGTTCCCTTGCATATTCATGATGGTATAAAAAGGAAGTTTCCCCAAAGAGGGTGAGAAGCTTCGTGATCTAGAAGCTTCGAGAGCAGTGATTTGAAAGTGGTTTCACATAGATGAGGCTAAATCACCTTAATTTGACCTCTTGGTATCATCCCTATGAGCTACCTCCTTGAGATGTGGAACTAATCCTATATTTGGAGAAGTCCTAACTCCCTCTCCTAGCCTATAAATTCCTCCTCTCCCATTCCAAAATGGTTGAACTATGCCCATTTGCACCCCTATGTTGAGCTTTTTCTTAGAGGCTATTCATTAGACTTGGAGAAGGAGTGTTGGTAGAATTTTGTAGAACTTTTCCTACAAATCAGCTAGCTTTGATACCATGTAGAACTTTTTCTACAAATCAGCTAGCTCAGATACCATGTATAAATTTCCCACCTGTAGATCAACCTAGCAATGCAATGTACTAAAGCAAAACACTTGATCTACTTCTACAAACAATTTAGCGAAAGTTTAATCAACCATGAGAAACATCAATAAGAACACATATAACTGATAAGAAGTAATCAATCACACATGACATAGAAGAATTTACCCGGGGAAAGCACCTGCCTAAAACCCCATCTTTGTATTATCATAAAAGTGGAAATATAGTCCGGACTACACAAAACCTTAGCTCGGAAGCCATCCAGCTCTCAGTACAATCCCTCTGCTACTCAGAGACAGTCAAAGGCTTCTCACAACCCTTCTTCTCTACCCTCCAAGCCTCCTATTTCTATGCACAATTATTCTTGGGTCCTCGAGTTGCAACCTGTGCGATTCTCACCTCACACACAACACTCACCTTTGAAATAACTGCACAAACTTGAAGGAGATAAATCCTCATCATGGATGAGCTTCCTTTATAGGAAAAGTATTCATCCAACTGATAGTACACTGTCCCTTCTCTGATCTCAATTGGGTCTCTATATGAACTGACATGCATTAGTTATCCATGAGGGAATACTGAGTTATCTGAAAATAATAATTGTCACATGCATGCAAGCATCAACAAACTATCTCTCATTAATTTAATAACTTGTTAAATTAATCTAACTCAACTTCACTAAGCTAAACTAAGTCAATTGATCCTCTAAATATAGAACTCATCCTTAATTCCTCAATTAGTGGATCAAATCAAGGACACATTCCCCAATGAGTGGAGAAATAATCGCATGTTCTCACAAAGTCTTCAAGTTTGCTTTTCCTTAACTAATTAACTCATGTAGAGTTAATTAATTAATATTCAAACTGCTGGTAAGACCAAATTTGAGTTTTATTTCCTATTTTATACCAAGGACTGTCTAAAAATAGGAATCCAACTTGAACTGCTAAAAATAGAACTCCTATTTTTAGCACTTCCATTTTTCATTCCCTATTGCCCAATCCAGTATTGATGCCCAAACTACTATTTTTAGCAATTTCTTGTTGCCAATTTTCAACACTCCCTCTTAAGAAGAAAGGCTTCCTCTTGAACCTGATCTTGTACCTCTCGAATGTTCTGCATGCAACACATCTACCAAGTGTGGTTGCTCCAACAACTCTTGGAACAAAAAAAACTCCTAGTTGACCTCTCTGTTGGGCTAGAAACATACTCTGATGCTGAAGCTCTACCTGTTGCTAACAAGTGCTCCCTCTCTGACCTTTGCGCTATTGCAACATCTCCATGCATCTCGTACCATTGCACTTTTCTCTGTGCTACCCTGCATTGTGCAACACACTTGTGCCTCTCACATTGTTGTAGCCTGCATGCTCTGTGTTATCTTGGGATTCCCTACACCATAGCTCTCTCTGCCACTCCATCCAAATCTGTCTTTACCTAATCAATCAATTCCTACTACTCCACATCAAGGCTACCGTAGCAAGGTCTCATCCAAGAGGTTGGGAACCTCAAGGATCCTTCCCCTCCTCCTTGGGATGATCACTCCACATTGCCCCACCTCCTACCTGGAGGTACGGCTGCATGTGATCCCTCTGCCCACCTGGCTCGAAGTTTACCCCTATTGGAGGTCTCTGCATGAGTAGATGTCTCTACTCAATCTCCTCTCATCTTCCCTTGTTGTGGCTACTCCATAACCTCCGAAAGTTGCTGCACCAATCATGGCTCCTGCATAATTGTCTGGGACTTCTTCTTGCTCTGCATGTTGAGAGGTAATTTACTCTCTCTCTCAACCACCAAGTATCTAACCCTTTTCTTGCTCCTCAAGGCTTTGCATGCATCTTGTACCTCAAGTGCATATAGGTTCTTGGCTAGCACACCAATTTATTTCCACTTTTCCATCGTCACAAAATTTTCCAGAAAAAGAGCTGATTTTAAATCAACGATATCAACCTCACCCGAACTCCGATTCAATCGATTTTTTTTTTATTTTGGATATTTTTCCACAAGGAATCCAAATCTACTATATATTTCTAAAAAATTTGTACAGAAATTTTCATATCTGCTCTAAAAACTCTTGGCCCAAAACTCAAAACTTTGAAATCTCCTCTCAATATATTGTTCTCTCTTTGATCACTTGTGCTCCGATACCATGTAGAATTTTATAGAATTTTTCTACAAATTAGTCATTTCTGATACCATGTAGAAATTTCGTAGAATTTTTATACAAATCAACTAGCTCTGGTACCATGTAGAATTTTGTAGAATTTTTCCTACAAATCAACTAGCTTTGATACCATGTAGAACGTTTTCTACAAATCACCTAGCTCTGATTCCATATAGAAATTTCCCACCTATAGATCAACATGGTAATGCAATGTATTGAAGAAAAACACTTGATCTAATTCTACAAACAATTTAGTGGAAGCTTAATCAACCATGAGCAACATCAATAAGAACAAATATAATTGATAAGAAGGAATCAATCACACATAACATAGAAGAATTCACCCGGGGAAAGCACCTCCCTAAAACCCCGTCTCTGTATTATCATACAAGTAGAAATATAGTCCGGATTACACAAAGCCTTAGCTTGGAAGCTATCCAGTTCTCAGTACAATCCCTCTAATGCTCATAGACAGTCAACGGTTTCTCACAAACCTTCTCCTTTGCCCTCCAAGCCTCCTATTTCTAAGCACAGCTTTTCCTAGATCCTGGAGGTGAAACTTGTGTGATTCTCACCTCACACACAACACTGACCTCTGGAATAACCGAACAAACCTGAAGGAGATAAATCCTCATCATGGATGAGCTTCCTTTATAGGAAAAATATACATCCAACTAATAATACACTGTCCCTTCTATGATCTCAACTCGGTTTCTGTCTGAACTAACATGCATCAATTATCCATGAGGGAATACTCATTTATCTGAAAATAATAGTTGTCACATGTATGCAAGCATCAACAAATTGTATCTCATTAGTTTAACAACTTGTTAAATTAATCTAACTGAACTTGACTAAGTTAAACTAAGTCAATTGATCCTCTCAATATAGAACTCATCCTTAATTCCTCAATCAGTGGAGCAAATCAAGGACACATTCCCCAATCAGTGGAGAAATAATTGCATGTTCTCACAAAGACTTCAAGTTTAATTTTCCTTAACTAATTAACTCATGGAGAATTAATTAATTAATATTCAAACTGTTGGTAAGACCAAATTCGAATTTCACTTCCTATTTTAGACCATGGACTCTCTAAAAATAGGAATCCAACTTGAACTACTAAAAATAGAACTTCTATTTTTAGCACTTCCATTTTTCATTCCCTCTTGCCCAATCCAGCACTAATGCCCAAACTGCTATATTAGCACTTCTATTTTTAGCAATTTCTTGTTGCCAATTTTCAACAGTGTTTTGAGAGTTTCTTGGCTTGGACTTTGATTACCACTCAGGGAGAGACTTTCAAAATTAGGCTATGGTTGGAAGCTTCCCTTTATTATTTAAATAATATACAACTGTTGGTTCATCTTCCCAAAATATATATGTTGATGTATGTATCAGCTTAGCATTCCTTAATTAGTTAAGTAGGTTATTATTGGATTTTCTATTAGTTTTGGCATGCTTTGTTGTCTCTTGATCACTTGTGTAGGTACATAAGCGTTGAAAGAAGCATGAATAATTCTGTGACACAAATGGTTCAAGGCTCTCAACAAAGGAAATCATAATAGCATCAGAGCGAGGTAGGCCATCTCTCTCATTCTACTTTTCAATTATAATCTAGGAAGATGTCTAGTTGATTGTCACTTCACTTACTAGACACACTCATTGGCTAGAGGGATCATCTCTGTACGTAGAGAGGATTAACCTTGTCAACAATCATCAAGCATGGCAAGGAAGTCATGTAAGAACATAGGCCAGGCCACTTCACCTTCACCATCATACGTGAATTCAGACAAGAGATCAAAAGAATCCCTCGTGATGTGGAGAGGTTCGCATGTTAAAGACATCGTGGAGGGACGAGTGTAACAGGATCCATGATAGATGTGCAAAGTTTCAAAATAGGAAGACAGGACACAACTTGTCATGTGGCCCTCCTTCTAGCACCACAAATGTTGACAGTGCTAGAGCCGCCAACGTGTCAGGGGATCTCCCCCATAAGAAGTCCCAATTAGATCTCATACCGTTTGGTGTAGGAGTCTTAGCAGTGAGTCATATGATATCACCTTGACTACAATTTTGCACAGAGGCAAGTAAGATGTCCCTATTGGTAGCAAGGGTGTGACAGCTGCGACGGGTCAAGGAAGGTGCATGAAGGGTTCTACCACATGCAAAGTGGAGTGAGTGCGCCCCTTGGAAACATGTGATATCAAGCATCTTAGAAGGGAGCACACGATCAAAGATGCATCACAAGATGGAAATGAAGTTAGTGAGTAATCAAAAGTGATGGTTAAACTAATAAGCACATTTCAATAAGATTGATACATACTTATACAGAATAGTCCATACATGCATGCGTACGAAAACATATACATATATCATTTAGAGTAAACAAGATAGTTGGAATACAATACGACATATGAATGAAACATGATGGATCTGTTATATGAAGAAGTGTAAGTTTTAGTCATATAATACATCCATATCCAACCACTAGTTCCAATAGCAGAACATTACAGTCACAACCGCCTTCTCCTCCAAAGAAGCTAATGGAAATACTAAGATGGGGGTGAATCAATATTTCTTTTCAATCGTTAATTTGATTAGTTAGATCACTTATATCTAGAACACAAAATGAACAATAAGAATAAATGCTTTTATTAATTTCTTCAATAAATCAAGTACAAAATATGTAGGGCTCCAACCCTAGGTGAAGATACTAATCTTCAATCTCCTAGGCTCCAACCTATATTTGCCAAGCACCGACTTGGACTTAGAAGGCTCCAACCTTGTCAATTTTGAGGCACCAACCTCAAGGTCTCCAATCCTATATCTGGTTCACGCTTCGACCTAGTTTCTTGAGGACTTTGATGCTCTAGGGCTTCAACCCTATCTTATCCAAGGCACCAAGCTTAAGTTTAGGAGCACCAACTCCAAGGACACCAATCCTATATTTTCCAAACACCAATCTAGACTTTCCAAGGCACCAACTCCAAGGGCTCCAACCCTATAGCTTCACTTTGTCAAGGTATCTTTGGTTATACTTCACGACTCCCAATGTTTTCTTCAGCAAGCCCTATCAATCTTTACCTACGCTTTCACTTAGTCTCCATGTCACATCATCAATGGCAACCTTTTTCTTCACATCAAGGTGTCACCACTGCTCTTCATGTTCCCCAAATAAAACTTCTTCAAGGTCACCTCATAATGGCTTCAATGCATCATGGTCTTCAATGATCTCCACAACTATTCAATATGTTGCTTCACAAATTTCTCCTAATCTACCCTATTCTATTCTCAAGGGAAGACTTCAACAAGCTCTATTTTTCCAATCCCAATAAATCAACGCTTCGACCATGACAACTATGACAACTTCGAGGACAATAGCTTCAACCACGGCAGCTATCGCAACTTCGACCATGACAACTACAACCACTTCAAACATGAAAACTACGACAGCTTCAACCATGGCAACTATGGCACCTTCAACCATGGCAACTACGATAACTTTGACCACGACAACAATGGCAGCTTCGACCATAGCAACTATGGAAGCTTCAACCATGGCAACTACAGTAACTACGGCAACTTTGACCATGACAACTACGGTAGTTTCAACCACAACAACTATAGAAAATACAGTAGCTTCGACTGAGATTTTATGCCCAAATGAAATTATCCCTTTTTTTCGTCCTAAACAATATTTTCCTTGTTCTCCTCAGCCTTCTCTCTTCTATTATACTTTGTATCTCTTAATTATTTCCTGAAGTACTGATCAAAATGAAGTGTTTAGACATATTTTTATATATATTTCATTTATAACTGAACGGACACATCTATTTGAAGTGAGGCTGACTAGTATGACTGAGTGTAGGACGACACACTGCTACGAATAATTTCCTTAGCTTAAAAATTCAATATCTCACAAACTATTGGGTGTTTCGAGGCAAATAAAGGCTCATTGGAAAGAGGAAAAAATCCTCTTTAAGATGGTATAGCATCCATTTTCAAAGGATGCCTCCAAGGTGTCAAAAATATTTTTTCTTTCTGATTGTCCTTAACTTTTATGCATAAATAGTTTGGGACAACACGAGGAATGTTTGGGACACCATGGCTTCTTCATTGTTATCAATGTCATCATAGGATCATAGTCATTATGTAAGAATGAAAAATCCATGTAGCATGACGTATAAACAATGTCATGATATAATAGTGCAGTCATAGTGCAACATCATTAGGATAACTCTGAAATAATCTTCCAACCATCAAATGATCTCCAACCATGTTATCAATACCTCATCTAATGCCACCATCAATTGTGGTCATTCATCAAGAATATGACATCATCAAATGTAGTCCTCCATATGTCATCAAGGACTTCTAAATAATTGGCACTTGGCATTTCTTAAGACTTCTTCATTAGTGACTTGACATATTAATTGATGACATTCTTATGAAACAAGAGCTATGACATCGTCATTTGGAACCAGGCATTTCAACAATATTTTCCATCTCGGCTAGTGCAATATTGACATTAATGACAACCTAGATTAATAATCTCCCCCTTTGTTATTGATGGCAATATTCTTGCCATTTCAACATTCTCTCCCCCTTTGACATCAATGGAAAACGGGGTGCCCAAGTACTCCCCCTGTCAAGCTGCTTCTTTTCTTTACGAATAGTAGTTCTTCATAGGTACTTTCATCCCCCTTTCATGGTGCTCTTCTTTCTGGTAATGTGGTCCATGATAGATGTGCTTAAATTCCTTCATGTGATGAACCAACTCCCCCTCATGAAATATTACCTGCTACTGATCAAGTGGAAGAGATCTTCAATAATAATCCATTGGATGAATAAGGATTATATTCTTTAAGGAGTGTTCCTGAGAGATGATCTATCAAAGAATGATTGTCCATATAGCTCGTCAAGGACTTCATAAGACTCATTCACGGATCGCTTCTGTAAGAATTCCCAATCATCATAATCTCCTCCTAACTGTATGCATGGTCTTCCTTTTGGTAGAGTTTCCCCATAAAATGCTTAGATTGTCCATGATCAAGTCAACAACATGTGTTGTTGGCTAGAGAGTTCAAGATATTTTCGGATTGTATTTTCTTCCTTCTCCATACTTGTGTAAGTTTCTTTTCTAGCATAGTTCTATCTTGAGAAGGTGCCCAAGTTAAGTTACAATTACGTGCCATTGTCCAATGTTATGACACTTGAAGCACTCTATGTTTTTCAGGAATAAGAATTCATGACTTCTTGCAAAATTGCTTCTCGGATATTGATGGGGAAAATTATAATTATCTTTGTTATATTCCTTGCAATCTTTTGCCATGTGCCCAGAGTTTGTACAAGAATAGAAATAACCAAGAAATATACTTTGGTACCTAGTAGAAGAGGGTTTCTTTGATGTACTTCTAAAGTCTTTTTGCCTTGGGATCCTTTGATGATAACCATTTCTTCTTGCATCCTTGACACCATCTGCATTTCTTCTTGGAGAAAGGTTTCTTCCATAGTTGTCTTGACTCTCCTCCTTCCCTTTGTTAGAAATGGGAGCATCAACATTTCTTCTAGGCTTCCTCACATCCTTTTTGTTTGAAGCATTAGGGTTTGCATCATTATTTTTTGAGGATTGACCTGCATAGCCAAGACCCAATTTATCAAGGGGAGACCTTTGATGATTTAAGATGTCATCTAGGGTTTGAGAGCATTTCAAGTTCATATTTAGCAAATCAACTTCCTTTTTAAGAAAGACAATTTCTTATTTCAACTTTTCACAATCTTCATATTTCATAACTAGTTTCTTCTTCATTTCTTCATCATCTTGGTTGCTTCACACAATTGGGCCTTAAGAGAAGTGATTTCTGATTTTAACTTGGTGATGTCATCATCCTTTTCTTCTATTTGGGATATCATGGTGTTTCTCTCCTTTTCTGCTTCATCAACTTGTCCTTCTATGAATGTCAAATCTTCCATAACCTTCTCATCTCCTTGTGCTTGTTTCCTTGCTTTTTCTAGTTGAGATCTAAGGGAGGAGACCTCTTCCTTGTATTGACCAATCTTCACTTCAAGTTTTTTAAAGCTTTTATGCCTCTGTTCAAGGTGCCTTGACAAGCTATCTTCCCATTTCTTTGCCTTATCCAATTAATTTGTCATGGATATGACTTCTTCATGATCCTTTCTCTTTTTTTGATGAAATTCTTCCTTAATCTTGGTGATCTCCTCATCTCTTTCATGTACTTGATGCTTGACAAGGTCAACTTCCTTCCTTGTATTGTCCTGGTCACCAACTTGCACTTTCTTGTTAAGTTCCTCATTTTCCTTTTTCAAATTGTTAATCTCTTCCATGGTAGCCATAAGTTTAGTGAGGAGATCTTCTTCAAATATTTTTCATTCTCTTTTCTTGGTCTTCTTTAGTCTTGATGTTATCACTCTTATCTTCACCTTCCTTTATGGGCTCTAGATTTCCTTCTTGTTTTCCTTCATTTTCTTGACTAGAGATCATTGTCATTGCTCCTTTTGAGTGAGAATCATGAATTTTATCCCATATGTCTTTTACCGATGAACATTTTTCAAAATTGGCCTTCATAGTATCAGGTAGCCCATTCAAGATTGCTTTCATTGCTCTTTTATTATGTTCCTTGGAGTCTCCATCCATCATGCTATCAAAAATCACCGATTTCTAGAATTCAATGCTTTGAGTCTTTAAGAAATTCCTCATTCTTGTCTCCCATATATCAAAATTTCCATTGAACAATGGAGCCTTCATAAATTAATTGACTTCAATTTTGGTGGTTGAGGGAGACACATATTTAAGAGGATTGGAGACTTTCTTCCTTGGCTTCTCCATTTGTGTTCTAATGATCAACCTTCAAGCTATTAGGCTTTCAGTGTAGGTACTATCTCTGATACCAATTGTTGGAAACACTAAGAGGGGGGTGAATCAATATTTCTTTTCAATCATTACTTTTACTAGTTAGATCACTTATATTTAGAACACAAAACGAATATTAAGAATAAATGATTTTACTAATTTCTTCTATAAATCAAGTACAATATATGTAGGTTTCCAACCCTAGGTGAAGACACTGATCTTCAATCTCCCACGCTCCAACCTGTATTTGCAAGCACTGACTTGGACTTCCAAGGCTCCAACCTTGTCAATTTTGATGAACCAAACTCAAGGGCTCCAACCCTATATCTGGTTCAAGCTCCAACCTGGTTTCTTGAGGACTCTGATCCTCTAGGGCTCCAACCATATCTTATCCAAGGCATCAACCTTGAGTTTAGGAGCACCAACTCCAAGGAAACCAATCCTATATTTTCCAAGCACCAATTTCGACATTTGGACTTTCCAAGGCACCAACCTTGTCAATTTTCAGGCCCCAACCCCAAGGGCTCCAACCCTATAGCCTCACTTTGTCAAGGTATGTTTGGTTATACTTCATGACTCCCAATGTTTTGTTCTACAAGCCTTATCATTCTTTAGCTACGCCTTCACTTAGTCTCCATGTCACATCATCAATGCCAACCTTGTTCTTCCCATGAAGGTGTCACCACTGCTCTTCATGTTACCCAAACAAAACCTCTTCAAGGTCACCTCATAATGGCTTCATTGCACCATGGTCTTCAATGATCTCCGCAAATCTTCAATATGTTGCTTCACAAAGTTCTCCAACTTTGCCCCATTTTATTCTCAAGGGAAGACTTTAATAAGCTCTATTTGTCCAATCCCAATAAATCAACACTTCAACCATGAAAACTTTGACAACTTCGACCACGACAGCTTCAAGCATGGTAACTATGGCAAATTTGACCACGATAACCATGACAACTTCAACCATAGAAACTATGGTAGCCTTAACCACAGAAACTACGACAGCTTCAACCACGGAAACTATGGCAGGTTCGACCACGGAAACTACGACAGGTTCAACCACGGCAACTAGGGCAGCATCGACCATGGCAACTATGGCAGTTTTGACAACGACAACTATGGAAAATATGGGAGCTTCGACCAAAATTTTATGCCCAAACATAATTATCCCTTTTTTTCGTTCTAAACAATAGTCTCCTTGTTCTCCTCGACCTTCTGTCTTCTCTTGTACTTCGTATATCTGAATTCTTGCCTAAATTGCTGATCAAAATGACGTGCTTAGACATCTATTTATAGAAATTTTGTTGATAACTGAAGATACACGTCTATTTGAAGTGAGGCCAACTTGTATGATTGAGTGTAGGTCGGCTCACTACTAGGAATAATTTTCTTAACTTAAAAATTCAATTTCTCACCAACTATTGGGAGTTTTGGGGAAAATAAAAGTTCATTAGAAAGAGGAAAAAATCCTCTTTAAGATGGTCTAGGATCCATTGTCAAAGGATGCGTCCAAGGTGTCAAAAATCATTTTTCTTTGTGGCTTTCCTTAAATTTTATGCATAAAAAGTTTGGGACAACATGAGGAATTTTTAGGATAGCGTGGCTTCTTCATTATTTGGCTTCTTCCTTGTTATCAATGTCATCATAGGATCATAGTCATTATGTAGGAGTGTAACATCCATGTTGCATGACGTATAAACAATGTCATGATATACTAGTGCAGTCATAGTGCAACATTATTAGGATAACTCCAAAATAATCTTCCAACCATCAAATGATCTCCAACCATGTTATCAAGACCTCATCAAGTTCCATCATCAATTGTGGTCATTCATCAAGAATATGACATCATCAAATGTAGTCCTCCATATGTCATCAAGGGCTTCTAAATACTTAGCACTTGGCACTTCTTAAGACTTCTTCATTAGTAACTTGACATATTAATTGATGACATTCTTATGAAATAAGAGTTATGACATCATCATTTGGAACCAGACATCTCAAAAATATTTTCCATCTCATCTAGTGCCATATTGACATCAACGACAACCTAGATTAACAGAAATATACTAGCTCCGCACAATGGAGAAGCCAAGTCTCGTTACAATACTATCCAAGCTTTGTCTAAGATACACCTATTGGAAGCTTGGCTGACCAAAAGCCTATACAATGAGTTATTAGGGACTATATATAGCAAAGGGTGGGGTGGCCCTTAACATTCCCCTTTGTGACAGTTCAACTACCCTCATGACCCTTCATCTACTCTATGACTGTAACATCGAACTATCGACACTTGAACTTACACTTGACAAGGCATTACATACAATCTGCACATGTACCCATGTGAGACAAAATAGGTTTGAGCAAGCCATGCAAGACATCACTATGACTCAGACAATTGTGAGAAGACCAGTTCTTCAACATCCTCATGGTGGTTGATAGTAGTGAACGAATGCCAAGCTTAGTAGTCTGAGATGGTGTCATGTACTCTAAGATGACATCTTTCTAGAAATGAACTCTTACCTCAATAGCATTTGGGTACACCACTCATCCAGTGTTGCCTTCTTGAACTCTACTAGGGAAGATGCTATAACCAATTCTTCTCCTTGCTTGGTCATCTATAGCTCCTTAGCCATTCGCTTGTTCTCAGCTATCAGGAAGTGAACACTTGAGCTAGTGTCTTTGGCATATGATTTGGTACCATCGGCCAATGTTACTGGATGTTTGCACACGTCAGACATGATCACTCATTCCTCAAACTGCCTAGGAGATGTGTGATCATCCGAAGTCAACAGTCTGCAAGATTGTACAACTCTATGTTGGGAATCATCGAATGAGATGTTGTGCATCTCTCCCTTAGAATTGTCTCCTTTTTCACTTGGGACTTGCTCCTCTTCTCGATGTGGTGAAGCTAGTGGGTTGACCTCTTGGTGGTGAGGAATGAGGTCGATGTCTTGCTCTAACTCTTGTTGCTCCATGTCCGTATACATTTGCTCAAGTGCTTGTTTAGTCTCTCGAGCAAAGTCCTTCTACTGTGATTGTTCACTTGTCTTCCTGATGCCAACTGTTCAAATGAGTCAACTACTTGTATGAGCGCAGTTTCATATGTATGTACATGTTGTGTCCCTTGATGTACCTGTTCCTTCTGTGCTTCCTTCTCGAGTCTGCACAACTCCTGTTCCTTCCAAAGTTGCTCCTTCAACTCATGCAACTCCTTCTCTATTTCCTCCATTCTCCATTTTTCTCTTCGCCTTTGTGTGTTTGTCTTTTCACGTGGTTGCCTCTTCACCTCTATTACCAAGGTTGTTTTTTGCATAAGTGGGTTTTCTTGGAACTTGCAACTTTGTTCCTCCTCCATGTTGTTGACAATCTTCCTCTTACCCTTGTCACACACTGGTGTGCTTACGTTTACTTTTGGTGCTGCTGGTCCTCTCCAGGATGATGCTTCACAGTGCTTCGCTAACCATTCCACATTGAGGCAATCCAGTTCATTAAGTCTAGAGAAGTCATGACAATATCTCCATGGGTCTTCCTCTGCCCAATGAAATGCCTCATGGATCCAGGTTAACTATACTATCATGTAGTGGTCTTTCACAAGACAATATGGGTCATACGGATTGTAACTTCGGGCGTCGAATGGATATTTCTTCATCTCCTCTTCTTCAACATCCACATGCTTGAAATTTTGTATCTCGTATAACCTGATTAGTAATGGAAGAGCAGGCCAAGTTACCTTCTTCTTCTGGTACAGCCTAGCTGATAATTGTGTCGAGATGTGATATGGTACTTCTTGCATGATGAGTTTGTGCAAGGCGAACTTCGGTAGAACATGTGGAGGTTTCTCCACGCTGTACATCCATATGAAGGTGTCAGATGGTTAGGCATACCAATCTACTATATCGATCAGTGCCTCCATTGTTTCCTTTGACATGCAAGTTGGCTCCTATTCAAATGTCATCTTATACACCAGGGTGACAAAATGATCAAACAACTGTGTCATAACTCCTCTGAAGCTGCATTCGGACAACACCTTACAATAAGTGTTCACAGAGGTCTTTTTCGATGTCCATGCCCACTTCAAGCCCGTAAACTCCTGATGGGAATAGATTGCATCCAAGATGTAGGCAAACATGTAGACTTCTGCTTACATACCTGTGGGTGGGTGTTGAGCCCTTGTTACCTGTTCCTTCAGCTGGTGAGCCAAATTTTCACACTATTAGCATGCTTTTCCTTGTCTGGCTAGTTGGTCCGATGCAATCATCCAACTCTGTTGGAAGGATTCCATGCTCTTACAAACGATATGCAAAGATGACCAAGTATTGATACACCTTCCACAGTATCTTTGTCTTGTAGACCTATTTGGTGTCATCCTGAATTTAGTTGGCTCCTTCACTGAGTTCTTCAAGACATCTTTAGAGTTATCATTTTTGTTGGCGATGATGAAGGGAGTCTCCATGGTGATCACGGGCTTCGACATATGATACATCTGTTCATAATCCTATATCCTGAAGGAAGAAATCTTTGTCTCACTGACGTTGTTCAATGTCATCGTCTCGGGATCAGTGTTTGAGACAATCCAATGTATCATGTCCATGCATGGAGAGCATGGGATACTTGCATGCAATCCGGTACAAGCTGGACTTTTGAATGTTCAGATAGACTTGGCAGTATTTGAGGTCTTCCCAAAATGTTCCTGCAAATGCATCATTGACCTCTTTCCATTTCAGCTTGATGTCCTTGTCTACAATGAACTTGGTGTCTTCATAGATCGGTAAACTTGTAAACACTCGCACAACTGCTGCTCCAGTGGCACTTCCATCAATGTCATTTGATCCTTCTCTCTTGGAGGGCATTGATCCTAAACTGTTGAGAGGCAGACAAACACCTTCTAGATCTGGAGACATAGAGACATGTATGGAATGAAATATGTTAGCTAAAGCTAAAGAAAACTTCAGGAATGACATGCAACATACCTCGGTATTGACTGGCACAGATTGCACAATGTTTCCTAGGAGGCTAGGAGACTGGCTACTAGAACTACACAAAAGGCAGTCTGGGCTACTCGGAGGCTAGTTGGCTACTGGAATTGTGCAATTTGCAATCAAGGCTGGCCTGCTAGCTACTAGAATTGCGCAATGCACAATTTCTTCTGGAAATGGTTGTAGGCCTAGTGAATGCATCGCACAATTTTCTAGGCCAGCAGTCACTGGCCCTCAGAATTACGTAATGCAATACTGGAGGATAGTCACTAGGAAGAAATGCACATTTTCTCAGAGGAAGGCAGAGCCTTCCCTCTCGATATTGCGAAATGCTATCTTGGTGAGGCAGAGTCTAGGCCAAGGTTTCCTAGACCTGCCAATAGGAATCTGGAAGAAAATGTGAAGGTGAATACATGGCGATACTGAGTGTAACCAAGAGTGAAATATCGTGCATGCAAACAGTGAATGGAAGATTCAGAAAATGGAACAACATGCATGTGTGTGAAGTGAGTCACCGGATTGGCGACCATTCATGCAAAATAGTGTCATGCATGTGAAAAGTGAGATGCTAATGAAAACTAAAATAGTGTTAGCACAAGCTAATAGCATGCAAACGACAACAAGCATTCATATAAATCAGGCAAACATCACTCACACAAGCCAAAACATAGAAAGCGACAAAAATGTTGCAAAAGACAAGTTAAGAGGACTTACCTGAAAATAGCTGAGATGGATGTGTCAAAGACTCCTAGATGTGTTGTGGGATGTCAATGCTCCAAGATCAATGTGAATAAGTGATCTCTGAAGAGTCAAATAAATAAGTTTGAGGCTCAGATGTGCATGCCACAAATCTAGGAGAAAGCAACACCTCGAGGAAAGATTCTAAAATGATCTTTGCATGTAACCTCTAGTTGGTAAAAATGTCTCTCTAAAATCTAGGGATGCTTTTTGCTACTTCGGCAAAATGTAGCCCATTCATGCAAGTCAATTTTTCTCGATCCCGGGTGGAACCGATAAACCCAATGGCACATGCAACAGCTTGTTTGACTGAAGGGAAAATTTGTGTGTTTCTAGGAGGGAGATGGGCTGGCTGCCAAGAAGGATTGCACAATTTTTGAGCTGAGCAGTTCTGTTGGGATAGATTGCGCAATTTTTTCAGCGAAGGTTGACAGGCACAATTGCTCAATTCTATAGCCTAACATGCTATGAGTAAGGATTGTGCGATTTCTGGAGGGAAAGATGGTTCCCCTCAAGAATTATGCAATTTCTTGAGGGAGCTACTTAGCCCGCAACTAGACAAAGTATGGAGAAGTAGCCTATGACGGGGATGCAACAGGCTATCATGCATAGGTTGTCATGCTGCTCGAAAACCATTGAAGCTTGTGTTCTTGACACGGAAAGAGATGTTGCTAAGGATGGTTGGTAGGGAGGCTCTAAAATGAAGCTAAGGAAAAATTTTGGAGGGTGGTTGTAGCTGCTACAACAGGTGGTCATTGAAAAGTTGAGAAAAGTGGCTCATTTTGTAGCAAACAAATCCACCAATTTAGCTAGTGATGTGGCTCAAATATTCATAAAGGATATTGTGAGGTTGGATGGAGTTGTTGTTATAACTCTAATAATTATTTTGAAGTAAAAAGAAAGAAAAACCAAAGGTAACCACAAACTGCTTTTGGAGATCAGGACCTAGCCTTCCTGATGCTCAGAGAGGGATCTCCCTTTAAAATTTAACTTTGTTTTAGTTAAGATGTTTTTAGGCTAGTTATGATTGTTCAAGGGGTTTTTGATTTGTATTTGAGATTTGGTGGTGTGATCTTAGACAGATGGATAGAATTATGTCTTTTAAACCATTGGGCAATGGAGTCAAACATTAAGGAAGCAAAACTGGATTAACTAACTAAAGGGAATGTCCAAAGGGAAAGATAGCAAAGTGTTTTTCAGATCTTTGAGACAGAGGGGTGAAAGGTTTTCACTACGGGTGGGAGTGAAATTAAGGGTTCTCAGACCGAATAATGAATGATGAATGAATGGATAATCGAGATCAAAGGGCAATTAAGAATCCTCTAACTTGGATATTGAAGAAATCAATCTAAGCCAAAGAGCAATTAAGATTTATTTAATTTATACATCATAAGAAAAGATTTAAATGTATAAGTATTAAGACAGAGTGTATTTAAACAAGTTCTAAAATATTATTTCAGTTATAACATTTAGATTTGAAAAAACATTAAGGATTATTAATAAATTGAGAAAAATAACAATAACACATGACAATACTTGTCTGAAATTTTCTTAACACATGAATCCTTTGAAATTTCTAATCTTTATTTATCAATCCAGCTTGGTGGCTCAACAAATGATACAATAACCCTATAGGTTTTCTAATAAAAAAGTCTATAGAAATGTCTAGTAGAATCCACACCACATACTTCGAATTTTGAATTATTTATACAAATGGAGTTGCAAAATATTTGAAACCGTATTCAAAGCTAATCTAGGAAAAAAGAAATATATTCATGTAAGAAGATAGAGACAACTATTGAACTGTTTCATGTTGTCCCTTTTATTTTGGTTATGCTGGCTTTGATCTTTTGCCCTTTAATCTGCTTTGTTCTTTGATCCTTCACGCTGGATACTTCATTTACTTTAGCCTTTCATCTGATACACTTTGAATCTGATGATATGTCAACATCCTTTTACCATGCTATTTTACTTTTGTTGTATATTAACCTTTTCACTACATATTTCTATATTAAATCAGTTAATTTCTCCCATGTTTCAACATCAGGTAATTGGATTTTTAGCATCTTTCTATATTTTTCATTTGCCTTAGTGTATTTGGAAAAAGTAGGCTTATTGATAAACAAGTGTTTTACCTCATGCTGAGGTAAAACAAGTTTTCAAATGTTTGGTAGAGTACCTTTCCTATTTGAAATTCCTTCATTGATGATGTATTTACCTAATATTTTGCTACCCCTCTGATTTTATTTTTGTAATCCTCCTGTGTCATCAACTTATCATTTATCACTAAGGGATTGGGTAATCCCTTTTCTCTCAAAATCTATAACTTAGCCATAAATATGTCAATGGCTAGTTGCATATTCTAACACTTATCCTCCAAGTTTTGCATCAAGTTCCTCTTGGAGAGGACCTTTTTCACCTCAAAAATTGTCTCTATTTTGTCCTCTATTTCCAATTCCTGCAGCTCATACTTATTCTTGGTGTTAAGGAATTGGATAATTCTGGTAGCCTCTTCTGGCATTTGTCCTAATTCTTCTTTTACTTTCTGGATCGCCTCTATAGCCAGCTTTATCAAATCTATTTGCTTGAAAGTCACCTAAATAGATGGCCAAATATCATTGACATAGTCAATGATATTGGACCATAGTTCTTCCTTAACTTGCCTAAGTGGTTCTTTCATTGTTAAGTCCTTTTCTAGGGCTTTCAATCTTTCACTCATCCTAGTAGCCTTTTGCACTTATTCTTTGTGCATGATTTTGGCAAGCTTGTAATCAGTTTCTAGGCTTGTCACTTTCTCTTTGAGCTTATTCATCTATGTGGTTTGTATGGAAATTTCTTCCATAGCTTTAACCAATTTTCTTGCTTCTTCACCTGATGTACCTGTTTTCGATGTAGATGTTGTAGAAAGAGGTAGTGTTGTGGCCATTGGAGCTGTGGGAGCCAATGAGGTTGCCAATGTGGGAGGAATAGCTGTGGTAACTATTGGGATGACATTTAACGAGGTAGTGCCAAGATTAGTTTGTTTTAATTGGATTAAGTTGTCCAATTCCTTTTCTATATCCCTCAACTGATCATTGAGTTTAAGGACTAAGTTCGTCAACTCTTCATGCTTAGTTTGAATTTCCAAAACTTCCTGTGTCTGGGGGTGCTGCAATTAAGGTATCTTTAACTGTTTCTTGAGGGTTGCAATGTCATCATTCTTCTTTTTGATTAATTTTTTAGTAGCCTTAATGTCTTTGGGATCATATCCCAATTCAATTACCAAGTCTTACAAGGACTTGATTCTGGTGTCTTTGGCCTATGAGGAGGCATTTTCCAATTGATATTGGGCCAAAATGTTATTTAGTGAATTCTGCAACTCATGTACAACCATGGCCTTTCCTGTAAGGGTGAAGTAAATCATTTCTCTAGCCTACTTTTGAAATTCAATCTGGTCAACGGGATGAGTATCCCTTGCCAATACTTCAAATTATATCTTCTTGAAATCTGTTGATGTTCTCGATTGTTGTACAGTTAGCTTCATGAAGGACATTTGCATCTTTCCTTCCTTGATGTCAAAAGATGACATCAACCTACTTTGATTAGGGGGTGTAAGCTTGAAATACTATGCATAGGATTCCGCCTTTAGTTTATCATTTCTCATTTTAATCTCCTTGAAACTATCCTTAATGCCCCTATCTCTATTAACAGGCTTATTGAATGAGGAGACTTCTACACTGAGATGCATTTCTAAAATTCGAGTTTTCGATGTAGATGGATCCTATGTTTCTCTAGATGGAGTTGTGCCTTTACTCATGTCTAACTCAGTATCAATTATTTCTATTGAGCCTTCTGTGTCTTCTTGTTCTGAAACAAGATTGAGTCTAGGCCTTTTGCTCTAGCTAGCTTCGTACTGTACATTGGAAGTGTCCATACCTGAGCTGAAGCCTTCCTCTCTATTCCTTTTGGGATTCTTTTCCTCAGAGCAATCTGTAAAACAAGAGGGGTACTCATGGTTCCTTCTTGCTCTGGTACCTGGAGGAATGAGATTTCATCAAGTTGTTTCTCTAAATAAAACAAGGTATTTTCAACATCTACCTTTGTACTATCCTTGTCTACGAGAGTGTTTTCCAACCACTCAGATTGGTTGGCATATCTCTCTATTTCTGGTATAGGGTGATGAATTTAAGGTCCCAATTTGACCTTTTGTCTTAGTTTGGTTATAAATCCTTAAGGGTCATACCTCCACATGAAACTGTTCTTAAACTTCATTTGTTGTAGAATTTGATCTCCTTCCTCTCCTACCTCACTAGTATTGCAAATAAAAGGGCCTGACTAGTTTTTGATCTTGAACTGAGTCTTTTTCTTCACTGAGACAAAGTTGATATCATCAGAGTTCATTATCTGCATAATATTCCAGAGCAAATAACCTCATGGGGGGGTATTTGGGCAGTTTGTACGAGGCGAGTTGTTAACCATAGATTCTTATTTCGGTGTGATTTTGGTAAAGTTACCAATCTCCCAGCTTACTTTGTTTGGACAACTAGAGCACTCTATTGATTTCTTAGCTTATTCTGGGTGGAGGGATTCCTATCAGCATGGTCATGACTGGATGGACAAAAGAGTCAATGAAGTCTGTGTAGGTGTATGATGATGAATACCTGTGGAATAGTGGTGTCCAAAATATAAGAGACGTGGGTTTCGCTTTAGTATCCAGCTTTTGGATGGTGAAGGGAAATCTGTCTGACTAATAATACAAAAACATGTCGTAAAGTACAGATGAGTACTTGAATACTCTCTCATTATGCATTCTAGTAAATTGTTCATACATCCTTTCAGTTATGAACAAGGCATAATTGTACAAAGTAGCAGGAGGCTTTCCTGGGGTGAAAATGGACAGGAAGGCTAGGATGAGCTCATCAATGTATTCATCTGTGGTATAGCCAGGAATACATGATATCATGGTTACAATTTGTTTTCTCCTTTAAGAGAAAATGGCAGAAACATATGGAGGGGCGTCTGTAGGAATGTGCTTCTCCTCTACAATGAAAGTTTGGAATATTTGGGCCAATCTAGGCAAGATCAACTTTGTATACTGGTCTAACAGATCCCCAATGGAGAGTGGGGTCAGGTTTGGACCTAGTTGGACTTGCAACATTTCATTGATTGACTAAGCTATAATAGTGAACAAGACATTTTCGTCTCAGGAAATTATAGCTCTCTCACAGGGAATGTAACAAGCATGGCACAAGTGCACAATCTCAGGAATAACATGTACTTGTGGAAATTTGTATTTGGGAAAATTATACTCCAAAGGCCAATGTTAGCAGTATGGTTTAGATATCTTTCCTTACTCCAACAATGAATTGTGAGCATGAGTGTATAGGCAACTGTGTCTTTGATTTCAAAATCCTTGTCTGCTAGGGGAAGGTGGTCAAGGTCCAAATGGGGGGTTGACACTGGTCTAACATCCATGGCAACAGGGGCAACCATAATTTCATTCTTGTGGATTTGAATTTGACTTTTGCGGGTTTATATTAGAGGTTCGAAGGTAATTTGGAAGCTTTCAGAAGGGTTTTGGGTATTTAAGTTAGGCACACTCTTTAATTTTAAAGTAGTTTCAATTAATTTTACTCAATTGAATTAAAGACTGAATGTTTTCAAATTGAAAGGGTGTCTGGTAGTTTATCTTCAAATGCCTGGAATTTTGGTGAAATAACTTCAAATTGTTGTTCTTAGCAACTGCAGAAGGTTGAAAGGGCTCTCGTACAAATTGAGAGCTTGATTGGGATCTCTGCAACTTCTTTAGGAGTGAAATTGAGGTCAACTCATGATTTCAGGGTTTTAAGGTGTAGCAATGGCTTGTAGATGTCTACAAAGAAATTGATCGAAAAAGGCCAAATAGGGCTTCTGGGCATTTTTATTGAACAATGGTCATTTTTTGGCGGGCGAATTATGAATGAATATTGGGCGATTTTTTGGGTTGGGAGGGGAGGTGGTTTCCCAAGCCATCGAATCGATATATCGAGGAGGCGGTATTTTGGCGAGGTCACCCGATCTACCTTAACACTTGACACGTAGCAAATGGGGGTCTAAGCAATACTACTTTATCGGGAAGTTAAAGGTCGGATATTAGGTGAACACGATATGGCTGTGAATCGTTAGATTCATGTGCTAATGATCAGATGACAGTCGGGTGACAAATTAGCAGGGATGAAATGGGCAAAGGTTTTGGAGGGGGGGGGTCAGGGCCTTAATTAATGGTGGTTTGTGATTATTCTAGAGTTAAACATGGGATTAAATGATTAGGAAAGGTTAATGGAGGGATTATCTTAACTTTACAGAGAATTGGTGAGATAAGAGGTTTTTGTTGGGGGGATAGGCTAAAAATATAGTTTAGAGTTAAACTAAAGGGTTAATATATATGTGGATTTATTTATATATGAGGAAAAATGGTATATCGAGAGCTATATTATAAAGTTAGAAATTAATATGAACTAAAATGAGCGGAATGAAAATAATACTGAGTATAATGTAATATTTGCGCTTTTCCTTTACATACACTTATACTTAGGATAAAATCTTTTTGTGGGTATTTTGAGTGAAATGGAATTTAACATGGGGTTTTTTCCTTTTCATAGGAAAATGGAGTTTAACTTTAGGAAAAGGGGTTTTATTAGGGTAATGAAGGGAAATGAATTTTGTGAAGGAAATTCTAACACTTGATGTTCATAAGTCATTAAGCCGAGGGTCCAGTCCCACATAAAGTCAAAGAAATGCTCTGAGCCTTTATGACTTGAAGGATTTTTAGTACTAGAACGTACTTGTGGATGGGGAGATTAGTAAGTATATGGATGAAATGAATGAGGGGGAGTCAATTAAATCAACTTGTAAACCTCTGTTTTTGCTTTTTTAATTGCTCATGCATATTGAAACATATGATTAAGCATGATAAATGTTCTTTTGTCCAATGAAGTTTATACTTCAGCAACCTTTCTTATACTTACCTGTTACTTACCCTAACATTTTTTTCCTTCACTTATTTGGATGCATTTAGGCTAGTAAACCCTTTTCTTTCCTTTTCTTTTATAAAGCAATCTATCTACTTCTAACATTATATCTTCCAAGGGCTCACATTAAGCTGATGAGCCCCTTTTATTTTCTCTACCTATCTAATGATCTGGTGAGATTAAGCTGTTTGGTCATATTTTATTCTCTAACTATAAACATAAAATTCAGAGCATGCAATAGTCAAGATTAAAAAGCTTGACTACCATGGGTTGTGGCATGTATGACAAGCTGCACACAACCATTATTTGCAGAAGAAGTAAAATAGTAGTGGCATTTAGACTTGCACACTCTCATGATCTATTTTTGTGTTTGAGGTTAATATATTTTCATTTTTTGACCTTTTCTTATTCTTTTTGTCCTTTGATATTTCTTTTAGGACACACCCTCTTTACATTTTTTGATTTCTAATATGGAAAAAAATTGCAGAAAGCAAAGGTATGTACAATATTACAAGAGTTACTCTCAACGAATTCAAAATTATAAATGCTATCACTATAGGACTCTAAAAGTGGCTCCACATGGGGATGCAATTTCTTAGTGAAATGTCAAGAACTATAAAGATCAGTAGCCTTTGAATTGTGGCTGAAGTTACCTTCCAAATTGTCCTTTTGTGAATCTGCATTATTGATACTTATGACAGTAAATGTTTCAAAGCTTAGGGCCTTATCTCTGAGCTTCAATTTTATAGGATTACTCTCCTATCCAATCTACACTCTGCAATGTTATGTACAATGATTCAAACTAAAGTGAACTATTGTAAGTCAGTGGAAAAGTAATGCTTCAACACCCTACCATTAACAGGTCCTCCTGGTAGATCTGATCCATCTATTTTTCTCAAGAAAAAGGCATTGTTGCCTCTTTAGCCATAAATGACAAAAGGCCCTTGCCACAAAAAATAAAATTTTCCATGCTTGCCTTTGTCTTCTCTCCTTGAATCCTACTTAAGGACTTTGTCTCCTATGTGAAAATCATCTGCTTTAGTCTTTTTATCAAAGACTCTCTTAATCTTTTCCTGGACTATTTGTGATTTTCCATATACTTCTTCTCTAGTCTGATGTAGGTGTATGGTCTAATTTATTCTTCTTTGAATATCATTTGGTTCCACCTATAATTCCTGGAGGATATTCATGACTAGCACTCCCAAGGATGATGGTAAAACTGCATCCATCCTATAAACCAACTCATAAGGTGATGTTCCAATAGACTTCTTAGTAGCCAGTCATTCTACCCATAAGGCATTGACTAACTTCTTGTTCCATGTATTTTTATTGTCTTCCAGTAACTTTTTGATAATATTGACCATAATTTTGTTGGATGACTCTGCTAGTCCATTACCTTGAGGGTAATAGGCTATGGAATGGCCAAGGGTGATGTGGTATTTGTTATAGAAATCTATTATTCTTTTGGATTTAAAGCTTGATGCATTATCAGTAATGAGCTTTTCGGGACATCCAAATCTTGAAAGGATATTATTCTCTAGGAAGGTGATTATGATAGTGTCTATGGCTTGCCTAGAAGGTATGGTATCTATCCATTTAGTAAAATAGTTTGTGGCTATCAAAATCCACTTATGTTGAGCTGAGGATGCGGGGTGTATTTCTCCAATGAAATCTAACCCCCATTGTTGAAATGGAATCTCAGTGGAAATTGGTTTAAGAGAGAAGCATAAAAGTTTTCTCTTTCCCTCAAAAATCTAGCATTTATGATAGGAGGTCACATGTTTTTTAACATCTTCAAACAAAGTAGGCCAATAAAAACTAGCCCTCAGAATCTTGTTAGTAGTAATCTTCTAGTACAAGTGTCCTCCAAAATCCCCTATATGAAACTCTTGTAAAATCTTGTGAGCTTCATCTTTCAATAAACATGTTAAAAGAATACCACTATTGTCTTTCTAAAACAATCCATTATCTATAACACAATATCTCAATGACTTCATTTTTAAGAATATAGCTTTAGTTCTTGTCAATCTAGGAGGAGCTTGTAAGTTTAGTAAAACAAATGCAATATCTACATACCATGGTGAATGAGTAAAAGGTTCACTAATCTGTGGAGTCACCATATCCTCCTGATCATCAAGGCCACTAATGAAGTTGAGATCAAGGGCCTGACAGTTCGATTTGGCCATGAGTTTGGCTAAACCTTGGCCTTTGATGAGCTTGGTGGGTTTTATCTGTATGTCATATTCCAATATTGTGGCAATCCATTTTCCTCTTTTTCCTTTAGGCCTATTTTGAGTCAAAATGTCCTTAACTACAGAGTTTGGAACATAAGCAATAATGTGAGAGTACAGAATGTATACTCTTAAATCTTTGATAAGCTTAACCAATTCTAAACCCTATTTTTCCATGATATTGTATTTGAGTGTGGCATCTCTTAAGGATTTACTAAGGAATTATATTGGATGTTCATATCCTTGATTGTTCTTTTGCAGCAAGATTACTGCAATGGTGTGTTCTAAAGCAAAATAAAAAATGATCAAATCTTTGTTAAAGTCAAGACTATTCAGGACTAGAGTCTTGGTTAATGCTTCCTTAATAGCTTCAAAGGATGTTTTGGCCTCCAATGTCCATTTAATTGCTGAGTCCTTTCTTAGAATGTTATTAATTCCCTAATTAATTCTGCTAGATTTGAGATGAATCTTCTAAGAAAATTAATATTTCCTAGAAATGATTGCATCTCTTTAATGTTTCGGGGATGGGAAACGGTCAAAATGGCTTCTATTCTAGTAGGGTCTATCCTAATCCCATCTTTACATATGATGTGTCCTAAAAAATTTCCCTCTTCAAGACCGAAAAGTGTCTTTTGAGGATTTAAAGAAATCCCAAATTTCCTGCATTTGATAAATATTCTTCTGAGGTGGTCTAAGTGTTCATTGTTAGATTTAGAGAAGACTATGATATCATCCTGGTATACTACTAAGAAATCATTGATTTCCTTGGAAAAATCTATATCCATAGCTCTTTGAAATGTGGCACCTGCATTCATTGATTCAAAGGGCATCTTGAAATACTTGAAGATACCCCAAGGAGTAGTAAACATAGTTTTGGCTTGGTCCTCAGGTTGGACTAATATCTAGTTATACTCAGAGAATCCATCTAACAGTGAAATCCTATACAAGCCCACTGCCCTTTGCAATATATGGTCCATTTTTGGTAAGGGGTAGTTGTCTTTTAAAGAGACCTTTTTTAAGTTTCTAAATTCTACACAAAGTCTAATTTCACTTGTCTTTTTCCTAGTTGTAACTAAGTTTGAAATCTAGTCTGAGTATCTAATGGGTGCTATTATTTGGGTATCAAACATTCTTTTAACCTCTTTCTCTATTGATGGCATAAGGACTGGGTTTATCCTCCTAAGTTTTTGTTTGAAAGGTTTATGATCTTCCTTTATAGGTATTTTATGTTGGATTATATTGGTGTCATAAGATTTTAAGTCTTCATAACTCTAGGCAAATACATCCTGGATCTCCTTAAAAAAATTTATATATTTGACCTTTTCCCCTGGGGGTAAGGCTTTAGATATCTTAATAAGTTTTGGATTATCTTCAGTTCCTATATTAACCTCTTTTATGTTAGCTCTCAGAGGTTCCATCTTGGGTTTCCTAGCTACATCATTAGAGTCAAATAAATATTCTAAAGGTACTAATCCTTTAGCCAAAAAAATATTTTTCAAATGAAGAATCTCATGATCATCATGCATTATTTCATCTATCTCTACATTTTATAAACTATCTATTTCTATTGTAGTAAATTTAGTTGGTTTAGTTATTTCAAAAACATTTTGTTCTAAACAACTTTTTACATTACTATATATTGTACAGTCACTATCTATCTTACAATTATGAAATTCACCTTTATTATTCATGAAGTCGTAGATCTGAGGGTCTTGGGAGAAAATATGCCAACACTTAAGCTTGTCTGGTATAACAGGCCTATGTCTGACTTCTGCAGTAAACTGGTGGTTTTATTGAAATGGAAATTTACAAGTACTAGCAAAGGTAGCCAGACTGTGGGCCTACATGTTTTTTTTTTTAGGACTGGCACCAAAGTTTGATTCTAGGAGGTCCTTGATCAAGTCTAAAACAATATCCCTATACCTACGAAGCCTAGGGTTGTTGAAGAAATATTCACCATTGATTTGTTTGATAATCAGCTCTGAGTCTCCCATGATGGAAACTCTTTTGGATCCCAATTTCCTAACCGATTGTAACCCTAGAATCAACGCTTCATATTCAGCCATGTTATTGTTACATTTGAAGTTCAATATAAAAGCGTGTCCTTCAACATCGTTATTTTCCATATTATGGATTCACACTCCTGCACCTGCCCCTAACTTATTGACATACCCATCAAAGTCTAAATTCCAAACTGACTCATGGAATATGTTTTCACTATCAGTTGTTCTATACTTAATGTCTTTGGCTATGATTCCCTTTTTATCACTTTCTGCATTATATAAGATAAAGGAGTCCATATATGAATGCATGGAGTATATGGGAAATTTTTGTGGCTTTTCTTGACTACTAACCATGTACTTCATCAAGGTCTCCCTATATAATTTTCTTGGTGGCCAAAAATATATATGGTGGCATAAGACATATCTAATTGCAAAGATCCCCATAGTTTTTCTCCCCATGAGCATGATAGTAGTATTCCGTATTTTGGTGGGGTGTTTGCAACTACAATGTCCATTAGAATGCTCTTTGCAAGGCACTCGACAAAAGTCACACATAAGTCTTTGATTAGACCAAGGCATTTAACTTGGCTGGAGTCAAAAGAAAACAAATCCTTATAAGGCCTGGTAATGTCTCAGGGCCAAATAATAATTCAGGCTCATAATCATTCAAATTAATAGAATCCTCTCCCACTCCTATGTTCAAAGTCTTAGCTATCTGTGACCTATAAGATTGATTCTTTACCAGTGCGGTCAAAGGAACTGATATCTTTTATTTAGCTATTTCATCTTTAATATTGAATGGGAGTTGAGGTTTGTTTATTTGATTTAGATGTTCCTTAAAGTGTGCGTTTTGAGTATCTTTATTCTGTTTCTCAGTGGTAGGTATTTCAGTTTGTGTTTCTACTATCTTGCCTTGATTTCTTTTATTTTTATTGTTTTCAGTGATTGTCTCCGTTTGGGTTACAGTGGAGGTTATATCTACAATCCTAGGGGTTGAAGTTTCAATTTTTCCCCTAGGGAGAATTTGCATTACTTTGTTGACTGGAGCTTCTTTTATTATCTTAGTCTTGGTTTGGATGGACCTTTTAATGGGAGTCTCATTATTCTTCTTACTTCTCAAGCTATATTGTTTATGTACCTCATATATAGCTGACTCATATCCCTATTTAAAATCAAAAGACTCACCAGATTCTAACTACAACTATTGAAGCATATATAACTCATGTTCTTCTTGAGGAAGAAAAACAATGTCTTCCTCTGTGGTTTCCACTAAGTTAATCTAGGTATCATCCTTTGGTTCTTGGTTCTGTGAATCCTCAACATAGTTTTCTTAGAAGGGGGGCCTAATCTGTTGGTCTATGTAGGATTTTTTGAAGTATTAGGAATCTTCCTAAAATTTGGGTTTCTTATTGGGGGTTATTGTTGTTGATTCTCCCATTGATTTTTCGTCTCCATGTTCTCTAACCTATCAATGATTCTTTCTAGATTTTTAGCTAAAACATCTACTTTTCCATCTGAAGTTGAAGCTTCTTCTTTAAATATAGCTTTCTTTTCATTCCTCATCTGTGCTTTCTTAGCTAACAAGTTGGCCTCTATGCTGACAACATTACTCTGCATTTTTTAAAGTGTTTCAGTATTTCTCTCCCTTAGTTGGTATGACATGTTAGCATCAAAACCATCAGGGAATTTAATTAATGCTAGGTCAGGTGGAGGCTTAATGATGGCTGTAATTACATAGTAGATATTATTAAATCTAGTGCAATAGTCCTGAACTAACTTGTTAGAAGCTCTTTTAATATTTCCATATTTAGAAAGTATTTTCAATGGGTTTTTATTTCTTTCCCGTCTATCAGTGAATAACCTTTGAAAATTTGCTAATTTTACAATATGGTTGGCAGGAAAGGCTTTGAACCATTTCTTGACATCCCCAGTTAAAGTTTGGGCAAACAATCTCATTTGGACATATGCTTCATCTATTTCATGCAATTCAAAAAGGTTGGACATCTTGTTTACATGTTGTTGGGAAGTGTAATGAACAGTAGCATCAAATAGGAAGATATTACTCTAATAATCTACAAGCATGGGATGGAGTTGGGCAAGTAAAAGAGGAGGAGCATACCAGTTTTCCATTGCTATAATTCTGGTTTGATTGGGGCATAAAGTTGTGGTGGTTGAAGAAGGGCTTGAAACTGAGGGATGTGAACTAGATGAAAATGAATATGATTGACTAATAAGTGGTTTAGGTGATTGGATTGTGGTAGATACAACTGATGAAGTTGTGTTAAAGAAAGGTGGATTTACAGCGAGTGAAGTTTGTGGAGAAACTCCAAGGACAGTTGTAGTAAGGGTAGCTAGTTCAGTAGATTGTTGAATGTAAGAATAACCTATATTACTTATCAATTTAGAGGCCCAAGCTTCTAATTTTTCAAAAGTATCAACAACTAATTTATCTAAATGTGAATGAATAATTCTTTTTTATTCAATGAGTTGAATAAACCTAGGATCTAAGACTATTTCGTGGATTGCATTCTTAGATTTACTTCTAAATAATGAGAGGTCAAATGACAAATCGAAAGGGATGACCTCTAAAGTTGACAACTCCTCAGGGAGTGAATTGGATCTAACTAACCTTCCACTTCTGGCTTGAGTTTCAGTTGTCTTCGGTTATCTTAAAATCCTCTCTAGGTCATCCACTATAGTTGCACGGTATGGATCTGGGTTTTCCCTAGTATAGTGAATCTTCTTAGGAGATAAAATTTTAATTTTTTTAAACTGTTTTTATGAAATTCTCTGAAAAATTACTTCACGTAATGACCTTAAGGGGCTTAAGCTTTAAATTAAGGTTTCCTTAAAGTTTTATGATACTGGGTTCGATTCCCCAATATGGTCACCAAAAATGTTATCACTCTGATAATTCTTTTGAAGTAAAAAGAAAGAAAAACCAAAGGTAACCACAAACAACTTTTGGAGATCAAGACCTAGCCTTCCTGATGCTTAGAGAGGGCTCTCTCTTTCAAATTTAACATTTTTTTAGTCAAGATTTTTTAGGCTGGTTATGATTGTTCAAGGGGTTTTTGATTTCTATTTGAGATTGGGTGGTAGGATCTTAGACAAATGGATAGAATGACGACTTTTAAACCATTGGGATATGGAGCCAAATAGTAAGGAAGTGAAGGTGGATTAACTCACTAAAGGGAATGTCCAAAGGGAAAGATAACAAAGTGTTTTTCAGATCTTAGGGATAGAGGGGTGAAAGTTTTCTCTAAGGGTGGGAGAGTAATTAAGGGTTCTCAGACCGAATAATGAATGATGAATGAAGGGATAATCGAGATCAAAGGGAAATTAAGAATCCTATAACCCGGATATTGAAGAAATCAATATAAACCAAAGAGCAATTGAGAATTCTTTAATTCAGACATCAGCAGAAAAAACATTTAAATGTATAATTGTTAAGACGGAGGGTATTTAAACAATTTCTAAAATATCATTTCAGTTATAACATTTAGATTTGGAAAAACATTAAAGATTATGAATAACTTGAGAAAAATAACAATAACACATGGGAATAATTTTCTAAAATTCGCTTAACACATGAATCCTTTGAAATATCTGATCTTTATTTATCAATCCAGCTTGCTGGCTCAGCAAATGATAAAATAACCCTCTGGGTTTTCTGATAAAAAAGTATATAAAAATGTCTAGTAGAATCCACACTACATACTTCGAATTTTGAACTATTTATATAAGTGGAGTTACAAATGATCTGAAACTGTATTCAAAACTAATCTAGGAAAAAAGAAATATCTTCATCCAAGAAGATAGAGAGAAATATTGAACTGTTTCATGTTGTCCCTTTTATTTTGGTTCTGCTAGCTTTGATCTTTTTCCCTTTAATCTACTTTGTTGTTTGAACTTTCACGCTGGATTCTTCATTTACTTTAGCCTTTCATCTAATACACTTTCATCTAATACACTTTTACTCTGCTGATTTGTCAACATCCTTTTACCATGCTGTTTTACTTTTACTATACATTAACCTTTTTACTACATATTTCTATATTAAATCAGTTAATTTCTCCCATGTTTCAACATCAGGTAATTGGATTTTTAGCATCTTTCTATATGTTTCATCTGCCTCTGTGTATTTGGTAAAAGTAGGCTTATTGATAAACAAGTGTTTTACCTCATGCTGAAGGTAAAACAAGTTTTCAAATGTTTGGTAGAGTACTTTGGTTATTGGCAATGCTTCATTGATGATGTATTTACCTGATCTTTTCCTACCTCTCTGATTTTCTTGTTGTAATCCTCCTGTGTCATCAGCTTATCGTTTATCACTAAGGGGTTGGGTAATCCCTTTTCTCTCAAAATATGGAACTTAGCCATAAATCTTTCAATGACTAACTACATATTCTGACACTTATCCTCCATGTTTTGCATCAAGTTCCTCTTGGAGAGGACCTTTTTGACCTCCAAAATTGTCTCTGTTCTGTCCTCTATTTCCAATTCCTACAACTCATACTTATTCTTGGTGTTAAGGAATTGGATAATTCTAATAGCCTCTCATGTCATTTGTCCTATTTCTACTTTTACTTTCTAGATGGCCTCCGTAGCCATATTTATCAAATTTATTTGCTCGAAAATCACCTAAATAGTTGGCCAAATATCATTGATAGAGTCAATGATATTGGACCATAGCTGTTCCTTAGTGTGGCAAAGGGGTTTTTTTATTGTTAAGTCCTTTTCCAGGGCTTTCAATCTTTCACTCATCCTGGTAGCCTTTTTCACTTCTTCTTAGTACTTGATTTTGGAAAACTTGTAATCAGTTTCCAAGCTTGTCACTTTCTCTTTGAGCTTATTCATATCTGTGGTTTGTATGGACATTTCTTCCATAGCTTTAACCAATTTTCCTGCTTCTTCACCTGATGTACCTGTTGCTAATGTAGATGTTGTAGAAACCGGTAGTGTTGTGGCCATTGGAGCTGTGGGAGCCAATGAGGCTGCCAATGTGGAACGAACAACCGTGGTAACTACTAGGATGACATTTACAAAGTTAGTGCCAAGATCATTTTGTTTTAATTGGATTAAGCTGTCTAATACCTTTTTTGTCTCCCTCAACTGATCATTGAGTTTAAGGACTAAGTCCATCAACTCTTCATGCTTAGTTTTCCTTTCCAAGACTTCCTATGTCTTGGGGTGCTGCATTTGAGGTATCTTTAACTCTTTCTTGAGGGCTACAATGTCATCATTCTTATTTTTTATTAATTTTTCAGTAGCCTTGATGTCTTTGGGATCATGTCCCAATTCAATTACCAAGTTTTCGAAAGACTTGATTCTGGTGTCTTTGGCCTATGAGGAGGCGTTTTCCAAATGATACTAGGTCGAAATGTTATTCAGTGAATTCTGCAACTGATGTGCAGCCATGGCCTTTCTTGTAAGGGTGGGATAAATAATTTCTCTAGCTTTCTTGTGAAATTCAATTTGGTCAATGGGATGAATATCCCTTGCCAATACTTCAAAGTCTAGCTTCTTCAAATCTATTGATGTTCTCACTGGTTGTGCAAATGGCTTCATGAAGGAAATTTGCATCTTTCTTTCCTCGATGTCAAAAGCTGACATCAACCTACTTTGATTAGGTTGTGTAAGCTTGATATATTGTTCATAAAATTCCACCTTCATTTTCTCATTTCTCATTTTAATCTCCTTGAACTTGTCCTTAATTCCCCTCTCTATCAACAAGCTTGTTGAATTAGGAGACTTCTACACTAAGCTACCTTTCAAAAATTTGAGTTGTTGATGTAGATGGCTCTTGTGTTTCACCAGATGGAGTTGTGCCTTTGTTCATGTCTAACTCAGTATCAATTATTTCTACTGAGCCTTCTGTGTCTTCCTGTTCTGAAACAGGATTGAGCCTAGGCCTTTTGCTTTGGCTAGCTTCATGTTGTACATTAGAAGTGTCCATACTTGAGTTGGATCCTTCCTCTCTGTTCCTTTTGGAATTCTTTTCCTCATTTTGAGGAGTCTGCAAAATAGGAGGGGTAGCCATGGTTCCTTCTTGATCTGGTACCTACAGGAATGAGCTTTCATCAAGCTGTTTCTATAAATCAAACAAGGTATTTTTAACATCTACCTTTGTACTATCCTTGTCTATGAGAGTCTTTTCCAACCACTCAGATTGGTTGGCATATCTCTTTATTTCTGGTATAGGGTGATGAATGTAAGGTCCAAATTTGACCTTTTGTCTTAGTCTGGTTATAAACCCCTCAGGGTCATACCTCCACATGAAATTGTTCTTAAACTTCATTTTTGGCATAATTTGATCTGCTTTCTCTCTTGCCTCTCTAATATTGCAAATAAAAGGGTCTAACTGGTTTCTGATGTTGAACTCAGTCTTTTTCTTGGCCAAGACAAAGTTGATGTCATCATAGTTCATTATCTGTCTATAATATTCCATAGCAAATAACCTCATGGGGAGGTATTTGTGCAATTTGTATGGGGCAAGCTGGAAACCATAGATTCTTATTTCAGTGTGATTTTTGTAAAGGTACCAATCTCCCACCTTACTTTGTTTGGACAAGTGGAGCACTCTTTTGATTTCTTGGCTTATTCTCGGTGGAGGGATTCTTGTTAGCATGATCATGACTCGATGGACAAAAGAGTCAATGAAGTCTTTGTAGGTGTATGATGAAGAATACCTATGGAATAGTGGTGTCCAAAATATAACAGACCTGGGCTGGCCTTCAGTATCCAGCTTCTGGATGGTGAAGGGAAATCTGTCTGACTGATAATACAAAAACATGTGGTAAAGTACAAATGAGTACTTGAATACTCTCTTATTATGCATTCTGGTAAATTGTTCACACATCCTTTCAGCTATGAATTGGGCATAATTGTACAAAGTAGCAGGAGGATTTCCTGGGGTGAAAATGGACATGAAGACCAACATGAGCTCATCAATGTATTCATCTTTGGTATAGCCCAGAATACATGATATCATGGTTACAACTTGTTTGCCTCTTTCAGAGAAAATGGCAAAAACATATGGAGGCGCATATGTAGGAATATGTTGCTCCTCTACAATCAAAGTTTGGAATATTTGAGCTAGTCTAGACAAGCCCAATTTTGTATACTAGTCTAACAAATCCCCAATGGAGAGTGGAGTTAGGTTTAGACCTGGTTGGACTTGCAAGATTTCATTGATTGACTCAGCTGTAATAATGAACAAGACGTTTTGGTCTCGGAACATTATAGCTCTCTCACTGGGAATGTAACAAGCATGGCACAAATGCACAATCTCACGAAAAACATGTCTTGTGGAAACTATTATTTGGGCAAATTGGACTCCCAAAGGCCAATGTCATTCGTATGGTTTAGATTTGTCCTTAATCCAACAATGAATTTTGAGAAGGAGTGTATAGGCAACCATGTTTTTGATTTGAAAATTCTTGTCTGCTAGGGGCAGGTGGTCAAGGTCCAAATGGGGGGATGACACTGGTCTAACATCCATGGTGATGGGGGTAGCCATAATTTATTTCTTGTGGATTTGAATTTGACTTTTGTGTGTTTATATTAGAGGTTTGAAGGTAATTTGGAAGCTTTCAGAAGGGTTTTTGTTATTTAAGTCAGGCACACTCTTTAAAGCACTTTAAAGATTGAACGTTTTCAAATTGAAAGGGTTTTTGGTAATTTCTCTTCAAATACCTAGAATTTGGGTGAAATAACTTCAAATTGGTGTTTGTGGCAACTATAGAAGGTTGAAAGGGCTCTAGTATGGGCTGAGAGCTTGATTGGGGTCTTTGCAACTTCTTCAAGAGTGAAATTAAGGTCAATTGGTAATTTCTGGGTTTGAAGGTGTCACAATGGCTTGCAGAGGTTTACAAAGAAATTGATCAAAAAAGGCCAAATATGGCTTCTTCGCCTTTTTATTGAACAATGGTCATTTTTTGGCGAGCGAATCATGAATGAATAGTGGGCTGATTTTTGGGTTGGGCAGGGAGGTGGTTTCCCAAGCCATCCCAACGTTTTATCGAGGCGGTATTTTGGCGAGGCCACCTGATCTACCTTAATGCTTAACATGTAGCAGATGCGGGTCCGGGAAATACCGCTTTGTGAGGCGAGTAAAGGTTGGATATTCGGTGAACCCAATATGGCTGTGAATTGTTAGATTCGGGTGCTAATGATCAGACGACAGTTGGGTGAGAGATTAGCATGGATGAAATGGGAAAAGGTTTTGGGGGGGGCCGGTGCTTTAATTAATAGTGGTTTGAGATTATTCAAGAGTTAAACATGAGATTAAATGATCGGACAAGGTTAATGGAGGGATTATTTTAACTTTACAGAGAATTGGCGAGTTAAGAGTGTTTTGTTGGGGGGACAGGGTAAAAATATAGTTTATAGTTAAACTAAGGGTAGGGGTAATATATATGGGGATTTATTTATATACGAGGAAAAAGGGTATATTGGGAGCTATATTATTATGTTAGAAATTAATATGAACTGAAATGAGTGGAATGAAAATAATACTAATTATAATGTAATATTTACGATTTTCCTTTACATACACTTATACTTAGGATAAAATAATTTTGTGGGTATTTTGAGTGAAATGGAATTTAACACGGGGTTTTTTACTTTTCATAGGGAAATGGAGTTTAACATTAGGAAAAGGGGTTTTATTAGGGTAATGAAGGGAAATGATTTTTATGAATGGAATTCTAACACTTGATGTCCATAAGTCATTAAGCCGAGGGTCCGGTCCCACCAAAATTCAGAGAAATGCTCTGAGCCTTTATGACTTGAAAGATTTTTAGTACTAGAACATACTCGTGGATGGGGAAATTAGTAAATATAGGGATGAAATGAATGAGGGGAGTCAATTAAATCAACTTGTAAACCTCTAGTTTTGCTTTCTTATTTGCTCATGCACATTGAAACATATGATTAAGAATGATAAATGTGCTTTTGTCCAATAAATTTTATACTTCAGCAACCTTCCTTCTACTTACCAATTACTTACCCTAACATTTTTTTCTTCACTTATTTGGGTGAATTTAGGCTAGCAAATCCTTTTCTTTCCTTTTCTTTTATAAAAAAAACTATCTACTTCTAGCCTTATATCTCCTAAGGGCTCAAATTAAGCTTATGAGCCCCTTTTATTTTCTCTACCTATCTGATGATCTACCAAGATTAAGCTATTTGGTCAGATTTGATTCTCTAATTATAAACATAAAATTCAAAGCATGAAATAGTCAAGATTAAGCAATTTGACTACCATGGGCAGTGGCATGTATGACAAGTTGCACACAACCATTAGTTGCAGAAGAAGTAAAATAGTAGTGGCATTTAGACTTGCACATTCTCATGATCTATTTTTGTGTTTAGGGTTCATATATTTTAATTTTTTGATATTTTCTTATTCTTTTTGTCCTTCGATATTTCTTTTAGGACACACCCTCTTTACATTTTTTAATTTCTAATATGGAAAACATTTGCAGAAAGCAAAGGTATGTAAAATATGACAAGAGTTACTCTGAGCAAATTCAAAATTATAAATCCTATCACTATAGGACTCTAATAGTTCCCAATAAAATAATTTTAGATAAAGATGCCAAGTTCACGTCAAGGTTTTGGAAAGAGCTAGTTGTATACTTGGGAATAGAATTGGCCTTTATTATAGCTTATCATCTATAAATGGATGGACAAATAGAGAGTAAACATAGAATCCTTGAGGAGATGTTGATGATATATGTGTTGTGCAAGCCATAAGTGGGAAGGGTATCTTCCACCTGTAGAATTTTCATACAATAATGTGTACCAAGAATCTCTAAATATTTTCCCATTTGAGGTACCTTAGGGAATGAGTTGCAATACTCCTATCAATTAGAGTGATCTAGTGAATAGGTTCCTTATTAGGCCTAATATGTTGAAAGAAATAGAGTAACAAAGGAAAATCATCAAACAAAATCTATAAGATAGTTTGAAGAGCCATGCTGATCAGCATAGAGTGCATAAAGAGTTCCAAGTTGGGGAACATGGTTACTTGAGATTTGGGCCCAACAAAAGGTACTTAAAGATTGGATCATGTGCCAATTTAGAACCATGGTTTTGTGGGCCTTTTAAAATGCATGAAAGGATAGGACTAAGTGCCTATATATTAACCTTACCACCATCAATGAATGACCAGGATGTTTATTGTGATTCATTGCTTAAAATATATGTACAAGAAGCTAATCATGTTATTATGTGGACTATGTTGTAAGTGGAACCAGAGGGAGAGTTACAACCAGAACCTATATGAATTCTAGAATGGTGAAAGCCCATGTTGTGGAATCGAGCAATTGAGCAAGTCAAAGTGTAGTTCAAACATTTTGGGCCCAAGGAACCCATGTGAGAAATGACTGACCAAATGAGGGAAACATATCTGTTCTTATTTCTTGATTATATAAAACTTAAACATATTGTAAGTTTTGTATATAGTTGTGTATATAAATCTGCATAAACGATGTTTTGTTGTATGTGGATATTGAGCACCAAGGACAGTGTTCCACCCTAAGGTGGAGAGGACTATGATATCCCCCGGGGTAAATGTTCCTCTTATTTAAAATAATTATAATTTTGTTAATTAAATGAGAAAGGTACATGGATTTCATTACTTTAGGTAGGAGAATGCTTGAGGGAATATATGGCTTAATGACATACATGGGTTGGATGAAGGGACCTTAAATGGGCTAACTATGTAATAAGTTTAACAAACCATAAAAGGACAAGCTAAGTGTCCATAATGTCTAACAAAAAGTTGGATAGGACAAAAAATAATGGAAAAAAATGGGTTGTGCTATCCAAAGAGGGGGTTTTGTGGAACCTCTAGAGGATGTTGATGGTTGGTCATTGAGCAAGGAAAAATCACTCAAAGTGAATTTAGATCACACACATAATATCTCTTAGGTGCACAAAAGTAGCGAGAGAGTGCATAGCTAAAGGGAAGGAGTGTTGATCGATTAGAAGAAATTTAAACTTAAAAGTGTCAATGAAATTTTCATGTAATTTCGATGTCATAATGGATAAACCAATCAAAATCCTTTAAATTTAACAAGAGGTAAAGGTAAATATTTTTGAAGGAAAGAAAGAAAAAAATGTTTACTTAATTGTATTTTTGGCTTATGTCCTTATAGGTTTACTCAAATTTAAAGTGTAGACACTGAGTGGATGCAGAATTAAATTCCACCTCTAATGAGTACGCATTATGCATACTTTTGAGAAAACCCACATTGATAAATTTGAGTATACATTTAAAAAGTTTGTTGAACATATTTTTTTCATTTAACTTAAAAAAAATTCAATGTGTCTTCTCAAAAGTATGCATAATGGGTACTCATTGGATGTGTGTTGGGTACTAAGTTGTTCCTAAGAAATCAACTCAATCCTCTCTCCATTAATCTATCAACCTGAGGTTTGTCTTTTCATTGCAAGACTATTGGCACGATCAATGTAGGGATAGTACTTTAAATTACAAGAGCATATGTAAGACTACTACAAAGCAAAGGCTAAAGAAGAATGCTCACAAAAAAGAGTAAATCTTATCAAACTATAACAAGAGGAAATTGCTTATACAAAAATCATAAACTATCTTGAATGAAAATGTTAAGTTCTGTCAAACTACTATTACTTATTGAAAGTCAAAGCTTCTAAATATATAATGATTTTCAAAAGGAATTTACTAATTACTACATGTACTCACAAATGTTAACGATAAATGGGAAATAACTTTGTTACAAGGTAATTCTAGAATTCCACAGAGCTAGATCGTTACACAGGAAAAACTCATTAAACCGAATAATAAACCTTAAGCATGCATATAGCTACATCACACAACTAATCAAGAAATTTAGGAATTCACACAATGGGGTCATAAATCTCAGAGCTTACATGAAGCACAAAAATTGTTTATTACAAAAAAGAACAAATAGTAATACTCGAACAACCATTCAATGCGGAAACAAATAATTAATAATTCTACAACAATGATTCAATCCGCAGAGGAATAATTAATAATAATATAAGGAAGATAACAATTGTTCCAGTGACTTGGCCTAAGGTCCCTGGAAGTAACTTCTTAGAAAAACTCAATATAACAGATTAAAAAGGAATCCTATGGGCTTTAATTAATATCAAAATGAGTTATAGAAAAGTCTATAGAACCTTGAATTAGTTCTGTAGTTCATGTTTTATACTTCCCTATTTTCTTTACTGAAGTTAGTTTTATATATATATATATATATATTACAATTTAATTCTTGTGATGGAGCTATTCTAAGAATCAGAAGATTCTAGGGATTGCTCATTAAACAATAAAATATTTCAAAATAGCCAATGATATCTTTTCTTTGACTATTTTGTACTAGTAGGTACAAATCTTCAATCAGCATGCCAAAATTAGGCCAACGGCCTATCCGTGCTTGGGTTCTCTTCAACAATCCAAGGGAACAATCAAGAGTTGGAGGTAAAAGTTATATCTTTGAGAAAATATTAGATGTATTTACACCTCAAATTTACTATCGATTTTTTTTTGTAATATAGGGAGGTATTCCCATATTCCAAGAGGTCACCCAAGTTGTCCTATAAGAATTGAAAAAAATTAAATTCTTACTTTTTGGGCATCATGTAGGTTCAAAAAGAACAATACAACCCCACCATGGAAGGGTGTTTTCCTTTGTCAAATTTCAAAATCATTTGACTTGTACAAATACATAACATGACACTTCATTTTGACCAATTAAACATCACAATTTTCTCTCCTATAACAATGGCATGTGTGAAGTCAAGGAGGCCAAATTGGAGATTTGACCAAGATGATTTCTTGACTAGTTGATCAAGCTTTGACCAAGTTAATTGAGCTATGTTATGACCAATATTGACTAGATTTTTCCAAGTATGAGAATGTGACATATCCAGACTGTAGCCATAGATATTTTACAATAGTTAACCTTAGTAGTTGCATGAATGAATTTCTGATAGTTTTCCCAGTGTTGACTTCTTTATTTTTGGTGGGTTTGAGTGGGATTGACTTGTTCTAATATCACTAGGTTTGATTGCTATTTGGAATTGGATTTTGGCACTAGGTTTCATTGGTATTTGGAATTGGATTTTGGCACATATTTCTAGAAATTTTTGGATGTGTACACCTTGTTATAGAATAATTTCTCCTTGAAGAAACATTGTTGGGCCTTAACTAAAGTTTGGGTTTTCCTTGAGAAGATTTGTTGTCTCTATTTTTTATGATCCTTACTATTTTTGTTGCATGTACTTTTGAAATTTTCTGTATAACTGCTCAATGATATTAATGGAATAAGATAAATTGCTTGAAGATCACTAGGTAGTAATACTGGCATTACAAGATAAATTTCTACTATGCATCTTATATAAAATTCAACATGGTACCAGATCCTCTTTTAAAGAGAAACTATTGAAGTCAACCTAAGAGACAAGCATCCAAGTAGTCTGATTGGATTTTTGGATCTCTTGTCAAAATTACACCAACTCTCTGAGTTGAAGTCAAGTTAGATGGTTACATCAACTTCATATCTTGGACAACCATGATACTCCTTATTTTGGAAGAGAATATAATTCAAGGTCATGTGGAGAAAGTTATTCTAGACGCAGAGCCAGCTAAGGAGAAAACTAAATATAAGAATAATGAAGCTAATTAAAAGAGAAAATTAGTAAATTGCATAAAGGGCCACTTGATTCCTCATGTTGCTGCATTAAATACTACCAAGGAAGTATAAGATGCTCTGGTGGGATTTAGGACTTTCTATGTCTTAAACAAAAAGTATTATTACAGTTATGTCAAAGGATTTAAGCTTCAAGAAACCACTGTCAATGTCCCTTGCTAGTCTGCTCAATGAGATACACAGTGGTCTCCTTTAGTTGGCCTGATCTATGGCACACATGTGAGCCTAATAGATGACAACATTGACCTATATGTATAGCCCATAAAGTGACATTTCATAATAGCACCTTCGGATGAAGTCGTAGAATAAAAGAAGAGGTAAAGTATTACATTACCACAGTCTCCTTGTGAAGAAGCTGACGTTGTTCCTTGGTGAGGGAGACATGGAATCACAACCGAGTAATGAAGTAGAAAGTCTATATTTCTCCATAAAATCCACGCATGACCATAGTCCACTGTTAATATACATATCATCTCTTGGTACAACACATTTATCTCCTAGTTGGGCATCCACATATATATATTCTCTGGGTATTGTACTATTGTCTCTTAAGTGGATATTCACAGTGTCTCACTGACGAACACTTACTCTCTCTGGGTGGAAGTTATACAAGACCACAAAGGTTGAACCCTAGATACAATATAGTCTCATAATGAAGTCTGCCTGTCAGTGAAGTTTCGAATGATCCAGTGAAGAAACAGTGAATGGTGAGAAGGCCGAAAATAGGAAGGAATACAGTGTTATAAGGGATAGTGACAAAACGTGTTGAAGGTAATCTTTAGTCAAAAGTTTTATCAAAGGTTTCAGCATTTCATCTACTAAACATCTATAAGAATAGATTCAAGGGTTTTATTCTGAATTCTATTGTTGATCTTATGTTTCCATAACTGTTTGATGAAAGCACTAAGGTAACAACCATAAGTATATTAAAAGAAGCAATACAATTCAAAATTTATCAATAAGTTTAAAAAAGAATCATTAAGAGATAATTTACCTTACATTCCAAATGGAATTCCAAATCTGAGAGAAGAACATGAAGGAATCTGCAAAGGTTGTGCCGGTGGAAAGAGTACGGTTCTGCCCTTGGAAAGAGTACAAAGAAGCCATTAGCTAACAACACATCCAGAGCCTAAGAGATTCTAGATCTCATTCACTCTGATGTATGTGGGCCTACGTCCAAATCTCTTGGAGGTCATCTATACTATGTTGCATTCATCAATTACTATTAAAAAAAACTTGGGTTAGAACCAAGGATGAAGTTTTTACAAATTTTCAAGAATTCAAGACAGAAGTAGAAAATATTATAGAAAGAAAGATAAAGATCCATAATGGAGGTGAATACACTTCCAAAGAACTTATTTCTTTCTATAAAGAGGCTCATATTAAGAGGGAGCTCATTGTTCCCTACAACCCTGAACAAAAAAATGGAGTAGCTGAATGTAAGAACAGAGCTATAGAGGAAAGTGTCAAGGCTATGCTCCATGATCAAGATTTACCAAAATCCTTATGGGAAGAAGCAACAAAAGCCACAATATATATTCAAAATAGAAGGCCTCACAGGTCTCTTAGCAATATCACTTCTGAAGAAGTCTTTACTAGAAATAAACCTAATATCGATAGTCTCTAGATATTTGCATGTCTAATATATATGGACATTCCCCGGGACAAAAGGAAGAAGCTAGATCCTAAAAGAAAGAAGAAAATCTTTGTTGGATATAGCAACTCTTTTGTAGCCTACAAAATATACATTCAAAGCCTACAAAATATACATAAAAGAAGGACACAAAATAAAAGTGAGATTATTTTGATGAAAGCATTGCCTTCAACAAATCCAAGGATCTCTTTCTGATGAAGAGGATCACCCTATGTTTGAAGAGAAAGCATCTCATGAAGAATAAATCTCTCATAGTGAAGAAAAAGGTCCCTGTGAACCTATCACTATCCCCTAAGGAAGAAAAATACCTTACTGGTTATCCACTCTTCAAGAAGCAGAAGGTCACACTTCAAACCAAACCTTCAAGGAGAGAAAAAAACCAAAAAGGTACTCTGGATATGCAACTTACATATCAAAGCTCATTGAAGAAGAACCTTCTACCTTTGAAGAAGTAGCCAAAATGGAAATATGAAATGAATGAGTACCAATCTATCATGAAGAATAAAGTCTGAGAAATTGTCCAATACCAAAACCGAATAATAAGTCAGTGGTAACCACCAAATGGCTATATAAAATCAAAGAGGCATCTATCCAACCATTGACAAACTCAAGGCAAGATTAGTGGCTAGAGGCTTCTCTCAGGAAGAAGGCAAGGCATTGACTATGAAGAAACATTTGCTCCCACAGTACACCACAATCTGAGCTATGATGTCTCTGGGAGCATCCATGAAATGGAGGGTACATCAAATGGATGTCAAAACAACATTTTTGAATGGCACCATAGATGTCTACATTGAACAACCACTCTGATGTGAAATAAAGGAAAGACAGATTAAAGAAGGTACTCTATGGCCTCAAGCAAGCTTCTAGAGGATGATATGCTAGAATGGATGCATACTTGCAAAGATTGGGTTTCAAGAAAATTACCTCTGATCCAAACCTTTACATCAAAATAGAAAATGATGAACTTGTCATGATACTTCTATATGTAGACTATCTTCTAATCACTGGGATCAAAATAAGGATTCAAGAATGTAAAAAAATGCTAATAGCAGAATTCAACATGAAGGATTTAGGACTCATGCACTACTATTTGGGCCTAGAAGCTTGGCAAGAGCCAAATGAAATCTAAGTGGGACAATGAAAATATGCCATCAAATTACTGAAGAAATTTGATATGATGAAGTGCAAACTTATGACCACTCAGATGATCACAAATTTGAAAATGTTAAGAAGCTCTGGAACCAGTCCACTAAATCCTACCAAGTATAAACAACTAGTAGGATCTCTAATGTTTATGTTTTGCAATAAAAATTCTTAGTGAATTTGAGATATCTACTAGGAACCATCCACTTCTACCAGAAATATGAAAAGGGAAGAATTATAATTGTAGAAGGATTTACTGATTCCAGCCAGGGAGAAAGAGAGAAGGACGGAAGAAGCACTACTAGAGGATGTTTTAACCTAGGATCCTCCATGGTCCCTTACCTAGTGCTAAAGCCCAGTACACTGCAGCTTGCTAAGTAAGCAAGAATAAGTCTGCTTGAGAAAAATGCAATCCCATTTGTTTGTATTTATCTATCCTGAAAAAGATGCTATCTATCTTTACTCTTTTTTTAAGCATTTAGCCCATATAATCATGAAGTTACAGTGCAATATTAATGAAGAAATTATAGTGCAAATTAATCATGAGTGCAAATTAGCAAATAACTACTTTTTTATTAGTTTTATCAATTTTAAGGGATGAAAACAATGTATATCAAAGACATTAACATTTAGTAAAGATAATCAATCTAAAACAGAATCAAATATAATTAGTCTAGCAACTACTTATTTTCCATTGTGGTGAAACCAATAATCCCTACTACCATGATGATTTACGTTGCGTTTGCAAAGTTGTTTGCAAGGTAGCACTATCATTGGCAGAAGTTAGTAGCACTCGTCAAAACTGTCAGTTCCATAAAGAAACTATGTTTAGCCAAGTTTCTTCGTCTTCTATATAATAATTAAATTCAACAATAATTCACATAAATCAATCAAATTAAAATTTATTATTTTGGAATGAAATTCATCCACATCTTTCATTTCCTCTGCAATCAGACATGTCTGTACAGGAGCAACGTATTTCAATGATTAAATGTGTCCGCGTTGAACACATTGTACTTACTGGCTTTGAATACTGATATCAAGAAATAGAAGCATACTTTCGTCTTATGCTCTGATGATGCTGATAAAGATCGACACTTTGACCACCGTGAGACAATATGTGGCCATTAGAGATGGTTGCAGGTTCTAAATCTTTATGAGCTCACTAGAGATGGTTGCAGGTTCTTACAGCCACACTTCCCTCCGACTCTTTAGGAACTACATATTCACCTGACTTCTTCTTTATTGATAGTGAAGAAATAATTTCACATACACCGACAACACAAAAACTGCCGTCCTTATACATGCCATTCTTCCAACGATCATTATGTTCCAAGCAGAATGCATAAGACGAAGAAACTCCAAATAAATACCATTTCCCTTCGTATTTCCACTTGACATTATTGACGGCCAATTATCACCAACACCGTATTATTATGATTTCTCATTGACAGGTAATCACAGTTTCAGCTCATATGCAATTCAAACTTCTTTAAAACATCACAAATTAGGTTAGATTTAAGATTTTTGTGGTCTATATAGTAGATAGAAGTATTTAACATTAATCACATCATTAGGATTTGGTCAAAAAGAAGTTTAGAACCAACTAGTGTAGTTTATCTTCATTAGGATTTGGTCAAAAGGGCCTTTCGAACCAACTAGTGTAGTTTATCTTCATTGGGATTTGGTCAAAAGGACATTTCCAACCAACTAGTGTAGTTTATCTTCACTATAAGATGAGAGAAATCATAGAATCTTCATGAAGAAATAGTAAAGATGCATCATTGCCCAAGGTTAGGTTGGAGACTAGTCAAACAAGTAAATAAACTCTTTGAAAAGTTAGATTTAATATTTTAAATTTATAAATTATTTACTATTTTTAAATTCAAAAAATGCCATTTAATATTTTAAATTTATAAAATATTTGATATTCTAAAATTAGTTGTAAAATAGATGTTATTTTGCTTATTGCTTGGATCGATCCTTTAATTGGTAAATTTAGGAGTTAAGATGAATCTAGGTTGGTTTTTTTGTTGTTTTTTTAATCCGTGACACATAGTTATTTGAGGGTTTACAACTTGTTCATTTGAACCTTAGATATATCAATTTTCACATATTTCACATTCCTTAAATCACCTAGGTTGGTTTTATTATTAATTAAAATTAAAATTATTAGCTATTCGTTTTATATTTTATTTTATTTTTAGTTTTAACTTTATGTAATTTGATTAAGTCAAATACATGACAACACACTACAACATAGAGATAGTTTTTTACGACAATATTTAGGACACTTTTGGGATAAATTGTCACCTAGGTTGGTTTTAGTATTCATTATAATTATAATTATAATTATTAACTATTAATTTTATATTTTATTTTATTTTTAGTTTTAGCTTTTATCTAATTTGATTAAGTCAAATACATGACAACACACTACAACATAGAGGCAACATTTTAAGACAATATTTAGGACACTTTTGGGATAAATCCTCTCTTATGTTGAGACAAAAAGAAAATGTGTGTATTGTATTGGCTTTAATGGAGTGTCCCAAATTGTTGTCTTAAAAAATTCTCTATAAAGACAATATAAAAAACAAGCATTATTGTCTCTTATAGGACAATCTCATTTTTGTTTCTCCGAAGACAATAGTTGGGATTCAAGACATATTGTCTTTATAGTGACAATATGTCTTTAAACTTAGCTAGTTCTCTAAAGTCAATAAAAAATTATATTTGAAAAAATGCAATATCACATTTGTCTCTCTAGAGAAAATATAAAATAATGAATCCAAAAAATTATCTCACAATTTAAATAAATCAATATAAATAGTATTTCATTATTAAAAAAAAACTACAATAACATTGACTAATACATGTTAAGGTACACTCGAATTGAACCACCAACATCATGCTTATAAGGCATGTGCTCCCCTATTGAGCTAGCACCCCTTAAAGAATTATGTGAGTTATGGCTTCCAAAAATCACTTGTGTTCACACCACTTTCGAAAACCATGAGACCGAGCTTCTCCTTCCTAGGGCTTGTAAAACTTACTAGGATGGATTCATTCGGACAATGAACTTACATGACAAGCATATGATATCCCCTTCAAGCTTGTGATAAAAATAATAGGGGTACTCACTAGAAATAGCGGGGAAAGAATGAAGATGAGATATCCTTTCTATAAGCAGCATGGCACTCTTGAACATGACACTCTTATGCTCTCATGTTGGCTTTTGGGTATCCTCACTCACTCACTTGTCCTTGTGGGTTTGGGTGATCCATTTTGCCTCTCATTTGACTATTCCATACTGTCATCATGGCCTTATTCCTATGTCGAGTCATATGCTCCCACAATCCAGAGTCGTGTCGCCAATATGTTCAAGAGAAGTCCAATCTGAAATTATTTACCTATACTTTGTTTGAGTCATTATTATAGTCCTTAATATTATTCCACTTTATTCCTTGTTTCATGTCAAAAATGGGGGGTTCATCATTGCCCTCCTTCGACGGGTCACTTCCTATTGACTTTAGCTCATTATCGAGCAAGATTACATAGAAACTCCCTTTCAATACCTTAGAGCGAGCATGCCCTAATCACGAGTTCTTCACATCCGATGATAGGTCTTCATCATTGGCTTTCAATGAGGTGATTCCACAAGTGTTTGACCTGAGCTTCATTATCACATTCACTAATTTTGTTGTTGTACCTTGAGAGCCATTTTCATTATTAGTGGTTTCTCCCGTACTTGTTAACGGTCCACATCATTGCTCGGTAATGAGGTGGCTTTCTAGCATGTTTGACTTCAACACATTTATTCACATGTTAAGATTTGTACATTGTTTGGATCGGGATGGAGCGCAAGACCGTGAGTCTTGCCTATTATGACTTAGGCTGCATGGAGTTATATTCCATTCATTATTGTACACATGTTTCTACTACACGGATGGTTGTGGCCATACTGTGAGACTTTATATTTATGATGATCATTGTTATCTACATGGATGTGCCTATACCATGGATATTTTCATATATTCTTCATCATACAGATGGTTGCGTCCATGACGTGGATTCATGTCTTGATCTCAGATATGTATATGTATATGCATCCTTGATTTTTAGGTCTCTTGAGAGTGTGTGCCCTCATCCTTGCTAAAATCACGTAAAGCATCTCATCCATCACTCCTTGTTTGACCTTCATGCTTTATGGGGCATCTCTTACAGAGTATTTTTTCGCGCCTCCTGCATTTCGCTGTGACATACCATGAAGTGCCCGAAACATGATCATTATAAACTATACTCACCCATGTATAGAGTTCAAATCCCTCCTTCAGCTTTGCTTGTAAAATATCTGGAGTTTTCCATGAAGAAATAGCTCTTAAAACCATAAAATGAGGGTCATTGCTCTTATGAAGCTCAAAACTGCGAAAGTCTCTTGTTGCACCGTGTTAGGCTAGCAATGAAATCGCTATGTTCCCTTGCATACCCACGATGGTCTAAAAAAGGAAGTTTCCCAAAAGAGGATGAGAAGCTTTGTGATCTAGAAGCTTCGAGAGCGTTGATTTGAAAGTGGTTTCACATAGATGAGGGTGAATCCCCCTAATTTGACCTCTTGGTATCATCCCTATGAGCTAGCTCCTTGAGATGTGGGACTAATCCTATATTTGGAGAAGTCCTAACTCCCTCTCCTAGTCTATAAATTCCTCCTCTCCCATTCCAAAATGGTTGGTGTATGACCATTTGCACCCCTATGTTGAGCTTGTTCTTAGAGGCTATTCATTAGTCTTGGAGAAGGAGTGTTGGTAGAATTTTGTAGAATTTTTCCTACAAATCAGCTAGCTTTGGTACCATGTAGAACTTTTTCTACAAATTAGCTAGCTCTGATACTATGTAGAAATTTCCCACCTATAGATCAACCTAGTAATGGAATGTACTAAAGCAAAACACTTGACCTACTTCTACAAACAATTTAGCGAAATCTTAATCAACCATGAGAAACATCAATAAGAACACATATAAATGTTAAGAAGGAATCAATCACACATGACATAGAAGAATTTACCCAGGGAAAGCACCTCCCTAAAACCCCATCTTTGTATTATCATACAAGTGGAAATATAGTCCGGATTACACAAAACCTTAGCTCGGAAGCTATCCAGCTCTCAGTACAATCCCTCCGCTACGCAGAGACAGTCAAAGGTTTCTCACAAACCTTCTTCTCTACCCTCCAAGCCTCCTATTTATATGCACAGTTATTCCTAGGTCCTCGAGCTGCAACCTGTGTGATTCTCACCTCACACACAACAGTTACCTCTGAAATAACTGCACAAACTTGAAGGAGATAAATCCTCATCATGGATGAGCTTCCTTTATAGGAAAAGTATTCATCCAACTGATAGTACACTGTCCCTTCTCTGATCTCAATTGGGTCTCTATTTGAACTGACATGCATTAGTTATCCATGAGGGAATACTCACTTATCTGAAAATAATAATTGTCACATGCATGCAAGCATCAACAAACTATATCTCATTAATTTAACAACTTGTTAAATTAATCTAACTCAACTTCACTAAGCTAAACTAAGTCAACTGATCCTCTCAATATAGAACTCATCCTTAATTCCTCAGTTAGTGGATCAAATCAAGGACACATTCCCGAATGAGTGGAGAAATAATTGCATGTTCTCACAAAGACTTCAAGTTTGACTTTCCTTAACTAATTAACTCATGTAGAATTAATTAATTAATTAATATTCAAACTACTGGTAATAGCAAATTTGAATTTTATTTCCTATTTTAGACCAATGACTGTCTAAAAATAGGAATCCAACTTGAACTGCTAAAAATAGAACTCCTATTTTCAGCACTTCCATTTTTCATTCCCTATTGCCCAATCCAGTATTGATGCCCAAACTGCTATTTTTAGCACTTCTATTTTTAGCAATTTCTTGTTGCCAATTTTCAACAATCGCTCTTAAGAAGAAAGGCTTCCTCTTGAACCCGATCCTGTACCTCTCAAATGTTCTACATGCAACACATCTACCAAGTGTGGTTGCTCCAGCAACTCTTGGAACCAAAAAAAACTCCCAGTTGACCTCTCCGTTGGGCTAGAAACATACTCTAATGTTGAAGCTCTACCTGTTGCTAACAAGTGCTCCCTCTATGACCTTTGCGCTATTGCAACATCTCCATGCATCTCGTACCATTGCACTTTTCTCTGTGCTACCCTACACTATGCAACACACTTGTGCCTCTCACATTCTTGTAGCCTGCATGCTCTGTGTTATCCTTGGATTCCCTACACCATAGCTCTCTCTGCCACTCCATCCACATCTGTCTTTACCCAATCAGTCAGTTCCTACTACTCCACATCAGGGCTACCGTAGCAAGGTCTCATCCAAGAGGTTGGGAACCTCAAGGATCCTGCCCCTCCTCCTTGGGATGATCACTCCACATCGCCCCACCTCCTACCTGGAGGTATGGTTGCATGTGATCCCTCTACCCACCTGGCTCGAAGTTCCCCCCTATTGGAGGTCTCTGCATGAGTAGATGTCTCTACTCAATCTCGTCTCATCTTCCCTTATTGTGGCTACTCCATAACCTCCTAAAGCTGCTGCACCAATCATGGCTCCTGCATAATTGTCTGGGACTTCTTCTTGCCCTGCATGCTGAGAGGTAATTTACTCTCTCTCTCAACCACCAAGTATCTAACCCCTTTCCTGCTACTCAAGGCTTTGTGTGCATCTTGTACCTCAAGTGCATATAGGTTCTTGGCTAGCACACCAATCTATTTCCACTTTTCCATCGTCACAAAATTTTCTAGAAAAAGAGCTCATTTTGAATCAACGATATCTCCCTCACCCGAACTCCAATTCAACCGATTTTTTTTTTGATTTTGGATATTTTTCCACAAGGTCTCCAAATATACTATTCATTTCAAAAAAAATTGTACAAAAATTTTCATATCTGCTCTACAAACTCTTGGCCCAAAACTCAAAACTTTGAAATCTCCTCTCAGTATATTGTTCTCTCTTTGATCACTTGTTCTCTGATACCATGTAGAATTTTGTAGAATTTTTCTACAATCAGTCATTTCTGATACCATGTAGAAATTTCATAGAATTATTCTACAAATCAACTAGCTCTGATACCATGTAGAATGATGTAGAATTTTTCCTACAAATCAACTAGCTTTGATACCATGTAGAACGTTTTCTACAAATCAGCTAGCTCTGATACGATATAGAAATTTCCCACCTATAGATCAACATGGTAATGCAATGTATTGAAGCAAAACACTTGATCTAATTCTACAAACAATTTAGCGGAAGCTTAATCAACCATGAGCAACATCAATAAGAACACATATAACTGATAAGAAGGAATCAATCACACATAACATAGAAGAATTTACCTGGGGAAAGCACCTCCCTAAAACCCCGTCTCTGTATTATCATACAAGTGGAAATATAGTCTGGATTACACAAAGCCTTAACTTGGGAGCTATCCAGTTCTCAGTAAAATCCCTCTAATGCTCATAGACAGTCGATGGTTTCTCACAAACCTTTTCCTCTGCCCTCCAAGCCTCCTATTTCTATGCACAACTTTTCCTGTATCCTGGAGGTGCAACTTGTGTGATTCTCACCTCACACATAACACTGACCTCTGAAATAACTGCACAAAGCTGAAGGAGATAAATCCTCATCATGGATGAGCTTCCTTTATAGGAAAAATACACATCCAACTAATAATACATTGTCCCTTCTCTGGTCTCAACTAGGTCTCTGTCTGAACCGACATGCATCAATTATCCATGAGGGAATACTCAGTTATCTCAAAATAATAGTTGTCACATGCATGCAAGCATCAACAAATTGCATCTCATTAATTTAACAACTTGTTAAATTAATCTAACTGAACTTGACTAAGTTAAACTAAGTCAATTGATCCTCTCAATATAGAACGCATCCTTAATTCCTTAATCAGTGGAGCAAATCAAGGACACATTCCCCAACCAGTGGAGAAATAATTGCATGTTCTCACAAAGACTTCAAGTTTACTTTTCCTTAACTAATTAACTCATGGAGAATTAATTAATTAATATTCAAACTGTTGGTAAGACCAAATTCGAATTTCACTTCCTATTTTATACCATGGACTCTCTAAAAATAGGAATCCAACTTGAACTGCTAAAAATAGAACTTCTATTTTTAGCACTTCCATTTTTCATTCCCTGTTGCCCAATCCAGCACTGATGCCCAAACTACTATTTTTAGCACTTCTATTTTTAGCAATTTCTTGTTGCCAATTTTCAACAGTGTTTTGGGAGTTTCTTGGCTTGGACTTAGATTACCACTTAGGGAGAGCCTTTCAAAATCAAGGCTATGGTTGGAAGCTTCCCTTTATTCTTTAAATAATATACAACTATTGGTTAATCTTCTCAAAATACATATGTTGATGTATGTATCAGCTTAGCATTCCTTAATTAGTTAAGTAGGTTATTATTGGATTTTCTATTAGTTTTGGCATGCTTTGTTGTCTCTTGATCACTTGTGTAGGTACATAAGTGTTGAAAGAAGCAGGAATAAGTCTGTGACACAAATGGTTCAAGGCTCTCAACAAAGGAAATCATAATAGCATCAGAGAGAGGTAGGTCATCTCTCTCGTTCTAGTTTTCAATTATAATCTAGGAAGATGTCTAGTTGATTGTCACTTCACTTACTAGACACACTCATTGGCTAGAGGGATCATCTCTGTCCATAGAGAGGATTAACCTTGTCAACACTCATCAAGCATGGCAAGGAAGTCATGTAAGAACATAGGTCAGGCCACTTCACCTTCACCATCATACGTGAATTCAAACAAGAGATCAAAAGAATCCCTCGTGATGTGGAGAGGTTCGGCATGTTAAAGACATCATGGAGGGACGAGTGTAACAGGATCCATGATAGATGTGCAAAGCTTCAAAATAGGAAGACAGGACACAACTTTTCATGTGGCCCTCCTTCTAGCACCACAAATGTTGACATTGCTAGACCTACCAACGTGTCAGGGGATCTCCCCCATAAGAAGTCCAAATTAGAGCTCATACCATTTGGTGTAGGAGTCTTAGCAGTGAGTCATATGGTATCGACTTGACTGCGGTTTTGCACAGAGGCAAGTAAGATGTCCCTATTGGTAGCAAGGGTGTGACAACTGCGACGGGTCAAGGAAGGTGCATGAAGGGTTCTAACACACGCAAAGTGGAGTGAGCGCGACCCTTGGAAACATGTGATATCAAGCAAATTAGAAGGGAGCACATGACCAAAGATGCATCACAAGATGGAAATGAAGTTAGAGAGCAATCAAAAGTGATGGTTAAACTAATAAGCACATTTCAATAAGATTGATACATACTTATACAGAATAGTCCATACATGCATGCATATGAAAACATATACATATATCATTTAGAGTAAACAAGGTAGTTGGAATACAATACGACATATGAATGAAACATGATGGATCTATTATATGAAGAAGTGTAAGTTTTAGTCATACAATACATCCATATCCAACCACTAGTTCCAATAGCAGAACATTATAGTCACAAGAGCCTTCTCCTCCAAAGAAGTTAATGGAAATACTAAGATGGGGGTGAATCAATATTTCTTTTCAATCGTTACTTTGACTAGTTAGATCACTTATATCTAGAACACAAAATGAACAATAAGAATAAATGCTTTTATTAATTTCTTCAATAAATCAAGTACAATATATGTAGGGCTCCAACCCTAGGTGAAGATACTGATCTTCAATCTCCTAGGCTCCAACCTGTATTTGCCAAGCACCGACTTGGACTTACAAGGCTCCAACCTTGTCAATTTTGAGGCACCAACCTCAAGGGCTCCAACCCTATATCTAGTTCACACTTCGACCTAGTTTCTTGAGGACTTTGATGCTCTAGGGCTTCAACCCTATCTTATCCAAGGCACCAAGATTAAGTTTAGGAGCACCAACTCCAAGGAAACCAATCCTGTAGGATGAATAAGTGAAATAATGAAGAAAACAAGAAACTCAAAAGAATAACCAAGATAAGAAACTGAATTAGAAACTGAATGTGTTATTCAATAATGATTCTCCGTGCTTTATTTCATGGGCATTTGATAGTTTTATATCACCAACTATCGTTACATAACTAATTATTCGGTATACAACTATCTATTTACATTTGACCTAAAGTTACTAATTCGTTGTCAAATTAACAAACTCCACCTTGACAACAATTTTCCCATTCATCATCTTTCCTGCAAGCCAAGAGAAGCTAAACACGACCGCAGCTTCTCTATTGTAACTGGTTTTGTGAATATGTCTGCACAATTTTCTCATGTATGGACCTTTTTAAGAGCTACTTTTCCGCCATCGATCACATGTCTCAGAAAATGATACCTTACATCAATGTGCTTGGTTCTGCTGTGATAGGCAGGGTTTGTAACCAAGTGAATAGCACTTTGACTGTCACAAAGTACATTCACTTTCTCCTGTGTTCTTCCAATTTTATCGAGTAGACCTTTTAACCAGATTGATTCTTTACTAGCATCTGAAGTAGCAATATATTCGGCTTCGGTAGTGGACAATGCAACCGTGTCTTGAAGCTTTGACATCCAACTAATTGCTCCACCTGCAAGAGTAAAGACGTAACTTGCAGTAGATATTCTTTTGTCCAAATCACTAGCATAGTCAGCATCTACATATCCGCAGACTAATCCTTCACTACCATTAAAGACGATGCAATGATAACTTGTGCCTCTTAGATATCAAAGCACCCATTTCACTACTTGCCAATGTTCTTTACCTGGATGTGCCATGAACCTGCTGACAACTCAAACTGCATGTGAAATGTCAGGTCTTGTAGATACCATCGCATACATTAAGTTACCTACCGCATTTGCATATGGTACATGAGACATATACTGCTTTTCTTCATCAGCTCTAGGAATCAAAACCGAAGAAAGATTAAAATGGGAAGCTAGAGGAAAATTAATAGGTTTCACATTATTCATAGAGAACTTTTCAAGTACCTTCTCCACATACTTATGTTGTGATAACCAAAGCTTACCATTTTTTTTGTCTCTGTGTATCTCCATGCCCAAGATATGTTTTGCTGCTCCAAGATCCTTCATATCAAACATCCTAGAGAGTTGAGCCTTTAACCTATTGATTTCTTCCATGCTTTTGCTTGCTATAAGCATATCGTCAACCTACAAAGCTAAGATAATGAATATGACATTGAAACTTTTGAAGTACACACAATGATCATACTCACTTCTTATAAAGTTCTGGCTCACCATGAAGGAATCAAACTTCTTGTACCATTGTCTGGGAGACTGCCTCAGACCATACAATGATTTCCTGAGCTTGCAAACTAATCTTCTGCTGCGACCTCATATAAAACCTTCTGGTTGTTCCATATATATCTCTTCATTCAAATCACCATGTAGAAAAGATGTTTTAACATCTAATTGTTCTAACTCAAGACTAAGCAACGTAGTTAGTGCCAACACAGTACGTATGGAAACAAGTTTTACAACTGGACAAAAAAACTCATGAAATTTTATACCTTCAACCTGAGAATACCCTTTCGCTACCAGTCACGCCTTATACCTTTCAATACTACCATCAACTTTCCGTTTCAGCTTGAAGACCCATTTACATCCAACAACACTTCTCCCTTAGGAAGCTCTACAAGATCCCAGGTATTGTTCTTGGCTAAGGAGTCCATTTCTTCTTCCATAGCCATTTTCCATTTCTCGCTATCTGTAGCATCTACTGCTTCCTGATAACAAGAAGGTTCCCCATCTTCAGTAATCAAAGAAAAAGATGAAGCAGAATCTTCATACCTTTTGGGAGTTCAGAAACTTGCACTGGTTCAGAAGCTTCAACGGCTTCCTTTGTGTCTTCAACACCTTTTTCTCGAGAAGTCTCTCCTTCCTTTCGACTGTTAGTGAAAGGCCTAACCTCCAACTGAACTCATTGACTCGACGATACCTGTTCCTGTTCAATTCTTTCAACATTTGATTTTAACGAAGAGGATTCATCAAATGTTACATCTCTACTAATGACTATCTTCCGCAATGTAGGATCCCACAACCTATATCCTTTCACTGCATAGTCATACCCAACAAAGACATAACATTTCGACTTTGGATCTAATTTTGAACGCTGATTTTTCGGAATAAGAGAATAAGCATCACAGCCAAATATCCTCAAATGAGAATAGTCACAAGACTGACCTGTCCAAACTTCTTGAGGAATTTTAAAATCAATTGCTACTGAAGGTGATCTGTTAACTAAATAACGAGCAGTAGATACTACTTATGCCCACAACTCCTTTTGCAAGTTAGCATTGTTGATCATGCTTCTGGCTCTTTCCATAAGAGTCTGATTCATACGCTCAGCAACACCATTTTGCTGAGGAGTATAAACAATAGTTTTGTGTCTAACAATGCCTTCATCCTTACAGTATTGTTCAAATTCAACAGAAGTGAACTCACCGCCATTGGCAGTTCTTAGACATTTAATAGATTTGCCTGTTCTTTTCTCTACCATTACTTTAAATTTTTTAAATACATTTAATACATCAACTTTCCTTTTTAGCATATAGACCCAAACTCTACGGGAGTAATCATCCATGAACGTTAAAAAATACAATGCACCTCCATATGACACAACAGGGGAAGGCCCCCACAAATCAGAATGAATGTAGTCTAAAACATCTTTACTATTATGAATTCCAACTTTAAATCTTTTTTTGCACTGTTTTCCATACACACATTGTTTACAGAAATCTAAATTTAAGGATTTTAGACCGGAAAGAGATTTACGTTTCATTAATATCTGAAGAACTTTCTCGCTCATATGACCCAAACACTGATGCCATAGACGAGTACTTGCTTCTTCCTTTTCTGACGCAACCATTGCTTCACTAATCTGAGTACTTCCTCTTAACCTATAAAGATTTCCAACCTTTTCTGTCGTCATAACCACAAGGGCTCCTTTAAAGACTTTCAAGACGCCATCCTGACCTGTAAACTTATAACCATCTAAATCCAACACTCCCAAAGAGATTAAATTTTTCTTCAAATCAAGTACATGTCTAACACTAGTTAATGTCCTAACTGTGTTATCATACATCTTAATCCTGATATCTCCCATCCCAACAGTCTGACATGACACATTGTTACCCATAAACACAAAACTACCGTTTACATTTTTATACGAAGTAAACCAATTTCTATGTGGGCACATGTGATGCGAAGCACCAAAGTCTAACAGCCAGCTATCAAAATCCTGAGAGACATTACATTCAGGTGAAGTTTCATCTACCATACATAATTCTTCAGCAGATAAAACTTCGTCTATCATACCTGAATCGACCTTATTTGCTTCGTTCTTCGGGTTTTCGGATTCCTTCCGTTTCCAACAGTCCTTCTTCAAGTGTCCAACTTTACCGCAGTTCCAACATTTTGCCTTACACTTCTTGCCCTTCGATTTCGACTTGGAAGACCCCCTTGGTTTTTCTCCTCTTTCCTTCCAGCGTCCTCTAGCGACCATGGCTTCTGATGCAGCTGTTTCTGTGCTAGATTTCCTTTGTACTTCTTCAGACAGAAGAGCTCCCATGACTGATTCAAACTTCAAAGAATTAGTAGAGCTGAAGCTGATTGAAGTTACGAAGTGATCCCATGATTCAGGCAGAGAACACAGCAAGGTTATGGATTTATCTTCTTCCTGTATTTTGACTTCCATATCTGTTAATTGACAAAATAGTGTATTAAAAACATTCAAATGTTCTACAATGCTTGAACCTTCTTTCATTCGAAGACTGTATAACTGTCGTTTCAGATAAATTCTGTTGGTTAATGATTTTGTCATATATAGGTTTTCAAGTTTTTCCCACAAACCTGACGTCGTTGTCTCTTCAACAATGTTGAAGAGAACTTCATCCGCTAGGCATAAGCGGATGGTACTGAGAGCTTGGGCATCCAAGTCCTCCCAGTCTGAAGTAGTCATGGTTGCAGGTTTCTTAGTTGCCCCATCCAATGCCTTGTGCAACCCTTGTTGCACAAGCAGATCCTTAACCTTCAGTTTCCAAAGAGCAAAATTGCTCTTTCCAGTGAATTTCTCCACCTCGAATTTTGCATTCGACATCTTGGCCATTTTCTAAGACTGTCAATCTTCAGTCTAGGGTTTTTAAAAAGAAATTTCAATTTTCTTCTTCCAAAAAAATTTCCAATGCAAACAAAGGATTTCCAAGTTTTAACTCTCCCTACTTCATTTTTTAAAAAAATTGCTGAATAATTTTTCAAGGAAAAAACCTTTGTTTTTTCGATTAAAAAAAAAAACCCTTTTTAAATTTTTTTTTTTTCTCCTTTCCTCAAAGAAAAAAAAAAAAAACCCTGTCTTCTTCTCTTCAAATTCTGACATTCACCCCTTTATTCAAAAACTTTTTGAAACAAAATTTCTTAAAAAAAAATACTCGGATTTTAACAGCAACTTTGGCTCAGTCACGCAGCAATGTGGCTCTGCGTTCCTTGCTGAACTGCAACTCTTCACACAGTCATGCAGAAAAATGGCTCTGCGTTTCTCGTTGGACAGTGCTCTGCATTCCTTGCTGAACTACAACATACAGCAACTCCACTACGCAGGTTGAACTACAACGTCTTCAACGCAGCTTCAAGTCACCTCTCGACATTCAGCACGCATATTCTACAACGCAGAGAGCAGAGAACACCATATGGGCTTATGTACATCCACGTTAGAGGTCACACCATAGAAAACACGCTGGTCCTTTCAACACACTTCAATGCCTCCCCTCAGTCTTTCACGCGTTCTTTGAGATGGGCCCCTGGACAACAATACACTGATTATTCGCTGGTCTTTCAATGCTCACAACACAGAAAACATGCTGGTCCTCCAACGCACAGAATGCACATCCTTCAACCTCACACCTTTGCCTTCAACGCATAGCCGTCCTTCAACGTATAGCCACGTTCTTTCTCAGCCGTCAACGCACAGCCATCAATGCACAGAACGCAGACAACATTTCTCCTTCACGCCTAGGCTACCTCCCTCGGAGCTCTGATACCACTTGTAGGATGAATAAGTTAAATAATGAAGAAAACAAGAAACTCAACAGAATAACCAAGATAAGAAACTGAACTAGAAACTGAATGTGTTATTCAATAATGATTCTCCGCGCTTTATTTCATGGGAATTTGATAGTTTTATATCACCAACTATCGTTACATAACTAATTATTCGGTATACAACTGTCTATTTACATTTTACCTAAAGTTACTAATTCGTTGTCAAACTAACAAATCCTATATTTTCCAAGCACCAATCTAGACTTTCCATGGCACCAACTCCAAGGGCTCCAACCCTATAGCTTCACTTTGTCAAGGTATCTTTGGTTATACTTCACGACTCCCAATGTTTTCTTCAGCAAGCCCTATCAATATTTACCTATGCTTTCACTTAGTCTCCATGTCACATCATCAATGGAAACCTTCTTCTTCACATGAAGGTGTCACCACTACTCTTCATGTTACCCAAATAAAACTTCTTCAAGGTCACCTCATAATGGCTTCAATGCATCATGGTCTTCAATGATCTCCACAACTCTTCAATATGTTGCTTCACAAATTTCTTCTAATCTACCCTATTCTATTCTCAAGGGAAGACTTCAACAAGCTCTATTTATCCAATCCCAATAAATCAACACTTCGACCACGACAACTATGACAAATTCGACGACAATAGCTTCAACCACGGCAGCTATGGAAACTTCGACCATGACAACTACAACCACTTCAAACATGAAAACTACAACAGCTTCAACCATGGCAACTATGGCACCTTGAACCACGACAACTATGATAGCTTTGACCACGGCAACTATGGAAGCTTCGACCACAGCAACTATGGAAGCTTCAACCATGGCAACTACGGTAACTAAGGCAACTTTGACCACTAAAACTATGGTAGTTTCAACCACAGCAACTAGAGAAAATACATTAGCTTCGACTGAGATTTATGCCCAAACGAAATTATACCTTCTTTTCGTCCTAAACAATATTTTCCTTGTTCTCCTCAGCCTTCTCTCTTCTCTTATACTTCGTATCTCTGAATTCTTTCCTGAACTACTGATCAAAATGAAGTGTTTAGACATATATTTATAGATATTTCATTTATAATTGAACGGACACATCTATTTGAAGTGAGGCTGACCAGTATGACTGATTGTAGGTCAGCACATTGCTACAAATAATTTCCTTAGCTTAAAAATTCAATATCTCACAAACTATTGGGTGTTTCGAGGCAAATAAAGGCTCATTGGAAAGAGGAAAAAATCCTCTTTAAGATGGTATAGGATCCATTTTAAAAGGATGTCTCCAAGGTGTCCAAAATAGTTTCTCTTTCTGATTGTCCTTAACTTTTATGCATAAATAGTTTGGGACAACATGAGGAATGTTTGCGACACCATGGCTTCTTCATTGTTATCAATTTCATCATAGGATCATAGTCATTATGTAGGAATGCAACATCCACGTAGCATGATGTATAAACAATGTCATGATATAATAGTGCAGTCATAGTGCAACATCATTAGGATAACTCTGAAATAATATTCCAACCATCAAATGATCTCCAACCATGTTATCGATACCTCATCTAGTGCTACCATCAATTGTGGTCATTCAGCAAGAATATGACATCATCAAATGTAGTCCTGGTAGAGGGACTTACTCCCCTAGGGTTTTTTGGGTTGAAACCCTAGCAGACTGAAAGTTATCTATTCAAAGAAACATGCATTCACACAGCCATTATGCTATTATAAGCAAATTCTATGATAAGGGTACGTACCTTTGGTCCTACGTTTGAGAAGACCTTTAGGGTCCAAACCCTTCTTGGAGTTCCCTTCTTCACTTTTGTCCTGCAAAACAAACAATTCAAAGAACACAACAGTACATGGACAAAAATTTATAAAGAAACCATCTTCATGTATAAAGAAAGGTAGTTAGTTATGAAATCCAAACAACTATTTACACATGAATTCTAAACATGAATATCATTAACATAAAGAAGATTCACTTCGGGAACCAAGACACGTGTTTCTTTTATTATAGACAAATAAAGTACATAAAAAGGAATATGTTCACCTGAGTCACCTTCAGCAGGCTCCAAGCAAAGCTTCCTTCCGGATCCGTTCCAGCCTCAAGCCTCTAACAAAACTCCTTCCATGACTCTCTCCATGATGTCATAAATGGTGGATGAACATCAACACACAAGGAAACCAAGGTTTCCTGCACAAAATGGGGGAAGTGCAGAAGGCACAAGGGACTTCAGACCTGGTCAAGGGAAAAATCTCAGCATAATAACCTTTCTCTCTATTCTCTCCTCCCTTAGGCCTTCCCTTTGAGGTCTTTTTATACCATCTCCAAAGTAGTTTTTTAGTTAGGAGTTGGTTGGGAATAGTTGGGCCATGGGCACTAATAGGTGATCAGCAGGTAAAACTCGCGATCTCCGCCCGAAAAGAAGGAATTTTATATTTTTTTAAAGTGTTTTAATACATACGCGCGGGTTGTATATACACAGACCCGCGTATACATGCGTTTAACTCAGGGCAATGTCGCGTATAAGGAATAAAACACTGTTTTTTAAATTTTAGGACCAAGTCTGGAAGGAGGGGTTGCCCTAGGCCATGAGTACAACATCAAAAACCATAAGAGTGAGATTTGGAGCTATAACAGATGCCCCCTAATATATGAGGTCAGAAGGGTTACATGATGGCTGAAATATATTATGCGAGTACATGGAAAGGAAGTCTATCAAAAACCGAGGAGGACTTCACCAGAATTCAGCCTGCCAAGCCACCAAAGGAGATCAGAAAGAAACATTGTCTGAGGTGGGCATACCCATGCTCAGAAAAAGTAAAGCATGTCCGCATATCAAGTACAAGCGGATCCACTAAGTATACAAGTATAAATGACTGAAAGATACATAATGGATCATCTGATCATAATGAACAAGTACATGTCTGAATATCACATATAAGACTGTCAATGATGCTGAAAGATGCAACGGATCACTGATATCAAAGACTGATCCCAAAAGGTACCAACTGGACATGATGGAATAGGATGGTACTACACTGCAAACTCAGGTGCCAGCATATAGAATGTCGCCATGACTGACTGCAACATATAAAGTGGAGTGGTATCAACTAGCAGCAACAGGAGCAACTCAAGTGAACCAATGAATGCTGATACAACTTGAGGTCTTCACCGACCGCTGTGGTACATTTCTACACCATGGGAATAAATGATCTGAAGTCGACCATGTGAGAAATCATTTGATTACCGATCATTGATGTATACCGTTAACAAACGCGAGACTACTCACCGATAATGATAATGAGCGTCAAGGTACCCAGTACAATCTAACAAGTGTGAATAGATGAGTTGGAATCGAACACCTGTAAGAATCTATTGATCAGGAGAAAATGATGGTTTCCCACTGTCGATAGCGAAGGATCTGCCACTAATGACTGCAAACCCCAAGGTACTGCCAAATGGACTCTAGATCTTTGCCCCAGAGCAATGAGTCGGAGTCGATATGGAAAGATCCGCTAGAAGGAAGGCATTAAGGCATCCTCCATCAATCTAGCGTGAGTGTAACCCGTAAGCCAATAATGTGGAAGGAATCGGACGAAAAAGATGTAGTAACCCAGCCGAAGTACGTTTCCGGCGTACACAAGATGTGGCTAGCGCACGGCAGAAACCCTCTGAACCAACCAATAATGAAAGCCGACACAGAGGCGAGGTATCCACCAATAGGGTCAAATGGAAACCAAGGTACTGCATGAATCCCAATGTGTGATAATGTAAGTTGATGTCGAACACAAGGGAAACCACTCAGTCAAAGACCCATGATACTGATCGATGCTGAGCACAAGGTGACCTATCAATAATGAAAATAGGGCCAGGGTGCAGCTCTAGGCCTGTCCTCAGAGCAAGATGTCGGAAACTGACAACCAGGGATGGCCGACTGAAAAATGAGTCAAGGGACACCACAGAGAGGCCGACTCAAGCTAACTTCCCTTGAACAAAAGCACGACTCAATGTGACTATGTGGCAACATATGATGACTCTGTATAAGTTTGCCATGCAGGAGGCATAAACGAACCCTCCATATGATGGGAAGAGATAACCAATCGGGGGAGAACTGACTCAATAACAAGGTTATGGCATACCTAAGTCAAACTAAATCCCACCCATGCGGAGGAGACTTTTGTTTTGAGTGCTTTGTTCAAGGGCGACACGACTGACTCTAGCTGCCAACAATAAATGGAAATAATGTCCCGTTCCCACTCTTTTTGGAATATTTAATTTTTTTTGTCTTTTTCTGTTAAGCCGGAAAAAGAATAAAAGAATGCTATGGTACAGTGGGAAGAACGAGTGTCGGTGAAACAGATGATCTAGTTCCTGGGAAAGGAATGTTCCTATGCTCAATGCAGGGAGGTGAAAACTGGTCAGTGACACTCAAAGGTATGTTCCTTCCACGGGTCAAGGTGTGTCAAGCTGCAGAAGTCAAAGATATGCAAGGTTGATTTTGCAGACGTCATGGTCAAAATTTGGCTTAAACACGAGTCCAAGTGAAGCCGGCTCCAGGCCAAAAGGTGCAAGTGGTCAACATGCAATGCAGTAGTACAACTCAACACAAAGGAGCCTCTAGGGTATAAGGCCAGAACAATGTGGAGAAGCTAAGAGGAATGAGTCTTCAACGCTTAAGTCATGGCCGGACTACAGAGGACTCCTGAGCCTACTCAAATCAGAGCAACATGGGCAACAAATGTCAGTGAGGTGCTAACTAGGATGCCCATGTAAAGGATAGCTCTACCATCGTGTCATGATTTAAAGAATCGGCGAGTGAAGATGGCTTGCGAACCATAACACGATGGGATCGACCCTATGGCAGATGTATCGGTCAAATGGAGGCTAGTATGCATAATGCGACGGAAAAATGGTGTTCCTAACCTATATGCCAGTGAGAACATGATACCTGCCATGATGGGTCAGCAGTCATGGAACCGTCTCGAACTGTCGAAAACGTCCAAAATGTCCTGAAAAATAAACCAATCTCGACATTCCAAGCTCCCAAGTTAAAAGTCACATGAGGCCAAACAAAATAAAATTTTGAAAAATTTTGCATTTTCAAAACTTATAAAAAGCATTTTGGACTCACCATTTTTACCATTTGAGTTTGAGAGAAAAAGATTTGGAGCAAAAGGAGCAAACTTCCCACAGCCAGATTCAACCGTTCAAATTCGTCGAATACCTCGAGGTAACCCTTATACTTAGCTTGCAATCGATTGTGACAGGTTTTAAGATTTATGATTGATGTTTCACCATTGAACCTTTTGTCAAAAATTCGCCTGCGGCGTATACGTGGGTTGGTAATATTGAACCCGCATATACGCGAGCGTTATACGCTACTGTGTGCACAGGGATCCGTGTATACACCGCGAATCATTTTTAAACAAAAACTAATGGTTTAAACTCGATTTTTTCTCAGGATGCCTATCACGTGGTGTGAGAGAGAACATGCAACGGTAGACAATGAAGTTATGAACAGTCCAGGAGCATTAGATGCACTCCGGGGATGCGGTTTGCTTAAATTTTTCAAATTGCCAAATATGAAAGAGAACACGCAATTGCTTGAGATGCTCATTGATTATTGGGATGTCGATGAGGAAGCTTTTATGATCAATCAGATGCTGCTCAGGGTAGAAGTGGAGGACATCTATTTTATCACGGGCCTTTCCCGAAGGGGAGAGGTAGTATAGTCCCGAGGCAGGACACGGAGTAGTCTCTCGATAGAGGACTATGTATAGATATACTGCCCTGGACATCCCAAGAAGGTTGGGAGCCAGATTTCCATCACACATGTGGTAAGTTTGTCACTTAGGATAATCCCATTCACCTCACACATGTGGCGAGTTTGTCACTTAGGATAATCCTGTTCACCATGGCTCGGGTGAACGGATCATCCTCTCTGCAGCAGACATCATGGCAAAACATGAGCGTGGCAGTTGACTGTCTCACTACTCTGTTCGACTGGTGTACTCCTCTTTTGGCCAACATGAAGAGCCAGCTCACTTCTATGAGGAGGGGTCAGACTAAAAACTTTGGATATGGGAGCATCTTGTGTACTTTCTTTTTCGAGAAGATTCCCGCACTCCGCCCCAGGGTAGCAGTTTCCATCAGCACCCCACGTGATCCACGCATGGGCCGGTGGGCTGATCTGATGAAACATCTGGGGGGCGGGGAGTTCCCAAGGACTGCCTTCGAAGGTGACTTCTTCACCTGGTGGGATCAGCGGATCATCGTCGTGGATGACTACCCCTATGCTGGACTGGATTTCCGAGGAGATCCTGATTTAGCGTTACCACCGAATGCAGCATGGGGCGAGATCGGTAAGATTTTTGATTTTATGATTTTTTGGATTTTTCAAATATAATGATGAATTTTGAAAAATATTTTTTTGATGAGATTCAAATGACTGATATGATGATCATGTTCCAGACATTGGGCCTGTACGACCAGATGGATTCCCACGGCATGGACGGCATGGCCGAGGAGCCGAAGAGGCGGCTGCTGATACAGAGCGGACTCTAAACAACGTCCAACAACACTTGGCGAGACTGAGCTGCCGAGTACCGATGGCCGTCATAGAGGACCTTCTTGAGGATATGCAGCGTCATGTGGTTGGCATGCCACGTGACTGGGTTCGCATTTTTCGGCGTGTGGCCAATGCTATAGTTACATACTTAGACGCTCATCCTGAGCCGAGGCATTAGATATGCCGGACACGATTATGGGCATTTGAGTCCCAATTTTGTATATTTTTTGGACACGCATATGTACACCCAAGACGTTTTATGATATATATATATATATATATATATATATATATATATATATATATATATATATATATATATATATATATATATATACAGTTTAACTTTATGATGCTTGATTTTATTATGATGAATGATTGATGTGCCAGTCTAATGCCTGATTAGCGATAGAATCAGCTAACCAATTATGAGATCTTGGAATGTGCAAATAATTAATATAAGTAAATGATCTTTGCAACAACCTCACTCTTAGATACTGGCGATATAAAGATGGATCCCGTACCCGATAAATGTTATTTAATTGAGACACTATCAATTGAGAATCAAGATACACTACCAACGAGTCGATCCCATGAGAGATTGCCTCGGATAATAAATTAATAACAGCAGTATACTCGGCCATATTGTTTGAAGCAGGACCGATACACACACCTCTTGATGCCATCAATTGACCAGTTGGATAATAAAGTACCCAAGCTGCGGAAGCAAGATTCCGAGTGTGCCGACTAGCACCATCGGCGAACCCAAAATAGACCAAATCATCCATCAACACCTGCCACAGCAGACAAAAAGTGCTGATATCAGAAAAATCTCGATGATATATGTACAAATATACATAAAATACAAAGAAGCCATTGCCTGGTCAAAACTAAGCAAAGTACTTCTTTAGGTAGAGCCCGTTTTGGGGCTCCGCCAGCTTGTTTCCCTCGAAATCAATTAACTCATACGATCCTTTTTCTAAAACTCGTTTAATAATGAAAGGATCGTACCACATAGGCTTAAATTTGCCTGCCCCCAAGGCGTCCTTATCTTGGTCGTAGACCAGGACAAGGTCACCTTCAGAAAAGACTCGAGGATGGACAGACTTATCGTACTGTGTTTTAACTCTTTTCTTATGGGCCTCATTCATCGTGGCGGCATCTCGACGCTGCTCATCGAGATGTTCCAAGTGAACTAGGCACTCTTCGAGACTCGAAGTCTCAGGAAGAAGCTCAACAGCCAACTTAAGAGATGGAATTTCACATTCGACTGGAAAGATAGATTCCATCCCATAAACCAACTAAAAAGGAGTAAAACCAGTAGCCGTTTTGACGGAGGTTCGGTATGCCCAAAGAGCCGAATACAACATAATGTGCCAATTGGACCAATTTTTATCGATTGTCCGTTGGATTATCGTCTTAAGAGTTTTATTGACCGCCTCGACCTATCCATTGGCCTGAGGATAATAAGGGGACGAATGCTCCTGACGAAAACCTAATTTAAGAGCCAATTCTGACATTAGTTGATTCTGGAAATGACTGCCATGGTCAGTGACAATCTCTCTTGGGATACCGAATCTTGAGATAACCTGATTGAAAAGAAACAAAGCTGTCGTGTCACTATCGTTCTTATAAGTAGGCATGGCCTCAGGCCACTTCATAAAGTAGTCTACAACCACGATAATGTACTTGTGATTTTCCACTGAAGGCGGATTACAAGTTGTAAAATAAATACCCCACTTAGTAAAGGGACCGACGGTGACAACAGGAAAAAGGGGAGCTGGATACGCGCGCATCTTGCGAGTAAAAATTTGACATGGGTGACAACATTTTACCGCTTCCACACAGTCCTTAAAGAGTGAAGGCCAAAAATAGCCGGCACGTAAGATGCGCTGGGCTGTAGCAAGCCCTGATAGATGACCACCACAAGCTCCACTATGGCAGTCATTTAGCATAGACTCTACTTCCTCTAAGGTTAAACAGCGCCAGAGGATTGAATCAACCCCTCGACGGTATAATGTGTCACCAATGATAACATAGTTTTTAGCTAGGTGACGTAATTTTCGACGTTCATCCTTGGAGAAAGTAGAGGGAAACTTTGAAGTCTAGAGATAAACAATGATATCTCCGTACCAAGGGTTGAGTGAAGAGATGAGGAATAAATGTTTGTCGGGAAAACTTTCCTCATACACAGTATCCTCTCCACAAGGAAGCTCAGAAATTAGCTCCGCGAAAACCATGGATTTCTTAGACTTGGCAGGCAAGAACTTGAGATCGAATTCTTGCAAAATGACTATCCATCTATTATATTTTCCCCCAATCACTCGCCTACTGAGGACAAATTGAAATGGATTGACCGCCGCTAAGACAAAAGTTTTGCGTAGCAAAATATAATGACGGAGCCTCTGGACAGCATGGACAGCTGCCAAGGTCAACTTCTCAACCGGAGAATAACAGAGTTCAAGACCTATTAAGCCTTGGCTCAAATAATAAATCACGTGCTCGGCAAGAGCATCGTCCTCCTGAAATAGAACCATACCAATGGTTGATTCTACTGCAGCGAGATATAAAAGTAAGTCTCTACTATAATCCGGTGGACTCAAAATCGGGGCAGAGACTAATGCCTTTTTCAAAGCATCAAACGACCACTACGCAAAGTCATCCCACACAAATGGAACTCCTTTCCGTAGCAAACGCATGAACCCTTTAGTGATCTCGGCATAGTTTGCTATAAACCGTCTTAAGAAATTAGCCTTCCCTTGAAGACTTTGAAGTTAACGAATTGAGGACAGGGGAGGCAACTGAACTATTGCCTCAACCTTGAAGGGATCAACCCGAATCCCTTCATTGGACACTATGAACCCTAACAACCGACCGGATGTAACCGCGAAAATGCACTTGTTGGGATTCAACCGGATTTTATAGAAACGACAACGTTCAAAAACCAATCGAAGATGACTAGGATGATCAGTTCTCTTTCGAGAACGAGCAGCGAGATCATCCAAGTATGCCTCGATGACATGTTTGATGTCGTGGAAAGCGTATGACATGGCCCGCTGAAAAGTGGCTCCATAATTTTTAAGACCAAAAGGCATCTTTCTATATGCAAAGGTACCCCAGGGACATATAAAAGCTGTCTTATGTTGATCTTCAGGATGGATAGAGATTTGATTATAACCCGAAAAACCATCCATGAAGGAAAAAATTTCATTACCCGCACACTCGTCGATAATTTGATCAATGAATGGCGTGGGGTAATTGTCTTTCGGACAAGCCTTGTTTAGGTCCCTAAAATCGATGCATACTCGGATTGTTCCTTGCTTTTTGTCCACAGGGACTGGATTAGAAACCCAATCAGTAAGAGGAACAGGGTATATAAAACCTGCCCTTAGCAGCTTCTCAACCTCAGCTTTGATAGCCGCTGCTTTCCTAGGGTTGACCAGCCGAAGCCTTTGACGAACCGGTTTCGCGTTTTCATATGTCTTGATCTCATGTTGAACTATAGAAGGACCAATGCTAGGCATTTCCTCATAAGACCAAGAAAATACATCACGATATTCCTTGAATAGGTTGGTGTAAATTTGAATTTCTTAAGGGGAACACTCAATTCCAATGAAAATATTCTCGATGACGTTAGGGTCCCTAGAGATGTTTATAGGTATCGTTTTTGAAATTACCGACATATTACCTTCGGCATGAACGTGTGCTGGAGCCAAAGGGTTTGACACCGTACAAACATCACTAGTGAAGAGCTCGGAGAATCTAGATTCTACTTCCTGCAATGGAGGAAGAAAGTATGAACGATGGTGTAAGTCTTCCCAAGGTCGATCTATACCCATCATTACTTCGAGGATTGCTTCTTCATAAGGCAGAATCGAATCTAAGCAGTCCAAGGTAGAGGAAGAATTAAGGCTCCAAGCCGGGGCCACATGACCATCTAACTCCTCTTCGGAAAAAGGAGTAGAATGGTTGTCTGCAGAGTCTATGATAGACTGATATCTAAGCTCAGCTACAGATATAGGGAATGCCATTCCATTTTCTTGTCCTTCAACTAATGTGGTCGTAGGTGAAGGCAAGGTCCAAGGGTCTGAAAAATAATGAGTTCGGAAGAACTCTTCTTGAGGAGACTCCTTAGATGATGAAATAGCATTAATTTTAGCGAAAGGAGAGGGAAGATCAAATGTACCCATCAATGAGGAATACATCCCTACTCCTAAATTCTCAGTCGGCGGGTGAGGGTTATCCATTAAAGGGACAGTAGAGTCAGAGCTTGCTTGAGGATCAATTGGACAATAGTCCAATTGATCAACCTTAACGATTTTCCCCTCATGAGGAAAGCAAATTACACGAAAGAGAGTCGAAACAATCGCATCCATCTCGTATACCCAGTTCCTTCATAATAGGAGATTATAGTCTAGGTTAGCGTCTATGACCTCTACTTCAATATTGACGACCTTTCCCCCAACACATATAGGAAAGGCCGAGATAATCCCATGCATCTTGTGAGAATGACCGTCAAATGCAGTCAAGACGGTGGGTGAAGGAACAACCGAAGGTGATCCAATAACCTTCCAGCATGACGTCAACATAACGCATGTGGAAGCTCCTTCATCTACTACGGTGCGAAAAATATTGATTTTCCGGTATGTAGACTTTATTTGAAAAGCCATATGATGAGGGAGTCGCTTTTTGACATTTAACATGTCAAAAGTGAGCACTAAAGAGTTAGCTGGATCGACTGCTCCAATCGCGGAGAGTAAAGCACTTCTCTGAGCCGGACACGACTGGAGAACCTCTAAAGCGGACATGGCACACGGACTCTGAGCGAGATCCTCCACAATGGAGTAATTCTGGGCGGCCCTAGCATTAGGATTAATCGTCGCGCGTTTAGCGGAACCTTTCGGTATCCGTGGTATAGTCTCAACAGGGGGCCGCTCAATATGAAGGTCAGTACTTCCGGGAACAGTCTTGTCCTTGGAAGTTTCGGCTTCACCATAATCACGTGACTGAGTAGCCACATGGACATTAGAACCCATCATGAAAACATTTGACAATTTTTCCCCTTCCTGGTTGCCCCCAACATAGGTTACATGGTTCGAACTCACGCCAACAATAAGTTGCTGCCCTTGGGGAAACGGGTTGGTTAACACAACTTGAGAACTAGAAGTCCCTTGCTGTCCTAACAAGCGCTGAGCGTCTTCAATCTTAGGGCAGAGATGAGTTAGATGGTCTCCACTGCACAACTTGCATGGAAACTTGACTTTCTTTCTCGACTCATTTCTACCACCACGAGCGTTGTTGCCGGATTTATTTGCATCAGGCTTCCCATCCTGGTTCTTTTTCTTACCTCGTCCTTTCTTTTTTCCATTGGAATTTTGATTTCCTTTGGGATTATCAGATTGGACGGCATTTATTGAAGAAGTTTGGGAAGCGGGGGGATTAGACGATGTGACTTGGTTGTTAGAAGCAGTTTGCAAAGACAACTGCTGCAGTTGATTCAACAAGTTCACGGTAGTTGTGTCTATTGACTCAACAATACCATCCGCGTGCGGACCTGGCTTCGACTTAGCTAAATCAACCTTAGATCCAGGAGCATCTGGCAAGTACTTTTGTAGGATCCCGGACTGAGAGTAGATCAATTCTAATTGCTGGACCCTAAAAATGGCTTGCTCCTCAGAATAGACCCCAGACATGGAGACATCCTTGGAGATCTCGGGTTGTAAAGACTTCAAAAACCACTCGAGACGGTACTCCGGAGGGATTTCGGCTTTAATGAGCCTCTTTCTCCGTCTCCATTCCTGAATATGGTCAGAAATGTGGGTTGCCTTATCCTGACGGAAAGTGGCCAAAAGTTCAGTTCGGGCATCATAGCAGACAGGCAACTGGAAGTGATTTAAGAAAATATTGGCTAAGTCAGCGAACGATGTAAAGCTGCCCCCTCGCAACTCTATATACCATTTGGCCGCATTACTAGTCAAGGTGCGCTGAAAGAGTCTCAACCTAATCGAGTCATCGATAAGGGAGTTAGATGAGCACCACAAATGGAATGTGGTTACATGGTCGCATGGGTCTTCACCACTCTTCCCTTCGAATTTTGGTATGTCCGAAGGGAGTTTGGTTGGGACCGGAGGCCAGGCCGGATTGTACTTGATTGGTTCATTTGTTAACTTAGTGAGATCTGGCAAGTTTAACATTGCCAGAAACGGAAGCCTAGGAGGACCTTGGGGATTCCACCCAGACTGGGCCGAACTCCCAAAGCTCTGAAAAGATTGTCCTAGAATTTGGGAGGCACCAGGCTGCCCGAAGTAACCAGTAGAACCGGCTAAACCAAAAGGCAGGCCTTGTGGTCCAGGAAAATTCAGAGTTTGACCAACTCCGGCTGTATAACCTCCATAACCAGCAAAGTTTCCTCCTAAAGGATTGTAGGGAGTTGATAACCCCTGATAGGGATTCCAAGCCAAAGCAAGGGGAGGAATACTTTGAAACATACTAACCGTGGAGTATGGCCTATTCCCTTGTTGGCCGATAAACGGATTCCCAGTTCTCGCGCTACTAACCCCAGGGTTATTCCAACCTTGGAAAGGATTGCTGCTTTGTCCTATAGAAGAAAAAGGCATGGATCCTATCGTCAGGTTGGAAAGTGGTATATGAACACTTCCAAAAGGAAAACCCTGGAATGAAGCCGATCCACCCATCATGGACGTAGCGACACTAAACGGAACCGATGGAATACCCTGTGAGTGGGTGCCAAATGGGAAGAATCCAGTACCAAAAGCATTGGTTTGGGCATTTCCACTCGTGGACGGAATGGAGGTAGACCCAACTATAGATGTGCTAGCAAAAGATCCAAACAAGGAATAAAGGGAGATGGAAATGGTTCCTCCCCCTTGCACCGATGTTGGGGTTTGCATAGTCATAGCACTCGTAGAAGCCATGCTTCCAGTAGTGGTCATCGATGGTAAGCACGTAGTGTAACCTGGACTTGACGGTCTATGCGTCGGAGTCCCAACGTATTGCAATACGTCTAGATGACTAGATGGTAGTGGAGAATTTGGAGCCACTAATGACTTTGAAAGTTCTTCTACCTCTATGTTATTCTCCGCTTGAAAGAGAACTCGAGAAAGGACTGAAGTGTCCCTCTCTTGCTCAGAAGTGCCAGGCCTTGCTTGGCCGCTAATGCCCTAGAGAGGAGGATCAATCCCCAATGCATCAACCGGCGTGGGACGGAACCCACCGGTAATATTGCCTCTGCGCCTTCTAGGAGAAGGCTCTAAACTTGGTGGCGAGAGACCACGAAGTCTTCGAGACTGTCTTGGAGATCGGTCAGCCACTTTGAATTTTTTGTTGTGATCTAACTAAAGACTCAAAAAATTGAAAGCTAGGCCAACTAGGAGCACAGAGCACACACTATAAAGTCCCTAAAGATACAGCCAGTCAAACAACTTCCAAGTATTTCCGCTCCGGGTGATTAAGATCGGACACCAAAATACGAGAAAGTGAAATAAGGGGCCTTCCGAAGATATTCTGGGATGATGAGGGCCCAGTCCTATCAGCGAAGGTATCAGAGGAAGTTACGTTGACCTCCTAACAACAGCTTGCGCCAGTGCAAGCCCCCAAGCTTTGCAAGGGTGCCCTCCAGTACTACTGTCGAGAGTGATGCAACGTCAACCTCAGGTGCCATGGGATTCCCCTCCGCAATCACCTGTGTAGTTCCCTAGGAGTAGCAACTATGGATACCAACTCGTCACAGAAGCCAGGCAGAACAGTCGTGAGGTAAGTTCGGACAAGTAGGAGAGGGGGTATCTCTCTTCCCTGTCTTCACAGACCCTTGTGCTTAACTCCCAGATTCGGAGCTTTCTCAGTCTTCCTAACACTATTGGATTTTCTCTCGTTATTCAGACTCCTACGTTTGACGTTTATATGGCCTTGGAGAGTTAACTCTCCACTCGCCTAATCCAAGGCCCTAAAATCCTAATCTTGTTGGTGTAACTGACTAAAACAAAAAGTTCTAGTGAATTTTAGTTAGCGCTTGATTTTATTAGATTGTTCTTTAAGTCACAAGGTAATGGAAGTGAAACTAGTGGTGTTTTTTGACGCAAAAGAAATTAATAAAAACTTAACTACATGCACATGCACTTTTTCGTTTTTCGATGAAGAGCAATTTCTATAGGGTTCAGAGGTACTTCTAATAAAACAAATTTTCCTTTCCTTTTCGTTAATGCACACTTCACACTCACAAAAGCTAACAAAGCTATATATGCCTAAAAAGGGGATGCAAATCTATCCTAATGCAACAACTATATGTGGATGCAAGATTCAAAACTACTCTAAAAACAAAATGAAAGTTGCTTGCTTATCAAACTTTATCTTGCCACTTAAGATGCCTAGATGGAATATGAGATGTTTCCATTCATTTCGTCTAAACACTAAAAACAAGTTCTAAGACAAACATAAAGCACTTTCACTTCACTAAAAGGAAATCAAATGAAAAGCAAGTTCAAGAAAGCAAAACTAAGATTTTCAAAAGATTTTCTTCAAAGCAACAAACAAAAAAGTCTTTTCAAAAATTGCTCTCAACAACACTGAAACTTGTGATTGAAGAATAGGCAATTAAACACTTTTGCGAATCAACACCACTTAATGGATGCAAACCCAACAAATTTAATTGTGTTTGAAATCGCTCTTAACAATCAAAAGCAGCAACCAAAACCTTGGCAATGAAAACCAAAAAGATCAAAAAGACAAATTCCAAGAAAGTGTCAAACAACAACTTTCATGAAACAAAGAAGTAGATGGTCACAAAAAGTGATTTTGTCAAGAAAACAAAAAGTCGCCAAAAGCAAGATTAACACAAAGATTGAATTCAATCTTCCTACCCTGATGAAACAGAGAAACCAAGATTCCTAGCAAGAAATCTTGCGTGTTTTAGCAAAAAAACAATGACGCTTGCAATCAACAAAAACAAGACCAATACTCCTTATAACCAGAGAGAATTTGGAACGAGATGCTCACTGTAAAACAAATAACTGATACTAGAAAATGACTGTTTCAGACTGACTCAAACCACCAGAAAAACCTTCAGAGGCCAAAAAGATTTACAAATCTTGAAAATTGGAATATATACGCGACTGTACTGTAGTACAGATTGCGTGTATACGCGACTGTGTTTGAGGAGACCTGCGTATACGCAGGTTCACTCAAAGAAACAAGTGTATATACGCCTCTCTATCTAAGAAAAACAGCGTATATGAAAAGCTTCAAGAAAAATAAAAAAGACAAATTGAAGAAACTAGTAAAGCTTAAAGTTCAAGAACAGACCAGACAGTAACAGCAAGCAGACAAGGCAGCTAAGCCCTGATTGGCTTGAAAATTACCCAAACTAGGAACAACAAGAGTGTTGTCCCCAGTGGAGTCACCAATTCTGGTAGAGGGACTTACTCCCCTAGGGTTTTTTGGGTTGAAACCCTAGCAGACTGAAAGTTATCTATTCAAAGAAACATGCATTCACACAGCCATTATGCTATTATAAGCAAATTCTATGATAAGGGTACGTACCTTTGGTCCTACGTTTGAAAAGACCTTTAGGGTCCAAACCCTTCTTGGCGTTCCCTTCTTCACCTTTGTCCTGTAAAACAAACAATTCAAAGAACACAACAATACATGGACAAAAATTTATAAATAAACCATCTTCATGTATAAAGAAAGGTAGTTAGTTATGAAATCCAAACAACTATTTACACATGAATTCTAAACATGAATATCATTAACATAAAGAAGATTCACTTCGGGAACCAAGACACGTGTTTCTTTTATTATAGACAAATAAAGTACATAAAAAGGAATATGTTCACCTGAGTCACCTTCAGCAGGCTCCAAGCAAAGCTTCCTTCCGGATCCGTTCCAGCCTCAAGCCTCTGACAAAACTCCTTCCATGACTCTCTCCATGATGTCATAAATGGTGGATGAACATCAACACACAAGGAAACCAAGGTTTCCTGCACAAAACGGGGGAAGTGCAGAAGGCACAAGGGACTTCAGACCTGGTCAAGGGAAAAATCTTAGCATAATAACCTTTCTCTCTATTCTCTCCTCCCTTAGGCCTTCCCTTTGAGGTCTTTTTATACCATCTCCACGTTTTTAGTTAGGAGTTGGTTGGGAACAGTTGGGCCACGGGCACTAACAGGTGATCAGTAGGTAAAACCCGCGATCTCCGCCCGAAAAGAAGGAATTTTATATTTTTTTTTAAGTGTTTTAATACATACACGCGGGTTGGATATACAGAGACACACATATACACGCGTTTAACTCAGGGAAATGTCGCGTATAAGGAATAAAACACTGTTTTTTAAATTTTAGGACCAGGTCTGGAAGGAGGGGTTGCCCTAGGCCATGAGTACAGCATCACAAACCATAAGAGTGAGATTTGGAGCTATAACAAGTCCTCCATATGTCATCAAGGGATTCTAAATAATTGGCACTTGGCATTTCTTAAGACTTCTTCATTAGTGACTTGACATATTAATTGATGACATTCTTATGAAACAAGAGTTATGAAATCATCATTTGGAACCAGGCATTTCAACAATATTTTCCATCTCGGCTAGTGCAATATTGATATTAATGACAACCTAGATTAATAATCTCCCCCTTTGTTATTGATGGCAATATTCTTGCCCTTTCAACATTCTCTCCCCCTTTGACATCAATGGCAAACGGGGTGCCCAAGTACTCCCCCTGTCAAGCTGCTTCTTTTCTTTACGAACAGTATTTCTTCATAGGTATTTTACTCCCCCTGTCATGGTGCTCTTCTTTCTGGCAATGTGGTCCATGATAGATGTGCTTAAATTCCTTCATGTGATGAACCAACTCCCACTCATGAAATATTACCTGCCATTGATCAAGTGGAAGAGATATTCAATAATAATCCATTGGATGAATAAGGATTATATTCTTTAAGGAGTGTTCCTGAGAGATGATCTATCAAAGAATGATTGTCCATATAGCTCGTCAAGCATTTCATAAGACTCATTCACGGATCACTTCTATAAGAATTCCCAATCATCATAATCTCCCCCTAATTGTATGCATGGTATTCCTTTTGGCAGAGTTTCCCCATAAAATTCTTAGATTGTCGAAGATCAGCTCAACGACATGTGTTGTTGGCTAGAGAGTTCAAGATATTTTTGGGTTGTATTTTCTTCCTTCTCTGTACTTGTGTAAGTTTCTTTTCTAGCATAGTTCTATCTTGAGAAGGTGCCCAAGTTAAGTTACAATTACGTGCCATTGTCCAATGTTATGACACTTGAAGCACTCTATGTTTTTCATGAATAAGAATTCATGACTTCTTCCAAAATTGCTTCTTGGATATTGTTGGGGAACATTATAATTATCTTTGTTATATTCCCTGCAATATTTTGCCATGTGCCCAGAGTTTGTACAAGAATAGAAATAACCAAGAAATATACTTTGTACCTAGTAGAAGAGGGTTTCTTTGATGTACTTCTAAAGTCTTTTTGCCTTGGGATCCTTTGATGATAACCATTTCTTCTTGCATCCTTGACACCATCTGCATTTCTTCTTGGAGAAAGGTTTCTTCCATAGTTGTCTTGACTCTCCTCCTTCCCTTTGTTAGAAATGGGAGCATCAACATTTCTTCTAGGCTTCCTCACATCCTTTTTGTTTGAAGCATTAGGGTTTGCATTATTATTTCTTGAGGATTGACCTGCATAGCCAAGACCCGATTTATCAAGGGGAGACCTTTGATGATTTAAGATGTCATCTAGGGTTTGAGAGCTTTTCAAGTTCATATTTAGCAAATCAACTTCCTTTTTAAGAAAGATAATTTCTTCTTTCAACTTTTCACAATCTTCATATTTCATAACTAGTTTCTTCTTCATTTCTTCCATCATCTTGGTTGCTTCACACAATTGGGCCTTAAGAGAAGCGATTTCTAATTTTAACTTGGTGATGTCATCATCCTTTTCTTCTAGTTGGGATATCATGGTGTTTGTCTCCTTTTCTGCTTCATCAACTTGTCCTTATATGAATGTCAAATCTTCCATAACCTTCTCATCTCCTTGTGCTTGTTTCCTTGCTTCTTCTAGTTGAGATGTAAGGGAGGAGACCTCTTCCTTGTATTGACCAATCTTCACTTCAAGTTTTTTAAAGCTTTTATGCCTCTGTTCAAGATGGCTTGACAAGGTATCTTCCCGTTTCTTTGCCTTATCCAATTGATTTGTCATGGATATGACTTCTTCATGATGCTTTCTCTTGTTTCGATGAAATTATTCCTTAATCTTGGCAATCTCCTCATCTCTTTCATGTACTTGATGCTTGACAAGGTCAACTTCCTTCCTTGTATTTTCCTGGTCACCAACTTGCACTTTCTTGTTAAGTTCCTCATTTTCCTTTTTCAAATTGTTAATCTCTTCCACGGTGGCCATAAGTTTAGTGAGGAGATCTTCTTCAAATCTTTTTCATTCTCATTTCTTGGTCTTCTTTAGTCTTGCTGTTATCACTCTTATCTTCACCTTCCTTTATGGGCTCTGGATTTCCTTCTTGTTTTCCTTCATTTTCTTGACTAGAGATCATTGTCATTGCTCCTTTTGAGTGAAGATTATGAATTTTATCCCATATGTCTTTTACCGACGAAATTTTTTCAAAATTGGCCTTCATAGTATCAGGTAGCCCATTCAAGATTGCTTTCATTGCTCTTGTATTATGTTCCTTGGAGTATCAATCCATCATGCTATCAAAAATCACCGTTTTCTTGAATTCAGTGCTTTGATTCTTTAAGAAATTCCTCATTCTTGCCTCCCATATATCAAAATTTCCATTGAACAATGGAGCCTTCATAAATTAATTGACTTCAATTTTGGTGGTTGAGGGAGACACATATTTAAGAGGATTGGAGACTTTCTTCCTTGGCTTCTCCACTTGTGTTCTAATGATCAGCCTTCAAGCTGCTAGGCTTTGAGTGCAGGTACTATCTCTGATACCAACTGTTGGAAACACTAAGAGGGGGGTGAATCAATATTTCTTTTCAATCATTACTTTTACTAGTTAGATCACTTATATTTAGAACATAAAATTAACAATAAGAATAAATGATTTTATTAATTTCTTCAATAAATCAAGTACAATATATGTAGGGCTCCAACCCTAGGTGAAGACACTAATCTTCAATCTCCCACGCTCCAACCTGTATTTGCAAGCACTGACTTGGACTTCCAAGGCTCCAACCTTGTCAATTTTGATGAACCAACCTCAAGGGCTCCAACCCTATATTTGGTTCAGGCTCCAACCTGGTTCCTTGAGGACTTTGATCCTCTAGGGCTCCAACCCTATCTTATCCAAGGCATCAACTTTGATTTTAGGAGCACCAACTCCAAGGAAACCAATCCTATATTTTCCAAGCACCAATTCTGACATTTGGACTTTCCAAGGCACCAACCTTGTCAATTTTGAGGCCCCAATCCCAAGGGCTCCAACCCTATAGCCTCACTTTGTCAAGGTATGTTTGGTTATACTTCATGACTCCCAATGTTTTGTTCTAAAAGCCTTATCATCCATTAGCTACGCCTCCACTTAGTCTCCACGTCACATCATCAATGACAACCTTGTTCTTCATATGAAGGTGTCACCACTGCTCTTCATGTTACCTAAACAAAACCTCTTCAAGTTCACCTCATAATGGCTTCATTGCACCATGGTCTTCAATGATCTCCATAAATCTTCAATATGTTGCTTCACAAAGTTCTCCAACTTTGCCCTATTTTATTCTCAAGGGAAGACTTCTATAAGCTCTATTTGTCCAATTCTAATAAATCAACACTTCAACCACGAAAACTATGACAACTTCGACCACGACAGCTTCAACCATGGCAACTATGGAAAATTTGACCACGATAACCATGACAACTTCAACCATAGAAACTATGGTAGCTTCAACCACAGAAACTACGACAGCTTCAACCACGGAAACTATGGCAGGTTTGACCATGGAAACTACGGCAGGTTCAACCACAGCAACTACGGCAACATCGACCATGGCAACTATGGCAGTTTTGACAACGACAACTATGGAAAATATGGGAGCTTCGACCAAGATTTTATGCCCAAATCCCTTTTTTTTCGTTCTAAACAATAGTCTCCTTGTTCTCCTCGACCTTCTGTCTTCTCCTGTACTTCGTATATATGAATTCTTGCCTGAATTGCTGATCAAAATGACGTGTTTAGACATCTATTTATAGAAATTTTGTTGATAACTGAAGATACACTTCTATTTGAAGTGAGGCCAACTTGTATGATTGAGTGTAGGTCGGCTCACTACTAGGAATAATTTTCTTAACTTAAAAATTCAATATCTCACCAACTATTGGGAGTTTTGGGGAAAATAAAAGTTCATTAGAAAGAGGAAAAAATCCTCTTTAAGATGGTCTAGGATCCATTGTCAAAGGATGCCTCCAAGGTGTCCAAAATCATTTTTCTTTGTGACTATCCTTAAATTTTATGCATAAAAAGTTTGGGACAACATGAGGAAGTTTTAGGATAGCGTGGCTTCTTCCTTGTTATCAATGTCATCATAGGATCATAGTCATTATGTAGGAGTGTAACATCCATGTTGCATGATGTATAAAAAATGTCATGATATACTAGTGCAGTCATAGTGCAACATTATTAGGATAACTCCAAAATAATCTTCCAACCATCAAATGATCTCCAACCATGTTATCAAGACCTCATCAAGTGCCATCATCAATTGTGGTCATTCATCAATAATATGAAATCATCAAATGTAGTCCTCCATATGTCATCAAGGGCTTCTAAATACTTAGCACTTGGCACTTCTTAAGACTTCTTCATTAGTGACTTGACATATTAGTTGATGACATTCTTATGAAATAACAGTTATGACATCATCATTTGGAATAAGGCATCTCAAAAATATTTTCCATCTCATCTAGTGCCATATTGACGTCAACGACAACCTAGATTAACAGAAATATACTAGCTCCGGACAATAGAGAAGCCAAGTCTCATTACAATACTATACAAGATTTGTCTAAGATACACCTATTGGAAGCTTGGCTGACCAAAAGGCTATACAATGAGTTATTAGGGACTATATATAGCAAAGGGTGGGGTGGCCCTTAACATTCCCCTTTGTGACAGTTCAAGTACCCTCATGACCCTTCATCTACTCTATGACTGTAACATCGAACTATCGACACTTGAACTTACACTTGACAAGGCATTACATACAATCTGCACATGTACCCATGTGAGACAAAATAGGTTTGAGCAAGCCATGCAAGACATCACTATGACTCAAAAAATTGTGAGAAGACCAGTTCTTCAACATCCTCATGGTGGTTGATAGTAGTGAACGAATGCCAAGCTTAGTAGTCTGAGATGGTGTCATGTACTCTAAGATGACATCTTTCTAGAAATGAACTCTTTCCTCCATAGCATTTGGGTACACCACCCATCCAGTGTTGCCTTCTTGAACTCTGCTAGGGAGGATGCTATAACCAATTCTTCTCCCTGCTTGGTCATCTATAGCTCCTTAGCCATTCGCTCGTTCACAGCTATCAGGAAGTGAAAACTTGAGCTAGTGTCTTTGGCATATGATTTGGTACCATCGGACAATGTTACTGGACGTTTGCACACGTCAGACATGATCACTCATTCCTCAAACTGCCTAGGAGATGTGTGATCATCCAATGTCAACAGTCTGTAAGATTGTACAACTCTATGTTGGGAATCATCGAATGAGATGTTGTGCATCTCTCCCTTAGAATTGTCTCCTTGTTCACTTGGGACTTGCTCCTCTTCTCGATGTGGCGAAGCTAGTGGGTTGACCTCTTGGTGGTGAGGCATGAGGTCGATGTCTTGCTCTAACTCTTATTGCTCCATGTCCGTATACATTTGCTCAAGTGCTTGTTTAGTCTCTCATGAAAAGTCCTTCTACTGTGATTGTTCACTTGTCTTCCTGATGCCAACTGTTCAAATGAGTCAACTACTTGTATGAGCGCAGTTTCATATGTATGTACATGTTGTGTCCCTTCATATACCTGTTCCTTTTGAGCTTCCTTCTCGAGTCTGCGAAGCTCCTTTTCCTTCCAAAGTTGCTCCTTCAACTCATGCAACTCCTTCTTTGTTTCCTCCATTCTCCATTTTTCTCTTTGCCTTTGTGCATTTGTCTTGGCATGTGGTTGCCTCCTCGCCTCTATTACCAAAGTTTTTTTTTGCATAAGTGGGTTTTCTTAGAACATGCAACTTTGTTCCTCCTCCATGCTGTTGATAATCTTCCTCTTACCCTTGTCACACACTGGTATGTTTACCTTTACTTCGGGTGCTGCTGGTGCTCTCCAGGATGATGCTTCATACTGCTTCGCTAACCATTCCACATTGAGGAAAACCAGTTCATTAAGTCTAGAGAGGTCATGACAATATCTCCATGGGTCTTCCTCTTCCCAATGAAATGCCTCATGGATCTAGGTAAACCATACTATCATGCAGTGGTCTTTCACAAGACAATATGGGTCATACGGATTGTAACTTCGGGCGTTGAATGGATATTTCTTCATCTCCTCTTCTTCAACATCCACATGCTTGAAATTTCGTATCTCGTATAACCTTATTAGTAATGGAAGAGCAGGCCAAGGTACCTTCTTCTTCCAGTACAACCTAGCTGATAATTGTGTCGAGATGTGATATGGTACTTCTTGCATGATGAGTTTGTGCAAGGCGAACTTCGGTATAACATGCGAAGGTTTCTCCATGCTGTAAATCCATAAGAAGGTGTCAGATGGTTAGGCATACCAATCTACTATATCGATCAGTGCCTCCATTCTTTCCTTTGACATGCAAGTTGGCTCCTATTCAAATGTCATCTTATACACCAGGGTGACAAAATGATCAGACAACTATGTCATAACTCCTCTGAAGCTGCATGCGGACGACACCTTACAATAAGTGTTCACAGAGGTCTTTGTCGATGTCCATGCCCACTTCAAGCCTGTAAACTCCTTATGGGAATAGCTTGCATCCAAGATGTAGGCAGACATGTAGAATTCTGCTTACATACGTGTGGGTGGGTGTTGAGCCCTTGTTACCCGTTCCTTCAGCTGGTGAGCCAAATTTTCAGACTATTAGCATGCTTTTCCTTGTCTGGCTAGTTGGTCCAATGCAATCACCCAACTCTGCTAGAAGGATTCCATGCTCTCTTGGTGATACAAACAATATGCAAAGATGACCAAGTATTGATACACCTTCCACAATATCTTTGTCTTGTAGACCTATTTGGGTGTCATCCTGAATTTAGCTGGCTCCTTCACTGAGTTCTTCAAGACATCTTTAGAGTTAGCATTTTTGTTGGCTATGTTGAAGGGAGTCTCCATGCTGATCAGGAGCTTCGACATATGATACATTTGTTCATAATCCTGTACCCTGAAGGAAGCAATCTTTGTCTCGCTGACATTGTTCAATGTCATCGTCTCGGGATCAGTGTTTGAGACAATCCAATGTATCATGTCGATGCATGGGAGCATGGGATACCTGCATGCAATCCGGTACAAGCTGGACTTTTGAATGTTCAGATAGACTTGGCAGTACTCGAGGTCTTCCCAAAATGTTCCTACAAATGCATCATTGACCTCTTTCCATTTTAGCTTGATGTCCTTGTCTACAATCAACTTGGTGTCTTCATAGATCGGTAAACTTGTAAACACTCGCACAACTGCTGCTCCAGTGGCACTTCCATCAATGTCATTTGATCCTTCTCTCTTGGAGGGCATTGATCCTAAACTGCTGAGTGGCAGACAAACACTTTCTAGATCTGGAGACATAGAGACATGTATGGAATGAAATATGTTAGCTAAAGCTAAAGAAAACTTCAGGAATGATATGCAACATACCTCGGTATTGACTGGCACAGATTGCACAATTTTTCCTAGCAGGCTAGGAGACCGGCTACTAGAACTACACAAGAGGTGGTCCGGGCTACTCGGAGGTTAGTTGGCTACTGGAATTGTGCAATTCGCAATCAAGGCTGGCCTGCTAGCTACTAGAATTGCTCAATGCACAATTTCTTCTGGAAATGGTTGCAGGCCTAGTGAATGCATCACACAATTTTCTAGGCCAGTAGTCACTTGTCCTCAGAATTGCGTAATGCAATACTGGAGGACAGTCACTAGGAAGAAATGCATATTTTCTCAGAGGAAGGCAGAGCCTTCCCTCTCAAGATTGCGCAATGCTATCTTGGTGAGGCAGAGTCTAGGCCAAGGTTTCCCAGACCTGCCAATAGGCATCTGGAAGAAAATGTGAAGGTGAATACATGGTGATACTGAGTGTAACCAAGAGTGAAATATCGTGCATGCAAACAGTGAATGGAAGATTTAGAAAATGGAACAACATGCACATGTGTGAAGTGAGTGACCAGATTGGCGACCATTCGTGCAAAATAGTGTCATGCATGCGAAAAGTGAGATGCTAATAAAAACTAAAATAGTGTTAGCACAAGATAATAGCATGCAAACGACAACAAGCATTCATATAAATCAGGCAAACATCACTCGCACAAGCCAAAACATAGAAAGCGACAAAAATGTTGCAAAAGACAAGTTAAGAGGACTTACCTGAAAATAGCTGAGATGGATGTGTCAAAGACTCCTAGATGTGCTGTGGGATGTCAATGCTCCAAGATCAATGTTAATAAGTGATCTCTGAAGAGTCAAATAAATAAGTTTGAGGCTCAGATGTGCATGCCACAAATCTAGGAGAAAGCAACACCTCGAGGAAAGATTCTAAAATGATCTTTGCATGTAAACTCTAGTTGGTAAAAATGTCTCTCTAAAATCAAGGGATGCTTTTTGCATGTTGCTTTTTGCTACTTCGGCAAAATGTAGCCCATGCATGCAAGTCAATTTTTCTCGATCCCAGGTGGAACCGATAAACCCAATGGCACATTCAACAACTTGTTTGACTGAAGGGAATATTTATGTGTTTCTAGGAGGGAGATGGGCTGGCTGTGAAGAAGGATTGCACAATTTTTGAGCTGAGCAGTTCTGTTGGGATAGATTGCACAATTTTTTCAGTGAAGGTTGACAGGCACAATTGCTCAATTCTAGAGCCTAACATGCTATGAGTAAGGATTGTGCTATTTCTAGAGAGAAAGATGGTTCCCCTCAAGAATTGTGCAATTTCTTGAGGGAGCTGCTTAGCCCGCAACTAGACAAAGTCTAGAGAAGTAGCCTATGACGGGGATGAAAAGCGATGTTGCTAAGGATGGTTGGTAGAAAGGCTCCAAAATGAAGCTAAGGAAAAATTTTGGAGGGTGGTTGTAGCTGCTACAACAGGTGTTCATTGAAAAGTTGAGAAAAGTGGCTCATTTTGTAGCAGAAAAATCCACCAATTTAGCTAGTGACGTGGCTTAAATATTCATAAAGGATATTGTGAGGTTGGATGGAGTTCTTGTTATAACTCTAATAATTATTTTGAAGTAAAAAGAAAGAAAAACCAAAGGTAACCACAAACCGCTTTTGGAGATCAGGACCTAGCCTTCCTGATGCTCAGAGAGGGATCTCCCTTTAAAATTTAACTTTGTTTTAGTTAAGATGTTTTTAGGCTAGTTATGATTGTTCAAGGGGTTTTTTATTTGTATTTGAGATTTGGTGGTGGGATCTTAGACAGATGGATAGAATTATCTCTTTTAAACCATTGGGCAATGGAGTCAAACATTAAGGAAGCAAAACTGGATTAACTAACTAAAGGGACTGTCCAAAGGGAAAGATAGCAAAGTGTTTTTCATATCTTTGAGACAGAGGGGTGAAAGGTTTTCACTATGGGTGGGAGTGAAATTAAGGGTTCTCAGACGGAATAATGAATGATGAATGAAGGGATAATCAAGATCAAAGGGCAATTAAGAATCCTCTAACTTGGATATTGAAGAAATCAATCTAAACCAGAGAGCAATTAAGATTTATTTAATTTAGACATCAACAGAAAAGATTTAAATGTATAAGTATTAAGACAAAGTGTATTTAAACAAGTTCTAAAATATTATTTCAGTTATAACATTTAGATTTGAAAAAACATTAAGGATTATTAATTAGTTGAGAAAAATAACAATAACACATGACAATACTTGTCTGAAATTTTCTTAACACATGAATCCTTTGAAATGTCTGATCTTTATTTATCAATCCAGCTTGGTGGCTCAACAAATGATACAATAAATCTATGGTTTTTCTAATAAAAAAGGCCATAGAAATGTCTAGTAGAATCCACACCACATACTTCGAATTTTGAATTATTTATACAAATGGAGTTACAAAATATCTGAAACTGTATTCAAATCTAATCTAGGATAAAAGAAATATATTCATGCGAGAAGATAGAGACAGCTATTGAACTGTTTCATGTTGTCCCTTTTATTTTGGTTATGCTGGCTTTGATATTTTACCCTTTAATCTGCTTTGTTGTTTGATACTTCACGCTGGATGCTTCATTTACTTTAGCCTTTCATCTGATACACTTTGAATCTGATGATTCGTCAACATCCTTTTTCCATGCTATTTTACTTTTGCTATATATTAACCTTTTCACTACATATTTCTATATTAAATCAGTTAATTTCTCCCATTTTTCAGCATCAGGTAATTGGATTTTTAGCATCTTTCTATATGTTTCATTTGCCTCAGTGTATTTGGAAAAAATAGGCTTATTGATAAACAAGTGTTTTACCTCATGCTGAAGGTAAAACAAGTTTTCAAATGTTTGGTAGAGTACCTTTCCTATTTGAAATGCCTTCATTGATGATGTATTTACCTAATATTTTGCTACCTCTCTGATTTTAATTTTGTAATCCTCCTATGTCATCAGCTTATCATTTATCACTAAGGGATTGGGTAATCCATTTTCTCTCAAAATATGTAACTTAGCCATAAATCTGTCAATGGCTAGTTGCATATTCTAACACTTATCCTCCAAGTTTTGCATCAAGTTCCTCTTGGAGAGGACCTTTTTCACCTCAAATATTGTCTCTATTTTTTCATCTATTTCCAATTCCTGGAACTCATACTTATTCTTGGTGTTAAGGAATTGGATAATTCTCGTAGCCTCTTCTCGCATTTGTCCTAATTCTTCTTTTACTTTCTGGATCGCCTCTATAGCCAGCTTTATCAAATCTATTTGCTCGAAAGTCACCTAAATAGATGGCCAAATATCATTGACATAGTCAATGATATTGGACCATAGTTGTTCCTTAACTTGCCTAAGTGGTTCTTTCATTGTTAAGTCCTTTTCTAGGGCTTTCAATCTTTCACTCATCCCGGTAGCCTTTTGCACTTCTTCTTTGTGCATGATTTTGGCAAGCTTGTAATCAGTTTCTAGGCTTGTCACTTTCTCTTTGAGCTTATTCATCTATGTGGTTTGTATGGACATTTATTCCATACCTTTAACCAATTTTCTTGCTTCTTCACCTAATGTACCTGTTTTCAATGTAGATGTTGTAGAAACAGGTAGTGTTGTGGCCATTGGAGCTGTGGGAAGCCAATGAGGTTGCTGATGTGGGAGGAATAGCTGTGGTAACTATTGGGATGAAATTTAACGAGGTAGTGCCAAGATTAGTTTGTTTTAATTGGATTAAGCTATCCAATTCCTTTTCTATCTCCCTCAACTGATCATTGAGTTTAAGGACTACGTTCATCAACTCTTCCTGCTTAGTTTGACTTTCCAAAACTTCCTGTGTCTGGGGGTGCTGCAATTCAGGTATCTTTAACTGTTTCTTGGGGGCTGTAATGTCATCATTCTTCTTTTTGATTAATTGTTTAGTAGCCTTAATGTCTTTGGGATCATATCCCAATTTAATTACCAAGTCTTCCAAAGACTTGATTCTGGTGTCTTTGGCCTATGAGGAGGCATTTTCCAATTGATATTGGGCCAAAATGTTATTTAGTGAATTCTGCAACTCATGTACAACCACGACCTTTCCTATAAGGGTGAAGTAAATCATTTCTCTAGCCTACTTTTGAAATTCAATCTGGTCAACGGGATGAATATCCCTTGCCAATACTTCAAATTCTATCTTCTTGAAATTTGCTGATGTTCTCGATTGTTGTACAGTTAGCTTCATGAAGGACATTTGCATCTTTCCTTCCTTGATGTCAAAAGATGACATCAACCTACTTTGATTAGGGGGTGTAAGCTTGAAATACTGTGCATAGGATTCCGCCTTTAGTTTATCATTTCTCATTTTAATCTCCTTGAACCTATCCTTAATGCCCCTATCTCTATTAGTAGGCTTATTGAATGAGGAGACATTTACACTGAGATACATTTCTAAAATTCGAGTTTTCGATGTAGATGGATCCTATGTTTCTCTAGATGGAGTTGTTCCTTTACTCATGTCTAACTCAGTATCAGTTATTTCTACCTAGCCTTCTGCATCTTCCTGTTCTGAAACAGGATTGAGTCTAGGCCTTTTGCTCTAGCTAGCTTGGTACTGTACATTGGAAGTGTCCATACCTGAGTTGAAGCCTTCCTCTCTATTCCTTTTGGGATTCTTTTCCTCATTCCGAGGAATCTGTAAAACAAGAGGGGTACTCATGGTTCCTTGTTGCTCTGGTACCTACAGGAATGAGATTTCATCAAGTTGTTTCTCTAAATAAAACAAGGTATTTTCAACATCTACCTTTGTACTATCCTTGTCTATGAGAGTGTTTTCCAATCACTTAGATTGGTTGGCATATATCTCTATTTCTGGTATAGGGTGATGAATGTAAGGTCCTAATTTGACCTTTGTATTAGTTAGGTTATAAATCCTTAAGGGTCATACCTCCACATGAAATTGTTCTTAAACTTCATTTGTTGCAGAATTTGATCTGCTTCCTCTCCTACCTCTCTAGTATTGCAAATAAAAGGCCCTAACTAGTTTTTGATCTTGAACTGAGTCTTTTTCTTTGTTGAGACAAAGTTGATATCATTAGAGTTCATTATCTGCATAATATTCCAGAGCAAATAACCTCATGGGGAGGTATTTGGGCAGTTTTTACGGGGCGAGTTGGTAACGATAGATTCTTATTTCGGTGTGATTTTGGTAAAGTTACCAATCTCCCACCTTACTTTGTTTGGACAACTAGAGCACTCTATTGATTTCTTAGCTTATTCTGGGTGGAGGGATTCCTATCAGCATGGTCATGAATAGATGGACAAAAGAGTCAATGAAGTCTGCGTAGGTGTATGATGATGAATACCTGTGGAATAGTGGTGTCCAAAATATAAGAGACATGGGTTGCCCTTTAGTATCCAGCTTCTGGATGGTGAAGGGAATTTTATCTGACTAATAATACAAAAACATTTCGGAAAGTATAGATGAGTACTTGAATACTCTCTCATTATGCATTCTAGTAAATTGTTCATGCATCCTTTTAGTTATGAACAAGGCATAATTGTACAAAGTCGCAGGAGGCTTTCCTGGGGTGAAAATGGACATGAAGGCTAGGATGAGCTCATCAATGTATTCATCTGTGGTATAGCCAGGAATGCATGATATCATGGTTACAATTTGTTTTCTCCTTTAGGAGAAAATGGCAGAAACGTATGGAGGGGCATCTGTAGGAATGTGTTGCTCCTCTACAATGAAAGTTTGGAATATTTGGGCCAATCTAGGCAAGCTCAACTTTGTATACTGGTCTAACAGATCCCCAATGGAGAGTGGGGTCAGGTTTAGACCTAGTTGGACTTGCAACATTTCATTGATTGACTAAGCTATAATAGTGAACAAGACCTTTTCGTCTCGTGAAATTATGGCTCTCTCACTGGGAATGTAACAAGCATGGCACATGTGCACAATCTCAGGAAAAACATGTACTTGTGGAATTTCGTATTTGGGCAAATTAGACTCCAAAGGCCAATGTTAGCAGTATGGTTTAGATATCTTTCCTTACTCCAACAATTAATTTTGAGCAGGAGTGTATAGGCAACCGTGTCTTTGATTTCAAAATCCCTGTCTACCAGGGAAGGTGGTCAAGGTCCAAATGGGGGTTTGACACTGGTCTAACATCCATGGCAACAGGGGCAGTCATATTTTCATTCTTGTGGATTTTAATTTGACTTTTGTGGGTTTATATCAGAGGTTTGAAGGTAATTTGGAAGCTTTCAGAAGGGTTTTGGGTATTTAAGTGAGGCGCACTCTTTAACTTTAAAGTAATTTCAATTAATTTTACTCAATTAAATTAAAGACTGAACGTTTTCAAATTGAGAGGGTGTCTGGTAATTTCTCTTCAAATACCTGGAATTTGGTGAAATAACTTGAAATTGTTGTTCTTAGCAACTGCAGAAGGTTGAAAGGGCTCTTGTACAGACTGAGAGCTTGATTGGGGTCTCTACAACTTCTTTAGGAGTGAAATTGAGGTCAACTCATGATTTCAGGGTTTGAAGGTGTAGCAATGGCTTGCATATGTCTACAAAGAAATTGATCGAAAAAGGCCAAATAGGGCTTCTGGGCCTTTTTATTGAACAACAGTCATTTTTTGGCAGGCGAATTATGAATGAATAGTGGGCAGTTTTTTGGGTTGGGAGGGGAGGTGGTCTCCCAAGCCATCGAATCGATATATCGAGGAGGCAGTATTTTGGCGAGGTCACCCGATCTACCTTAACACTTGACACGTAGCAAACGGGGGTCCAAGCAATACCACTTTATCGGGAAGGTAAAGGTTGGATATTGGGTGAACAGGATATGGCTGTGAATCGTTAGATTCATGTGCTGATGATCGGATGACAGTCGGGTGACAAATTAACAGGGATGAAATGGGCAAAGGTTTTGGGGGGGGATGAGGGCCTTAACTAATGGTGGTTTGTGATTATTCTGGAGTTAAGCATGGGATTAAATGATTAAGCGAGGTTAATGGAGGGATTATCTTAAATTTACAGAGGATTGGTGAGATAAGAGGTTTTTGTTGGGGGGATAGGGTAAAAATATAGTTTAGAGTTAAACTAAAGGGTTAATATATACGGGGATTTATTTATATATGAGGAAAAATGGTATATCGAGAGCTATATTATAAAGTTAGAAATTAATATGAACTAAAATGAGCGGAATGAAAATAATACTAAGTATAATGTAATATTTGCGCTTTTCCTTTACATACACTTATACTTAGGATAAAATCTTTTTGTGGGTATTTTGCGTGAAATGGAATTTAACATGGGGTTTTTTCCTTTTCATAGGAAAATGGAGTTTAAGTTTAGGAAAAGGGGTTTTATTAGGGTAATGAAGGGAAATGAATTTTATGAAGGAAATTCTAACACTTGATGTCCATAAGTCATTAAGCCGAGGATCCCGTCCCACCAAAAGTCAAAGAAATGCTCTGAGCCTTTATGACTTGAAGGATTTTTAGTACTAGAACATACTTGTGGATGGGGAAATTAGTAAGTATAGGGATGAAATGAATGAGGGGGAGTCAATTAAATCAACTTGTAAACCTCTGTTTTTGATTTTTTAATTGCTCATGAACATTGAAACATATGATTAAGCATGATAAATGTTCTTTTGTCCAATGAAGTTTATACTTCAGCAACCTTTCTTATACTTACCTGTTACTTACCCTAACATTTTTTTCATTTACTTATTTGGGTGCATTTAGGCTAGCAAACCCTTTTCTTTCCTTTTCTTTTATAAAGCAATCTATCTACTTCTAACATTATATCTTCCAAGGGCTCACATTAAGCTGATAAGCCCCTTTTATTTTCTCTACCTATCTAATGATCTACCGAGATTAAGTTTTTTGGTCAGATTTGATTCTCTAACTATAAACATAAAATTTAGAGCATGAAATAGTCAAGATTAAGAAGTTTGACTACCATGGGTTGTGGCATGTATGAAAAGATGCACACAACCATTATTTGTAGAAGAAGTAAAATAGTAGTGGCATTTGGACTTGCACACTTTCATGATCTATTTTTGTGTTTGAGGTTAATATATTTTCATTTTTTGACATTTTCTTATTCTTTTTGTCAGTTGATATTTCTTTTAGGACACACCCTCTTTACATTTTTTGATTTCTAATATGGAAAAAAATTGCAGAAAGCAAAGGTATGTACAATATTACAAGATTTACTCTCAACGAATTCATAATTATAAATTCTATCACTATAGGACTCTAAAAGTGGCTCCACATGTGGATGGCATTTCTTAGTCAAATGTCAAGAACTATCAAGATCAGTAGCCTTTGAATTGTGGCTGATGTTACCTTCAAAATTGTCCTTTTGTGAATCGGCATTATTGATACTTATGATAGTAAATCCGTCAAAGCTTAGGGCCTTATCTCTGAGCTTCAATTTTATAGGATTACTCTCCTATCCAATCTACACTCTACAATGTTATGTACAATGATTCAAAGTAAAGTGAACTATTGTAAGTCAGTGGAAAAGTAATGCTTCAACATCCTACCATTAACAGGTCCTCCTGGTAGATCTTATCCATCTATTTTTCTCAAGAAAAAGGAATTGTTGCCTCTGTAGCCATAAATGACATAAGGCCATTGCCACAAAAAATAAAATTTTCCATGCTTGCCTTTTTCTTCTCTCCTTGAATCCTACTTAAGGACTTTCTCTCCTATGTGAAAATCATCTGCTTTAGTCTTTTTATCAAAGACTCTCTTAATCTTTTCCTGGACTATTTGTGATTTTGCATATACTTCTTCTCTAGTCTCATGTAGGTGTATGGTCTGATTTATTCTTCTCTGAATATCATTTGGTTCCACCTATAATTCCTGGAGGATCTTCATGATTGGCACTCCCAAGGATGATTGGAAAACTTCATCCATCCTATAAACCAACTGATAAGGTGATATTCCAATAGACTTCTTAGTAGCCAGTCATTCTACCCATAAGGCATTGACTAACTTCTTGTTCCATGTCTTTTTATTGTGTTCCAGTAACTTTTTGATAATATTGACCAGAATTTTGTTGGATGACTCTGCAAGTCCATTACCTTGAGGGTAATAGGCTATGGAATGGCCAAGGGTGATGTGGTATTTGTTATAGAAATCTATCATTCTTTTGTATTTAAAGCCCGCTGCATTATCAGTAATGAGCTTTTCGAGACATCCAAATCTTGAAAGGATATTACTCTCTAGGAAGGTGATTATGACAGTGTCTATGGCTTGCCTAGAAGGTATGGTCTCTATCCATTTAGTAAAATAGTTTGTGGCTATCAGAATCCACTTATGCTGAGCTGAGGATGCGGGGTGTATTTATCCAATGAAATGTAACCCCCATTGTTGAAATGAAATCTCAGTGGAAATTGGTTTAAGAGAGAAGCGTAAAAGTTTTCTCTTTCCCTCAAAAATCTAGCATTTATGATAGGAGGTCACATGTTTTTTAACATCTTCAAACAAAGTAGGCCAATAAAAACTAGCCCTCAGAATCTTGTTAGTAGTACTCTTCCAGTACATGTGTCCTCCAAAATCCCCTACATGAAACTCTTGTAAAATCCTGTGAGATTCATGTTTTAATAAACATGTTAAAAGAATACCACTATTGTCTTTCTAAAACAATCCATTATCTATAACACAATATCTCAATGACTTCATTTTTAAGAATCTAGCTTTAGTTCTTGTCAATATAGGAGGATCTTGTAAGTTTAGTAAAACAAATGCAATATCTACATACCATGGTGAATGAGTAAAAGGTTCACTAATCTGTGGAGTCGCCATCTCCTCCTGATCATCAAGGGCACTAATGAAGTTGATATCAAGGGCCTGACAGTTTGATTCAGCCATGAGTTTGGCTAAACCTTGGCCTTTGATGAGCTTGGTGGGTTTTATCTCTATGTCATATTCCAATATTGTGGCAATCCATTTTCCTCTTTTTCCTTTAGGCCCATTTTGAGTCAAAATGTCCTTAACTATAGAGTTTGGAACATAAGCAATAATGTGAGAGTACATAATGTATACTCTGAAATCTTTGATAGGCTTAACCAATGCTAAACCCTATTTTTCCATGACATTGTATTTGAGTGTGGCATCTCTTAAGGATTTACTAAAGAATTATATTGGCTGTTCATATCCTTTATTGTTCTTTTGCAGCAAGATTACTGCAATGGTGTGTTCTGAAGCAAAATAAAAAATGATAAAGTCTTTGTTAAAGTCAGGACTATTCAGGACTAGAGTCTTGGTTAATGCTTCCTTAATACCTTCAAAGGATTTTTTGGCCTCCAATTTCCATTTAATTGTTGAGTCCTTTCTTAGCATGTTATTTAATTCCCTAATTAATTCTGCTAGATTTGAGATGAATCTTCTAAGAAAATTAATATTTCCTAGAAATGATTGCAGCTCTTTAATGTTTCGTGGATGGGAAACGGTCAAAATGGCTTCTATTCTAGTAGGGTCTATCCTAATCCCATCTTTATATATGATGTGTTCTAAAAACTTTCCCTCTTGAAGACCGAAAAGTGTCTTTTGAGGATTTAAAGAAATCGCAAATTTCCTGCATTTGATAAATATTCTTCTGAGGTGGTCTAAGTCTTCATTGTTAGATTTAGAGAAGACTATGATGTCATCCTGGTATACTACTAAGAAATCATGGATTTCCTTGGAAAAATCTATATCCATAGCTCTTTGAAATGTGGCACCTGCATTCATTAATTCAAAGGGCATCTTCAAATACTTGAAGGTACCCCAAGGAGTAGTAAACATAGTTTTGGCTTGGTCCTCAGGTTGGACTAACATCTAGTTATACTCAAAGAATCCATCTAACAGTGAAATCCTAGACAAGCCCACTGCCCTTTGCAATATATGGTCCACTTTTGGTAAGGGGTAGTTGTCTTCTAAAGAGACCTTTTTTAAGTTTCTAAAATCTACACAAAGTCTAATTTCACTTGTCTTTTTCCTAGTTGTAACTAAGTTTGAAATCTAGTCTGAGTATCTAATGGGTGCTATTATTTGGGTATCAAACATTCTTTTAACCTCTTTCTCTATTGATGGCAAATACATCCTGGAACTCCTAAAACAAATTTATATATTTGACCTTTTCCTCTGGGGGTAAGGCTTTAGATATCTTAATGAGTTTTGGATTATCTTTAGTTCCTATATTAACCTCTTTTATGTTAGCTTTGAGAGGTTCCATCTTGGGTTTCCTAGCTACATCATTAGAGTCAAATAAATATTCTAAAGGTACTAATCCTTTAGGCAAAAAAATATTTTTCAAATGAAGAATCTCATGATCATCATGCATTATTTCATCTATCTCTACATTTTCTAACTATCTATTTCTATTGTAGTAAATTTAGTTGGTTTAGTTATTTCAAAAACATTTTGTTCTAAACAACTTTTTACATTACTGCATATTGTAGAGTCACTATCTATCTTACAATTCTGAAATTCACCTTCATTGTTCATGAAATCGTAGATCTGAGGGTTTTGGGAGAAAATATGCCAAGACTTAAGCTTGTCTGGTATAACAGGCCTATGTCTGACTTCTGCAGTAAACTGGTGGTTTCGTTGAAATGGAAATTTACAAGTACTAGCAAAGGTAGCGAGACTGTGGGCCTACATGTTTTTTTTTTGAGGAATGGCTCCAAATTTCCTAACCGATTGTAACCCTAGAATCAACGCTTCATATTCAGCCATGTTATTATTACATTTGAAGTTCAATATAAAAGTGTGTCCTTCAACATCGTTATTTTCCATATCATGGATTCACACTCCTACACCTACCCCTAACTTATTGACATACCCATCAAAGTCTAAATTCCAAAGTGACTCATGGAATATGTTTTCACTAACAATTGTTCTATACTTAATGTCTTTGGCTATGATTCCCTTTTTATCACTTTCTACATTATATAAGATAAAGGAGTCCATATATGAATGCATGGAGTATATGGGAAATTTTTGTTGCTTTTCTTGACTACTAACCATGTACTTCATCAAGGTCTCCCTATATAATTTTCTTCGTGGCCAAAAATAGATATGGTGGCATAAGACATATCTAACTACAAAGATCCCCATAGTTTTTCTCCCCATGAGCATGATAGTAGAATTCCGTATTTTGGTGTGGTGTTTGCAACTACAATGTCCATTAGAATGCTCTTTGCAAGGCACTGGACAAATGTCACACATAAGTCTTTGATTAGACCAAGGCATTTAACTTGGCTAGAGTCAAAAGAAAACAAATCCTTATAAGGCTTGGTAATGTCTCAGGGCCAAATAATAATTCAGGCTCATCATCATTCAAATTAAAAGAATCCTCTCCCTCTGCTATGTTCAAAGTCTTAGTTATCTGTGACCTATAAGATTGATTCTTTACCAGCTCGGTCAAAGGAACTGATATCTTTTATTTAGTTGTTTCATCTTTAATATTGAATGGGAGTTGAGGTTTGTTTATTTGATTTAGATGTTCCTTAAAGTGTGCATTTTGTGTATCTTTATTCTGTTTCTCAGTGGTAGGTTTTTCAGTTTGTGTTTCTACTATCTTGCCTTGATTTCTTTTATTTTTATTATTTTTAGTGATTGTCTGTGTTTGGGTTTCAGTGGAGGTTATATCTACAATCCTAGGGGTTGAAGTTTCAATTGTTCCCCAAAGGATAATTTGCAATACTTTGTTGACTCGAGCTTCTTTTATTATGTTAGTCTTGGTTTGGATGGACCTTTTAATGGGAGTCTCATTATTCTTCTTACTTCTCAAGCTATATTGTTTATGTAGCTCATATATAGCTGACTCATATCCCTGTTTAAAATCAAAATATTCACCAGATTCTAACTGCAACTACTGAAGCATATACAACTCTTGTTCTTCTTGAGGAAGAAAAACAATGTCTTCCTCTGTGGTTTCCACTAAGTTAATCTAGGTATCATCCTTTGGTTCTTGGTTCTGTGAATCCTCAACATAGTTTTCTTAGAAGGGGGGCCTAATCTGTTGGTCTATGTAGGTTTTTTTGAAGTATTAGGAATCTTCGTAAAATTTGGGTTTCTTATTGGGGGTTGTTGTTGTTGATTCTCCCATTGATTTTTCCTCTCCATGTTCTCTAACCTATCAATGATTATTTCTATATTTTTAGCTAAAACATCTACTTTTCCATCTGGAGTTGAAGCTTCTTTTTTAAATACAACTTTCTTTTCATTCCTCATCTGTGCTTTCTTAGCTAACAAGTTGGCCTCTACACTGACAACATTACTCTGCATTTGTACAAGTGTTTCAGTATTTCTCTCCCTTAGCTGGTATGACATGTTAGCATCAAAACCATCAAGGAATTTAATTAATGCTAGGTCAGGTGGAAGCTTAATGTTGGCTGTAATTACATTGTAGATATTATTAAATCTAGTGCATTAGTCCTGAACTGACTTGTTAGAAGCTCTTTTAATATTTTCATATTTAGAAAGTATTTTCAATGGGTTTTTATTTCTCTCCCATCTATCAGTGAATAACATTTGAAAATTTGCTAATTTTACAATATGGTTGGCATGAAAGGCTTTGAACCATTTCTTGACATCCCTAGTTAAAGTTTGGGCAAACAATCTCATTTGGACATCTGCTTCATCTATTTCATGCAATTAAAAAAGGTTGGACATCTTGTTTACATGTTGTTTGGAAGTGTAATGAACAGTAGCATCAAATAGGAAGATATTACTCTAATTATCTACAAGCATGGGATGGAGTTGGGCAAGTAAAAGAGGAGGAGCATATCAGTTTGCCATTGCTATAATTCTGGTTTGATTGGGGTGTAAAGTTGTGGTGGTTGAAGAAGGGCTTGAAACTGAGGGAGGTGAACTAGATGAAAATGAATATGATTGATTAATAAGTGGTTTAGGTGATTGGATTGTGGTAGATACAACTGATGAAGTTCAGTTAAATAAAGGTGGATTTACAGCGAGCGAAGTTTATGGAGAAACTCCAAGGGCAGTTGTAGTAAGAGTAGCTAGTTCAATAGATTGTTGAATGTAAGAATCACCTATATTACTTATCAATTTAGAGGCCCAAGCTTCTAATTTTTCAAAAGTATCAACAACTAATTTATCTAAATGTGAATGAATAACCCTTTTTTATTCAATGAGTTGAACAAACCTAGGATCTAAGACTGTTTCGTGGATTGCATTCTTAGATTTACTTCTAAATAATGAGAGGTCAAATGACAAATCGAAAGGGATGTCCTCTAAAGTTGACAACTCCTCAGGGAGTGAATTGGATCTAACTAACCTTCCACTTCTCGCTTGAGTTTCAATTGTCTTCGATTATCTTAAAATCCTCTCTGGGTCATCCACTATAGTTGCGTGGTATGGATCTGGGTTTTCCCTAGTATAGTGAATCTTCTTAGGAGCTAAAATTTTATTTTTTTTTAAACTATTTTTATGAAATTCTCTGAAAAATTACTTCAGGTAATGACCTTAAGGGGCTTAAGCTTTAAATTAAGGTTTCCTTAAAGTTTTATGATACTGGGTTCGATTCCCCAATATGGTCACCAAAAATGTTATCACTCTGATAATTCTTTTGAAGTAAAAAGAAAGAAAAACCGAAGGTAACCACAAACCACTTTTGGAGATCAGGACCTAGCCTTCTTGATGCTTAGCGAGGGCTCTCTCTTTAAAATTTAACTTTTTTCTAGTTAAGATTTTTTAGGCTGGTTATGATTGTTCAAGGGGTTTTTTATTTCTATTTGAGATTGGGTGGTAGGATCTTAGGCAAATGGATAGAATGATTTCTTTTGAACCATTGGTTTATGGAGCCAAATAGTAAGGAAGTGAAGCTGGATTAACTCACTAAAGGGAATGTCTAAAGGGCAAGATAACAAAGTGTTTTTCAGATCTTAGGGATAGAGGGGTGAAATTTTTCTCTAAGGATGGGAGAGTAATTAAGGGTTCTCAGACTGAATAATGAATGATGAATGAAGGGATAATCGAGATTAAAGGGAAATTAAGAATCCTATAACCCGGATATTGAAGAAATCAATCTAAACCAAAGAGCAATTGAGAATTCTTTAATTCAGACATCAACAGAAAAAAAAATTAAATTTATAATTGTTAAGGCAGAGTGTATTTAAACAAGTTCTGAAATATCATTTCAGTTATAACATTTGGATTTGGAAAAACATTAAGGATTATGAATAACTTGAGAAAAATAACAATAACACATGGGAATACTTGTCTAAAATTCGCTTAACACATGAATCCTTTGAAATATCTAATCTTTATTTATCAATCCAGCTTGCTGGCTCAGCAAATGATAAAATAACCCTCTGGGTTTTCTGATAAAAAAGTATATAGAAATGTCTAGTAGAATCCACACTACATACTTCAAATTTTGAAGTATTTATATAAGTGGAGTTACAAATTATCTGAAACTGTATTCAAAACTAATCTAGGAAAAACGAAATATCTTCATCCAAGAAGATAGAGAGAAATATTGAACTGTTTCATGTTGTCCCTTTTATTTTGGTTCTGCTGGCTTTGATCTTTTGCCCTTTAATCTACTTTGTTGTTTGAACTTTCACGTTGGATTATTCATTTACTTTAGCCTTTCATCTGATAAACTTTCATCTAATACACTTTTACTCTGTTGATTTGTCAACATCCTTTTACCATGTTGTTTTACTTTTACTATACATTAACCTTTTTACTACATATTTCTATATTAAATCAGTTAATTTCTCCCATGTTTCAACATCATGTAATTGGATTTTTAGCATCTTTCTATATGTTTCATCTACATCTGTGTTTTTGGCAAAAGTAGGCTTATTGATAAACAAGTGTTTTACCTCATGCTGAAGGTAAAATAAGTTTTCAAATGTTTGGTAGAGTACTTTGCTTATTGGCAATGCTTCATTGATGATGTATTTACTTGATCTTTTCCTACCTCTCTGATTTTCTTGTTGTAATCCTCCTGTGTCATCAGCTTATCATTTATCACTAAGGGGTTGGGTAATCCATTTTCTCTCAAAATATGGAACTTAGCCATAAATCTTTCAATGAATAACTACATATTCTGACACTTATCCTCCAAGTTTTGCATCAAGTTCCTCTTAGAGAGGACCTTTTTGACCTCCAAAATTGTCTCTGTTCTGTCCTCTATTTCCAATTCCTATAACTCATACTTATTCTTGGTGTTAAGGAATTGGATAATTCTGACAGACTCTTATGTCATTTGTCCTAATTCTACTTTTACTTTCTGGATGGCCTCTGTAGCTAGATTTATCAAATGTATTTGCTCGAAAATCACCTAAATAGTTGGCCAAATATCATTGATGGTGTCAATGATATTGGACCATATTTGTTCCTTAGCCTGGCCAAGGGGTTCGTAGGTGTATGATGATGAATACCTATGGAATAGTGGTGTCCAAAATATAACAGACTTGGGCTGGCCTTCAGTATCCAGCTTCTGGATGGTGAAGGGAAATCTGTCTCACTGATAATACAAAAACATGCGGTAAAGTACAGATGAGTACTTGAATACTCTCTTATTATGCATTCTTGTAAATTGTTCACGAATCCTTTCAGTTATGAACTGGGCATAATTGTACAAAGTAGCAGGAGGATTTCCTGGGGTGAAAATGGACATGAAGAACAAGATGAGCTCATCAAGGTATTCATCTTTGGTATAGCCCAGAATACATGATATCATGGTTACAATTTGTTTGCCTCTTTCAGAGAAAATGGCAGAAACATATGGGGGGGCATATGTAGGAATATGTTGCTCCTCTAGTCTAGACAAGCCCAATTTTGTATACTGGTCTAACAAATCCCCAATGGAGAGTGGAGTTAGGTTTAGACCTGGTTGGACTTGCAACATTTCATTGATTGACTCAGCTATAATAGTGAACAAGACCTTTTGGTTTGGGAACATTATAGCTCTTTCACTGGGAATGTAACAAGCATGGTACAAATGCACAATCTCACGAAAAAGATGTACTTGTGGAAACTGTTATTTGGGAAAATTGGACTCCCAAAGGCCAATGTCATTAGTATGGTTTAGATTTGTCCTTAATCCAACAATGAATTTTGAGAAGGAGTGTATAGGCAACCGTGTTTTTGATTTGAAAATCCCTGTCTGCTAGGGGAAGGTGGTCAAGGTCCAAATGGGGGGTTGACACTGGTCTAACATCCATGGCAATGGGGGTAGCCATAATTTAGTTCTTGTGCATTAGAATTTGAATTTTGTGTGTTTATATTAGAGGTTTGAAGGTAATTTGGAAGATTTCAGAAGGGTTTTGGTTATTTACGTCAGGCACACTCTTAAAAGCAATTTAAAGATTGAACGTTTTCATATTGAAAGGGTTTCTGGTAATTTCTCTTCAAATACCTAGAATTTGGGTGAAATAACTTCAAATTGGTGTTTGTGGCAACTATAGAAGGTTGAAAGGGCTCTAGTATGGGTTGACAGCTTGATTGGGGTCTTTGCAACTTCTTCAAGAGTGAAATTAAGGTCAATGGGTAATTTCGGGGTTTGAAGGTGTCGCAATGGATTGCAGAGGTTTACAAAGAATTGATTGAGAAAGGCCAAATATGGCTTCTTCACCTTTTTGTTGAACAATGGTCATTTTTTGGTGAGCGAATCATGAATGAATAGTGGGTGGATTTTTGGGTTGGGCGGGGAGGTGGTTTCCCAAGCCATCCCACTGTTCTATCGAGGTGGTATTTTGGCGAGGCCACCTGATCTACCTTAATGCTTAACACGTAGCAGATGGGGGTCCGGGCAATACCGCTTTATCAGGTGAGTAAAGGTCGGATATTCGGTGAACCTAATATGGCTGTGAATTGTTAGATTGGGGTGCTAATGATCGGACAACAGTTGGGTGAGAGATTAGCATGGATGAAATGGGCAAAGGTTTTGGGGGGGACCGGGGCTTTAATTAATAGTGGTTTGTGATTATTCTGGAGTTAAACACGGGATTAAATGATCGGACAAGGTTAATGGAGGGATTATTTTAACTTTACAGAGAATTGGCGAGTTAAGAATGTTTTGTTGTGGGGATAGGGTAAAAATATAGTTTATAGTTAAACTAAGGGTAGGGGTAATATATATGGGGATTTATTTATATACGAGGAAAAAGGGTATATTGGGAGCTATATTATTAAGTTAGAAATTAATATGAACTGAAATGAGTGGAATGAAAATAATACTAACTATAATGTAATATTTACGCTTTTCCTTTACATACACTTATACTTAGGATAAAATAATTTTGTGGGTATTTTGAGTGAAATGGAATTTAACATGGGGTTTTTTACTTTTCATAGGCAAATGGAGTTTAACCTTAGGAAAAGGGGTTTTATTAGGGTAATGAAGGGAAATGACTTTTATGAAGGGAATTCGAACACTTGATGTCCATAAGTCATTAAGCCGAGGGTCCGGTCCCACCAAAATTTAGAGAAATGCTCTCAGCCTTTATGACTTGAAAGATTTTTAGTACTAGAACATAGTCGTGGATGGGGAAATTAGTAAATATAGGGATGAAATGAATGAGGGGAGTCAATTAAATCAACTTGTAAACCTCTAGTTTTGCTTTCTTATTTGCTCATGCACATTGAAACATATGATTAAGCATGATAAATTTGCTTTTGTCCAATAAATTTTATACTTTAGCAACCTTTCTTCTACTTACCAATTACTTACCCTAACATTTTTTTCTTCACTTATTTGGGTGAATTTAGGCTAGCAAACCCTTTTCTTTCCTTTTCTTTTATAAAAAAAAACTATCTACTTCTAACCTTATATCTCCTAAGGGCTCAAATTAAGCTTATGAGGCACTTTTATTTTCTCTACATATCTAATGATCTGCTAAGATTAATCTATTTGGTCACGTTTGATTCTCTAACTATAAACATAAAATTCAAAGCATGAAATAGTCAAGATTAAGCAATTTGACTACCATGGGCTGTGGCATGTATGATAGGTTGCACACAACCATTAGTTGCAGAAGAAGTAAAATAGTAGTGGCATTTAGACTTGCACACATTCATGATCTATTTTTGTGTTTAGGGTTCATATATTTTAATTTTTTGATATTTTCTTATTATTTTTGTCCTTCGATATTTCTTTTAGGACACACCCTATTTACATTTTTTAATTTTTAATATGGAAAACATTTGCAGAAATCAAAGGTATGTACAATATGACAAGAGTTACTCTCAGCAAATTCAAAATTATAAATCCTATCACTATAGGACTCTAACAGTTCCGAATAAAATAATTTTAGATAAAGATGCCAAGTTCACGTCAAGGTTTTGGAAAGAGCTAGTTGTATACTTGGGAATAGAATTGCCCTTTATTATAGCTTATCATCTACAAATGGATGGACAAATAGAGAGTAAAAATAGAATCCTTGAGGAGATGTTGATGATATATGTGATGTGCAAGCCATAAGTGGGAAGGGTATCTTCCACCTGTAGAGTTTTCATACAATAATGGGTACCAAGAATCTCTAAATATTTTCCCATTTGAGGTACCTTAGGGAATGAGTTGCAATACTCCTATCAATTAGAGTGATCTAGTGAATAGGGTCATTATTAGGCCTAATATGTTGATAGAAATAGAGTAACAAAGGAAAATCATCAAACAAAATCTAAAGGTGGTGCAAGATAGTTTGAAGAGCCATGCTGATCAGTATAGGGTGCATAAAGAGTTCCAAGTTGGGGAACATGGTTACTTGAGAGTTGGGCCCAAGAAAAGGTACTTATAGATTGGATCGCGTGCCAATTTAGAACCATGGTTTTGTGGGCCTTTTAAAATGCATGAAAGGATAGGCCTAAGTGCCTATATATTAACCTTACCACCATCAATGAATGACCAGGATGTTTATTGTGTTTAATTGCTTAAAATATATGTACAAGAAGCTAATCATGTTATTATGTGGACTATGTTGTAAGTGGAACTAGAGGGAGAGTTACAACCAGAACCTATATGAATTCTAGAATGGCGAAAGCCCATGTTGTGGAATCGAGCAATTGAGCAAGTCAAAGTGTAGTTCAAACACTTTGGGCCCAAGGAACCCATGTGAGAAATGACTGACCAAATGAGGGAAACATATCTGTTTTTATTTCTTGAGTATATAAAACTTAAACATATTGTAAGTTTTGTATAGAGTTGTGTATATAAATATGCATAAACGATGTTTTGTTGTATATGGATATTGAGCACCAAGGACAGTGTTCCACCCTAAGGTGGAGAGGACTATGATATCCCCCGGGGTAAATGTTCCTCTTATTTAAAATAATTATAATTTTGTTAATTAAATGAGAAAGGTACATGGATTTCATTGCTTTAGGTAGGAGAATGCTTGAGGGAATATATGGCTTAATGACATACATGGGTTGGATGAAGTGACCTTGGGCTAACTATGTAATAAGTTTAACAAACCATAAAAGGACAAGCTAAGTGTCCATAATGTCTAATAGAAAGTTGGATAGGACAAAAAATAATGGAACAAAATGGGTTGTGCTATCCAAAGAGGGGGTTTTGTGGAACCTCTAGAGGATGTTGATGGTTGGTCATTGAGCAAGGAAAAATCACTCAAAGTGAATTTAGATCACACACAGAATATCTCTTGGGTGCACAAAAGTAGCGAGAGAGTGCATAGCTAAAGGGAAGGAGTGTTGATCGATTAGAAGAAATTTAAACTTAAAAGTGCCAATGAAATTTTCATGTAATTTCGATGTCATAATGGATAAACCAATCAAAATCCTTTAAATTTAAAAAGAGGTAAAGGTAAATATTTTGGAAGGAAAGAAAGATTTTTTTTTTTTTTATTAATTGTATTTTTGGCTTATGTCCTTATAGGTTTACTCAAATTTAAAGTGTAGACACTCAGTGGATGCAGAATTAAATTCCACCTCTAATGAGTACGCATTATGCATACTTTTGAGAAAACCCACATTGATAAATTTGAGTATACATTTAAAAAGTTTGTTGAACATATTTTTTTCATTTAACTTAAAAAAAATTCAATGTGTCTTCTCAAAAGTATGCATAATGGGTACTCATTGGATGTGTGTTGGGTACTAAGTTGTTCCTAAGAAATCAACTCAATCCTCTCTCCATTAATCTATCAACCTCAGGTTTGTCTTTTCATTGCAAGACTGTTGGCACGATCAATGTAGGGATAGTACTTTAAATTACAAGAGCATTTGTAAGACTACTACAAAGCAAAGGCTAAAGAAGAATGCTCATAGAAAAGACTAAATCTTATCAAACTATAACAAGAGTAAATTGCTTATACAAAAATCATAAACTATCTCGAACGAAAATGTTAAGTTCTATCAAACCACTATTACTTATTAAAAATAAAAGCTTCTAAATATATAATGATTTTCAAAGGGAATTTACTAATTACTACATGTACTTAGAAATGTTAACAATAAATGGGAAATAACTTTGTTACAAGGTAATTCTAGAATTCCACACAGCTAGATCGTTACACAAGAAAAACTCATTAAACCAAATAATAAACCTTAAGCATGCATATAGCTACATCACACAACTAATCAAGAAATTTAGGAATTCACACAATGGGGTCATAAATCTCAGAGCTTACATGAAGCACAAAAATTGTTTAATACATAAAAGAACAAATAGTAATACTGGAACAATCATTCAATGTGGAAACAAATAATTAATAATTCTACAACAATGATTCAATCCGCAAAGGAATAATTAATAATAATATAAGGAAGATAACAACCATTCCAGTGACTTGGCCTAAGGTCGCTGGAAGTAACTTCTTAGAAAAACTCATTATAACAGATTAAAAAGGAATCCTATGAGCTTTAAATAATATCAAAATGAGTTATAGAAAAGTCTATAGAAACTTGAATTAGTTCTCTTGTTCACATTTTATAGTGAATTAAAAGCATTAATCACCTTCCCTATATTCTTTACTGAAGTTATATATATATATATATATATATATATATATATATATATTATATATATATATATCTATATATATATATATATATATATATATATATATATATATATATATATTACAATTTAATTCTTGTGATGGAGCTATCCTAAGAATCAGAAGATTCTCGGGATTGCTCATTAAACAATAAAATATTTCAAAATAGCCAATGATATCTTTTCTTTGACTATTTTGTACGAGTAGGTACAAATCTTCAATCAGCATGCCAAAATTAGGCCAACGCCTATCCGTGCTTGGGTTCTCTTCAACAATCCAAGGGAACAACAATCATTCAACAGATCTTTCTGCACATAAATTACCTCAGATTATAGATTTTTGATATCTTAAATACCTAAAGTAACTAAGATACTATTAATTTCTCTTCTAGAACTTCTACCTTTCAAATTATCATAAAATAAAGGTAAAAATGTTAAAAAGTAGACTATTAAATAAGGAAATAACACGAAGAAACATACCATTTCCATAGCCAAACATCACCCCCAACTTACCTTTTATATGTCCTCATGCAAAGAGATGATTAGCGTGTAGAATTGCTAAGGAATAAGTTGGGTAATATTCTTCACCATAATACTGAAATCCATTTCTCTTTTGGATTTCCTTGAAGGCTATAGTTTTATCTTTTTTAGAGAGATCATACTGAGGCTTGTAAACATATGGAGTGTACCAGATGATAGAGCATATATACCTGAAACTAGTCAAGTTAGGTCCTTCAGATAGGACTAAATGAGCATACTCTCGCACTCTACTAGTTTCTCCCTGAAAATTTCAGTAATTGAATGGTTCATTGGAGGACATATTCCATTGTTGTTTGGCTGCATGGAGGGATTATATTCTAATGTCCTTAAAGAATTTCAAATCATCCCAAGGAACATCATTATTCATGGGTGCAAGAGCAGGAACAAGAACTCACTGTTTTGTAAACTTTTTTTGCTTAATGAGGTTGCGCAAAGGGCTCCTTGGTTCCCCTCTCACCTAGAGGTCGAGGCCATTTTCCATTTTTCAATATATGTCATGAGATTTTAACCACTTAATTTGATTTTTAGAAGAAGAGATAAAGGCCTTGAATTGTACATTGCCAATAAAAGAGTTGGGATTTTCATCCCTTTGGTCCTCTAAGAAAATATTATGCATGTATAGTTCGCACAAAAAGTATTTTACATGATCATATTGTTGTTGAAAAGAGTTAATGAAATTAGAGACAATATTAAACTGAGAGGGTTGTCTGAACCAGACAACTTTAATCTTAAGCAATAGATATAGTTAAAGTAAGAACATAACATAATTATTTGTTGGGCATCTACAGGAAAAAGCATCATAGTAAATGGAGAAAACCTCTTGGATTTGTTCTAAAGATTTATGAAGTTGGCCATGCACCATTTTTATCTTCTTCTTTGTTTTCCTCACCTTAGCATAGGTCTGATCCTTAGTGATGGACAATGTTCACGTCCAAAATAATAGGAAAGGTCTTGGAAATTGATGGGTGGGTAAAAGTTATCATACCATTTGGGTTCTTCCATTTTTAATTATTGTCTATAAGCATTGAATCTAAATTGAAAAATCCATTCATGTTCATTATTTTTAGCTGAAATTAACCAAAGATTTGGAGAGTTATAAGGTTTAATGGATCTACGTATATTCTACTTAAAATATAGTATATTCTACTTAAAATATAGTAACACGGTTTAAAACTATAGGCATTGAGATCAGAATCTAAGGATGAAACATATATTTTATGTTCGTGATTACAAGAAATTTTAAATTCATGTAGCAAAGTTTGAGGAAGGTCTATCATTTGCATCCTACCAGGAAATTTGCTTGCATGACTTGATCCCTTTGAATTTGGGCATGGTAGAGTTCATTACGCAAACAATCAAACACTAAAAATTGTAAAAATAAAAAATAAAATTTCATCCAAACACTAAAAAAGGTAAAAATAAAAAATAAAATTTCATCCATTATGACCTTAGAAAAGTTAGGGAGGAGCAAACTCATCTTTATAATAACAAAAATCATCTTTATTAAAAAGGAAGAACACAATCATGATCTACATTATCATAATCATTACACCCTCAACCCATAAGAACAAAAATTATCTTTAGTAAAAAGGAAGAATGCAATCAAGATCTGCATTATCATAATCATTAAACCCTCAACTCTAGATAAAATCTATTCTTTTATCATATAAACCCTTGAAATTATTTACCCATAAGAACAAAAATCATCTTTAGTAAAAAGGAAGAACTCTCCAGAGTCCAAATTCATACCCATGTAAAAATTACCAAAATCCCCATCTAATCGTTGATGCTCTCATGAGGTGTTTCCCATGCAAACTCCATCTCGGGTTCCAATGGCATGAAATCCATAGATCGCGTTGATGGTATTCCTTCTTCTGTCATTTCCACGAAGATATAGACAAGGGAGAGAAAAATGTCTTGCTACGTGTTACAATGTGAGGTTGTAATCTATCAATATTTTATTTGAGGTTGTAATCTGTGAATATTTTATTTGAACCCAATGCTAAACTGGAAATGAAAAAGAAAAAAAATATTTATAATGGAAAAAATAAAAGAAATATTTATAATATAAAATAAAATATATAAATTGAAATCGGGTTAAACAATTTATTTTTAATAAGAATTTGTTACTTTTGCTTAAGAAGCTAAGTTAAAAAGAAGAAGAAGAAGTTAAAAATGATATTGGGATGAGTGTAAACATTTAAATATGACCTCAATTAATAATAAAAAGTTAAATTAATAAAAATAATATAATTCAACTTGTTATATTTTGATTTTGTTATCAACTTGTGAATAAGCTTTGTTACAATACCATGACTTATCAATACTACAAGTCCAAAAACCATAACTAATTTCACAACCAATATATTTTATAATAATATGACAAGATTCTTAACTGTGGATATAATCACCCCCACATTATGGTAGATGTTATTAGCTTGTAAAAAATAGCATTTGTTACAATACCATGGGTCAATACCATGGATTATCAATACCACATGCCAAAAAACATAAATTATTTCACAATCAAAATATTTTATAACAATATAACAAGATTGTTAACCATAGATATTCACCCTCACTTTACCATAATCACCCCCACATTACGGTAGATATTATTAACTTGTAAAAAATAGTATTTGTTACAATAACATGGGTCAATACCATGGGTCCATACCATGGATTATCAATACCACATGCTCAAAAAACATAAATTATTTCACAATAAAAATATTTTATAACAATATGACAAGATTTTTGACCATGGATATTCACCCTCAGTTTACCATGGATATTAACTTGTAAATTGACTTTGTTATAATACCATGGATTATCAATACCACATGCCAAAAAACCATAACTCATTTCATAGTAAAAATATTTTCTTTTCATTTAATTTTACAACATTTTTTTAATTGAATCAAAAAGGGAAAATGGTATAATTTGACATATATCTAAACACTCTATCCTCACGACTACTAAAAATACCCATAGAAATTAAATTAAGGTTTTAATAAAATTAAGCTAAGATGGATCTATGCTCTCTCTCTCTCTCTCTCTCTCTCTCTCTCTCTCTATATATATATATATATATATATATATATATATATAGAACCACATAGATCCATCTTAGCTAAGGATCCAAGGGTTGAGAGCAAGAAAATTGACTAATTATAATAGATTAAATATAGTGCATGACTTTTTAAAGTTTCTCATTATTTTATTTTCTTTGACATGATTGATCCAAAATATAAGTTCAATATTTTACAACCAATTAATTTTTTTAATTTAGATAATTTCTTAAACATAATACAATGTGATCAAGTTTATGAGAGAGGGAGGGAGATAGTGAAAAAGTTGGAGGACAAAGAGAGAGAGAAAGAGAGAGTGATGGGGGGGAGAGAGGGAGGTTGGAATAAGGGAGTAAGAGGAAGGAAGAGAGAGGAGAGAGGGAAATGGATTTGGAGTGAGGGAGAGAGGGAGAAAAGAAAAAATACATAGAGAGATAGAGGTGGATAGAGAGAGGAGTTACAAGGGAGAGATGGAGAGAGAGTGAGGGAGAGAGAAGATGATGAAAGAGAAAGAAGAGGAGAGGATAGATATAGTGAGAGAAGGGGAAGGGAGAGAGATGGAGACATAGAGATGGAGAAGGACAGGGAGGGGGTGAGATAGTCATAGAGTTGGAAGGGAGAGAGAGAGAGAGGGAGAGTGATTTGTGGGAGAGCTAGAGGGAGGTGGGAGATAAGGGATAGAGATGAAGGAAGATAGAGATGAGGAGAGAAAGATGGAATTTGAGCTGGTAGGAGAGTGGGGGAACAAGAAAAACATAGAGGGAGAAATGTGGAGAGAGAGAGGACGTGAAAAGGGAGTCATGGAGAGAGAGTGAGGGAGAGAGGAGAGAAATAGAGAATAGAGAGAAGGATACAAATATATATAGAGAGAGAGAAAGTGTGTGTGTGTATTTTTGGGGGGTGAGATAGAGAGGGAATAAAAAAGAGACAAAAATACAAATATATATATTATATAGTATTATATAACCAACCTAGATCCATATTAACCCTATAACTATCAAGTGTCTAGAGATTCTCGAGGTGCAAACATTTCCTCAAGTTTTTCACTAGAAAAAAAGTTTACACCTCCAGAGATTGGACCCCTCTGGGTGCTTGATAGGTTCGGGGTTAAGATGGATCTAGGTCAGTTAATATGAAATTAAAGTAGTTTTTCTTTGAAATTATAGTCTTACAAATTAAAATTTCCCTACAAATTAATTTCAAATTGGAACTAGATCCAATTATAGATTCAATGAATAGATTTTTAAAAAATACATAAAATAATTTTTTTGTTAAAAATTATATTTTTAAAATTACAAATTATTAGAGATAAATAATGCAAAGTTGGCACCATGTGAGGATGAAAAAGTTTTTAATGAAGGACAACCTTTCAACCAATCTTTAACAACATTTCAATCCCCTATCACTTGTAAGTTTGGATTGCTTGACACAATTAAGATGACTAACATAAAAAAGTTATTCATATTATTGTAGTACTTGTTAAGTAATTGTATTTTTGTTCTTAGATTAAATTAGTCATTCATGTTAGTCATTTTTAGTTTTAACATATTTTATGTTAGTAGTATTTCACTTGGAAAAGTTGTGGTGACTAACTTTTTTAGTCACCTAGTCACTAATTGTTCATTTTCTACTAGTGTAAGAAGTACGAATTGATGAAAGATGAAAACAATAACACTAAAGCAACAAATGAAGAAAGAGAGAGGGAAGAGAACCTATCTAGTGATACCCTTAAACCCAATATTCCACATGGGACACACACATATAGACTGATGGTCAAGTCTTTAGAGTTAGTGAATTCAATTGCAATTCCTTGGTAACACAATGATAATGTATTGAAGTGATGAAAAGATATTTCATGTGAAAATTGTAGTCCAAATAATATTAAGTTGGAAACTCATATTGTAATAATTTACATTTAATATAATATAATTGATGTGGTTGAAATGATTTATAGTTGGACTTTATATTATTGTATTTAATATATTTAACTTTCATATTAGATATTAATATGCATATTGTATGAAATTTTTTAAGTTTAGTCACAAAATCATACTAATTAATATATGTTGATTAATAATGAACACATAAAATCAATCTAAAACTACTAAATTAGTAGTTTATATTGATCAATGATGAATACAAATAAAATGAATATACAATGATTAAATTAGTCATTTACAATGATTATTAATGAAAAAAAATGAAATGAATATAAACTACTAAATAAGTCATTTATATAATGAATATGAAACTACCTAAAAAATATAAATGACTAGTACTATAAATGATAAATTTGTGAATATAAATTATGACTAAATTTTGCATATATAGTACTATTAGTAGCTAATTTACACTAGCTTACAACATGACCAAGATTTAGTCATATTTATTTCACCATTAATTGGTTTCAAAAGATGATTAAAATTTGCATAAATATGACTATTAGTGGCTAATTTATAGTATTTATAATGTCACCAACATTTTGGTAATATTTTTTTAGTCTTTAATTGGTTTTCTTAAGTGGTGACCATGTAGTAGTATATTTTGTTGTGTATTTGGTAATTGTGGCAATTAATGACTAAATCAATCACTAAATTAATGACCAAACATATGATTAATTATACTACTAGATGATGAAATTGAGAAAACCAATTAATGATTAAGCTAAATATGGCTAAAAATTGGTCACATTATAATACTGCAAATCATCCACTATTGATCACTTACTAAAAAATGATCATTTTTATGTAAAATTTAGTCACTTTTCTAGTAACTAGCTAGCCATTTTGTACTAGTGTCACCCCCTCCCAGTAATTACTAATTCCAAACAATTGTCATCAAAGTAGATCCATAGGGAATCATGGAAAATCTGACAAATGAAAATATATACACTAGGAAAGTACCAGTATTTCATGGAGCTAATTATTGTAATCTCAAGAGTCAAAATGGAAGCTTATATAATGTCTATTGCAATGGATGTATGGGCTATATTAGAATCTAGATACATAGTTCTACCAACTCTAGCTATGGATCTTGATGAAAGGAGAGCATAAAACAATAATGCAAAGGCTAAGAATGAAATTGGTAAAGGTGATGCACTGAAAATAAACTAAGGAAGTTTGGGATAAGCTCAAGAACAACTATGAAGGTAAGCTAAACTCCAAACCTCGAGAAGGAAATTTGAAATTCTTAGGATGAGTGAAGAAGAAAGCATTGCTAAATAGTTCCTTAGAGTTAATGAAGTACCCAATATGATTAGAGGACTTCGTTAAAACATTAAAGAAGGGGAAGTTAACTAAAAGGTTTTAATATAACTCCTAATGAAATTTAATTCAAATATCACATCCATAGAGGAGATGACAAAATTAAAGACCCTAGCTATGGAGAAGTTTCATGGAACTCTCATTGCTTATGGGATGAAAACTGGGGAAGAGAAGTTGGAGCCAAAGGAAGGAGTGTTTAAACCCTCAAATAAATCTAAAGAGCACAAACTTGGATGAGGGGAAGGGTCACTTTGTAAGAAAACTTAAAATAGGATTGAGAAAAAAAGGTAAGCTACCATTTAAGTGTTTTAAATGTGGTATTGTAGGAAACTTTTCTTCTAAATGTCCATATAAAGTTGAGAAACAAGAGAAAGAGAAAGAAAATAATAGCCAAGACAAAGCTCAAAAATATCAATGGAAGAAGACTTAAAGAGTTTTTACTCTAAAGCACATAATGGTTATATGAGGGAAACAATGAAGAATCCTCTAAGAGAAAACAAGAGGAATGAATAGTCATGGAATTTGAATCTAAGACTAAGTTTTAAGAAAAATCATATTTCCAAGGATTTGTGGACCTCAAAGAAAAATTAGTCAGTGCACTAGAGGAGTTGAAGAAAACTAAGAAGAAGAACAAGTTGTTGAAAGAGCAAGTTCTGAAAGATGAAGAAGGTATGTATAACTCTAACATGAAGACTATAACTTTCAAAATGTAAAGCTAGAAGAAAACCTCATGCTTAAAAGGACATTTTAATTCAACAATTAAAGGACAAACAAAATTTTCATGATATACCAGAGGATGAAAATGAAGTCTAGAAGCTATAATTTTCAAAAAGGGAAGGAAATTATAGTTTGGATACATATGATGGAGACATAATTTCATTAAAAACTTAGCTTCAAGAAGCTAGGAGAAAAGAGAAGGTTCTTATGAACCAGGGTGCTAAATGGGAAAATAATCGTGAAGAGTTGGAGGTAAAAGTTATATCTTTGAGAAAATATTAGATGTATTTACACCTCAAATTTACTGTCAATTTTTTTTGTAAAATAGGGAGGTATTCCCATATTCCAAGAGGTCACCCAAGTTGTCCTATAAGAATTGAAAAAATTAAATTCTTACTTTTTGGGCATCATGTTCAAAAATAACAATACAACCCCACCATGGAAGGGTGTTTTCCTTTGTCAAATTTCAAAATCATTTGACTTGTACAAATACATAACATGACACTTCATTTTGACCAATTCAACATCACAATTTTCGCTCCTATAACAGTGGCATGTGTGAAGTCAAGGAGGCCAAATTGGAGATTTGACCAAGATGATTTCTTGACTAGTTGATCAAGCTTTGACCAAGTTAATTGAGCTATGTTATGACCAATATTGACTAGATTTTTCCAAGTATGAGAATGTGACATATCCAGACTCTAGCCATAGATATTTTACAATAGTTAACCTTAGCAGTTGCATGAATGAATTTCTGATAGTTTTCCCCAGTGTTGACTTCTTTATTTTTGGTGGGTTTGAGTGGGATTGACTTGCTCTAATATCACTAGGTTTGATTGCTATTTGGAATTGGATTTTGGCACTAGGTTTCATTGGTATTTGGAATTGGATTTTGGCACATATTTCTAGAAATTTTTTGATTTGTACACTTTGTTATAGAATAATTTCTCCTTGAAGAAACATTGTTGGGCTTTAACTAAAGTTTGGGTTTTCCTTGAGAAGATTTGTTGTCTCTATTCTTTATGATCCTTACTATTTTTGTTGCATGTACTTTTGAATTTTTTTGTATAACTGCTCAATGATATTAATGGAATAAGATAAATTGCTTGAAGATCATTAGGTAGTAATACTGGCATTAGAAGATCAGTTTCTACTATGCATCTTATGTAAAATTCAACATGGTATCAAATCCTCTTTTAAAGAGAAACTATTCAAGTCAACCTAAGAGATAAGCATCCAAGTAGTCTAATTGGATTTTTGGATCTCTTGTCAAAATTACACCAAGTCTCTGAGTTGAAGTCAAGTTAGATGGTTACATCAACTTCATATCTTGGACAACCATGATACTCCTTATTTTGGAAGAGAATGGAATTCAAGGCCATATGGAGAAAGTTATTCAAGAAACCACTGTCAATGTCCCTTGCTAGTTGCTCAATGAGATACACAGTCCTTCCTTTAGTTTGCGTGATCTTGGCACACATGTCAGCCTAATAGATGACACCATTGACCTATAGATATAGCTCATAAAGTAACCTTTCATAATAGCACCTTAGGATGAATTAGTAGAATAAAAGAAGGGGTAAAGGATACATTCCACGTCTCCTTGTGAAGAAGTCAACGTTCTTTGTTTCCGTGGTGAAGGAGACACGTAATCACAACCGAGTAATGAAGAAGAAAGTCTATATTTCCCATAAAATCCACGCATGACGTAGTCCCTGTTAAGATACATATCATCTCTTGGTACAACGCATTTATCTCCTAGTTGGGCTCCCCACACAAAACATATATATATAGTTATATCTCTCGGTATTGTACTATTGTCTCTTAAGGTGGATATTCACACTGTCTCAGTGAAGCACACTGACTCTCTTGGTACAACGCATTTATCTCCTAGTTGGGCATCCACACACACATTATTATAATATTATATATATATATATATATATAATATATATATATTCTCTCGGTATTGTACTATTGTCTCTTAGGTGGATATTCACACTGTCTCAGTGAAGCACACTGACTCTCTCTGGGTGGAAGTTATACAAGACCACAGAGGTTGAACCCTAGATACAATACAGTCTCATAATGAAGTCTGCCTGTCAGTGAAATTTCGAATGATCCAGTGAAGAAACAGTGAATGGTGAGAAGGCGGAAAATAGGAAGGAATACAGTGTTATAAAGGATAGTGACAAAACTTGTTGAAGGTAATCTTTAGTCAAAAGTTTTATCAAAGGTTTTAGCATTTCATCTACTAAACATCTATAAGAATAGATTCAAGGGTTTTATTCTCAATTCTATTGTTGATCTTATGTTTCGATAACTGTTTGATGAAAGCACTAACATAACAACCATAAGTATATTAAAAGAAGCAACACAATTCAAAACTTATCAATAAGTTTAAAAAAGAATCATTAAGAGATAATTTACCTTAGATTCTTCAACATGGTATAGGAGCTATGGTTCAAAGAGGGCAGGAAGAATATCAACTATATCATGGAAAAGACTGTAGAGAAGTGCCCATATTTAGTTGGTCCAATCAAACAATACTTCAAAACAGTATGGAGTAAATTCTTCTATTCTCAAGATCCAAAAGGTTCCGGACTGCTTTATCAAGAAGATTCCAAGATGAAAACATATGGGTAATAGATAGTGGAGCTTCAAGACATATGACCAGATATCACAAGCAACTAAAGACTTTGTCTAAAGGAAAATCAAAGGAAAATCTTCATATCAATGGAACTAGGTGACAACAAAAGTTATCCCATTAGAGGAATTGGATCATCATCAATTGAGTTGGAAGGTGGAGGTAACATTCATCTCAACCACATAATATATGTTTCAAGTTTGTAAAAAAATCTAATTTCAATTTCATCTCTAGAAGAAAAGGATGACAGAATTACCTTTATTGATTTTAAAGTAGTAGTTTGCCCTAAAGATTCAAGCATTGAAAAAGCTAGAGTCATGGGAGTTAGAGAAGGCAGATTCTCATCTCCTCTTAGTCAATCACTTACCCAAATTGAGATAAGCCCATGTGAATTATGGCATAGAAGATTCCGCCATCTCCATTACAAAATTCTACAAACCCCATTGTAAATGGAATTCCAAATCTGAGAGAAGAACATGAAGGAATAAAGGTTGTGCCCTTGGAAAGAGTAATAAGAAGCCATTAGCTAATTGCACATCCAGAGCCTAAGAGATTCTAGATCTCATTCACTCTGATGTATGTGGGCCTACGTCCAAATCTCTTGGAGGTCATCTATTCTATGTTGCATTCATCAATTACTATTAAAAAAAAAAACTGGGTGTATCTAATTAGAACCAAGGATGAAGTTTTTACAAAATTTCAAGAATTCAAGAGAGAAATAGAAAATATTATAGAAAGAAAGATAAAGATCCATAATGGAGGTGAATACACTTCCAAAGAACTTATTTCTTTCTATAAAGAGGCTCATATTAAGAGGGAGCTCATTGTTCCCTACAACCCTGAACAAAATGGAGCAGCTAAATGTAAGAAGAGAGCTATAGAGGAAAGTGTCAAGGCTATGCTCCATCATCAAGATTTACCAAAATCCTTATGGGAATAAGCAACAAAAGCCACAATATATATTCAAATAGAAGGCCTCACAGGTCTCTTCCCAATATCACTTCTGAAGAAGTCTTTACTAGAAATAAACCTAATATCTATAGTCTCTACTAGAAATAAACCTAATATCTATAGTCTCTGAAGAAGTCTTTAGTAGAAATAAACCTAATATTATAGTCATAGCATATCATAGTCTGGATATTTGGATGTCCAGTATATATCCACATTCCCAAGGACAAAAGGAAGAGCTAGATCCTACAAGAAAGAAGAAAATCTTTGTTGGATATAGCAACTCTTTTGTAGCCTAAAAAATATACATTCAAAGCCTACAAAATATACATAAAAGAAGGACACAAACTAAAAGTGAGATTATTTTGATGAAAGCATTGCCTTCAAGAAATCCAAGGATCTCTTTCTGATGAAGAGGATCACCCTATGTTTGAAGAGAAAGCATCTCATGAAGAAGAAATCTCTCATAGTGAAGAAGAAGGTCCCTTTGAACCTATCACTATCCCCTAAGGAAGAAAAAGACCTTACTAGTTATCCACTCTTCAAGAAGCAGAAGGTCACACTCAAACCAAACCTTCAAGGAGAGCAAAAACCAAAAAGGTACTCTGGATATGCAACATACATATCAAAGCTCATTGAAGAAGAACCTTCTACCTTTGAAGAAGCAGCCAAACATCAAGAATGGAAATATGAAATGAATGAGTACCAATCTATCATGAAGAATAAAGTGGGAGAAATTGTCCAATACCAAAACTGAATAATAAGTCAGTGGTAACCTCCAAATGGCTATATAAAATCAAAGAGGCATCTATCTAAGCATTGACAAACTCAAGACAAGATTAGTGGCTATAGGCTTGTCTCAGGAATAAGGCAAGGCATTGACTATGATGAAACATTTTCTCCCACAGTACACCACAATCTGAGCTATGATGTCTCTGGGAGCATCCATGAAATAGAAGGTACATCAAATGGATGTCAAAACAACATTTTTGAATGGCACCATAGATGTCTAATTTGAACAACCACTCTAATGTGAAGTAAAGGAAAGACATATTAAAGAAGGTACTCTATGGCCTCAAGCAAGCTCCTAGAGGATGATATGCCAGAATGGATGCATACTTGAAAAGATTGGGTTTCAAGAAAATTACCTATGATCCAAACCTTTACAACAAAATAGAAAATGATGAACTTGTCATGATACTTCTATATGTAGACTATATTCTAATCACTGGGATCAAAATAAGGATTCAAGAATGTAAAAAAATGCTAATAGCAAAATTCAACATGAAGGATTTAGGACTCATGCACTACTATTTGGGCCTAGAAGCTTGGCAAGAGCCAAATGAAATCTAAGTGGGACAATGAAAGTATGCCATCCAATTACTGAAGAAATTTGATATGATGAAGTGCAAACTTATGACCACTCAATGATCACAAATTTGAAAATGTTAAGAAGCTGTGGAACCAGTCCACTAAATCCTACCAAGTATAAACAACTAGTAGGATCTCTAATGTTTATGCTTTGCAATAAAAAATTCTCAGTGAATTTGAGATATCTACCAGGAAACCATCACTTCTACTAGAAAATATGAAAAAGGGAAGAATTATAATTTTAGAAGGATCCTTTCCCTTGGATGAGCAAAAAGAAAAAGACAGTGGCCTTACTTAGTGCTAAAGCCCAGTACACTGAAGCTTGCTAAGTAAGCAAGAATAAGTCTGCTTGAGAAAAATGCAATCCCATTTGTTTGAATTTATCTATCTTGATAAAGATGCTATCTATCTTTACTCTTTTTTTTAAGCATTTAGCCCATATGATCATGAAGTTACAGTGCAATATTAATGAAGAAATTACAGTGCAAATTAATCATGAGTGCAAATTAGCAAATAACTACTTTTTTATTAGTTTTATCAATTTTAAGGGATGAAAACAATGTATATCAAAGACATTAACATTTAGTAAAGATAATCAATCTAAAACAGAATCAAATATAATTAGTCTAGAACACTTATTTTCCATTGTGGTGAAACCAATAATCCCTACTACCATGATGATATACCTTGGGTTTGCAAAGTTGTTTGCAAGGTAGCACTATCATTGGTAGAAGTTAGTAGCACTCGTCAAATTGAACGGTAGAAAAAGGCTGAATGCAAACATTAAATGAGAACCGTAGTTCCATAAAGAAACTTGTTTAGCAAGTTTCTTCGTCTTCTATATAATAATTAAATTCAACAATAATTCACATAATTCAATCAAATTCAAATTTATTATTTTGGAATGAAATTCATCCACATCTTTCATTTCCTCTGCAATCAGACATGTCTGTACAGGAGCAACGTATTTCAATGATTAAATGTGTCTGCGTTGAACACATTGTACTTACTGGCTTTGAATACTGAGATCAAGAAATAGAAGCATACTTTCGTCTTATGCTCTGATGATGCTGATAAAGATCGACACTTTGACCACCGTGAGACAATATGTGGCCATTAGAGATGGTTGCAGGTTCTAAATCTTTATGAGCTGAGTTATAGACAAGCAAATATCTTACAGCCACACTTCCCTCCGACTCTTTAGGAACTACATATTCACCTGACTTCTTCTTTATTGATAGTGAAGAAATAATTTCACATATACCGACAACACAAAAACTGCCGTCCTTATACATGCCATTCTTCCAACGATCATTATGTCCCAAGCAGAATGCATAAGACGAAGAAACTCCAAAGGTGTCCGCCAAATAAATACCATTTCCCTTCGTATTTCCACTTGACATTAACTTGGTGTCACTTAAGCATCGCAATCCGTTTCTGTCAATTCCAACACCAATGCACTACATTAGAAAAAAAACGTTTCCTGAACTGCATAAGTTCAAAATTATTATTGGGAATGCACCGATACACATACCTTAGAATCGAATACCAGTTTTCACTGCCACTTCTATGAAATCCAAATATGGAAACTTCATTCTTCTTGTTTATAGAATCCTGCACCACCGCGAATTGATAACGCCCTGAACACGAACTATCAAGTTTAACAAGTTTGTCATGATCGTCAGAAAAATACCAACGATAGTCTGTTGGTGCACAAGATGAATCTAAGAACGTTATAAGGAAGATATTCGTCTCCCAATTTCTGCATCGATCGGGCAGTGTCCAACCATGATTTCGCCAGCTTTGATTTCAACGCAGCTTCATCAACACACAATCTCATCTCTGAAACCGAAGGAAACGATTTTATAATACTGCTCAAAGCACCCATATTCTTATTTGTGTTCGTAGGGTTGATCATGCCAAAGTCGTTAGGGTTTTCAATGCCGTTGTCATCTAAGACGTCTGAACGCGGGCGAATTTCCCTTTTGTTCAAGAGAAAAGGAGGGAAGGGTTCAAACACATCACTATAACCGTTTTGCCGCAGCGCAAGCTAGGGAAATTTCTAAATCGATCAATTCAGTGGCATTCGGGCCAGTTCTTGCAGCACTGAGTTCCCAGTCCCAAAACTTCGAAGCTGAACATGCTGCAAAAACAAGTAACCCTAATGTTAGAATTTTGTATGTGTTGGAACAGAAGTAATGAATGAATGAAAATGGAATTTTACATACCATAACTCGTCGGCACAACTACAAAGCCTGGAGACAATGAATGGGAGCTCTTTGTCGCAGACAATACACCGCTTAAGCAATGAGGCCAGACGACTTCCAGTGAAGCAAAAATCTCACAAAAATATTGTCCTCACCTTCCAATAAAACATTTGGATCCCTATCCCTTCCCCATCGAGAAAAGAAATCTTTACCAATTCGCGGCAACAAAGATCGAAGACCATACAAATGCATTGGATTCGTTTCACTAACATCGATTAGCTGCTCATATAGACCATCACATGCAGTTCTATACACAAAATTCCTTTCTTGAATGTCTCTCATGCGCGTTGCCGATAATCTCTGTAACGCCCTGCTTAGTGATTCCCCTTGCGCTTCTAGATTTGTACTTTTGAAGTTGTTTCCAAGGCTCTGGAACTTTACTTCAATTACCAATGGCGTGGCGAATGAAAAGCCAAGTGCCTCGTACAAATTTACATGGCCATGCCGAGAGTAATGAGACAAAATTCCAGTGAGTTCAATCTCAAATAAAACACACCATTTATTGCGTGAGGAGGAATACACCTTACACCACCTCAGAATGCCATCTTTTATGTTCTGTTGGCGTCCTCGCAGTTTTCATTACTCCACGCGAGATCGAGCTCCATCGCACTTTTCATTGGCGTCCTCTATAAGCTGGTCAAAATAGCTATCAATAGTGCCGATGGCCATGGAATACCCTTCGCTATCACTCCATCCATCCTCCTCCTCTTCATCTTCAACGTCTATTACAGAGGCGGCCTCATCAGACTCGGTGGAACTTATCTTATACTTTTCAAGGACATCAACTATAGAGTCGAGAACACTAGCGAAAGAATAAAACCCACGGCTGCTTAGCCGCTCTAACTTGTCGTTCAATTCTATCATTAAATCAGCACCTTTATGCAGGCTGTCGCATTCATCCCATTTAGCATTTGTTAACGTGGCAATGAAAGCACAATCAGTGTTACAGATGATACCATCAGAGGAGCAGCTTGTGTGGAAATTGTGTGGAATGACTATCTGTAAAAGCTGTCCATCAATACAGATTTCAAGATACTCATCTGTAATTTTTTGTATTTGCATAGACATGGTGTTAGCTCTTGTTTCATTGTTTGCCAACCAAGCTTCGATGTACTTGTTCATATTTACCGTATTCATTATTGACGGCCAATTATCACCAACCCTGTACTGGTTGAAATTCAATTTCTCCCCGATTCAACACCGTGTTATTATGATTTCTGATTGACAGGCAATCACAGTTTCAGCTCATATGCAATTCAAACTAATTCAATTCTCCCCGATCAAACCGTATTATTATGATTTCTGATTGCCAGGCAATCACAGTTTCAGCTCATATGCATTCAAAAACTTCTTTAAAAACATCACAAATTAGTTTAGATCTAAGATCTCTGTGGTTTATATAGTAGATAGAAGTCTTTAGCATTATCACTTCATTAGGATTTGGTCAAAAAGACATTTAGAACCAACTAGTGTAGTTTATCTTCATTAGGATTTGGTCAAAAGTACCTTTCCAACAACTAGTGTAGTTTATCTTCATTAGGATTTTTGAAAAGTTAGATTTAATATTTTAAATTTATAAATTATTTACTATTTTTAAATTCAAAAAATGCTGTTTAATATTTTAAATTTATAAAATATTTGATATTCTAAAATTAGTTGTAAAATAGATTTTATTTTGATTAGTGCTTGGATCGATCCTTTAATTGGTAAATTTAGGAGTTAAGATGAATCTAGGTTGGTTTTTTTGTTGTTTTTTTAATCCTGACACATAGTTATTTGAGGGTTTACAACTTGTTCACAATCTAGGGGATTTGAACCTTAGATCTATCAATTTTCACATATTTCACATTCCTTCAATCACCTAGGTTGGTTTTATTATTAATTAAAATTAAAATTATTAACTATTCATTTTATATTTTATTTTATTTTTAGTTTTAACTTTATGTAATTTGATTAAGTCAAATACACGACAACACACTACAACTAGAGATAGTTTTTTAGGACAATATTTAGGACACTTTTGGGATAAATTGTCACCTAGGTTGGTTTTAGTATTCATTATAATTATAATTATAATTATTAACTATTAATTTTATATTTTATTTTATTTTTAGTTTTAGCTTTTATCTAATTTGATTAAGTCAAATACATGACAACACACTACAACATAGAGGCAACATTTTAAGACAATATTTAGGACACTTTTGGGATAAATCCTCTCTTATGAGACAAAATGAAAATGTGTGTATTGTATTGGCTTTAATCCACTGTCCCAAATTGTTGTCTTTAAAAATTTTCTATAAAGACAATATAAAAACAAGAATTATTGTCTCTTATAGGACAATCTCATTTTTGTTTCTCCGATGACAATAGTTGGGATTCAAGACATATTGTCTTTATAGTGACAATATGTCTTTAATCTAGCTATTGTCTCTCTAAAGACAATAAAAAATTATATTTGAAAAAATACAATATCACATTTGTCTCTCTAGAGAAAATATAAAATAATGAATCCAAAAAATTATCTCGCAATTTAAATAAATCAATATAAATAGTATTTCATTATTAAAAAAAAACTACAATAACATTGACTAATAGATGTTAAGGTACACTGGAATTGAACCCCAACATCATGCTTATAAGGCATGTGCTCCCCCTATTGAGCTAGCACCCCTTAAAGAATTATGTGAGTTATGGCTTCCAAAAATCACTTGTGTTCACACCACTTTCGAAAACCATGAGACTGAGCTTCTCCTTCCTAGGGCTTGTAAAACTTACTAGGATGAATTCATTGGGACAATGAACTTACATGACAAGCATATGATATCCCCTTCAAGCTTGTGATAAAATAATAGGGGTACTCACTAGAATATCTGAGAAAAAATGAAGATGAGATATCCTTTCTATAAGGAGCATGGCACTCTTGAACATGACACTCTTATGCTCTCGCGTTGGCTTTTGGGTATCCTCACTCACTCACTTGTCCTCGTGGGTTTGGGTGATCCATTTTGCCTCTCATTTGACTATTTCATACTGTCATCATGGCCTTAGTCCTATGTCGAGTCATATGCTCCCACAATCCAGAGTCGTGTCGCCAATATGTTCAAGAGAAGTCCAATATGAAATTATTTACCTATACTTTGTTTGAGTCATTATTATAGTCCTCAATATTATTCCACTTTATTCCTTGTTTCATGTCGATGGGGGGGGATTCATCATTTCTCTTCGACGGGTCACTTCCTATGGACTTTAGCTCATTATCGAGGAAGATTACATAGAAACTCCTTTCAATACCTTAGAGCGGGCATGCCCTAATCGCGAGTTCTTCGCATCCGATGACAGGTCTTCATCATGGCTTTCAATGAGGTGATTCCACGAGTGTTTGACCTGAGCTTCATTATCACATTCAGTGATTGTTTGTTGTACTTGAGAGCCATTGTCATTATTAGTGGTTTCTTCCGTACTTGTTAACGGTCCACATCATTGCCGGTAATGAGTCGGGCTTTCTAGCATGTTCGACTTCAACACATTTATTCAATGTTAAGATT